>JARKIA010000091.1:0-614164 GCA_029289565.1 Mycena galericulata
ATCTTCTAGGCGCAACAAATTCTTAAGCTTTTTGAAGCTTTCTGGTATCATCTCTGCAGCCCCGGAATTTCGATCTAAGGGATCTTCAACAAAATTCCAATCCCCCAAAGCCACCGTCGGGAATGGAAGTTGCGGGTCATCAGCCCATTTTTTCCAAAGTTCCTTCCACATTTTATCCCGCTCGTCTGGGCGGTTTGGAGCATATATGTTCAGGATATTCAAGGATTCTCCATTATGCCATGGTACAATGATCATGAAAGCGCGGCCTGGGATCAGTTCATATTCACGGATATTTTCGGTGTCCAAGAATTTTTTGTTGAGTACAAAAGCGACACCAGCGGTGGAACATGGTTTTTCTTGGTGCGCTGAGTGAAATAGTTTGAACCAACGTCCAAATACATTATTGAATTGAGTTGCTGAATCAACATCGAAGTGGGTCTCCTGTATTCCCAGGATACCAAGGTTATTTGAGTCAATCGTTTGTTTGAGAAATTTGAATTTGTGGTTTTTGTGGTGCATAGATATGTTAGAGTCCCGGCCGGCAATGTTCAGTGAACCGATCGTTAAATTTGAGCGCGTGAATTTGCCTGACCTCAGTACACGCGGGGGTTTGTTCTTTTTCCGTATGGCCATGTTTTCAGTTTCCCAGCTGTCTGGGTCAATTCGAGGGTCATTTGCCTCGGGGCGTATGTTATGTTGGATGTGCGAATACTCATGATTTGTTGTACTAGAGTTCTCAATGTCCGTGTAGTTGTTATTCGCTTGTGTTATTTCATTTGTTACACACGGTTCGTTTATCACCTCCATGTCTCCCATACTGTCAACTAACCGCTGGTTGATACCTTCAGCAATATCACCTTCGGTACTTCTGGTACTTATTTCCAGCTCAACATTAACCACACTGTTGTGTGATAAGTGTTCAGTTGGAACACTAATACTGGGGAAGGTACCAACCCGTTGCTCTTCGCTTTGCTCCGTAACAGCCAGAGCAACAGAACTGTTACAGGAGGGGCCTAGTAATTGGTAGCCAGGGATAGGCCCCTGGGTACCCTGACTCCTGCTGATCTCACATTCTGAACTCGCAGCCTGCAGGCACTCACGAGAGGGATGTACCACGTCCCCGAAACCCTCCCGTGCACCAGGAGGGCCCAAGGTACCAAAATCGGTTTCATTCGGTTGTATAGGCATGGTAAAGGTGCGTTTTAGGACCGCCGTCACGGAGTATAAGTTTTGGTGAATTTATCAAGGCCCCATTTTGTGGCCAGAAAGGGGAAGGGCTGAGAGGTTTGATTATAGATTGCAGGCAGCATGTTCAGCCTGGAGCCAATTTAGGATGTTATGTAGGTTATTACACGCGCAGGATCTGCCGGTTGGGGTTTTTTCGATGGAATCATGGATTCCAGTTTGGATTTGCCTTAGAGCCGTATCACAGTGCTGAAGTTTTGTAGATGCTAAGCTTCATGCACATATAGTAAGATTCCAACGTATATCACATAGTCATGTATGGATCGAGTCGAAAGCCTTCAATGCGGCTGCCCACACAAGCCCGAAGATGACATCACCATTAGCATCTGGAAGTTATAGCAGTTGAAAGTGAAAGTAAGTTTGTACTGACAGTATGATTATCCAATATGCAGTCAAATAAGGTCCTCTCACTTCGGATTCGAACCTCGATGCTGCAAGGCATCCAAGCTTTCGGACGACTCCGACGAGCAGTTTCAGGGACACACGTCACGTGATTTCGGCCCGGTTGCGGAATAACGAGTCATACGCCCGTGTCATGGGGTGTGGTGGGGCTGGCGACGACGGTCGTCGCCAGTGTCGAGGAGACGGGAGATAAAGACGTAGGAGGGTGGTAGGGAACATACCAATCTGTCCGGCGTCCCTTTCGAGTGTCTTTGGCGAAGGAAATACTGGGTATCGAGCTCGCGGCTCTCATGTTATGTATGGGCTCGTAGGCTCCATCCGCACTCGGCGGTGTAGCTCGTAGGCTACGCGGGTGTGGGGGTCACCCTTGGGCTGTAAACCCTCCCCGACCCCTCCGCCACCACCAGCTCGCTTTATCCCGCCGTCGACCAGCGACAGTCGGCGTGGGAAAGTGGGAGATGGTGGTGGTAACGGATCAAGAAGCCCCCCTTCGACTCGGATTTCGGAATCATGAATCCGACCTGTGCATCACCAAACTGCTCGAACGCTCAGGGCCAAGGACTCGGGCCCAGCCATGGCTCTCGAGGAGCTCGATCCTCCTTTGGAATAGTTTCTATTTCGAATCTTCCACGTTCCTCTTCAAGTTCGCTGGACTGTTCAAAACCCGTCCCTGACCAACGAGTTATCTATGGGCCTTGACGTTACACAACGCCTCAGGGAATGCGCTGAAGTTGGCGAATTTTCGGAAACGTTTTCCGGATTGGCCAACGAGCGCCCCTTGAACTGGAACTGCGTTGGGGACGATTGTGCTCTCTAATTCGACGGTTATCCGATCTCAAGCCGAATACTCTCAAGCTGCTAAAAACCTTCTTTTGAACGGCCAATGCAAACATGTCATCGGGGTCATGGTATCTACTGATCGCCTCAAATTCATGTACTACGACTGGTCGGTCGTGACGGAGCCGCTCCACTTCCGGTTTCTAGCTTTCTCGCCGTCCGTTCCAATGCATTCTCGCCAGTGCAATCATTTACCAGTATCCAAGCTGTCGTCCGTCTGTAAGCAGACTGCGCGGATGGACAAGTAAAGCGAGACTATCCTTCGCTCACGGATACTCCCAATCACAATCCAGAATGAAATCAAACCTCTCAAAAGGGTAACCAGGGCGGAGGACCGATCGAGCGCACTCAAGGCAATTTTCGAATGTATGTCCCGTCTCACTCATAAACTCTATCTCATCTTCGTGATGATTAGCCCACCGTTCTCTGTACGAAACGGCAAAGATCCTTCACCGAGACATCAGCCTCGACAACCCTTATGTACCGCACCGACGGCGATACAATTTACGGATTCTTGAGGGAGTCTGACTTCACACTTCCGTTGCCCGTGCTTCCAACCACGCCGAAACGACGGGCAAGCACGAAACCATTTATGGCGATAAATCTCCTGATCCCAAAGCCCCCCATCCATCTGTACCGACATGATCTGGAACCTTCCATGTACGTTCTCGTATTCCTCGCATGCTAAATAGAGGGCTCGAAGCTAGCCCAGTGGGACGATCTCCCAATGGGCGCGTTGCAGGTCATAAACACTCAACCTTAACTTTGCATGGGTTTCTTCCACCCCACGCTAATTTCCGAGACCTCTATGTCTGGATTTTGGAAATGGCATCACCTTTCCGGGCCGGTTTTTCTGCGTGGGTTCAAAATCGTACCCTCAGGGCTAGAGGGATGCTACTTTCCGACTTCGATGGCGAAACCTTGGGCGGCCATGTTACCTTGGATAAATTTGTGGCGATTATGCAACGGATTGTACCCTAAGGTTTACTCTTCTGCTCGGCCACACATACCCCGGCTCAAATGATGGGTCCCCCGGTCGACCGAACCCTTCTGTCTCGCGGATATGGAATCTGAACACTTTTCTTTTCAACCCGAGTTTACCGCATTCATACCTGTTTTTATGGACCCTCTGGCCTTGCATGTTGGTTGCGCTCTGGATTCCGGCGAATATTTCAATTGGGTTCACCAACTTTTCATTTTCACGATAAGATTATTCCAGACAAACTGGGTGGCTCCTCGTAAGGGTCGAATACCTGGAACATACATACAATCATACAGGACATTTACCAATTGCAGCCCATTGACGCATACCGTGGATGCGACTTGAAATCTAATACAACCTCAGCGAAAACGAATTCATATGTAAGAACTTGACCAATGAACTTCTTGGGAAATTTTATAACCCTGCCCACGATTCAGCCCAGTCATCGTCGGTGTCTATAAGAATATGATATGAAATCCACAGTTGTCACTGGGTTGAGTGCGCAAATAATACTGATTGCAATTACCATGATAGGCTTGCACAGCCATGTTTAATTGAAGCTCCATTTCCACCACCTCCAAACATCGCCTTCCTGTTGCCGTATTTTCTCGACGACGATCTTGCGACGATCTCTTAATTTTTCGACTTTTAAGTTCCCACCGCTGACAGATATGAAGCCATGGAGCCAAAAGAAGCCGTGACCTTCTGACCAGAGCCATTATGCTTGGTTGGGTCAAATTGATCATAAGTCCCAGAAAACTCTCATCCTTTGGCCCACCTGTGTCTTACAAGGATATGCCCTCAAGTGCGTTGCTGGACCTCCCTGATATTTTACACTGACCGCTGCAGCCTCAGGCCTGAAGGAGATCGCCATTTTCGCCTCTGGTAGCTCAGATAGATTTCCGCGTGTTTCGACATCTCATTCCACCACCCACCCTCAGGGTGCTTCTGGGGAACTCAGCACATCTTCCTCAAGCACTTCCCGCCTGAACCAGCACCCGGGAAGGGAATTATATCGAGTGCTGTGGGCTACACTGGCGGGAAGCCGCAGGCCGCCAATCCTGACTACAAGACCGTTTGCAGCGGAACGACGGACCATGCAGAGGCCGTGCGGGTCGAGTTCGACCCTACAGTAGTGGGATACGCCGATCTCGTGGAATTTTTCTACCGCTCGCATGACCCAACAACCGTGAATCGGCAGGGAGGGGATGTCGGTACACGTGAGTCTTCCAAAGTCAAGTGGGAGCTGTTCTTTCCTTGCCCGCTCGCCATCCAGATATCGTCCCCGTCTGACGTTTTCGTAGAATACCGGTCTGCAATCTTTACGACCACCCCCGAGCAGGCCACCATCGCGAAGCGCGTCACGGCCGAAGTCCAGGCGAAGCATTTTACTCCAAAGGTACGTATCCAAAACGTCCACCGCCGCGCGGCCCATACGAAGTCAAGTCCGCGCTGTAATAGGGTACCCGAATCGCCACCGAGATCCACGCGGCCGGACCATGGTGGGACGCTGAGGACTATCACCAGCTGTACCTTTTCAAGAACCCCGGTGGATACCAGTGCCCCACTCACCGATTACATTGGTAGAGAGTGGGCTTGGTATGCACCACTGATGTCACGATTTATCGAGGAAGTTTTGAAAAAAAAAAACGGAAAAATGTAGGTCCGACAAAACGAATAGGAACTAGCTTTGTTTGTATCATCAACCTGTATTCTCTCCTGCATGCCCGCGTCGTCAACGATGGCTCAGTTCATCTTTCCAAACCAATCACGCAAAATATCAGTTCCCTGGGTGGTGCCCTATTGTGCCTCATCTCGCGAATGCAAAGCCATCAGCACTCACCGCCTGAATCTCAAAAAGGAAATTCAGTATTCTGATGAGAACCGACGCGTAGACCCGCGCAAGCTCGCCCACCTATTTTCAGCAAGTATCGCGGGTAGTGTGGACAAGGAGAGGGATTTAGTCGCAGATAGAACTGATGAAAATGACATGCACGACAGGGGTGGGAGGTCTTGGACATGCATCTCTATACAGTCCCGACCAGCATAGTGGAGCATGAAGAACACTATTACAGAGAGGTATTATTAGCCGTGGATGGATTAAAATTTGCACCTCGATACAGCATATATAGGAGAGGAAAATACGATGTGTTACATTATCTATTACCGCTTCTCCTTGACGAAAAAGTGTAGCGTCAAAAACGAAGCGGCGGTCAGCACAGTAAAGAAGACGCCCAGGAGTATGGTATTTGGCCACCAGAACGACTGTACCCGCGATGTCAGGTCTGAGGTGACGTCCAAGTAACGAGACAAGAATACGCACCTGCGCATGGAGGCCGAATGTCGACAGAATCACAGCGGCCGGGACATCTAGCTCAACGCCATACTGTCAAATGGAAAGATGCCCGTCAGAACATGTCGTCGGTAGGATGGAATGCAGACATACTTTGGTTTCCGTCAAGTGCAGATACCGAAGCTCGTTCACTGCAAGGGCTTCAAACGCGGCGTGGAAGAAGGACACCGTGTGCAGCCACCGGAAGGCGACCGGTACACTCTCCCGGTTGATGAGCAGACCTGTGAACATGAGACTGCGAAGCGCGTCAGGGAACGAGCCAAAGTATATCAGGAAGGGAAACCCACTTGAACAGCATAACCAGGGTGCCAGCGAGGCCAGCGACGCTGGTGCTCGCGATAGCTATCGACAGGAACAGGACGACCATCGCCGTCGTGAGATTGAATAGCACGAGGATCAGCATGAACTTCCAGAACGCTACGACGGTCGGAACCAGCCCCACAAAGCCGTAGACGATCCCACCAAACATGATGGGGGGAACGACCCTCAGAGGGAGAATGTCGAATAGCACCTGTTTCCGGAATTGTCAGATAGACGGCTGCAGGATAGCGGCGCAGCCATACCTTCGAAGAGAAGTACGTAAACGTCGAGTAGTATCCATTCGCCCTGTTTCCAAGTTAGAATGTACGCCATGACACCGGAAGATGGGTGCTGACCGCTCGCGGATGAACAATATGCGCTCATTGGCGAACAACCCTAAGCTTGACAGGCACGAGAATCCGAACAGCGCGAGGGTGAAGAAGAAGAGTCCTGCACGGAGACAGGGTCAGTGCACAGCGCGAGTAGGTCGCGGACGACGTACCCAGCCTGTTTTGGAAACCAGAGATGTCGTTTCTGCAGAAACCAGAGTCAGACACCACAGCCAGAACGAGGAATCACTGACGTGACGTTGTGGAAGAACAGCCCGCAGATCACTGCAATGGTCAGTACCCGGTCAATTCGAAATGAAGGGAAGGCTCCTCACATGCCAGGGCGATAGAGGACAAGTAATGCGCCATCAACAGCGCAGGGTCTCGGTAGAGGTTTTTGAATGCTCGGCCGCTCAAGATCCTGAACTGTGTGCCGTAGCTCGCCCGCTTCCTGCCCCTTAGTAAGGTCGTCTCCACCACCACGTCTGGAAGCTCCCTTGCACCAGCACTCGCCCGTCGCAGCGCCTCGCCCTCCTCCTTGATCTGCCGCGCGACCGCACTCTCCGCGTAAGCGTCTACCAGCGCCGCGAGCTTGGGCGTCACCGGCGTAGTCACCTTTTTCGAGGAGGATGACAGCGACACGGCCTCGAGGAACTGCGACGTCTTGCGTTTGATGTAGTTGCCCGACGACGAGGCGGCGGAGCTGGGGCGTGTGCGGAGCTCCGTTTCCTCATTCTCGGGGCTGGGAGAGGAGCCTGAGCGTAGAGAGAGCGGTAGAGCTTGCGGCTGGTGGCGGAGGAGCCCGCGTTCTTCGTCGCCGAGATTGGTCACGTCCTCCGTGGGCGATGATGCCTCGAGGGTGGGGCTGTCCTCCATGCTGTTGCGCCCGTCCAGGCCCGCCTGCACGGTCAAGTCGACTGCACGCTCGAAGGTTAGCAGGGAAAGGGGAGAGCAGAGATGGGGCATACTGAGGAAGTCAGCGATATTGAATCCCGGGGGGCAGGGCTGGCCAATCTCCGCAAAGTACGCCTGGCACTTCGAGAACTCGCCCGAGTAGACGAGCTTGCCCGCCGCCAGTAGGACGAGCTGGTCGAAGAGGGCGACGATGTTGCTGCGCGGCTGGTGGATGGTGAAGATGACAGTCCGATTGTAGTCTCGGGCCAGAGAGACTAGACTTTCCACAACATTGTGGGCGTTATACGCGTCGAGGCCTGTGAGCATCCGCTTAGTAGTCGCAACCTGCATCTCGATCCCCACTCACCGCTCGTCGGTTCATCAAGGAACAGAATGGAGGGGCTGGTAACAAGCTCACACGCAATGGACACGCGACGCTTCTCGCCGCCGGATATCGACCGCTGGCCTATGAAGTGCATCAGTTTCGACAGCTACAGTGGTAATACGCGCCGGCGTACCGCTAGCACCAATGCGCGAATCCTTGATCCCCAATATCCCTAGTTCGTTCATGGTCTCCAGCGTCCGGAACTTCTTGGCCTCCAAGCTCATGTCGCGCGGCAGGCGCAACAGCGCACTATACAGCACAGTCTCGTACACCGTCAGCGTGCTCATGAGTGTGTCCTCCTGGTCCACGAAGCCCGTGACGGCCTTGAACTCCTCGTCCCGTACCTCCCGCCCGTTGACATACGTCGTCCCCGACACGTGCCCGCGCTTGGCCTTGCGCGCGAGGATATCGAGGAACGTCGACTTGCCCGCGCCCGACGCGCCCATAATGGCGCACACCTGCCCGGGCTTGATCGTCCCCGAGATGTTGTCCAGCAGCACGCGCGATCCGAGGGTGTAGGAGAGCGCGGAGAAGTGCAGCGTGGCAGGGACGTGGTCGTTCATGAGCCGTGCTTGCTCGTCGTCCGGGAGGCGGATTTGTCCAAACTCGCCGCCACTTGCGCGGCCCGCGTACCAAAGCACTGGCAGAGTCGGTGAGATTACGCAGAGCAGGGGAATAGGCACCCAAACGCACCTGCGGAAGTGACCAGGACGATTAATCCAGCTCCTGCGGCGCTCAGAGCAACCCATTTCGTGTTGTCCGGTTTTGGTGGTCGCTGGCAGGAATTAGCAGATAGTAAAGGGAAAGAAACGAATAACAAGAGACGTACCTGATATCCTGGGACTTGCGAATAGTGCAAACACTCTCCTCCGCCGCAATTCAGGGTAATGTAAGGGTCGCCAAAGATGTCGCTGATGAGGTCGTTCATCGCGGGCTCCTCGAACTTGCATCCGTTGCCGGATTTGCAGCTGAACGTGGCAGGGCCCTTAATCTCTTCTTTTAGGAAGTCGTCGATGTCTGAAGGGCCGTTATAACCAAGGTCAACAGCAGCGAAAGATCTGGCGACTCACTAACACTCCCATCTTCGCCACAGATGAATCGGTTTGGGATGCAGCTGCATTTGATTCGGTCGCAGGCGTAAGTTGTGACATTCGCATTGTATTCTGGTGTGGTCGAGGAGCTGCATTGATCCAGGGCGCAATAGAATGATTCGACTTCGGCAACCCAAAACTGGAACGAACACGTCTCGCTGGGTCTATCGCAGCTGAACGTTACTTGAACAGCCCGGTCTGCGCCTACTTGGTCGATGATTTTTCGGTCTGCGCGCCGCTAAGAATGCATTGGAACAGACGCGGAATGAGACGCACTGGTAACATTGCACATTTGATGGTTATTGAAGACCGTCTCGCCGCCGGTGTAACAGGTCATGTCCTCGGGATTAACCTCGTCGTCTTCACCAGAGGGCGCGTCTCCCGCAAGTGGAAAGCCTGCGCATGCCTGATTCGATTGGCATACTGAAATGATTTTGGTCAGGTACATTTGGTAGGCGTGCTGAGCCGAATACCATTGCAGTTAATACCGCCCCATCCGTCTTTGCATTCGCATGACGCGCCGTCATCGCGTAGTCGTCTCTGTTCGCCGTCCGCAAGAGAATCGCACTCTAAGGTCCAAGTCAGCAAGATAACAGCTAGAGTACTGACACATACGAGGGATCAGACAGTCAATACCGCCCCATCCCGCGGGACATTTGCACTGTCCGTCGTACTCGTTGCACAATCCGTACTGGCCACAGGCGAACGCCGGTAATTGACAATTGAAACACGGCGGACATTTCTCTGCGGATATATAAGCTCGAGAGTATCTCTGCGGTCGGTTCACACACCCGGCGCAGCACGGCCTGAGAGTCCCTGGAAAGATAGGGAACAATGAGACACGCAACAACCTCACTCAAGTTACTGAGTAACGCACAGAGAGGTGGTAGCTCGATATTGGTACCGGCCTGGTCAAGGACGAATTTTCGGGTCTTCTATAGGCAATCGCTGGCGTGCAGAGAAGCAGAGCCAGCAGCGATGGTTGCAGAAACCGCGGCGCCATGAACGCAGGACGTACGTAGCGAAGCCCCAATATGGTAATACCTTTCCAGGCCGGGATTCCCGCTGCGGCGGCCCGATCAATTCAGCTCGGTATTTCGCTCAGAAAAAAAGAAAAAAAATTGAGCAGCATCTACGTATACTCGCACCCCGCACCGACATAAGGTTTTTTTTTTTTTTGGAATCCAACTTCCTGCCCAAAACTCGCACATTGTCGGGTTTGCCTCAGGCGGCGAAAGATTGGCGAAAGAGTTGGGTTACTTGGGTAACACCAGCGGGGTCGGGCCTGGACCTGGTACTTACTCAAAACTGACATACATCTTGTTGCTATTTTACAACTGAAGGACCACATGGTACAGGACAGTTATGTATCGGTCTCCAACCTCGCCTTGAGTGGAGCCAACCCAAATTCATACCAAAAATCCCTAGAGTCGAGGATCCTCCCAAGAAATTCGGTATTCCGTGGAAGGACCCGGACGTTTTCTTCCTGCAACAGCTCGCGCACCCACAGAGAAGGGCCCTCTCCAGACGAACCTGAGCCCCACGCAGAGGCGAGGTCCCACCAGTCGTAGACACGCCCGTCGGAGAGGAGCCACCGCTGCCCCGCGGCCTTGGAGAAATCAGAGTGCACCGCCAGGATCGCACGCGCCAGATCGAGCCCGTGGATCAGGTGCAGGCTGCCCTGAAGATAAGCGCGCGAATGAGAAACGCGATACCCTCGACTCGTATGATTGAATGGTGACCGCACCTTACTCTTCAGCGCCTCTTTCGTCGGGGCTAAGCGCCCGAGCCAATTCCGGACGACACGTTGGCCGCCCCACAGCCCAGCGAGATTTAACACTGTCGTACGCGCCAGGGAAGGGGGGAGAGCCAACAGCTCGATCTCTGCGTTTGCGCGGCCGGTGACCGTAAATGCGGAGTGGCGGTCATAGAAGGTGGATGCAATTTTTTCTGGAGCCTTCTGTACAGTAGCTCAAATCAGCAGCAGGATGTCAGACATCGCGCGGTACCAACACGCACATCCCAGATGCTCGTCGTCCCCAATTGTATGAACGCGGGCGGCGCGCCGGCGCTTTCATCCCGTGTAGACGTGTAAAGCTTGACAAGACGCTCAGAGGCGCCGGAGACGGTGATCGGGAACGTTATGAGCACTGTTTTCGCGCCTGGGAGACGCTTGTACGGCTCAGGATCGTCTGAATTTGGCAGGAATTCAAACTGGATGGTAGACCCGGATCCGGAGCGGCTCGTCGACGCGCATGTCAGATTGGATTCCTGGCAAAGCGGAATCAGGAAAGTGGATGTCCAACCGGCCCCAAGAATGAGTATGTCGACCATGGTGGTTGCGGAGGAAGTGCGTTTTGATTAGTGTCCAAATCGGGAAACAGTATTCACGCGGGAAGCGAGACATTTTTATAATGAATTCAACTTGCAGCAGCGGACTGACCTCCCATATCTTGAGGCGTCGGACGTAGGACAGCACTGAATTCGCTTGCAGTTATACCCGATTTAGTATATATATTTCCTAATCTGGACAATGAAGTCAGAAAGTGTCCGACACTCCCAGAGTCCTGTATGTGAGATCGCGGAGAACTGCTGCAATCCGAACTCAACAACCAAAGGAAATAGAAATACTGAGGATCTAATCTCCGTAACGCGGATTGCTTAGTAAAACGCGCTTGAAATGGCGGGCCTACTCGGGCATGCCCGGCATTCGACACGTACGCATACAAGTAAAGCCAAGACCATCCTCAAAAGATAGCAACAAATGACAATCCGCATTATCTCGCTGCTAAACCGCTTGCCCCACATTTCGTTCGAGGAATTCGACCGGCACTGGTATCATCGCCCCACCTCGAACTCCGATTCGCGAGCTCATATATTGATAGGGGTCAGATCCACAGGGTGCTCATTGAGGCGCTTCCGGCCGTGAAGTCGGGATTGGTGCGATACAAGCAGGTTAGCCTGCAGCCCCTTCGACGCGCACATTACGCTCACGCAGGTCGCAGTTCCACGTATCGCCTGAAACAAACGCAGCACTCGCGGCGCTGGGTCTACCCGTTCTGGCACACGACGGGGTCGTCGAATGGGAGGCCGAGCGGCTTGAGGATATCCTCGCGCTCTGGGGATGCGAGGAGATGGACAAGGTATGTCCTTCCGCGTGGCCCAGGCCTCAGATGAGTTGACAAGGATTGAGACGATCCTGCCGGACGAGAAGAATTTCTTCGAGCGGAGCAGCGTGCAAGTCATCGCGGGAGACTGGAAGTGATGTGGGGGATACCGATGGAAGAAGAACTTGTAGCCTATTTCGTTGCACGCGCGCCGAATATACCTGTACCGACCCTGACGATGTCACTTCCGGCCTTCAGCGCAGCCTCGAAGTCACTCGACATGCCCATGCTCAGCAGCAGCCGGCCCGTGCCCTCGTCCCCCCATCTCTCCCGCTCACTCCCGAATTCCGCGGTTAGGGTTTGGACGAGCATGTCCCGGGTACGCTTCAGGCGCTCGAAATCCGCGTTCTCCTCTCCGGCGGTTAATGACTGCTCCAGGGCACCGATCGTCATGAGGCCCTGCAGGCGCAGCCGCGGACAGGTCGTGATGATGTGCCGTGCAAGCTGGGTAACCTCCGCGTCCGGGTCCGACGTGTCGAGGGGGCTGAGGCCCGACTTTGAGTCTTCTCCCGAAGTGTTAATCTGAATGAGAATATTGAGGGGGGTCGTCCTTTCCGTGGGCAGCGACTTATTTAATGCGGTGGCCGCCTTTGTCGACGTGAGCGTCTGGATAGAATACAAGTTTGGAATCGCTTTAGGGACGTTAGCGGCGCAGTTTTATCCATATACTGACTGACCTGCTAGGGCTTTCGCCTTGTTAGATTGCAGTGTCCCGATAAAGTGCCACCGGATCTCTTTAGGGAGCTAATAAATATCAGTTTACACCATACACAGAAGCTGCTGTGAAAGACATACCACTGTCGCCTTGTCCTCAAGCTCCTGGACATAGTTCTCCCCGAAATCAAGCTGGCCAGCGCCGAAACATGCCTGAATGTCAGAAGCTGGTTTGTATTTTGAAACGGCCACAAGGGTCGAGCTCCCAGAGGTCGCCAGCTGCACACGGGATCGTATCTCGCCCAGAGACTCCAAGATTTCTGCATTCCGAGCTTCCGTAGACATTGTGCGATAGCCAAAAGTTAAGCGCGCAGTAGGTTTTTCAATCGGTGGAATTCTAAGCTTGGATGTGAAGAGAAACGATCTTCGCATCCAACAATGCGTACGACGAGAGAGCAGGAGAATGCAAAAACCAGGACAATGTGGTTGGAAGCAAAAGCAAGCCAAATTTCCGAAAACGATATGATTTACTGATCCGGCGTATTTTCCCCGTTTTGAATCTTCTCTTCTCCCTTCATCTCGTTTGCATTTTTACTCCAACATACCCTCACAACACTTCATGGACGACCCGGATGACCTGTTTGCGGCCGGCCCACAGCCTGCACACAATGCTCGTAGACTTTCCGAGCCCGGACGCCCTTCAGAACGTCTGGAACCCGATAATAAACTCACTCGGCGGGGAAGCGATCCTGGGCGAGGATATTCTATCTTTGGCCTGCGACAAACTTTGCGCCCAGTTACCCAACAGTCGATGAATTCCAGGAGCGACGGCCACCGATTATCATATGCCGAAACTTCGTCTGCCACCCAATCTTTCGTGTCCATGGACAGCGAGCCGATGAATACGCCTACTGGATCTGCTGTGGCACTGACTATCCCCAGCGAGGAGGAAGTTGAGGCTCCTTCCACTCGCGAACCCATCCGGCATGAATCTCCGACTCGGAATAACACAGTGCGCGCCCCGCAGGCGGGTACTCAGCGTACGGACCCGCGACAAACGGGCAATGACCAACGCACACATTCTTTTGCATCCTCGATCTCCGAAAATAGCAACGCCGAGACGCCTTTGGATCCGGCAGACGACATCCCCCAGCGCCGAGATAAGGCCGGAGGCCCTCCACGTTCCAACTCTTCTGAGGAGGAAACACCTGCGCCAATGGAACCGTCTCGACGCAGTACCAAGGTCTCTGCTACGCCGACTGTTGTCCCAGCGGCTTCCAAAGCTGACGAGGTCCACGGGACTTCTGCCCGCGAACATCGACCATCGCATCGCTCTACTGGGTCAAACGCCAGAGCCGATGGGATTCCCGAGACTTCTGCTCGGGAACCTCGACCACCGCGTCGTTCTACCGGGTCCAGCCGAGCCCCGACGTTGCCTCCCAAACCTTCACTCGAATCTCGTCGAGAGGAGGCACAGCCTTTGGATCCACACCGATCGCACACCACCACTCGCCCGAGGGCCTCGAGTCGGGACCAGACCGAAAGACCGACAGAGGTGCCGGGATCTTCCGCTACTGCTCATGCGACGGCCGTCTCGACCAGTGGCCCACCGCGGGTCGAAAGGCCGACACATGCGCACCGATCATCCACTACCGCTCACCCGACGGAGGCCTCGACCGGTGGCCGACCCCAGGACGAGAAAGCGCCACGGACATCTACTACCGCTCGTCCGACGGGAGCCTCGACTAGCGGCTCACCGAGGGATGAAAAGCCACTGCCGGCAGATGCGCCACGATCATCCACTACCGCTCGCCCGACGGAACCCTCGACTGGTGGCCGACCCCAGGACGAGAAGGCACCACGGACATCTACTACCGCTCGCCCAACGGGAGCCTCGACTGGCGGTTCGCCGAGGGATGAAAAGCCGCTGCCGGCAGATGCACCACGATCATCCACCACCGCTCGCCCGAACGCTCCCGCGACTAATGGCCGACACCAGGACGAGAAGCCAGCAGAAGCCTCACGGATATCCAATCCCGCGCCTCAACGTCCAACGCACCCTCCGACCACTAGTGAGATGCGCCAGATGGACACGAAATATGTCAACATGTTGCTCGCTCTCGACGGCATTCCGGTGAGCCCGTCATCTTTCCACAGGTCAACTATCATTGACCCATCCTTCTCAGCCGTTGTACAATATTCTTGCCAACTTCTTCACGTGGATCCTGCTCGCAGGCTTCGTCCTCTTTCCCGGGACGTTCACCAACTTGCAAGAGAAAAACACGCTGGGGGGTGTTGGCGTCGCCGCCGTCGATGTCATCAAACACGTATCCTTGTGCGTCATTCAGGTCTCCTTTGATCCTGCGGTAGATTGAAAGACAACCAGATACGTTATCGCCTGGGTGTGCACGGGCATTGGAGCGGCTGGCATGGGCTGGTTATGGTACAGGTGGCAGGCGAATTACATCTGGCTCGTAAACCGCATCTTCATGTGCGTCTTCCTCGCCTCTCTTCCCTTTCCGCGCACTCACCTCCCCTCCAGGCCCGGGTTCCTCAACTCCCTCGCGGGCGTGCTCTCTGCGCTCGCCAACATTCTGGGCTCGCAGAGCGCGACGCTCTCCATCTCCAGCAAGTCCACGATCATCGTCACGTCGAGTATCTCGGGTATATGCGGCGGATTAACGGCGTTCTATATGTTTGTCTTGATTCGGGGGCTCAAGAAGCAGCATGACGCTGAGGTCGGAAAGCAGCGTGCGGGAAAGCATGGCGAGGGGTATACGGACTTGTCCAAGAAGCTCTTTTAATTTCACTGGGATTATCTTGTAGTGGGTTCATCTTGTAGCGGATCATCTGTACTAACTACTGCAGCCTGGACTATCTTTCTTGTATCAAGTGGTGTGGCTGACAATGTGATCTTTTGATTTTGGCCTACGCCGCGAGAGGCTGACATTCACACTTCCTTTCATCTCCACCATGTGGACCGCTATTCTTGTCCTGACTATCCCCACACTCGTTTTTGCCAACACACCAGTCCCCGCCGGTCGATGTTCCTCGAACAACAATCATCTCGATGCAGCGTCGAAGAAATTCATCTCAGATTGCTCTGACCAGACCTTTTGCTCCGGAGAAAACATCACCAACTCGACTTGCATCCCACGACAATGCCGACGCGATGAGTTCCCCTTCGGCTTCTCCACAGGCGAAACCATTCCACCGCTGTGTCCCCGCGGGAGTTTTTGTCCAGACGAAGGCAGCGGGTGCCGCCCCCTTGTCCCCGCAGGTCACCCGTGCGAGCTGAACCGGGACGAACAGTGCAGCGCACCGCCGAACTGGGAAGACCTGGCCAGCACACAGAATTTCAATGGCTCGATATGTCTGCGCTCCGTATGCATGTCCGTTCTTATTCCTTTCAATGGGGGCAAATTTCATGTTCAATATATGCTCCTCCAGGTACGTAAACGTGACCCTCGGTGAGCGGTGTCTTACAGACAACACGACCTACGTCGACGTCGGGCCGAGCGGGCAGCAGGTTGCCAACACCGTCACCCGGGATAATTGCCAGTCGCCGCAGTTCTACTGTAATTCAGTCGAGCAAGTCTGCGAACGGACGCTACCGCTAAGCTCGCCCTGTCAGGCTGACCAGCAGTGCACTTCGGTATTTTGGTGCTATACACCTTGTTCAATTATTGATTCCGCGCCGTCTAGCTCAACTGCGCCGCTGGAGCGTGTGCGAATCCACCCGAGACCCCTCTGCGCATCGCGCCATGGCAATGCGTGCTGACCGCCTTGGCCATAGTAGCAGGTCAGTGCGAATTCAATTATGTGCTCAAGCATTCCGTTCATTGGTAGCTGATTTCACAGCCATGCTCGCAACTTGCATGTTACTCATTCTGCTGGACAAGCGCCATCGTCTCGACCGGTCCAGGGAGCTGCGTGACTACTACTATCAGCAAATCAGGTCGGTGCTCTGATTAGTCTTTCGCAGCTATAACTGACTTTCCGTTGCGGAACAGTCTGCGGCGGTCTATCATTGCTTTGCACGCAGCAGCGGCGGATCGGTACATGGACGAGAAGTCGGGTCTTTGATTTTATATTCGCTCCATGATGCAATTATACTTTTAGCGGAATGCCATGCACATTCAAATTGAGATGATGCTGTTGACCTGCAGCTGAGAGGGCCGCAATGTTGACTAGGGTTTCGATGCGATCCCATGGGGTATTTGATGGAGGAATCTTCCGCTGTCGGTCGCGATATCCGTGACTTGTCAAGCGGACAGCGAGCCTCTTTTCTCCAGTCCTTCCAGTTTTCCCTCCGTGAACCTCTACGCGCATTTTGGCGAGCATCTGTCTTAACCCATCAACCCGTTTTGCCAAGCCATCGAAAATGAGTTCGATACTGTCGACGCGTGTGTTTAAACTGTCAGGACTAGAGGGAAGGATAAGAGACAAATTGTTACGAGCTTCAGTTCAAACCGACTTTTTCTGCCTGACTGGCTCATCGCTCTCTTCTTGGACGCTGTTAATCCAGCTTCAACAGCGCTTAAATTGATAAATAGGAGAAGCGCACGGAGAAAGTCTTCCATTCGATTCCTGCAGTTGCGCGGCATCGACATTGTCAGAAACATATGAGGGGATATCTATCGGTGGCGGAGTAGCCACATTGGCGTGGACGGATCTACAGGAAATTCAGGAAAGTGAGCGGAGGTGAGTTCTACGAAACACATATGACTTACGCAATTCGGGAGTTGGGGCGTTATCGTAACCACCATACCAGACATTCCCGTAGATTCACCGCTTCTCGCCATGAAGTATGATCAAGGATGGAGGAAAAGGTAGAGAGGAGGATGTGTGGAGCCATTTAGGGCTGAGCAAAAGAAAGCTAGAAGCCCCCTGTCTTACCGTTCACATTTCCGGATTAGGAAGTACAAATTCCACATTGGGATGTCGGGAGTGTGATTTTTTCAGAAAGACGTGAGCAGTTCGAAATGTGTCTTGATCGCCGCAGGAAACATCTTAGCCAAAAAATAGCACTCGATATTGTAATACGCCTTAATACAGGCGAAACCGAACACTCAAGATCATTTCACATCACTGACTTGAGTTGCCACTTTACCCTATATACCACCAGAATAAGCGGCGGTAAGAATGTCGGCCGCTTTCTCTGAGATCTTGAATAGGAGAATGAACACGGAAATTTCGGAGACAAAGCAAAGGGTCTCCTACCATGTAAGTCGGCGTAGTCACGAACCAGCCAGGAACGTTTGGCCACGAGCTTATGTCTACAACCCTGAGGTTTTGAACCCCCCGAACCTTGAAGTCACCGTCCAAGACAGCGTTCGGATCTAGAAGAATAAAACTGATTCGCATTTCAGACATTCAGTGAAAGAAAGCAGCAGACCATCCTCAGCGCCCATCGGATTCGTGCAGCAAGCATGATGGCCTGTGAATGAGCTCGTCATTATTGGACCAACACAAAGACTTGGAAACTGTACCAAACACATGTTCCAATATATGATCGTCAATTTCTTCATCGCTCTGGACTTCTGGCGCGGGAAACGCTTGCGCCTCAACATGCATAGAAATGTTCGGATGTTCAACAATGCTTCGGGCGATCTTGATTCCTTCCCGGAGGGCAGCGATATCCTGTGGACCGTCGGCGGCCTCAAAGTGATGTTTCTGAATATTGAGCGGGTCCTGCGGGTGGTTTCCAGTCAAACGAACCACGCCTCGCGATGAAGGGTGCGCTTTCAAAACCACAGCAGTAAGGCCGTTGTGAATTTCTGCGAGTTCGTCGGCGAAACCGCGCACAAAGCCGCGGAAGAAAGCGGGTGCCCAATATATCATAATATCCGGCGAGGGTTCGGCGGGCGAGCTTTGCGACATTATCGCAAACAAAGCAGCACCGAAGGAGTACAGGTTCTCGTGATCAGACTCCGTCCAGAACTTCAGACAAGGGTCGTCCTCGGGGGTGTACAGGACCGTGCAGCCGTCGAACAACGTGTGATTCTGCTTCAACGTCCAGATATTGGCAATCTCGTCATGGTCTATATTTGTGAGTTTTTAATAAAAACGGGCACATAACGCGTTCCTCGAACCTTGAAGGTTGGTTCCGACACCAGGAAGATGAACAATGGGCTCGATGCCGTACTCGGAAAGTTCGTCTTGATCACCGATGCCTGAAAGCTGAGCGGATGAATGAGATGTCAAGTTTCGGACTTGATGAATGTCTAAATACCATGAGCTGAAAGGCCGTCAAGAACAGGAAAAGTCACTGAAATAGGTAAACCGCACCAACTGAGGAGATTGAAATACGCCCGCACTAACAATCACTTCGTACCGGACAGTGATAAGTTTTGTATTGAGCTGGCTCTTCCCGTTGAAGTTGCTAGCTACAGCCAAGGCAGCGCCCGGCGCAATCTCCACACCATAGGCAATGGGTGAGCCAGATCCGGAATCACATAGAGCGATCTTGGTTGCAAGCGTATCCAGAGCGAAATTCAGTTTGCCCTGGCTTGACTGTTTCACGTCCACAAGACGATCGTGGACCGACGATCTGTTGTGGTTCTCGTCGATTGTATAGCTCACCATTCCGACGCCAGCGGCGCCATCGTTGGCGATACTGTTGATGTCGTCAATGGTTGGCCCTGATGTGGCCAAAGTGTCGATAATGTCGAGCAATTGAGCATCTGAAATGCCCGTGGCTCAAAAATTAAATGATGGTTAATGGCTGCGCGACCGTACCTGCAAATTGCGGATTCGCCAGGATGGAAGCGGGATTGAGGCTTGTTTTCAACCATCCGTTGAAACCGTGATCTGGGTCCGATGCGTTGAGATACAGATTATCCTCGATCCGATTGAAGTAGTTCCGCATGTTATCGTAAGACCAGGTGGTGTCGTTGAACATGGTGGCCAGACTGTCGAAGTCACCTTTCATATCGCCGACAATATTTATCATTGCGTTATGAACCTTGCCAAAGGAAAATTAACAACGACTTCGGATATCTCAGAGCGGAGACTTACCGTAGATCCGCCAAGGCCACGGGAACGAGGGTACCTATATTACCGTTGTAGTGATACTTTACGAGTCAAAATCTGAGTACTCACCAAGCATCGTTCCGCGGAAATTGGGCCCCCTGAGAGTATTCGTCGTAAGTATAATTAAGTTCCATCTGCGGGTCTATCCTTGGTCGTGAGTACGTTCACTGCCATCGAGAGAAACTAACCCCACCATCCACAGCCCGTCCAAAATAAAAGGGTATGGTTGTATTCACGTTGACGACATCATGGCCTGCATCGACGACGAGCACTGGAAGCAGAAGTTAACTTGTGCAGGACGTAAATTGTTGACGAAATCCTCCCCACCAGAAAACCCATTCTCTGCCAAGCGAGCTGCAAGCGGCCCTCCTCCGACACCTGAACCGACAACAATAAAGTCGAATTCTGATTGAGAGGTGTCGGGACAGGCCGGCAATGAAACCACTGCGATAGTTTGAATGGAAAGGGAGATGAATGCAAGGATATTGCGCAGCTTGTAGGGCGCCATCTGTGGAGGATCGGGAGCTCTGCAACGAGAGGACCGATCTTATATACGTTTGGAGGCAATCGTGCGGAGCGCTTCCGGTGACTGGTAGAATTGTACCATGGAGATGCATGGCCATGCATTCCATTCCCCAGCATTCCCTACATCGGACTGTAAAGAACACCGACTTGGCCGAATACATGGGGCAAATAGGCTTAGGCCCGAAGTCTGCCAAGATGGAACCTAGCATCTGTCAGTGGTAGATCCAACGGTCTTCGAAGCAGAGCAACGTTCTGAAAACTTCTAAAATCATATTAGAAAACGGGACTGGAATTCACTCTCCTACAGATACAAGCAGAAGTCAAGCAAGTTTCTGCGGAAGCGTGATAACTACTTACTGAGAAGTTGTGAGAACGTCGGTGCCGAATAACCGGGCGCTAAACTTGAACTAAAAAATGGAAATGCAGACCGTCCGAGTCGCAATTCCCAAGTGGCAGGAGAACTGCTGAAGTTGACACGGCATACAGCTCGGCTCCAGAACTGCGGCGGATGCTGTCAGGATATCAGCCTAGTCAGCAACCAGGTGTCATATCTGAAGTACCAGCTGCATCGTAGAGTTACTCCGCAATAATGAAGGAGGATTGAGCAGTGGTTGAGCCTTGAGCGGTGAAGGGCAAGACGCGATCATCAAGGCATGATGAGATTCGGTTGATCGGACTTTCGAACCAACACTGACCCGCTATAGGAAATCTCCTTTTTAGACCTTGAACGGCGTTAAACTTAAAGGACTCGAGTAGCTTGGCAGGCATTAGGAATACACCGTTGGACTAAATGACAACAAATGAGGCGCTTGCGGTTGAATTATCTACAATCATGGAAGTCACCCGAGCGACTTGCGAGGGTCTGAATGGAAACAATGATGCAAAAAACTGAAGAATGGTGGTAATCACCGCGCTGGACGAAGCAAGAACGCTATAACGGTATTCATCGAACATTGCTGACGACCGACTTGACGGGCGCTGAAATGGCCTCAGTGGAGCATTTGATAGCGGAAGGAAGTTGTCAGACGACACCATAAGTAATTGGTGCACAAGCGAGCCTGGTTTGCGACGAACAGATATCGATTGAGGGATTGCATATAATTATCTACAGTTCCGTTGCTGCGAATATAGCATGATAACTCTCCGCTAGAAACAGTTGAGTGAAAGCGCTGCGAGCAGCACTGGTTTACTTTACCTTGCTGACGCATTTCGTGCACTCGCTTGGGACTTCCAGGAGACCCATCCTCCTCAAAGGTCGTCAAGCCGGCATACTGAAACATCAATTCAGAGCTGAGCGATGAATGACAGGGGGGATTGAATGGCGTACATTGAATTTGCGGAGACGCGGCGGGAGACAATACTCCATTGCAACACCG
Organism: Mycena galericulata; assembly: GCA_029289565.1. Taxonomy (NCBI): domain Eukaryota; kingdom Fungi; phylum Basidiomycota; class Agaricomycetes; order Agaricales; family Mycenaceae; genus Mycena; species Mycena galericulata. The sequence continues at coordinate 21,576 of JARKIA010000091.1, forward strand.
TACTCTTCGCCGGTCCATGATTCGCCAGGCTCCGGCACGTTTATGACGATGGCGTTCATGCTATCCATAGCAGGGTCCCAGTCATTGAAATTGAATGGTGTCAGCAGTACCGAGGACGTCGCAATGTTTGTAAGGGTCATCGCTGCAAACACACAATTTATCACGATAGTCAACTTTGAGGCGGTGCATCCACGAACGCGAGTCTTCGGCTCTGGGAATATGGTGCATGCCCAAGTTGACCCAGGCCGTGAGGTCTTCTTGTTCCAGGGATTCACTAAACGCAACAAGATCGAAACCAGCGCACTAGAAGGAGAAAGATCGTTACCCATCGAAGAATTTATAGAAGTCGACGGCTGGGTAATTTGTCAGAAAATATTCAACTCCCAGGGAAATTGAGACATACGGGGAGCGCCGGGCAAGTTGATGTTCCACATGGACGATGAACTGGGTTCCGAGTCTTTTCTACGAGAAACGGCTATATGATGCTTTGCAAAGTTGACGTTATTGCGCGTCCGCTTGCTGTCCAGGTTCGTCTTGAAAAATGTCAGCCTCAATGCATAGTGTCGCCTGTAAGAACGGACCAGATGGATAGGCGAGACTCCGGGGTGGATCGCATAGCCCCGAGCTTAAATATGGTCAGGTAGAAAATGATATGACTTGGGGCTGAACATACGGTAACCCCAGCGGTTCAACTCTTCCTCGTTCACGATGGCATACAGGCCTTCGTAGTTCTTCGGATACTCCAACAAGGCGTCGTTCTCGTTTTTCACCATTGTCCGCACGATCTTTTGCTGGTGAACATCCATGCCCCAGTCGTCATCGAACCACGGCTGTTCGACGACCTCGTTTTCCAGAGTAACAGCCATGAGTGAATTGCGTGTCCCGGCGATGTCAAAGTCAAATTTATAGTTGCTGGAAGCGTACATGAGTTTCATCGAGGTGTGTTTCCAGACGGCGGCAACTTACATGACATGGTCGTGGAGGCTTCCCACTGCCAGAAGAAAATTGAGCGACCCGATCGCCAATGGCAAACATATACTAACTGTACGTATCGCGGATCTTGGTTCCGTAGTCTGTCTCCGCGTCGTCCCACCAAGCCCCTTGAAGATATCCACTGGCGGAGACCCGCACCTCGAGCGTTCCGTCAAGCTGGAAAGTGTAATCGAAAAGATAATCATAGTTTCCAACCGTGCTGATTGTGCGGACGATCAACTCGTATCCTTTGATCGCCTAGAGCGAAAAAAAAAAGAGAGATGTATATCGGAAATTTCGTGCAAAGAGGTGAAAGTCCTCACGCCCATTTCGCCTTTCATATAGCCAGTATGGCGACTCAACGGCTTGCCAGAATCCCGTTCGAAAACGCAGATGGCGTCTTTTTGCAGCAATGTTCCAACACTAGAATGGGTGATACCGGGAAGGAGGAGCGCATCATACGGGCAATCGTATCCGACGATCAAGGCGCGGGTTGCAGTGCCCATACCAAAGCCCCCGTCCAAGAATACGGTGCTTCCCTGGTGCGGGTCGCTACCGGCTGCAGATATCATCAGATTGGAAATAATAAAGACCGAAAGGGAAGTGAATACAATAGACGGCCAAGGCCTCTTGAGGAGAGATCTCGTACAGAATGCGCTCCCCGCGGAAACGCACATCCCAGAGACTCATGCCCATGTCGCGGGCGAAGCTGAGATAAAACGACCACCCCATCCAGGTCACCCACTGGTTGTCTTTATCGACTCGGTAACGAGGACCGTTGAAGGAGACCTGCCGCGGTCCTGCGCGCTCGTCCAAATCTCTTTTGGCGCCACGGCGCTCACGCCCGGACCAAGACTCCTCGTCGCCGACCGGTGTATCTGGGATATTGGAGCGCTTTAAGGTTCCATTCCTGAGAACGTTCAACCGAGATCAAAACCGGTATAATTAAGCAATAAAGCAATGTAAACGCACGTATACGCTTCCATGAACTCCTGAGTGGTAGAAAACACCTGGCGATTATAGACCATCCGGATGAGGTACCATTCGGCTGGGTCCATGGAAGTTAGGTCGGCGTAGAAATACATATCGAGGGCTTTAAGGAACGAGCCAGGCGTGTTCTTTTTCAGTTGAAACCACATGCGGCGGAATGAACCGTCGTAGGAGAAGGGGGTGCTCGCGCCGAAGATGAGATTGGCCTCCCCCGACTCTCCTCCGGTCTCACGCCCCGGCCACCCGCCGACCACGACGCCCCCGAGAAGGTCCTGAGTTGCGTTGTGCAGCGGACCCAACAAGTTGAGAATAAATTTCTCCAGATATGTGCTATTTAGAGCGTAGAGCCGAGCGGTGTAGGGAACCTCCGGATTGGTGTATATGTGCCTGCAAATCGAAATTAGACCCGGTGGATTGCAAGCAAGAAATACGTACTTCAGAGGCCGTAGTTCCAGGTCTGCCGCGCCTAGGGACAGAGCGGAAATCGTGCCCGGAAGGGGCCCTAGTAGGTATTGGCTTATAGTTGGCGGGGATGCGGCACCCAGCAGTAAGATGACCTGAACAAGAGGAGGTGAGTGATTGGCAAGAATCCAGTACCTATCTCACCTTGGCAAATTTCTCGGGAGCAGCAGCATCATCATTATCGAAATATCCCAGGACATCGGCCTTGGGCGGCGGAAAATTCTCTATGAGGGAAATCGAGTTGTCGCTTGCACGAATTGCGTTCAGGAGGAGATTCGACGCGACGCATATTCATTTGAACTCACAGGTCCGTGGCTGCAATCCCAGCGGTGAGATTGAAACCGGTCCCATCCGAGTCTCGATAAGCCCACAACCACTCGCGAATGGCGGCGGCTTCCTGGACATCGAAGTTCTTCCACACATTGTGGCGCGGCGCGGTCGCAGGGATCGGAGACGTGTCTGCACAAAAGCCCGGTATCGAGTCCTCCGAAGCAAAATCGTTGAGGATGTGGTTTAAAGATGGGCGCGATCTAGCCGAGAAGAGCATCAACGCCGCGACCGAGGTCAAAGCGCCGAATATCGCCAGACGACGCGTCTTCCAGTTGAATCTCGCATTGTGAGGCTTATCCGTGTGGAACCCCAGGCCGTCCTTCGTAGGCAGCATCGACATGGTCGTAAGAAAGAATGCCGCTGCGCTGCGTAGTATCACATAGGACGAAGTCTTCCCTTGTTATCTGCTGTCTCGGCCCGAAGGCCGAACGTCCATCAAGCGACCACAATAGACCACAATTCACTGGAAATTCACTCAAGAATCTACTGAGAGTTTTGAAGAATACATGTATATCAGCTTAGCGAGATGGGTGCGTAGGTGTATGATCATGGGGAAAAACTAATAACGATCTCCTTCAAAGGACTTAAGTACTTGGACCTTACCAATCATACTTGCTCCTCCGGGTTTCTTCTTCGGCTTCCCGGTGCACGAACAGATCGCAGTCATTGAAACAGGACGAAGCATGCCTTTGTGCAGTGTGCATGTGAAGCACTGGGCTGGCACACTCGTTAGAAATGGCCTAGTGTACAAGCTGTACATAGCCAGATCTTATACTTCTATAATCGCTGCTGCCGTCCGATCCCTGACCTGCTTCAGGAACTTGGCGAGGTCCGTCCCCCCCGTGCCCTTCAAAGGTGTCTCGGCGGCTTCCGAAGCCTCCGCAACAGCGCCCTCCGTTTCCGTCTTCGCAATCGCCCTCATCGCAGCCGCATGCCTCGCAGGCTGGATGATATACGACGTCACGATCGTGATATGGTAGTCCCTAAACCTTTTTAGCGCGCCCACCGCCGCGTTGTACGCGCTCAGCAACTTGGGGTCCGAGTCCCCAGCGCCAGCGCCCAGGACGATCTCGCGCAGCGGCCGCGGGTTCGCCGCGAGGTGGTTGAGGAAGTTGCGGTGGTGCCGCGGCATGTACAGCTGCATGCGCGCAAGGAACGCAGACTTCTTCGTCGTAGAGCCCGTCAACGCGGCGGAGTGCGAGAACTCGTCCACGCCAAGGAACATGTCGAGCGCGTGGATGAGGGCGCTCTGCCCTGCGCTCGGGCCGGAGAGCTCGGATGGGTAGACCCAGGACGGGTCCGAGTCGAGCCCCTCGAACTCCCACCTGCGCTTGTTAGGATCCGAGTCCGCGCCGCGGAACCACGGGCGGATCGACGTGTAAAAGGCGGTGGGGTCGCACCCCTCGCGGATGGTAGCGATCAGGATCTTGAGATCGTCGATGACGGTTGCCAGCTTGTCTAGATAGGTGGTGATACGGCGCATGGCCAGGTCGTCGCCGACGAAGGCTTCGTCCATAGTCGCTCGCATGAGTTCCAAGGCTTCGACGCCACGCAGCTCCATGCGTGCGGAGACGAGGTAGAATTCCTGCTCGTCGTTGGTACCCGTAAACAGGGTCCGGCTCTGGAGATTATAGGGCTCCGGCGTTGCCTTGTTGGACGGCGTTTTGAGGGTCCAATTGTACAAGACGGTGTCCGAATATGTGAGGACAGGCGGCAATTGGAGCTGTGCGCATACTTGGAAGAGGGGGATCGTAATCGGGGAGGGAATGACCACCGGCACGTCCGGAGGCAGGGAGTGGATGTAGAAATGCATCATCCATGTGAGGACGAGATGTGCTCGGCGCAGGTCGGTTTCCGACTTGATCAGCGTCGATATAGGGATAACGGGGAGCTAAACGGAGGTGAGATGATTGACCCCGGATATATATGGATGCAGGGACCTCTCGGACACGCTTCCTCCACGCCTCAGATCGGCTCATCTCTGCCTGAGAGAGTCCTGGTTTATCGCCTAGTTGTAAGCTTTCCGCGATCGCGGCGTCGAGAGCGAGCTCCCATGCTTCCCACTCCAAGGGGAGCCGAGAGGGCGGAGCCTGTGGGGGCATGAACCCCGTCCGATTGTCGACATCGAAATCGTGCGCGGCTAGTGTCGATGTGTCGTAGACGCTCTCGGAAGATCCGAGAAGCCCATCGAGACGAGAAAGGGCCAAAAAATGGTCTGGCGGTATAGAGTCCATGGAGGTAGAGACGAAGGGGGAGTTGGCAAGAGTCGTTGTCAGCTCCTATGGTGTGATTATGAGGATGTCGTAGAAAAACAGGAGGTTGGTAATCGTCGGATCTCAGGGCCGGCCACCCGTTCATTTCCGAGGTGGCTGTGAAGGGGCTGTACACTTTCCTGACTTCCGAAGTCCTCCGACCATCCGACTTATCCGACGTGGAGCGCTGTCGTCATAAAAAAATCAGGCCTCCAACTTGAATCGATTTCGGCTGGAAAACAGCGCACGACCTTGACAACAGCAGAGTCCGACGCGCGAACCGACGAAGAGCAACAACGAGAGCTACAAAGAGGTTGAGCCAATTTTCGAGAATTAAACAACAACTTGGCGCTGTCGTCAGAAGAAATCAGGCCTCCAGCTCGTGTTCAGGAACGTAGACTGAATGGGGTTCGGCCGGAAACACGACAGCACACGACTTTGGCAACAGCTGCAGATATCTCCAGTCCGACGCGCGCAAACGAAGAGCGACAAAGAGAGCCGAGCGAGGATGAAATTCATGAGGTAGGGACAGGATTGCCGACAGATAAGCCTTGAAGTAACAAAGAGAGCCGACCGAGATGAACGTTGCTCGATGAAATCCACGAGATAGGGCGGGATTGCCGCGGCCGACACCCACACCAGATAGGCGACCGTCTTGCGAAATCGCGAAGTGCTCATCAACACCAGATTAGAACGAGATCGAGGAGACAAAGAGACCGGATCGAAATGTGATCTGGATCTGAGACACATATCCAATTCCAGATGGCCTCGTGAATCTATCAAAGCCAGTCTGTGCAACGGTCAGTGGGTCCACTGATATCCTCAACAGCAGTGTCCTCGAATAGTCTTGACGAAGAAAAGGCTGTAGTACTGCATCAACATAGTAAAGCCGTGCAGGCTATGAAAGGACTCAATGGAAGACTGGACGAGCATCAAGCGCTGAATTAATTTGAGGATCGTGGAGCGCCCAGGTTAACAATTAGACTGAAGTATGGCAACAGGGACTTGGCAGCTCCGGTCTTCAAGCAAAGACCGGTGATTGGCGTTCCCGGCTGTTCGGCATAGCACTCAGGACCCCTGAGACCTCTCATTGACCTCTGTACCTTTCAATGTATGATGTCGGAGCTTCAATCTCCCTTTTTTTTTTTTTTTTTTTTGTAGAACGTTTGATAATCCAGAGCAATAACAGTCCTGCTTGCGCACATTCCTGTTCCCCGTTCACGCACCGGTGCCTGCGGGCGGCACCGTTGCGCTTCCGGGCTGACCTAGTCGTCCGCTCCGAACCCATTGGTGAGAGGCCTTGTACTTGGAACCCGGCCAGAGGAGATCTAACACCCGAGGAGATGTGCAACCGCACTAGTGCCCGATTTCTTCGCGACACTGCGTGTGGGGTTGCGGATTCACTGACTCCGGAGGTAAGGTGGTTACCCACCATTCCTCCTTCATTGTCAGCTCACCCGCCACCCACTAAAACCCCGGCCTCCCATGTCCAGTCTTGAGGGAGGTTTACCTCGTTCTTCAGAACTTTGCACCATGTTTTAAGTACTAGTTGTTTATCAAATGCTTTCTTCCCGTATTTTACTTCATTTGTGAGTGCGCAGTCAATCCCGAGTCTGTTATTAATCGCTTTGAGCCAACGTTTCCGGATTTCCCGTGGTGTAGCTGGCTCTTTTTCTTGAATGACGCGATCACATCGGAGTCTCCATATCTGGTGCGCTGATTCCGATATTATAATTCTAAAAAGATGTGTTGTCCCGGCGTCACTGCGTCTTATAGCCGCGCATGCCATTATCTGCCCTATGGTTGGGGGCGGCAGATCCTGCCTAGTTTTCATTTTCCAAATCTTACTTGCCATTTTCCAGATTTCTTTCTGACCATGGACGTCGCATTTGGTCAGGATGTGCTCCATGGATTCTGTTACTCCGCATCGGCTGCACGGGCCCTTGTGTTCATGGCCCTCAATATGCTTCCAGTGGCTGCCAACCTTGTAGCCATCGTGTATTAGCATCCACAAAAAGAAGCGGATGCTCCGCGAGACATCCTTGTGTTTCGTTGATTTCCAGATTTTGCTCGCGTTCGGCACCGCACCGTCGTCGGGGGCCTTTCGCATATTCGAGGTTTCTCCGTGTTGCGTTGCGGTCGAGTAATTTTTTGTATCCGGGTTCGTTCATTTTCTTTTGTCTGATTATCTTGTAGGCTAGCGACTGAGTCATTGCCTGCAGTTTTGCGCCGGGGAGAGTTAGCGAGGAGATCGGTTTGGTGCTGATGACTTCGGGTTCATCTTTTTCTCGTCCTTCGTTGGCTACTAAAGATGTCCGCAGCTTCATTTCCGGGGTTCCCTGAGTGGCCTTTGACCTGTTGGGGGCCTGTTCGTGTAGGTTGTGGGCTCCTTTCGTAAAGATTCGGAAGGTGTCTGCGATTGTCCCGTGCGTGGTCACTCTGGGATCAAAATCTACTGTGTCTGGGTCTTCGTGGATATGTGGTGCCATTTCGTTTTCGTAGTCTTCTGGTTGAGGTTCCCTCGGGTCCCATTTCTCATGTAGGGCATCCAGTAGGTCTCTGGCTTTCAATCTCCCTGTTTCCTCTTCTGCTCTCAGCTCTTTCGTTCCTCGCGAATGCCTGCACGAGGAAGGTGACATATCTTCCCATCCATTGTCCAAGATGCTAATCAGACTACTACTTGAACAGCATGGCTTGTTTTGGGGCCTCGGCCGACTTCCACGCAAACATCTGGAGCTCTCAGTCCTCTCCACACAGTCCTTTCCCACTGCTACTCGCACTATTTTTCCACTGCACTTCACGTCCAAGCCAGCCTTTGCTGACCACCCCCATGCTCTGTCTTTCCGTGCAGATCCGCACCAGCGTTAGGAACCATCGAGTAGGGCTATGGTGATACAGATATTGGTATGAACATTTGTCTGCTTTTGCTGCTCTCTCCATGGACCTGGGGTCCAGGTTTGGCCCACGCCAAGTCGGAGGCATTTGGGGGATTGACTTGAGAACCAGACAGCTAGCAGATGGCGACTCGCCGATCTTGAAAGGGTTATCAAGGGAAGGGAGTTCCAGGGGTTTGTCCATAGGGTCAAACGGAAGCGGTGTGAGTGGCGAAGAGCCTCTGAAGGACGATTGTGGTGAAGAGTCACCGGAGGATTGTGGCACGGGAGTACTGTGAGAGGTATCCACGAGTCTATGCCAAGGAACTGGCACTGGGTTCAGATTTGAGTCAGGTCTGAGTACATGTTCAAATGGGTGGGGCTCACGCGACTTGGGATCTGTGATAATATTGTCTTCTAGTGCCTCGAAAGCAGATAGGAAGGATTGCCAAGACGGATGGTTTGGTGAAAGTTGAGCCCTGAGGCTTCGAGGTAACAGCCGCCAAACCTGTATACATTAAGGCACCAATATCATATGGGATGGGAACGAACTGGGTGGACCATGAGACCGTGAGTGTCCGGAATGCTTTTTTCAAGAAGAAAAATTTTGGATGTCCATCTCAAGCGATCAGAGTGTGTAGATTTCAGAGGGAGAGTTTTAGCATGGATAAACAATGCATCTTCTCTGTCCTTCATAGCAGGTTGCTCCGAGATCTTTGCATCTGCATAGAGATTCAAGATTTTGAGAGACTTTGGAGGCGACTTTTCTATGAAATTTTGTATATATTGTCGAAACACTTGAACTTCCTTAAGCTCAGGCATGGCTTCAAGAGAGGAACAGAGCTCAGCCAACAAGTGAACAAGACTTGGGATGATTGTCGAAAGCAAGGTGACATCATAATAAACATGATGTGTCATTACATTATTGCTGTTTTGGGCGTTACACCGTTCATTGAATTTGCCCCTTACTCATGGGGGCCGGTTTTGTTGGACTCCAGGTATGTGCATTTAAACTCTGGATGGAATGGTTAATATGCTGGTCCTCTGAATAGACTCAAAGCCACTTGGGTAATTGTCACAACAGCCATGGCATCGTAAGCATGATTTGTCGCAGTTGATCTTGTCAGTTTATGCGCTTCGTTAAATTTACCCAGTGCTCATGGGGGCCAGTTCTTTTGGCCTCTTGGTATATTCACAGGAAGTCTGGATGAGTGCATGAATATGCCAGTCGTCTGAATAGACTCAATATCTCTTGGGTACAGCTCACGACAAAAGGTGGTACATGGGTCTCATAAATGACTTGTCTCTGGGGTCCAACTTACACTGCCGAACGGACATCATGATGTGATCTGATGGTTTTCCCTAATTTGGCCGAAAGTCGAGCTGCCAAGTCCCTGTTGCCATACTGAAGCGGGGTGCGGGGACAGGTGGGCCGATATTTCTTTCAGGATTCTGGATTCGGTACGCGTGGAAAGCGATCTAAAAGGAAGCATCGACGCTAATTGTCCATCGCATCCCGATTAGGACGCTTACATAACTCGCCTCTTTTGTTTCACGCATACGCGTATTGTCTTTTCTCCAGCGGGGATATGGATCTTGCCACGCCGAAAGGAAGTCTTATGTCTCAGACAACACAAAGGACGCACCTGCTGCCAGCTTTCGGCCTCGAAACAAAAGGCGTGGAAGGGGCCTCGGCTGACATGAACTGGTTTTTTGTTCTCCACTTCGATCAAGACCGGTAATGGATCGCCCAAGAAAGACAGCACCGTATCGCTATTTGCTATATAATCTATCCAACAAAAGCCCTCAGATATTGTCCCTCGTCGATCCTCTCACATCAATATACGAGTCACTTCCCCTTCCAGGACAACAATGGCCTACTACGCTCAGCCTGCTGCCGCCAACTATCACACTCCTCCCGCCCACTCTGTCCGCCAAAGGGGCTACCGAATGTGTGATCAATGCGGCGCTGCCGAGTCACCCTCTGTGTCGAAGTTCAGATTATGCGGCGGCTGCGTGCGTGTTTACCTCCTTGCAACATTGCTCGCATCCTAACATGACTCGCTCTCCCTCTAGATGACCACTCAATATTGCGTGAGTACTTTCCTTGACCCGAAATTTGCCAACGGTGCTCATCGTGCTCGATAGTCGCCCGACTGCCAAAGAATTCACTGGCCAGCACACAAAGTCATCTGCCAACACACTGCGAACCAAGTGTCGGCCGTGAAGCAGCCTTCGGGTTATGACAACCTCGCAAAGAGCCTTCGGAAATTCACGTCCGCACACGCCGCACTACTCGGATGGGCCGGCTTCCAGGCACTCCAGCTGAAGCGCATTCCCGCCAATGTTCGCCAAAATGCCCTGCTCGTCGAGCTGAACCCAACCGACAACATGGAGTCCCATCGTCGGTAAGTTTAAATCTCATTTTGTTCTTGGGATCTTCAGCTCACGGATCAATCTCCATTAGATTTTCGATCGCGGCCACTCATGTTGTTCCGCGAACGTATATCTGCGATCCCCTCGTCATTGCCGACATTCAGCGCCGCGAACAGCGGTGTCGACAGAACGGCGGCATCGGAACTGCTGTGATCATCATCCAATGCGGAGGGATCAGCCAAGTAATGCCTGTCGAGGTCGACCCGCCATCCAAAATCTCCTGGGACTCGCGCGATGACTGGGCACACGTTCTGCACCACTTCGTCGAGTCCGGGCGGACGGACTTCCAGCCGATATCGACCACTTCGCGAGGGTGAGTTTCCCATTCCCATCTGCGTTTTTTCCCAATATTGACGCGCGCCTTTCTCCAGCATCTATTACGGATGATCGCCAGATCTGCATCTCAATTCGCCTGCGTCGGCTAGATTTTCGCCGCTACGTCTCAAAGCTCATTTCGAAAACCGCACTCGCATCCTGGGGATCCTGTATTACTACTATGTATAAACCGCATTCATTCGCACTCATCGGGCCATTATATTTATCCCTCACTTCGACTTGCCCATCTCATACCCCATTCACTGTCGCACTGCCTCCTGCTTTGATAAATTCCGCTTTGCAATGTTCCCTAGTACATCTTTCGATAATTGCATCCTCTGTCCCATATCATCCTTACTGCTGTTCGTCCGAATCTTGATGCACGAGATGCTGTTCGGCGTTTTTGCGTTCATTCCTTGATTGACGCTTTCCAGCGCTTTTCCTGGGTTCGAAATCGGGAGACAGATTGAAAGCAACCAATTAGATCAAGTTCCACGACTTCGTTCAAATTTGCTATCTTTCAAGGTTTTCCGTGCCTTAGGGTGCCTACATTATATATAGCAGTACCTACTTGTTGTTGACTACTGTTGTTTGCATTCCCCGATCGCGCTGGCTCACGTGCGAGCACAGCCTCTGCTTTGCTAAGCTCCACTAGCGCCGAGCACACTGCACACTCAGACTGAGACTTGACCCTGTAGCAAGAGAATGGCATATCTCGCAACACAACGTAGGCCTGGTACCTCAGCGCCAGGAGATGGATCGAGGACCGTCACGATAACCGAAGCTGCACCGCGCGAGGATGACGAAACGCCGACTAATAATCCCGACGAGCCAGCTACTATCGGAGCCTTACATCTTCGCGGTGGACCTCGCCCGACACGGCAGCGTGTGGCATGGGACGAGGATGTTGTCGACAACGAAGGTTGTGGAAGGAAATCGTCCAAAAGTGCGTTACGACTCGATTTGGTCTCCACCACTGTTTTCTCATTTCGCCCCTCACCGACAGTATGCTGCATCTACCACAAACCCAAGAACTTTGACGAGTCTTCGGATGAGGACTCATCCGACTCTGACTCTGACTCGGATTCGTCGTACGATGAGCGGATTCGTGCGCGGCGCAGTCACCACCATCACCATCCGCATCCTGACCCTGCGGCCGATGGTGCTGGAGCCGCGCAGAGGGACCCTCAGATATCTGGCGTCACTCAGCTCGAAGAACCTTCGAAACCCAATGCGTATGAGATGGTGCCGTCCGGAAAGAAAGGCAAGGGAAAGCGGAAATCCGGTGCGTACTGCGTGTCTTTTTGAAAGATACTCTATTCTGAAACGTTATTCAGGATGATGATGGTCTTCTTTGACTTGTACCTCTTACCACCCGTCTATCCCCTCCTGTATTCTCGCACTTCATAATATACTTTATTCGGGCCCATTCAAGATAACACCTCCGCCTTGGGGGAAATGTGGTTTTGTAAACATTTTCGGCGGCACGGGTGCATTTCATAAGGTACGCCACCTTTCTTGAGAATCCTTCAACAACCGGAATATGGGAGCCAGAATGTCAGATTTCGATTCGCATCTGGAACAACCTATGTTTGTCGCAGCACGGGGTGAGAACGTTAACGTTGTCCCGCTATAAAGAGTGAATATTTTACTCGTACGTTTCGTAAGATGTGCCAACCAAGTGCCAACTGCTGTATAAAAATGTTCACACACACAGCAGAGGAGGCTGTGAGTACATGAGGATCAGTTGCATCAGACCATCTCTCACTTTCTCCTCCTGAACCATTACTCTCCATGGAAGACCCTGTTCCGGCCTGGACTAATGAGTCTATCTTACCTTCTCAGAGGTACGTCGTCTTTCACCCTATGGCCCGACCTTTACAGGCAGCCTCTATAGTCCCCCGCAGACATTCCCAAATGCCCGCCACTTTGGCATCGACAGATCCACTTTCGTTAATGTCGCGAATATGAATCTACATCCGCCATCTGCAGGTGCGTGAAAGTTCGCAGTAAGAACACATTCCAGTTTCCTCATCGGCCATCATTCTAGCCCAAGAGCAGCGGAATGGACCTGGAGCACTGGTTCGTTCAATCATCGATTGCTCGTTTCGCAGCTGATGCTTTCTACAGAACCCTTCAGACGCAGGCAGCCATGCCATACATCCTCTGGACATCCCAGACGATGTATATTCCGAAAGCGAAAGTTACTGCAGCCAATTGTTACGTCGCGGGCGTGGATTTCCTCTATATGTTCCGGAGCCTCCAAGGAATCTTCCTCAGCTCCAGCGGAGAGGCCTTGCCATCGGTGACGTCGGCAGGGTCACTCCGGAAGGAATTTTCGACTTCTTCTTCAACATCTATCTTCCTGCAGATCACCCCGTCAATGCAAACGATGTTCCTGAAAATTTCTACCCGTTGACATCCTATGTCTCAAAGGACGTGACTTCTCTAGACTACACGTCCGGAGACTATGTTTCGACTCCCTCTGTCCAGAAAGTCGATCTTGAATCTCCTGCAAGGTATATCTTCAGTGTAATTAACCGTGCACCGGTCCTCACTCACCTATTTATTATTAAACAGTGAATTTCCCATGGGAGACTTCGTTTTCAATTGTGCTGCGCCACAAGGGGCTGTTTTAGCCTTGCCCACGGGATCGCGTCTCGAAAAACTCGAGAATTTGGAAAACATGCGACGATACGCGGCGAAAAATGCGGAGAGCTGGTATAAACATGTCAATGGCGCTAGAGGACGTGGACTCGCCAATGGCTCGCTTTATCTTGTCTCTGGCTGTGAAAAATCGCGATCATGGGGCATGGCTGCTTTCCAGGACCTTACGACTCCAACGGCGTTTCAGCTTTCGTTCAAACCCATTACTATTAATAGTACGATTATGGGTACAAACCGGTCGAGATATCGTTGGGTGACTACAGGGCCTGCTCGAACGAAAAACTCTGGATTTATCCCGACGAACGACGGGCCGCCTCATCAAACTCTCTTCATACATGGACTGTCTATTTCGCTCGGAACAGGCATATGGGCCAAGCTTTTCAACGATGTCGATATTGCGCACATCGTGGACTCACGCCTAGGACGGTGCAATAATGAATTTGTGCCTTATGGATCGAAAGCCTCATCTTCATGGTTTCTGGATTTCCTAGGAGGAGGGACGTCGTCAAACGGAGGGCGGCGGTGTCCAGGACAAGACGGTGAACCATTGCCAGTGGATGGTGTTATGCTTGCTGAGTTTTCTTCGACGAAGAAGGTACGCTATTGCACTGAAATGGCCAACGGCAGATTCAAGTCCCGTAGCTGTTCCATCCTTCCCAACTAATCAACGAATACCTCCTCGACAAGGTGTTTATCCCAACTCCTCTGATTTTCTGTGTTGTAAATTGATTCCTCTAGTTTCCGGATGCAACAGTTGTCATGAGCCACGACGACGATTGGCGTGATATTCTCCGATGTGTACGTCGGCGTCTGCGTCTCTGACCTGGTGCTCACTTTCAGTAGGATAACGAGACTGTAGCGTCAGAACAACAGGCGTTGGAATCGTTACAGAGCGCGTGCGATGAGCTTAGAATCATACATGAAGATGGTTTCGCTGCCACCAGCCAGATCGCACAAGATAATCAAGATAACCAGGAAAGAACGGTCCAACTATTTGAGAGTTCTCAAAGACCCTCGGCCACGGCCGCCGTTCAAGATCTAGACGACAGGTCAGTGTCTTTGGGATCGTTTGGCAGTATCTTAACCATGAACCTGACTGGTCTATCCTCCAGCGAAGAAGCGGGGGACAACATTCACCGGCCTAAACCCACTCAGACGTCAGCTTCACACCCATTCCGAGTCTTTCCTCAGTCTGCTAGCATTTCTCCGTCAATCCAAACAATGGGCACAAACTACGATGCCCCCCCTGCCGCCAATTTTGATGTTCCTCTACACAACTCCTTTCAAAGGGGCCACCGAATGTGTGACCAGTGCGGCGCTGTAGAGTCCCCGTCTCTGGCAAGATTCAGATTATGCGGCGGCTGCGTGCGTGTTTCAACTCAGCATAGCTCACTGATGACTTCTTCGTCGTCTAGCAAACGACACAATATTGCGTCAGTGTTTGACTCGTAGAATGCGAGCTGTGCTGAACGCTGAACGCACTTCATAGTCATCCGATTGCCAAAAGATTCACTGGTCATCGCACAAGGCCATCTGCCAACACACCACGAGCCAAGTGTCGGCCGTGAAGACGCAGTCCTCCGGGGGATATGAAATCAGGAAGGAAGACCTTACTAAATTTACTTCTGCGCACGCCGCATTACTCGCATGGGCCGGCTTCCAGGCACTCCAGCTGAAGCGCATTCCCGCCAACCTCCGTCAAAATGCCCTTCTTGTCGAGCTGACCCCTACCGACAATACGGAATCGCATCGACGGTAGGTTCCAGCGTTTCTTTAGTCCGCGCGAGTTATAGGTTAATCACCTTTAGATTCTCGATCGCGGCCACTCATGTTGTTCCGCGAACGTATATCTGCGATCCCCTCGTCATTGCCGACATTCAGCGCCGCGAAAAGCGGTGCCGACAGAACGGCGGCATCGGAACTGCTGTTATCATCATCCAATGCGGAGGGATCAGCCAAGTGATGCCTGTCGAGGTCGACCCGCCATCCAAAATCTCGTGGGAGTCGCGCGATGACTGGGCTCACGTTCTGCACCACTTCGTCGAGTCCGGGCGGACGGACTTCCAGCCGATATCGACCACTCCGCGAGGGTGAGCCCCCCTTCCCAATCTTCAGTTTTCCAAATATTCATCTGTGTCTTTTCCTTAGCATCTACTCCGCATGAAATCTCCCCGGTTTCTCAATCCCAAACGGCAATACCGGACGAACACTGGCAGCAGCGAAGATGTTGTGAGGACGGAGGATGCAGCTATTGAAAGATGTATGTATATACTATGCCGTGCGCCACCGTTTTATTATAAGCGATACCTATCGAAAGAGAAGGGCTTGGGAACCCAATAGGATTTCAGGATCCGATTGAGACATCGACGATAATGGCGAAGATGCGCATTCTGATGGCATCCAACCTGCGTCTAGACGTGTAGTCGGAGATGAAATCCGGAACGTCCGCTTTCACAGCGTTGGTGAGCAGTTCGTGGGCTATTCGATTTTTTCAAATCATGGCTACACTTATTGTTGACGGCTGTTGCGCTCGATATTCTTATCGCGTTGAGTCACGTGTGGGCATATCCCGGCTCTTCCTTCACTTCCACCGAGTTCAAAACTTCAACGCCATCGCCTCCACTGGCAGAACAATGTCATATCTAGTGTACAACGTTGGAGGCCAACAGATGGTTCTGGGGCCGACGAGCATTGATAACCGTGACGGTGAGTACTACATGTACAGTAACAATCCCGACGAGCCATCATCTGGGTTCTGTTATCAGGGAGGAAAAGCAAAAGCACGCAGCGTCGAATGTCTTGTTCGGACAACACCTGGAATACCTTAGGGGAAAGGTGGCTCTATAAAAAATTCGGCTGTGCTCCTGGACTCGGAAACAGACCAAGCGGCTCAACTTTCTTCTCGAATTACCGTGGAGGCCGTCCTATGAAGGCATCTGGAAACCCGTATCGTCCCAGAAGAGAAATATCGGCCCTTGGGGAAATTTACGACCTTGAAGCTTGGCGTTGCGGACCAGTGCATTCCCAGAATAAGTTAACAGCCCCAGGATTTCTCATGTCGGAGAGGCGCCAGTGAGCATATAATTAGTATGCGCACCGGTTCCTCTCTCTAACCCTGTTGCCTTGCGAAACGCTGGTCTTGGACCGGTCGGAATCTGGACTCACTATGTGCCCAACCTCGGTTCGACCCTTAAGACGGCGTCTGTCCATGTATTCTATAACGTGGATAATGAATCCGCATTGGCTCCGCCTCCAAGTCCGCCTCAAGTTTCTTAGTTAAGATAACCGGCTGTGCATTTGTCTTCTCAGTGGCTGCTTGCGAGGTGGTGATTGCGAGAATACGATTCTCCCAGGTACGTTATGCAATTGGCATTAAACTTGCTGCGCCTCTTTACAGCCCCCAACTAGAACCTCCTAAGCAGAAGCACTGGACAGCAGAAGGGGCAGTGAGTACCTAATTTTAATCGGTCCCTCTCGGAAAGTACCTTTTAACCCAATCTCCACGTTCCTCCTCTGTTATCCTCTACATGAAGCGGCGCCAATTCTGAGCACATCGTTTTCCCCTGAAATTTCAACAGCGATCATGGACGGTCCTTGTACTGTGCCGACGGCAGATGAGCATTTGATGCTCCCACAGAGGTACAAATATATCTTTCAGAATATGGCATCTCGCTTATCTCTTGCAGTCCTGCACAGATGTTTCCGAATGCCACTCGCTTCGGAATCGACAGATCACAATTCACAAATATATTGGGAGACATGAATATACACCCGCCTCCCGCCTGCAAGTGCAGTTTCGCCTGGCAAGTTCAAATGAATTGATTGGTCGACATTATAGTCCAAGAACAGCAGGGCGGAGCGAGAGTCAGTGAATAATCAGTTGATAGATTCCCTATCTGACCTTTCTTAGAGCCCTGTCGGCATATCGCATGCACTGGACGTCTCGGGGGGTGTATACTCCGAGAGTGACACCTACTCTAGCCAGCTGTTATGGCGAGGTCGCGGCTTCCCTTTATACGTCCCTGGGCCTCAAGAAACTCTTCCACAAGAATACCGACAGAGGGGTGTTACTATCGGCGATGTCGGCAGCGTTACCCCGGAAGGAATATTCGATTTCCTCTTCAACATTTACCTTTCTGCAGACAACTGTATCAATGCAAATTATGTTCCAGAAGGTTTTTCTCCGCTAACACCAGACTACGATCCAAGAGATGTAGTTCACCACGGTTACGCGGCTGGAGAATACGTTGCGACCTCTTCTGTCAGGAAACTACCGGATCACCAACCTATGGCAAGGTACGGGTATTCAAAGTGGCATGCAAAAAGTTTACGCTTACCGGATCGATTTTTGAGCCAACCGCCCTCGGAAGATTCCATTTTTCACTGTAAACCCCCAAAGGGAGCCGTCTTGGCCATGCCATTTGGTTCGCGCCTAGAAAAACTCCGGAATCTAGAAAGCATGCGGCGATACGCAGCCGCAAATGCGGATAGCTGGTACAAGTATGCCAATGGTCCCAGAGGCCGTGGACTCACTAACGGATCCCTGTATCTTGTTACGGGCTGTGAAAAGTCGCGATCTTGGGGCATGGCCGCTTTCCAGGAAACCCAGGATACATTCCAGCTTTTGTTCAAACTGGTCACCAGTCCTACAAGTATGGGCAACCGGTACCAATGGTTCAACAATGGTACAGCCCGCACCAAGGAATCTGGACTTATCCCCACTGATGGCGTGCCGTTTAATCAAACCCTCTTCGTACACGGTTTGTCGATTTCGCTCGGAACAAGCATATGGGCAAAACTTTTCAAGGGTGCTGAAATTTCCCAAATCGAGGATCCAGGATTGGGACGCTACAACAATGATTTTGTGCCGTACGGGTCCCATGGATCTTCATTTTCTTGGTCCTTGAGTTTCTTCGGAGGTGCGATAAGTGGAGGGAAACAATGCGCAGGCGCACGTGGCAATTCAGGCGACGGTGTTACGATGTCCGAGTTTTCTCCGACAAGCAAGGCACGTCCTTGCATTGGAATGGGTAACGAGACATTCAACTTCCTCAGCCATTCCACCCATCCCAGGTGATTAACGGGTACCTCCTCAGCAAGGTATTTTCCCTCAATTCAACTGTCTTCCAGCGTTGACTTGACCTATCCAGTTTCCGGATGCCAAAGTTATTATGAGCCACGATGACGATTGGCGCGATATTCTCCGATGTGTACGGTCGACGTTCGATTTTCTGACTTGGTGCTCACCCTCATCAGGATAACGAGACTGTAGCTTCAGACCAACAACAAATGCTGGAACGCTTACAGCGCGGTTGTGAACAGTTCATAGTGATAGAAAAAGATGGTTGCGTTACCGTCAAACATGCGAAGGTCAAAGACGACGACGCAGTGTTAGAAGGTGGCGAGGATGTCGCATCGTCAGTGTCCTCAGATACCCATTCTTCCGACCTTTCAACCCACACTTGTGCGGACCGCGCCGCCGGGACGGCTCCACCCTCGGACATCGCACAGAGTCCCGCCGAAACAGAGTTCGCCGAAACAGAATTTACTTTCAGCGTAAATGACGGCCATTGGGGCATTATCCAAAGTTTGTCCTCTGATCCACAACATCGTCACTGGCCCGTCGGCGAGGATTTGGCGTGCCAACAACCGGCGCTGTCTGACAATCCATCGTCGCATCCCCCTTTTCTCTCGTCTACCTGGACGCCTGGTGCAAGGCTCGACCCTTCCCTGGAGTCCCCGCTCCCCGGCCACGATGACCCCCGCCTTCCTTCCCTGGCCGACCAGACGGACACTCAGCGGCTTCACCACTCAACCCCAACCCCCGTCCCCCCCTCCCCTCTTAGTCCCTCTTTGCTTTCACCTTCATGGAGGTCCGCATCGGACTCAGACACACCTTCCATCAAATCGTTTTTGCCGCCTTTGAGTCTCCCTCCACTTCCACCCATCAGAACGTTGTTGCCGTCCCTGAGTCTCCTTCAACTTCCAACCCCCTGGATCACATCCCCAAGAATATATGACAGCTCTTTCGATGAAGATGTCTCGCACAGCTCGCGCTCTTATACTCCCGCATTCTACTCTCCCACTGTTCCTGGCAGCGACAGTGAAGCTCCGCTACGACGCCGGCGTTGTAGCGAAGCTCAAAGTCCATATCCACCGAGCCCGTTGGTTAGTGGGATAGTTGGTCAGTTGGCGAACTGGGATATGCAGGACAATGTCTCTGCTCAGGGTCGTGACGACCCAGTGCATCCACATCAGTCTCAGGATCTCCCTCGTTATGGCTCCGACGTACCGGTGGACGACGGGACTAAAAGTAGGTCACTTTTATGGGAAGGTCAACCTGAGGCCGAGGGCCCGAGCCAGTCCGACCCAGGCAAAAACCATCCTACCCCTCCTGATCAACCAGACCGCTCTGATGTTTATGACTTCGACAAGATCACAACTCATGACTTTAACAGAGGGATGGACTGGGACACATCCCTGTATCCCTTTCGAAGTAAGCAGTTTTCGTGGCACGAGAAATCCATGCAAGAAGGCCCAAGTCAACCCCATCCAGTTTCTCCGAAAACTGAACTCGATGTGACGCATCATGCTGCAGCAGCCCTCCTTCGCAAAGAATTCGTCTGTGAATTGTGTAGCCAAATTTTCATCACAAAACATGACTATCTGAGTATGTTGTTTTTCAACTAGACCTCTTCGAGTCGGTGAATTGACTTTTCTTGTCCTCAGATCACGTGAAATCGCACAATTTTGACAAGCCATATGCATGTTCGAATTGCAGTCAGAAATTCGGGACTGCGCATGTTCTGAAGCAACATCAGTCCAGTTGTGGGGTCTCCAGCAAGATGAAAGGTCTCTCTTCATTTTCGGGCGTGGTACCCGATGGCGGCTCTTTCGACGCTGTTCCCTCACGAAGTAATGCCCCTACTCCTGTGACGCCTTCACTGCAGTACACTGGATACGTCCCGCAACCGCTCCCGGGAAACACCTTCTATGTTCCCAAGACCCCGCCGCAGGATGGGGCAGGTAACGGCAGCGAGGGAGGCGGTGTGATCCAGGTGGTGAACACGGAAGACGCGGTAACCCAAGTCAACGATTGTGTGCGCCGCCGGTGCTTCAACTGCTGCACGACCGACACGACCACCTGGCGGAGGTCAAACTTCTCACCGGGAAAAGTGGTATGTACCTTCGCTCCTTTTGTTCTCGATGGATTTCATGTTGATGTGTAATTGGTAGCTGTGTAACAAATGCGAATTGTATGAGCGCACGCACTCGCAGCCTCGTCCAGACAGTTACCGGCCCCTCACAAGCGTGAAATAAGAGACAAGAAGCAGGAAGATAGGAATGACCGGCGTGAGGAGGGGAGGGGAGGGGAGAGCGAAAGGAGTGAGGAGCAGGCGCTGGCTCTCCATTTTTCGGATGGTCGCCTCGCCTCGCCTCAATTTGTTGCCGGGGGACCACCAGTAAACTACAAAATTTTCTTACTGTTGTATGGAGCGACGAACAAAGACAACTTAAAATCTTCACGCATTGGTTACAAAATTTGCTCTGGTATGACTTCTAGTTGAGCTTCGAGTTCCTGCACTGTTCCGCTGAGAGATATGGTTTCCGCCCTCATCTGCTCGATCGCGGTGCGGTTTTGCGCCGCTTCAATGTCATGTTCGTGGATTTTTTGTCCGAGCCTGTTGCTCGTGCTCGACGATGCGGTCATCTGTGGGCTATCGCCCGTCGGTATCGGCATGGCAGCCGACTTTGCTGAGACGCTGGCACTGCTGTTTCTGCGGTCTACAGGGGGTTTTGCGGTCGGCCCAGAGCGTACCGGACTTGCCGACGGTACGGGGCTCCCCCGCGACGAGAGATCATCGAGGGCAGCCTTGAGCTTGATGTCTGGCGGAATTTGGACATGTGTCTTTCGGGCCGCGGCTGCATCATCCCGGAAACGCACTGCTTTGTCAGCCAAGCCTACGATTTCCCG
This sequence comes from Mycena galericulata, assembly GCA_029289565.1. NCBI lineage: Eukaryota > Fungi > Basidiomycota > Agaricomycetes > Agaricales > Mycenaceae > Mycena > Mycena galericulata. The sequence continues at coordinate 42,848 of JARKIA010000091.1, forward strand.
GCCATCCTGTGAGGATGCATCACAGTTGACGCCGTGGCCTTCAAAAGGATCGCCAAGGGTCTCCCCGGTGTCTTCATCCCAGAGATGCACTGTTTTGGGAGGAAGTTGAAGGAGACTGGGAGATCCCGACAATGATACGCTTAGGGCATCAAACCGTCCGTAATACGCCCACGGGCGTATGAATTACGCTGTACTTTTGTTACGCCACGGCCAAAGCCGTACGTGAGCGCCGCCGAAGAAAGTTCAAACGGGACGGGTCCCGTACGTACCGTCCGTTACGGCGTATATTACGGTGATGGTAAGTCGTGACGAAACTAAGCTGAAACACACCTCTTCTTTCCTGAATGGAGGTTGGAGAAGCTGTGAGGGACTTTCAATGTTATTTACACGGCCGAAATCTAGAAAGAGACGCTCTAATTTGGTCCGAAGGGCGGTGCAAACTTAGTTCACACGAAGGGCCGTCGGCGACATCATTGTTGAAAACGCGTCGGCAATTGGCCGGCAATGTGTTTTTCCACTCGCGGATACGCGGAACTACCGTCTCGGGAGATAACGGCGACCCGGCACTGTCCCGGCACCTTCGGCAAGTCAATTTCGCTGCCGACCTAGCGTACCCGTATTTTACGCGTAAACGGCCGGTTACGGGGACCCGTTTACGGCTGAACCCGTCCCGTCACCGTAACGTTCGGGTAAGAGCTAACCTCACCGACGGTACGGGGACGTAACCGTTTTTACGGGCCGTATCTCCGTAAAAATACGGTACGGTTTGATGCCCTAGATACGCTGTCGACCGACGTTATCTAAATGGAGTCAGAGTGCAAGAGAAGATGCGAGGATACAGACGAAACAGGATCCGGATGTTTAGGATGTGCACTGGTAAATTCCGCGTCGGCGGGGCTCTGGGTGTTACCGTCGGTAGGTTCCGCAATGGTGTGGGTTGAAAGGTGGGAGACTGGGCATCTGAGAATGACACTGGCGATGCGATGTCCGGATCCTTTCCATCTTCTGCCACTGGTTCACGCGGCTCCGCCACGGCATAATTCGGGAGGACGGCCGCCGCCATCGCCCTCTGTCTCCAAGGTTATTACGGATGCACTGAGATCGAGGACCGAGGCGCGGCTTCGTTCGCTGTCGTCGGCGGCGCAGTCGACGTCTTCGACATCAAACAAGGCTTCTTTCTCGATTTCTGCCAAGATGTCTTCGCCGGCCCACCCCAACGAGCCACCAAATCCACTGAAAAAGGCAGAAGTAGAAACTTCGAGCGCGTCTAGCACCAGCGACAGCGGAAGTGACAGTCTCGGCTCGATCACGGAAAGCACCGTCACGTCGGACGAAGGGTTCACCGACTATCTCTCGGACGAATCCGAGGCTGAGTTGCAGCGGCAGGCGGAGGCCAAGGCGGCGCAGTTTGCGCAGAATGAGGCGGAAGAGCTCGAGTTCAGATAAGCTCGTCAGGCCATGGCGAATATCGGGTTACGCCCACCCAAGTTGTGGACTGGGAAGGAAACGGAGAGGACTCGAAAACCGTGGTCGACGAGGATCTGAAGGGGACAATAGTACCTTGTGATATATATTCAGATTCCATTGACGGATCCTCTACATGCAACACGAAACCAACTGTCTGGACTGCAAAATAAACATGAGTCAGGAGGAGGAGGATATGAGCCCCGGGCGGAAGCTTACCCTCTGTGAGAATGATGCTCCGGACCTGCGATGCAACAACTTGGAGTCCGGGCCGCGATTGCCCCAGGATCTTTGAATGGAACGACGAGCATAGACGAGTTGAAAATCCTTTGATTCATGCACATTGGTCAAAATTTTGCTGGACTTTAACTTCTAGTTTAGCTTCGAGTTCCTGCACTTTCCCGCGGAGGGCTATGATTTCTACCCTCATCTCCTCGATCGTAGAGCGGTTTTGGGCCGCCTCGAGGTCCTGTTGTTGGATTTTTTGTCGGAGGGCGGTGATTTCCTCCCTCGTCGGCTTATCATGTTCGGCTTTCGGATGCGTACGTATCGGCTTTTGTAGATGAGACAAAGTACACTGCTTACAGGGTGGGTGGAGAAAGATGGCGGATTGCACTGCGGGAACGATCCGTGAAGTGGAGACGCAACCTTCGGCACGAAAATTAGTACCCTGGATTACATACGCAAAAATAACTCACTGCTGGGCGGCAAGGACGCTTTCCGTCTCTTGTTCGCTGTCTTCTGATACGTGCGTACTTGTTGTTGATTTCGATTACTGTAGACTTGCATGAACATGTTGATGTCGGGGAAAAAATCCACACAGGTGCTGTCGAAGAGGAATTTGGTCTTTCGATCGCAGGAGATCTTTGCTTCGCGACACGCCCGACAGCTCGCTTGGTCTTCCTCGATTATACAGTACTTCAGTGTTCGGCCGTGCTGGCATTTACTACAGCTCTAAAATTTTTTGAGTAAAAATCAGGAAGCAGAGACAGTCGCATACATCCGTGTTGTTAGAATTCCATACTTTGACTTCTTGGCTGCCAATCCAGCGCCTTTCAGCGGTCCGGGTACGAGTGGTGAGATATGCTATTTTGCGCCAAAAAGAAGCGATGGTGTCTTCCGAAATAGCGACGGGAGTGCTGAGGACGGGTGCAGTGCTCTCCGCCGAAGAGACAGTGGCCATGGCGGAGGAGAGGAAAGACTAGCCCGAATGACATATCCGAGCATGTCTCTGATCCGAAAAGATCTCCGAAACGCATTCGTGACAGGTCACACGGAGCTGTGATGCGTGATATCGTTGTCTTTACGTTTTCTTTCTCCATGATCGTCGCACCTGTGGCCGAAGCACCGAGAACTGAGGCGACGCCCATGAAGAGGTCAAACAATGAGAATTCCAAGTTTTCCCGTGGTTCCGAGGATATCAATCGAAATGACAAATCTTCGACGAGCACTGGACAGCGGATTCGCGGCAGAAAAGAGGACACTGGACAGGAGAATGGTGGAACTCGACCATTAGTTTCTGAGATGAACGCGAGCTGCCCCGATTCCCGTTAAACGTGATCTGTATGAGGTATGTCCTTGCCTTCGACATAAACTCCAGGAACAGATTAAAGGGGGCTAAATGTCATCTGCAGGTTATCCTATACCGGTGGCCACTGAGTCTGCGCCCCGAGTCCGTGCCCTGAATCTCAGCGAACGAAGTGTATTCCGACACTAGTTTCAAATAAGAAACTCTTTCGCTAGCTATCGACTCCACGTCCGGAAAATGCAGCACATGGACAGCGACGATCTGCTACTAGTCCGACAGTGGACAGTGATATCGACACCGACTGGGTCAAAGCTCGGTCTTGCACACAGAAAAATCCCACTCCGCTCGGGGATCCGTGTCCTGCAGGTGGGCGCAAGCTGAACCCGCTGCCATCACAGGAACTTCTCGAGCGCTCAGCGCCGTTCTATGGAGTGGCGGCCGGCGGCTGGTCTGTATGTCGTGTTTTGATCTTCGGAAGGCGCAGCGGACTAACCTTTATTCAGGTATCTCTTCAATAAGCTACAAGGGACGAGAAACCGGGGACGGAGAACGCCGTCTTCAAGGGTGCTCCGTGGCCTTTAAGGACGCTTAAACGATTTGAGTACCTCGTGAGCTGAAACTGGCGCTGGGAAAGCAATAGACTGGGACCAATTGCCAGCGGATGGCGCCCACCGTTGTCTACAGTACGCGGCGGGAGCGGTCCGGTGTCACGACCTCACCGAGGAGGGGGCATCTGCGAATCGGGGTTAACGGGAAGCGTGGATGCGCTCACGGGACACTTACACGGAGGGGCGCTGATGGTCCTGCTCGGTACGCGATGCACGCCCATCTCCTTTCCCTTCTGATCTGCTTAGTATTTAGTTTCGGCCTATGAACGTCCTCCCGGCTCACCGTCGTGTTTCTCCTTCGGTTGGCCGGCAGCTATGGGAGCGAGCTCGCAGTGCTCGTCGTGACCAGCACCATGGCCTCCCGAGGCAAAGCGATGAACGGCTCGTACTTACGAGGATTGGCTCCCTCGCTGGTCAACTGCAGGTCCCCACGAGTACGACTCGGATCATCAGCACGCCATCCCGCTCGTTGCCTGCTGCTCGCTGCTCCATCCATCTTTCACTGAGGGGATACCGGGTTGCGCAGACGCCGTGGCTGCTCTACGTGTTTCTCGCAAGACGCATCGGGATGACTCTCAGCGGTCTAGGGCGAGGCGGCTGCGTGAGGTCGGCGAGGCGGCTCGCGAGTGCGGTGCGGGGCTGCCGAACTGCACGCTGAAGCCTCCAGGCTCGCCGCGGAGGCTGCTTGCATTCTCGACATCTGCGGGCTCGTCCGCAGCATTTCCCTGAACGCCGTCCTTTGCAGCGTAGGCGAGGGGAAGTGGTAGCGCGCCGGCAGTGCCGGACGACGGGTGCCTCAGGGACATGGGGACAACGTGGACGTAGAGATCCCGCTATCTCCCCGATACAGCTCCTGTGTCAGGGATATAGGGGTGGGCGAGAGTGGAGGTGCGGTTTGTCCTTTTGAGTCTCTGAATTCTCGACCTGACGGAGGATTGTAGGTGATACAGTAGCACACGAAGTCCCCGGCGAGGGTCCGTTCGTTCACTGGCGGCGCGTACCTCCTATAAGGAGATACCTCCAGGGCGATGAGGGCTTATTTAATGAGGGTCTGTGATGTTGGAGTAGGATAAGAAGCAGGATAATAATTGTAGTATCTCGGAAGGCTGCAGCGAATCAATATTGATGCCATCACTTCAAGGCTTCTTCCCCTCGCCGTGCAGTGTGCTAACGCTTGCACCTACAAGACACATTGCACGCAGTGATGCAAGGCGGCGGAAATACGGAACCTCTGGCACTTGGCACCGTGCAAGCGCATCGGAAATTCGGAATCACTGAGCCGACTCGTGAGTCTAAAGGACGTGGTAATACCCCAAAGTCCGGAGCCATTCTGATTCACCGAACGGGCGCTAGGCTACATAGCTTTCGTATTATTCAGATGACGGGTTACGCGGTTCTGCAAAGATCATCTCGAAGATGCAATCCATGCTATGTTTGTCTGCAATCATGTACCGCTGGTTGAAGTCAGAAAGATCTTCTTTGAAAAATTGTTCACTACCCACCCAGAACTTCGTGGTGTTTACTCAGACCCAGGACTTCTCTTCAAGAAGCTGTTGGTCAAGGAGAAGATCATTGCACTTCTGGGTAAATTGGCCTTCGATGTTTTTGAGGTTTTTTATAGTGAACCTATGCTGGAAATCAATCCAGACATATATACTACCCCCAATCAATGAGATTGTTGAATCGTAGTCCTGGGCCGGCCGTTCAACTCCTCATTGGATTTATTTCCGATTTTTTTACCTATCTTTATGTATCTTTTTCTTTTGTAGTTACTCTGGCATACGTGCCCAGAGGGACTGTTGAGTCAAAAGTGGGGAAGTGGGTCTTGGTTCCCGGGGAGTTATGGGCTGCTCTGAAGGATCAGAGTGGCTCACCCAAGAGGTTTTAACCGAGCAACCTGCCTGCTTTGTCCGAGCCAGGCCAGAGACCTCATTTCCCACCTAGACTTTCCGCCCCCCTCTGGTAGTACGTGTGTTCTATGTATAGGATGGGTGACTTTTAGCCTATATAAGTTACCATGTCCTACGTAGTAAACTGGCTGTTCCAATTGTGGGACCGTGTCAGTATAATATACCTCCTCCTCCTCCAGGAGGGTCTGCCCAGATCCGTCTATGATGCTGTCGTACGCCCCTCGAGCACTCCACACGGCAGTCCAAATCCAGATCCGAGATTCGCTGGTTTGTGGTTTTACAGAATGTAATGTTCTCCGGTTAGGTTAGTTGAATCTCACTGTTCTTCGGGGTTCATCGCTCATGTACTGAACGTTCACAGTGGATGTTCGGGAGCGATCCGAGTCCCGTCTGATCTTGTTCATCATGATCCGAGCAGAAGCGATCTCGCCCATCACATATTTTTAACCGAAGTCGCGTGGCTCGGAGCACCGGAACGTCTGGGTTACCGTCTGTTACCGTCTTGGTTACCGTGCCAGGTTTCGTCCTCCTTCGTGTTGGAGAAAACTAGGAGCCCCGAACTGTCTGCGACGCTGTCGGCTCCAAACCCGGTTCCGTCCCTCGAGCGCTCCATGCAACAGTCTAAATCCAGATCCGAGTTTCACTGGTTTGCCTAGTTATGGATCTTGCTAGTATTCGTCGGCGGTTTTCAACAACTACGGCGCAGTCTTGCTCGACTCGGATTTTTCATCCTGGAATCTTCGTTCTGGTCTGGAATGATGAGGGCCTACCTCCGTCGATGTACTTGTCTACAGTGTTAGCTATCAAAACTCCTAAACGATCCCGCAAGCCGCTCAACGGCTTCTTCCACTTCATTTAAGCACCCAACCCGAACAGCGGGGATTCCCCGGTCATGATTTCGTCCTCCGTTTTCCTCGTATCATTGCCACGAATCCATGGAGCCCGGCGAATGCTTCATTCTCCACTTTCTGTATCCATGCACTGCATGTTCATTTTGTCAGAGCGCATTCTAAACATTTTAAAAAGCCGCAACCATCGTCGCTCATTATCCATTCCAGATGGCTTGCTTCAATCTGCACGTCTTCCTTGTTTTCGTATCACTTGCAAACCAAGTCCTGCACGCAGCTTGCTTGAAACCCTGCCCAGACACTTCCCAATCGGAATTCGACTTCGTCGTCGTTGGTGCAGGTGCTGGCGGTGGTCCTGTAGCTTCTCGCTTGGTAGAGAGAGGGTTCTCTGGTATGATGCCTCCCTGGGAGGCTTAAGGATCACGCTTGCTAACTTTTTTTTTTGCCAGTACTCGTCGTTGATGCAGGCCACGATGTTGTTAATGTCAATACGACGATACCTTTTTATTTTCCCCGGGCTGTAGAGGGTTGGTTTATCGTACGGGTGAACCATTGACGCCATCTCACTGTCAGTTTCAGATCCACAGTTGGAGTTGAATCACACCTACGACGAATATTCACCGGGGGCAAAGTTCCCGCGGAATGATGCTTGGTGAGACTGCAGCCCTGTTCACTGAGGATGGTCACGAGAACCGGATTCGCTAGGTACCCCCGCGCGCGCGGAATTGGTGGATCTACGGTATGCTTTATATGTTTGGTGTTCGTTCTACTCACACATTGAAGCTTCACAATGGTATGGTGAACAACGTCGCCAATACGGAGGGTGATTTCAACGCTCTTGCGGCTATGTTCAATGATCCCACCTGGTCATACAAGAACATGCGAAATTACTTCAAACGGATCGAACACAATCTGGATTTCCACAAATCGAACCCAGACCATGGCTTCGCTGGATGGTTGAAGACCAGCCTCAATCCTACTTCAATTCTTGCGAACCCGCAATTTGCAGGTATGAGTCGTCATGCGGGTTTAACGCGCATCTGACTCTGTTGGTAGATCCACAATTACTTGATATAGTCAACACTTTTGCGACTGCCGGACCCAGTATCGACGACGTTAATAGTGTCGCCAATGAAGCCACCATTGGTGTCGGGGCGCCTAGCAACACGATCGACGAACATCACAACCGGTCCTCTGTTCATGATCGTCTTGTGCATGTGAGAGGACGAAGGCACGGAAAGCTTGATTTCGCTCTGGACACGATTGCGACCAAAGTCATGATGTGTGACTCGGGATCGGGACGCCCTCCCGTGGCATACGGCGTCGAAATTGCGCCGGGAGCCGCATTGGCTGTAGCTAGCAACTTCAAAGGCAAGACTCAGCTGAAAACGGAACTCATCACTGTCCGGCACGAAGTCATTCTTAGTGCGGGTGTGTTCCAGTCCCCTCAGTTGGTGCGATTTATCGATTTCTGTGGCTTTTCCTGTCATTGACGGCCTTTCAGCTTATGGTATTTGTATATTTCTCTTCACAAAACTCAAGATCTTATGCATCTCCTCAGCTCTCAGGCATCGGTGACCGAAACGAGCTCTCCAAACACGGCATCGAGCCCATTGTTCATCTTCCCGGTGTCGGAAACAACCTTCAAGGTTCCAGGAACACGTTATCTCCCTCGCATTTATTAATAATTTCAAATATAGACCACGACGAGGTCGCCAATATTTGGACCTTGAAGAAGAATTACACGCTTTTCAACGGCTGCACAGTTCTATTCACCCCGGAGGAAGACCCGTGTCTGAAATTCTGGACAGAATCTGGCCACAAGAACCTCTACTCTTTTGGGGAAGTCTTCTCCCTCATGATGACGAAAAGTGTGCCGAGTCTAACACAACCCGATATCGTGATTTACTGGGCCCCCGGATACTTCCGGGGATTTGTGCGCGACTTCCCAGAGGAGCTCGCCGACATTCACAACGCCCTTACAGCTGTGGTTCTAAAAGCGCACCCGTCTTCCAGAGGGGTGATTCGTTTGACCGGAAACCACCCGCAAGACCTCCTGCATATTCAGAAACATCATTTTGAAGCTCCCGGTGCCCGCGAGGATATCACTTCTATTCGAGAAGGAGTTAAATTCGCCCGAAGTATTGTTGAACATCCAAATATCACCATGCACGTTGAGGCGCAAGTGTTTCCTGGCCCCGGGTTTCAGACCGATGAAGAAATCGACGATCACATATTTGAGCATGTCTTCGGTATGTTCTGTGGAGTCCGTCGGGTGTTCCAACATAACTCATTCGCAGGCCATCATGCTTGCTGCACGAATGCGATGGGTCCTGATGATGGTATGTTTTCTCAACTTGATCCATATGAAAGGATGGACTTCGGTCATTTTAGATCCCAACGCCGTCTTGGACGGTGATTTCAGGGTTCGGGGAGTTGAAAATCTCAGGGTTGTCGACCTGAGCTCTTGGCCGAAAGTTCCCGGCTGGTTCGTTACGACGCCAACTTATATGGTTCGACTTCCGAGTTTAATAAAGAAGATCTATAGTAACCACCTTTCACAGATCTCAGAGAAAGCTGCCGACGTTATTACCGCCGCAGCAGAACGACGGGGGAATGCCATGGTGATCCAAGATGGTGAAGTACAATGGGTCGCAGATTCCTTCTAATATGAGCATTGTCGCGAATCCGTGAACATGTTTATGCACTGTATCGAACATATTATATTCCACCCAAAGGCACTTGATACGGTGCTTAAACACGCCAGCCACAGAGACAGCCGATTCGGAAATATTGCCACTCTCAGCATGTCCATTCAGAGATCCGTGCTAAATCATTGACAAAAATTCACCCACTACCTCGAAGTACTTGCCAGGCTCTTCAAAGAATGGCATATGAGTACTCTCCCGCAACTGTACCCACTTGGCCTTCGGAATGTTATGGAAAAAGGGTGCAACAGCCAAATCCTGGGCCATGTCCCCGAGGCCGTTAATGACCAACGTTTGGCACATTATGTTGCTTAGTTCTTCGATGATTGTCCAATCTTTCAGTGTTCCGGTGATCATGAATTCCGATGGACCGTTCCTGGAATCCATGAATAGCGGTGAGTAGGAAGGAAATCGAACCAGAGAATAAACCCACATGATGAGGTAGAGTCTTGGATCGTCAAGCAGGTCTGTGAACGACCTCCGCAAATCCGTGGGCCACGGTTTGAGTGTGCAGAGGTGGGTCTCGTTGAAAAGCTGCATGGCGTCCTGGTATTCCGGAGAATCTATGGTTCCGAAGCGCTCGTGCTCTTCAATAATCGATCGCGTCTCCCGCGGGGACGCCGCAAGCAACGTGTTCGTTCCGCGGGCCCATAACTCCATAGACGCCGGACAATTTGTGAGAACGAGATGTTGCAGCCCTGGTGTCCGTCTTCGGGCAGCGTAAGTGGCGGCAAGCATACCACCCCACGCATGGCCCAGGAGCGAAAATTTGGCTGCCACGTTCAAGTGTGCCAAAACTCCGTCGAGTTGGTCCATGAAGACTTCGAGCGTCCAAAAAGCGGGGCGTTGATCGGGGTGGGTGGAGTGTCCGCAACCGAGCTGATCGTAGAAAATCACGGGTATGCCTCGACTCGCGCATAAGTCACTGTGAGGGAGCATATAAGAGTGCGAGAATCCCGGTCCGCCGTGTAAAATGACGACTGGGGAAGCCTCTGATTGGATGTCTCCAACTATCTTGTACCAGGTTCGGACGCCTTCACCACCGATAACATGGTCAATGTATCCGGTTTCAACCTTCGGGGAAGTGAGTGTAAAATCAAGGTCGGGCTGATTCATGGCGAATCCCTGTATCCCACCAGCTGGATAAAGGAGGAGAACGGGAGTATCCTGAGCGTGGATTTGAGTGGTACGATCTTGAGTGCAACTGCGTAATGGAATCCCAGTTAGCCTTCGAGGTACGTCACGAGCGATCAAACCAAAAGCATGAAGTATATGGCAGAAATCTACATACAAGTACCTAGCGGGTGTCGTTCAAGCATACAGTAAAATTGAACCAAGGTCACGTGATACGTGGTTGAACTTTTTCGAGTTGAATGGTTTTCAGCCGTGAACGTGAAAATAAGGGCCGTATGTCGCAAATCCGCAGAGAAATTTATTCTGATCAGCTCGTTACGTGCATATGCTTGAAATTCATACGGACCTCCGTGTCGCTAAGTGATGTTTGTTGCACCGCGGCCGAGACGGATGGATACCGACTACAATGGAATTTTTTCAAGGAAAGATTTTCGTACATATTATAAAAGAGTGTTTGTCACATAAAGGAAACGCCTGACGCAGTACCAACCCAGAAATTTATTTCACAGTAAGTACCATATGTCAAATTCTAAATTGTAGTTAGACAGAGGGCGGAATTCGAGCCAGCTTTAGAAATTTGCAGTGCAAGCACCTCCGACAGGGCAAGAGATATCTTAGGGGAGCACTCAATATGAGATCGGAGGAAATTACCAAGCGAACAGGGGTGATACTGTTCATCATCGGCGTCGTTGTCGGATTATTGAATGTTGAGGCAGGTGTCACCGGTGGGGTCGGCCGTATTCTTCCCTCAGTCTTTTTCTTACCCGAGATGCAAACGGCTACGAATTTGGTAAGCGAGCGGTTTATTGGACGCGCTACCGCACTGGCAGGCAGACGGGTTGCCTGGACGCCGCAGAGTAGGCTACCATTGCGCCCTGTTACGCCACTGGCAAACACATATGTTGCTCCCCGTGAAGAAATGTGACACGGGTCAGGTCCTGTGTTTACCGTCCAGAAATTGACGTCGTATTTGCGGTATTTGAACATCCGAACATCCGACGGGATTTTTTTGCAGAAGGTTGGTCTTGACTTGATTTTAATGTGGTTATTGTACCTAGCTACAAATAGCTAAAGCATCAGTATGTCTACAGTGTAACATTAGCTATGTGGGAGTAGGGTGGGAGCTCTGCTGGGGAATGAGAGGTAAGTGCTACAAAGGAGGAATCAATAAGGAGGACAATCCAAGTTCATCGCGTTTTTGACAGATCACTTGGCAGTGCTTGTACGTGCTTGTACAAGGCATAAAAGTGGCCAAGCTGACAAGCTCACAAGCTATGTCGAAAAATCGACAAGTTCGGAAAATAATGAGTTTTTTTGAGGCGTGCATTGGCGTCTAGGCATCATTTCTGTGCTTTTATTTTTTTTGCAACAAGTGAAAAAGGGCACAAGCCGACAAGTAAAATGTGTTAATACTGATGTTCAAGCGGGATCAGGATTATAATATGTCGCGTTTACATAAATTGGGACTTGGCCATTCTGGTGCGTTGTTTGGTTTTGAACATGAAAGCCTTTGGATTTAACATCCATGAAAGTCACTGGGCTACCCCAGGGACCCGCGCCGGTGAAATTCAATGTTAAAGCGTTAAAGCTTGGACCAGGTATGTCGGCCCGGGTCCTGTGCTTGATCCGCAATTTCGGCATTACAGATTAACGATGCCCGTGATGCCGGCTTGATGATAAGTTTATGCCACGGAGGTTCGGCAATGTTCGGAAACACACGCCGCACATCACCGGCTACTTTTGGATTGCGAACTTGGGACTTATGTTTAATTTCGGAACCTATAGTTTACTACGCGTAAACGGTAGCTACATGTACAGTACCACGTAAGCGGGCAACTCCTTACCGTTTGAAGTTGCACCGAGCCTGTTGATTCGATTTGATGGTACGACCCGAAGCCGTTTTAGGTTTGATAATCATTCCGGCAGAGGCTCGCCTTTGAACGTGCGGAGAGAACACAGACACTATGTAGGTTCGACGCGGAGTTGAACTGTCTTTGTGCAAATTTCAAGTCTTGGTCTGAAAAATGACACTCGGAACCCAAAAGGGGGGTCATTTTGAGTAATTGAATTGACAAGCCATACAAATTCGGCGCATCTGAACTATCCACAACGCAGGAGGAGCAGCGCTCTGGAGAGCAAAAATACACACGATACCAGCAGTGAAAGTGTCAGCTGGAATCTCGCTCGTGAGAAAAAAAAAAGATTAGACAGCGAGGTTCCACTGTGATTCCCATCCTGAAGAATCCGAAGTTAAAGGGAGTATCAAGAGGTAAGCTGACATCAGTTCAAGTTTCAACCTTTGCACAAGATAAATTTCGAGCCGCCGCCGTGAGGAGCGACAAAAGGTCGGCGATGAGAGGCGACTCCATGGTTTGAGTGTGCTCAGGCTCTGGATCTCTGATGCAGGTCATTTGTGCTCAACGAAAGCCTGAAGCAGTTTCTCCGTAGCTGGAAGTGAAAACGGAGTAAGATGGTGAGCGTGCGAGAGCAGGCAGCTACTAGTCTCGTTATCGTAACGTTTGAAACGAAAAACGAAGCAAGCCGACAAACTACGAATCTGATCCGAACGATGACTGTTCATCGGGCCGTTGAGTCCATCCAGTTGTCCCGTCCTGATCGCACCTCCCATGGATATAGACATCTAACTCCGCTTGTGGCGGCAGGCGTATTGGGTCCGAAATTCCTTGCGGGGTGCCGAAGTCTTAAGAAGATTCTGGCAATATATTTAAGCCTTCTAGCCCTCTACCGTGGCCAAGGGCCATCCTCTTTCGACTCCCGTCATCATGGCCATCCTCGTCACTTTAACCCTGGTACTTCTCTGTGCTGCTTTATTTTTCAGAAGAGTGGGGGCTCGAGAAAAGGGACTTCCACCGGGGCCACCCACTCTCCCCATTCTCGGAAACGTCCACATATTTCCAAAGGAATTTGCCCACTACAAGTGCGTACATACCGCCCTCTATGTCTGTTCCATGCTCAAAATTCACGCAGATTCACAGAATGGGCACGGATATACGGCGGAATTTATTCAGCAAGTGTATCTGCACTCATTCCACATTCCATGACCCTGATTCCATCGCCTTCCTAGCTGAAACTAGGTCCGGGTACAGCAATCGTCCTCACCGACGCTGCTGCAGTCAAAGAAATAATGGATAAACGGAGTGCGACGACCTCGGACAGGCCATCCATCCACATGGCGGATCTTGTAACCGGAGGATTACACCTGGCGTTTATGCATTATGGTATGCATGCGTGTTCAATGTCTGGAGGTCAGTGACTAAAATAGTGTATCTGTTCAGGTGATACTTGGAGGACGCTTAGGCGGGCAGCACACACCATTCTCACCCCTCAAGCCACTGCACGGCAACTTCCCATACAACGGGCCGAAGCGACGCAACTGCTCCATGATATTCTTTGTACACCCCAGGTTTGTTCATAATATCCTGGATACAATCCTGCGACTCTGAATATCCGTTTCTAAGTCTTTCTACAACCATATAAGACGTTACTCGAGTTCGGTCATTCTCTCCGTTCTATGTGGTAAACGCGCGCCGCGGTACGAGACACCCGAAACCACCGCATTCTTTCATGTCGAGCATGAATGGGAACTCCTTCTCGAATTTGGTGCCACGCCCCCTGTCGACATGATCCCTCTCTTGAAGCTCGTTCCCGAGCGATGGGCAAAATGGAAGCGTGATTGCAAGAAGGTTCGGGCGTTACAGAGGGCTCTGTATTTTGGCTATGTGGATGAGGCGGCGGAGAGAGTGCGTAGTGGGGGTGAAAATGGGAGCTATATCGAGGAGGTGCTAGCGAGGCAAGATGAATTCGGGATGGATAGGGAGATGACTGGGTTGCGTTCCCCCAGCGAATGCCGATATGAAACTAACAATACTCCCAGGTATCTTGCTGGAGTACTCATCGAAGGCGGATCAGAAACAACCTCATCTTATCTGAGCACTCTAATCCTGGCCTTGGTAGCTCATCCCGATGCGCAGAAGAAAGCGCACGAAGAAATCGATCGTGTGGTTGGCGAACATCGTCTGCCAACTTTGGATGATCTTGAACATATGCCTTATATTCGTGCCATAATTCTGGAGGTGAGTTTACTTTGTCTATAACTGGTTTACATAGGAGGTTACTGGCACTTGTTTCTCTAGGCGCATCGGTTTCGCCCAGTCCTCCCCCTTTCAATACCCCATGCAACGATAGCCCCGGAGGAGGTACTTATGGCATTGACTTCTTTAACAGCCAATGGTGACCGCCTAAATACAGTACCAAGGCTTTATTATTCCCAAGGGTGCCACGATATTCATCAACACTTGTGAGTGCATGGAACCGAAAAATAGTAATACATTCTTCTCTCATCCTGTTGCAGGGGGGATATACCATGACCCAGGCAAGTCGTCTTCTTGTTCAATGTCTGGTCTAACTATTTTTTAGCGCTCTACGATGACCCGGATGATTTCATTCCGGAACGATATCTGTTGACCGAATATGGAACGAAGCCCGGCATCGATGGGAGCTGCTTACGGGAAACTTTGGCGTTCGGAGCTGGTCGCGTTAGTACTCCCGATTTTCCAGGATCTTAAAATCCTAATGCCCTTCGCACGGACAGAGATTTTGCCCCGGTGTTCATTTGGCTCAAAACTCCATTGTATGCCTTGCAGTTCCCTGACAATTGCATCACTCAACGCAGCGATCAGAATATCAACGCCATGAACCTCATCTGGGCATTCAACTTCAAGTCAGACATAGATGCGGAGGGTAACCCCGTCAAGGCGGATACCTCTGCTTACCTGAAGGTCGTACTCTTTCGTTATAAATTGATGCAATTGACCCTTGAACAGGGTCTTACGACCGGACCTACTCCGTTCAAGTGTAGAATCACCCCTCGCACAGGGGAGAAGGCTGAAATCATCCGGCGCGAGTTCCTCGAAGCAGCGGATACGTTTGCGAAGTTCGAGTACGGGATCAGCCCGGAGGATAAGGAGTTTGTGGCCAAGTCGCGGGTCTACTAGACTGCGAAACGGATTTACTGTAAACCAAGTGGACTTGCTTTTTTATCAGTCTCCCTAACTAGTTAGCGCTATAACATTTAGGGCTGTCAACCGTGCCCGTGACGGACACGGCCGTAACGGGTACACGGCTGTGTTAAAAATTTCTATCCTTGGGTCCTCATCTGAATTCGATCCATCTGTTCATTGGGAATGTCTCGGAGCTGTTGGTTAGCTGTAATTTGTTCTCAAGAGGTCGATGTCGGAAGTCTGTAACCAATCAATAAAGTAAGTTCCATGCAGCAGGATTTCTGGAAGGACTAGTAACCTAACCTTCTCTTTTTTCAAATGCTACATGATGGTACCAATTGCCTGCGAGCAACGAATTATCAAAAAGGACATGTATGAAATTCCTCCATCAGTCTCGGGTATTGCCGAAATCGATACAACTTGACTGAAATCTTAAGATTTCGGGAAAGAAAATACAGCGAGGAGGTTTCCAGTACGTCCAACGGGACGCCTCAAGTATTAAATATCCGGAAGTACCCCATTCTAATGGCAGAAATTAGTCAACCGTTGTACAGCCGTTACGGCCGGGTGGGCCGTGGCCGTGCCGTTGACCTCCAGAGAAAACACCCTAAGGAACGGGCACGGCACCCTTGGCCATGGTCACGGTAAACAGCCCTAATATTATTACACAGTACGCCATGCACCTCATAGACCAAATACATGTATGTTGCCAAAAAGCTTGGTTAGAGTATGTTTGGAAGCCTTGTAGGGATTTATTTGACCCAGCCAATGTACGCCGGAGCTAGGTAAAAATACTGCGGCCCAATGCGAGCTGATCGTTGCGGCCGCGTCGAGCGAGCGGGGGTTGCGCAGCCTTCAATTCCGCCTTCTGTAATAATAGTTTTGGCATACTAGTACCCGAAATTGTATAGTAGGGGGTCGGTTCAACCCAATGTTTCGTCAAAATAATCTCCTGACACATATATCTACCTGAAGTTTGAAAACTCACTGTTGTTCATAAAATCTGAAAGTGCCGCAAAAAAAAAAATTGAACATAGTCACGTGATGTGTGGTTCGAATTCGAATCGAGTAATTTACAGCTGTTTCGGAAAAGCTTGACACTCGCAAATTTTTTTGCTCCCAACCAACTTTTGATGGAGGGCTAAGGATTACTACTTTGGGCAAGCCGAGCGTAGCCGAGCTACGCCAAGCCGGGGCCGCAAATGTGAACTTGCAGTCAACGATACAGTCCAGATGTTTTCTTGCCTGGGATTCATACACCAAACATCTTCTGTAAGTGTTTTTGCCACTTTTCAAGCAAGCAGAATATTTTGAGGACAAGTTTGAGGTAGGCTCCGAACGGCAGTGCGAGCATTGCCGACGGCAAGCACAGCACATGACTGATCGGAATCCCAAACTAGGTAATCCTTAGCATTTGATCAAAAGTTGGTCGCGAGCAAAAAATAAATGTGAGGGTCAAGCTTTTCCGAAACAGCTGTAATTATAGTGTCACTGTACTTTCCGTTAGACTTTGCTCGCCTGGGCATGAAATTAATTTCAGGTCTTCTTACTTTTGGAAAACCAGGATATAGGATGGCTCAGACGGCCTCAGTTTCAGAGCGAACTAACTAAGAGCACGCCGAGAGTACATGTAGAGTTATATAGGATAGAACTTCCATGCGCTTGAACAGGTACCGGTACTCCGGTTTTCGCAAAGTCCAGTCTCAACTTTTATACCTGCTTCGCTCCTCCGTGTGATCCCATCAGTCGACTCGGCCCGCACCCGCATCTTGCCCGCATCTCCCTTTTCCGGTTCCACCACCATCTCACAGACTCGGCAGCCTGGTAGGTTTACGGCGATTCGGTGTCTGCATCCTCGAAACTCCTCAAATCAATTCAGTACTGGGTGAATAGCTAGCGGCTCGGTGTATCACGATTTTTTCTAAGCATCTCAAAATGATTCACTAGTTCGATTTTCGGTGTTTTCCACTGTCCGACAGCAGAACATGTCCCATAGTACTAGGTATAGTGCTCCGATTGGCCTAGATCTTCAATATCATGTACTTGGAGGTATTCCAAAGCTACGGATCCACTGGCCGGTTCTCCAGGAACATCGGAGTCGCGTCATAAATCGTGACAACCTCGAACGCTATTTTTCATGGGATCGAGATTGGGGTCATCTCCCTTCTTGCACGGACACAACGGAAGAATTCCATGGCATCTCGGCATTGATCGAATATTGATCTCCGCGACAAGTTCGGCAGATAACTTTGTTAGGAAAACTTCCCGAGCTTGGATCAGATCATGGTGGTCGCAAATGAAGGGTCCTCAACTAAGGCTTTGCAGAATCTGCATAGTCTCGGCTCTCGGGGTACAATGTTTCCCCCTCTCTACCGCGACAAGGTTCAACGTTCAACCGCGAGGCCTCTGCTGCCATTGCTGATCCCGGGCCGGTAATTCAAGTTGTCCCGTTCTGCTCGCTCCTCTTATGGGGGACCGGCAGATAAGGTAGTGTCCAGGGTATCATCTACCTCCGCTTGCAGGACAAAACACCGCGTATTGGGTCCGAATTGCGTTCATTTGTGGGGTGTACGGTCCGAAGTCTGAAGAAGATTCTGGCAGCATATTTAAGCCTTCCAGCCCTCTACCGTGGCCAAGGGCCATCCTCTTTCGACTCCCGTCATCATGGCCATCCTCGTCACTTTAACCCTGGTACTTCTCTGTGCTGCTTTATTTTTCAGAAGAGTGGGGGCTCGAGAAAAGGGACTTCCGCCGGGGCCACCCACTCTCCCCATTCTCGGAAACGTCCACATATTTCCAAAGGAATTTGCCCACTACAAGTGCGTACATACCGCTCTCTATCGCTGCTAGATGCTCAAGATTCATGCAGATTCACAGAATGGGCACGGAAATACGGCGGAATTTATTCAGCAAGTGTATTTGCACTCATCCCACATTCCATGACCCTGATTCCATCGCCTTGCAAGTTGAAAATAGGTCCGGGTACAGCAGTTGTCCTCACCGACGCTGCTGCAGTCAAAGAAATAATGGATAAACGGAGTGCGACGACCTCGGACAGGCCATCCAACCACGTGGGGGATCTTGTAACCGGAGGATTACACCTGGGGTTTGCTCGTTATGGTATGCATGTGTATTCCACCTCCGGAGGTCAGTGACTGAAATAGTGTATCTGTTCAGGTGATACTTGGAGGACTCTTAGGCGGGCAGCGCACACCATTCTAACGCCTCAAGCCACAGCCCGTCAACTTCCCATACAACGGGCCGAAGCGACGCAACTGCTTCACGATATTCTTTGTACACCCCAGGTTTGTCCATATCTTGGGTCCAATCCTGCGACTCTCAGTATCCTTTTCCAAGTCTTTCTATAACCATATAAGACGTTACTCGAGTTCTGTCATTCTCTCAGTTCTATGTGGTAAACGCGCGCCGCGGTACGAGACACCCGAAACCACTGCATTCTTTCATGTCGAGCATGAATGGGAACTCCTTCTCGAATTTGGTGCCACGCCCCCTGTCGACATGATCCCTCTCTTGAAGCTCGTTCCCGAGCGATGGGCAAAATGGAAGCGTGATTGCAAGAAGGTTCGGGCGTTACAGAGGGCTCTGTATTTTGGCTATGTGGATGAGGCGGCGGAGAGAGTGCGTAGTGGGGGTGAAAATGGGAGCTATATTGAGGAGGTACTAGCGAGGCAAGATGAATTCAGGATGGATAGGGAGATGATTGGGTTGAGTTTCCCCAACGAATGCTGACATGCCACTAACGGTACTCCCAGGTATCTCGCTGGCGTACTCATCGAAGGCGGATCAGAAACAACTTCATCTTATCTGAGCACTCTAATCCTGGCCTTGGTAGCTCATCCCGATGCGCAGAAAAAAGCGCACGAAGAAATCGATCGTGTGGTTGGCGAACATCGTCTGCCAACTTTGGATGATCTTGAACATATGCCTTATATTCGTGCCATAATTCTGGAGGTGAGTTTACTTTGTCTATAACTGGTTTACATAGGAGGTTACTGGCACTTGTTTCTCTAGGCGCATCGGTTTCGCCCAGTCGCCCCCCTTTCAGTCCCCCATGCAACAATAGCTCTGGAGGAGGTACTCATGGCATTGACTTCCCTAACACAGTCAATGGTGACCGCATAAATACAGTACCAAGGCTATATTATTCCCAAGGGTGCCACGATATTCATCAACACTTGTGAGTGCATGAAACCGAAAAATAGTAGTACATTCTTCTCTCATTCCATTGCAGGGGGGATATACCATGACCCAGGCAAGTCGTCTTCCTGTTCAACGTCTGATCTAACCAGTTTCTAGCACTCTACGATGACCCGGATGATTTCATTCCAGACCGATATCTGTTGACCGAACACGGAACGAAGCCCGGCGTCGATGGGAGCTGCCTACGGGAAACTTTGGCATTCGGAGCTGGTCGCGTTAGTGTTCCCGATTTTCCATGATCTTAAAATCCTAACGCCCTTCGCACGGACAGAGATTTTGCCCCGGTGTTCATTTGGCCCAAAACTCCATTGTATGCCTTGCAGTTCCCTGACAATTGCATCACTCAACGCAGCGATCAGAACATCAACGCCATGAACCTCATCTGGGCATTCAACTTCGAGTCAGACATCGATGCGGAGGGTAACCCCATCAAGGCGGATACCTCTGCTTACCTGAAGGTCATAATCTTTCGTTATAAATTGATGCAATTGACCCTCGGATAGGGTATTACGACCGCACCTATTCCGTTCAAGTGTAGAATCACCCCTCGCACAGGGGAGAAGGCTGAAATCATCCGGCGCGAGTTCCTCGAAGCAGCGGATACATTTTCGAAGTTCGAGTACGGGCTCAGCCCGGAGGATAAGGAGTTTGTGGCCAAGTCGCGGTTCTACTAGACCGCGCAACGGATCTACCGTAAAACCAAGTTGACTTGCTTTTTCATTATTATCTCTAACTGTTAGCGCTATAGCATTCCATAGTACGCCATACAGCTCATAGACCAGATACATGTATGTTGCCAAAAAGCTTGGTTAGAGTATGTTTGGAAGCCCAACCAAGTGTAAGAATTTCTTTGACCCAGCCAATGTAAGCCGGAGCTAGGTGAAACTACCGCGGCTCAATGCGAGCTGATCGACGCGGCCGCGTCGAGCGAGCGAGCGTTGCGCTGCCTTCAATTCCACCTTCTGTCATAATAGATTTTGGCATACTAGTACTACGTCTGCATATTGAATAGTAGCGGGCCGTGCCGCTTGTCAGCCTCGACCGCTTCTCACACGTTGCACAGCCATCACTGCGCTTGTCCTTAACCATCATCTTCTTCTGGTCTACGACTCCGAGACAGTCGTCTATTTCTATCTGGAGAAACCAGTTCTGGCTGCTTTCTCCGCGGGATCCGACAGCACATCGAGCTTTGTTCTGGGCCTTCCTGGCACCAAGTTACGCCTCGGGCGTCATGGTCGCGTTTGAACGGTGAGGCGCACTCACACTGGCCATCTCCTCTGTCGACCAAATCTCTTTTTTGCTCCCTCGAAATTTCATCGGAATTCCGAAAGATACCGTCGATACCGTTCCCCTCAGTAAGCCATGAAATTAGCCCATGTGGAGGAGAGACTCAGAAGTGAGCAAATTCTTAATAACTCATAACAATCCCAACTTGACATGGGATAGCAATTTTCAGCTACAGACTCAGTACTTTTACGGTCACCCTGGTAACTTTTGTATCTCCCGCGGAGCGGAGAGTTAAGTATCGATCTTGGACTTGGATTTACGAAGTATGTCCCGATTACCCGGTCGGCCCTCGTATCTTGACACCGAGGCAAGAAACTCTTGTCCCGATTATCCGACAGCCATCATACTTTGGAATTCTGTGAGTAAGATTCTATGTACATGCCGTTGCGCGGCCAATTGAATCATAGCATGGCCCAACCGCGCTTTATTCTCCGGGTCTCTCAATTTGAGTCATCGCCCGGAGATGCACGGGGAATTTGAATCCGACTGTGTTCGAACCTTCTCACTTTAAAAGGCGCAGGTTTTCATGCGAAGCTCACTCAGTACAATGGCACCCGCACCTCGTCCTTTGAAAGTTTCTATCGTTGGTGGAGGTCTTGGTGGGCTGACTGCCGCCGTGGCACTCAGACGGAATGGCCACCATATCCGCGTATGCTCACTATTTAAGTCAACCCACGCGCCTCTGACGATCGAGCTTTATTCATTCCCAGATATTCGAATCCTCTCAAGTCAAAGCCGAAATTGGGGCGGGCATTGCGCTTCAAGTCAATGCTTTGCGTGTCTTGCGCACCCTAGGTTTCTCCAGAGAGAACTTGCAAGGCATCGACTTCGATGGCGTACGCTGAACTTGCTTGTGCTTCTATACGCAGCTGTCTAACCCCCCTCCGCAGGGAATAGTGTTCGACGCGCAAACTGGAGTAGGCACACCGCGTCCGTGGCAGGTTCCCAGGAATGGAGACCCCGAGCTGCATGTATGTGTGTTTACACAGAAACTCTTGAAGAAATTCGGTTGAACACAAACAGGATGTGATGTGCCTCAGAAGCGATGCACACGACGAGCTCAAACGCCTCGCAACTGGTGAGGGGGACGGTCCGCCTGTGCAGCTCCATCTCGCCAGCAAAGTCGTGGCTTGCGAACCAGATGCTGGGAAGGTAACGTTAGATAGCGGAGAGACCATCCTGTCGGATCTTGTGATTGGCGCCGACGGCATTCATGTACGTGGATCTTTCTTCCCAATATCATTAATTTGACATCGTGAAGTCCGTTGTACGCACGAGCATTCTCGGCCACCCAGAAAAAGCCCCTCCCTCGGGATGGATCTGCTTCCGCTGCCTTTTCGATGCGCCAGACTTGAGTAAACTCTCCGGCTTTGAGTGGGTCACGGAGGGATTGAACGGGGCGCGGGCGGTGGTATGGAAAGGAGATGACTCGTTGAGAGTGTTTTTCCTTTACCCGGTCCGCGATGGCACGATCATAAACTTCGTCGGCTTTTTTGACGACCCGGACCAAGGCAAGCCAGGCGAGTGGAATCCACAACTCACTCTTGTCCGTGCAGTACATACTCACACAACTATAGGTTGGGTCCCGACGGCAACCCGAGAGGATATCCTCGAGAAATTCCAAGACTTCGACCCCAAGTTTCTCCGTCTCTTCGATCTCCCGGTGACTGGCCCGATTCTCAAGTGGCAGTTGAAAGCGCTGCCCCATTTGCCTACTTGGATCCGCGGGCATGCAGCGCTTCTGGGAGACGCCGCCCACGCCACGCTCCCGATGCTCGGTCAGGGCGCAGCGATGGCAATCGAGGAGGCCGGGGTGCTCGGAGTCTTGCTTCCCCTCGGGACTACGAAGGAAGAGGTCCCAGTACGGCTTGCAGCGTACCAGGCGCTCAGAAAGGAGCGCGGAGAATTCGTCAACACGGAGGCCGTTTCCGAAGCGGGAGACCCGGCTAAGCGCGGACTGTATCTCAGATGTACGTGATATCATTGGCCGCTAACGTTCGCTCGCTGATTGGGAATGTAAGCGCGAGAGATACAGGACTTGATGTTCGAGCATGACGCGATTCAACTCGCCCAAGAATACTTCACCGCACATTTTAGTGGTTGAAACAAAATTAACTCAAGCCGGGTCGTTGGTTCAACCTCATGATTAGCCAAATTGATCTTCTGGTAAGTATGCTGGCTGTACTCCTGAGATAAATATACCTACAATGAAGACACTCTGTTGTTCGTAAAATCCGACAGTGCCTGAACAAGAAATTGAACACAGTCACGTGATCTATGGTTCGAATTCGATTCGAGTAATTTTTATTATAGGGTCACTGTACTCTCCGTGAGACTTTGCGCACATGGACATGTAATTAATCTCGGGTCTTCTTGTTTTTGGAAAACCAGGACCCACCTCAATAGCGACCTTGAGGCATAGGATGGCTCACAGAGTGAAGCAACTAGGAGCTGCTCCCGCGCCAAGCAGAAGAATTCTAGTATAGGATGGAATTTCAATTTTCCATGCACTTGGACAGGTATACCGGTTTTTTTGGCATACTCCAATCTCAACTTTGTACCTGCTTCGCTGTTGGCAGCCTCCGGGTGATCCCATCAGTCACATCGGCCCGCACCCGCACCCGCACCCGCCTTGCTCTTTTCCAGTTCCACCATCTTACAAACTCGACAGCCCGACTGGCCCACGACGGTTCGGTGTCCGCCATTGCATCCTCGAAACTCTTCAAATGGATTCAATCCTATAGCTAGCGGCAATCTCCACTACCAGTGACGCGTTTGGACTCCTCGACGATCGCCACGTAGTTCTGGCAGCTCTTCTAATTCGGTTCTTCTCGCGTCCTGGCCCGTACAATCCCTGGAAGCCCACTTGACGAGTTGAGTGGCTCCATTTGCTCGAGTGCAGGCGAACACTCGAAATTGCATCTTTGAAAAAGACAAAGAAAAACTAGAACGACACAAAAACATTGCTCATCGTCCAGAACCCATTCTGCCACCGGATAGAAATATGCTTTTAAGCTAATACTCGATGTGTTCGGGCCGGTTGTAACGGCTTCGCGTTTCTCTTACTCACTCTGAAGTCCAAATGCTTGCTAGCTGCTTCTTTTTTTCACCTCTTCACGCCTTCACAAACCTTCACGAATCCCCATATATGTCCTCCCCATTGGCGTCGCATGCGGGGCCTATGCGGCGATTGGGATTCGATTTTGATGGGCTGTCTCCTGGAGTTCGACACCAGTCAAGCAAAAATCTCTATTACCACTACGCTTCCTTCCATACGCACTCTTCGCTTCCAGCAAGAATACATATATTGGCGACCTCAAGACGGACGACGTTTTCCTTGGGCATTTCTTTCCTCCGAACAGACTTGAATGGATATCGATATCGAGCGCGAATTTGTGCGTACCATTATCCGCCTCGTTTCCTTCCGCTAATAATGCATTCCAGTGTTCCGATTTCAAGTGCTGCGACGTGAAGCTATCAGACCTCCACGAGCTCTTTAACCATCTCGAAACATGCCACCAAGGCGGTGATATCTTTTCTGCACCGTGCTCGGGCCCATCCTCTACCTACGGCGCTTTCTCAGAGTTTTTTCAACTGCCAGGGTGTCCTTCGACTTCGCCGCTGCCAACCCCGAAGCAATCCAAGAGCCTATTCACGCGCATACCCCTTCAGCTCGTCCCACCTCCTTCTCCTACCGTTTCCGATTCCTCGTCCGCGTCTTCTTCGAGCTCATCATCAGAGTCTTCTTCCGCTTCCGCTTCCTCTTCCTCCGAATCCGCTGCATCCTCTTCGTACTCTCAGAAACAGATCAACTACCCTTCCATACAAACGCGCGACAAGATTTACACTCCGGTCGCCATTCCTCCGACGCTGCGGCTGGACCAGCCCCAACCCCAAGCGGGAGTGGTATCGTGGGCCATACCAGCGCCGTCCTCCTTCTGGGCTGCCTACCCCAATGCGATGGGATACGGTTATGGCTACTACATACCAGCCGTGAATATGCCTCACCTTCCGCCGCCACCACAACCACACGCTCCTGTTCCCCTTCGACCGATCACACGAGCGCCTCCCCCGCCCAATGTCGAAGTTATCGACGTAGACGTCGTCGCGTCGCCTCCCAGTGCCCTCCCGCACACCTCGTCCGACGAATCTGCGCCAGCACAATCCCCATCCGAGATTTCTGAAGCGCCACCACCACCGCCTGCGTTGGATGCTGAGGCCGCACACGTACGTCCAAGTTCTCCCCGCCCGCGGGAAAAGACGCCCTCCACCGCAGATCGGCGCGCCGCGGGGACTGCGCTCGTCACATCACTCAGGCGGCGCTTTTCCAGTCGCCCCATCGTGCTCCCCCGGACCGGAAGTGCGTCGAGTGCGCCGGATATCGGCGGTGCGGGCGGCGACGGCATGCAGATTGACTCGGAGGTCGGCGGCGATGTACCCGAAGCTACGCGTGGTGGTGGAGACGAAACTTTGGAGATCCAGAACACACGCACAGAAAACGAGTCGCAAGTCCCACACGTCCCGAAGGAGCACGACAACGAGCCGGAGGAGCGCGAGGGCTCGACCGAGGACGCCAATCTCGATTCAGCAGCGCCGCCCGCGGAAGAAACCCCCGATTCCGAGCCCCCTCTCCTCGCCAAACCGCCTCTTTATCTACATGGGAAAGAAAAGACTTTCGTTTGCCCGGTAAACCAATCCGTCATACCCCCTCGTCCGACGTATTAACCGATTGCTTCCTCAACACAGGTCCCTCTCTGCGTCAAGGTGCGCTCTCTCTTCATCCCCACCCCCCATCCCTTCCACAGCGCAGCGCAGATTTTTCTGTTCCAAGGCTAACCCCCCTCCAGGCGTACCTCAACCCAGGCGGCCTGCGCTACCACGCGAGGAGCGGCACCTGCATGATGGAGAACGGCAAGCCGTGCGCGGCGTCGCTCGCCATCGTCAAGGGCGAGATGATAGTGTGTCCCACGGCGGCGGCTGAAGCGGCCGCGAGCCCCGCGGGGCGGCGCGTCCGCCAGTCTGTGCGCCTGGCGTCTGCGTCTGCGCCAGTGTCTGTGTCTGGGAGTAAGAAGGCGAATCCGAAGAAGGGGAAGGGGAAGGAGAAGGTTACCGCCTCTTCCGCGCGGCGAAAGCGTCCTTCGTCCTCTCCCGCCGTCGCCACCACCGCCGCCGCCGCTTCGCCCGGTTCCTCCTACGTCAGCGATTCCGATTCCGAGATGTCCGACGACGACGATGAGGACGACGACTGAGGTTCTTCATCTTCACTATTCCCACACCGCTGCCGACGTTCAATGATTCTCGTTTTTCACGTTTGTGAGTGTGGACTTCTGTTTGTAAGTGTCGGTCCGAGCGCTTAGCGTTGGGTTTATTTGCAGGCTGAATCGAATTCGATGTCGATCCTCCGTACAATACCATAGTATGCCTGCCGAATTTCTGGCTACCGGACCCACCTTGAGCTACACACTCCCGACAGTGCGTCGCACAACCCGCTGAAGTTTGGTCTTCACCCGTTTCATTTAACGATGCACGAATGATGAGCTTAGAGACGCGAAGCTTCGTAGAGTGTGCTTACCTATCCCCAGTCGTGATTAGATTCTGCCACCCATAAGTGCACATTCGTACATGCTATCCTACCTACCGCAGTTTGAGTGTAGATTTGAACCACATATCACGTGACGTTGGTTCGATTTTCTTCAACTTCATAAGAAATTAAAGTTCATTGAACTTGGTTCCGATCAGTGGCGCTCACGTGGACAGATCAAATTCCATCGCTCGCCTCTTCAACTTGCTCTGAGCCTCATCGAATCACTGCGTTTCCTGCAAAATATCCACTAGGGTGAATACTTTATATACCTCAGGTATCCGTTGATATCTGACAGTATCCAACAGTATCCAACAGTATCCAAACATATCTGATGGTTTGAGACCCCAGGTATTGACCACGACAGATACTTCAGGTATCCACAATGTTATCGATAGGTATCCACCAGAGAATTACAAGCTATCAACACAGGCGACACCTCAAAGATCCTCCAAGGTATCTTCACACAGGATACCACAGATATTGACAGTATGATCCAAGATGATACCTTAGACATAGAGGTATCAGCAGTGGATATCTCCCGATTGCCACAAACAACATTTAAAAGGCGGCAGGCTGCTCGGGGAGGATCTTTCTAGTTCTCGCAACCCTCCGCTAGTATGGCGGTCAATCTGCACATTTAATAAAAACGGGTTTTTTTCACCATTTGAGAGTTTTTTTTGGTGCTTTTGAGCACATGAACAATTTTTTGGGGGCCGTTGACAGTACCTGATTCTTTCAGCACTGCCGTGATAGTTTTCTCTGTTGGAGTAAATTTTTATGTCCCTACTCAAATGTTATAATGAGGTTCAGAAAGAAAGTTTCTTCATTTTCAAGTTTTTATTTATTTCTCACAACATGATTGTTTTTTTCGAACAAGATTTTTTTTCCTCTGGAGTGAATAACTTTCTTTTGTCAATACGAGACTTTGTTTCACGGTCCGAGAAAGTAAGTTCCGTTAGGGGGCAGTGCTAACCCTAATTGATGCCCATACGGCCCGGTCGTTGCGGTGTTGCCTCATTCTTCAAGTTACTAGCGGGTAACCCCAATGCCTTTGCCATACTTCCCACCGGAGCTTATCGCCAACAACATGCAGCTCCTTATAGATGATTTCCCCCAAGTGTTGTACAACTCCTTGGTACACAGTTCCTGGAGACATCCCGCCCAGGCTGGCCTTTTCCTCACTGTTTAACTCGGTCATGGTCTGCAGAGTGGGTTTGCACCAGGCCCCATAGATCTGCCACCTATAGGTATGCCATCAGGTACATTCCAGGCATTCAACAAGCTCTTGCTTCATTCTCCCCATTTCGCACCACCCTCAATCTTGGAGTACGGCCATCACACAGTACGGAATTCCCCGACTCCGACTCTGACGGCGAACCCGGCCACTGAATTGGGCTTGATCCATTTGACTTGGCACTAGCATCCTTCTAATAAATCTAATTTTCTTCGGGTACATTATCGAGTGGCCGGGCCGTACGGACATCAAATTAGGGTTAGCACCGCCACCTAACGGAACTTACCTTCTTGGGTCGAGAAACAAAGTTTCATATTGACAAAAGAAAGTTGTTCAGGACAGAAAAAAACATTCATGTTCAAAAAAAACAATCATGTTGTAAGAAAGAAAGAAAAACTTGAAACTGAAGAAACTTTCTTTCTGAACCTCAGCATAACAATTCAAGTAGGGACATAAAACTTCCTCAACAGAGAAAACTATCATGATGGTGGGCTAAAAGAATCAAGTACTGTCAACGGCTCTAAAAAAACTTGTTCATGTGCTCAAAGCACCAAAAAAACTCTCAAATGGTGAAAAAAACCCGTTTTTATTAAATGTGCAGATTGACCACCATACGCTAGGACCACTACTGACCAAGTCTTCTCCTCGGCCTTCTCTGTGGGGCCGCTTGAGGTAAAGATGGCTCGGCATTCGAGGACTTGCCGACGCCAGGTGATGGTACTTAACATTGGTAAGTCCCGGCGGCTGACTTGTGTCCTCATTTTACACTCGTAGGTGAGTCCCACGGAATCCTATAGTAAACAAAGTATGAGCCCCGATTGATGAGGGCAGGACATCTGAAGAATATTTGGTTGCGTAGACTTATTTTAGCAGTATTTGAAGTTCGGTCCACTAATTTTATTCATGTACAATATTAATTTCCTTGCAAATTATAATTATTGTCATCTACTCTGACGCTCGGAAGAATTACTGAAGCCATTCAAGAATTTGATTGGTGTCTGGAGAGAATTCAAAATATCCTGCTGTGGATTGTATAATATATTCCAAGTATCTGCTGGTGGATACCATCGGATATCGGAACTATCCACCCAGGTATCCACCCGCGGATAGCGAGGGTATCGCACTCGCAGATATTTGGTGATATTCCAGATATCCACCTGGTGGATATCGTCTGATATTGTAACTATTCACCCCATATCCACTACCTAATACCCGAGATACTGTACCATTTTGACCAAGTCTTCAGCCCATGTCACATGTCACCTAAGGTCTTCAGTTTATCAGGTCTTCATTCTGACTAATACAATCAAAAATTGCCTTAAATGGAAGGCCGGCAGATGCCGGCAAGACTTTTTGGACGTTTTTAAGCCTATTTGGGCCGAAATTTTTCAATGTCACCGTCACCACGACCAAAAGTCTTCAGTTCAGAGGGCCGCGTCACGCGTCACCTGAAGACTCGGTCGAAATGGTACAGTATCCATATACCGGATACCTTTTGATATGAGAGGTATCCATACGGATATCCGACAGGTGGATATCTTGCAGAAAACACAGTGAGTGTGAGAAGGTGAACCAAAAGTATCGACGGCGATCATTTGCGACGGAACTTATCGGAAGCAGAACCGTTGGTCTGGGCCAGGAAGCCCAAATGTGGGGAGGAAATGCCTTCAGACATAATTCTATAAAGAGGAGGACCCCGATAATAAATAGATGTGACTTTAAAATCGCACCTCCGCTTCTCCCCATCGCACAAGCAAAAAAAAATCAAAACAAAAATGGAAGGGGCCTTCATCGACGTTACTGAAGATTCTCCCGTACCCACGCCCCAAATCCCAGCCTGCCGTCAGTCGTCTGTCATTGACTGCTCAAGCGGCGCAACGATCTAAATAAATTCCTCAGAGTCCGATGGATGCACCCTTGTCGTCGACATCGTTCTGCGCTCGTCCGACGGAGTCCTGTACGCAGCTCACTCGAAGAACCTGGAAATGTACGGTGAGGGCTTTCCGCCGTCGGCCCTGGCATCCGTGTCGCGCGATGTCGAGACTGCCCAGCCGGAAGTCGTGCAGATGACCGAGCGGTCCGATATCCTCGAACTCTTACTCAAGTACATGCACCTTCAAAGACAACCGGACTTGAGCCGGCACAAATTCGACACCCTGGCTGGCCTGGCGGAGGCTGCTGAGAAATATTTGGTTTACTCGGCAATGGATGTGTGCCGAATTCGCATGGGGTGAGTTCTCCTTGTCTATCTGTTAGCTAGTGTGGAATGAATTGAAACGTCGTTCTTTAGCCTCTGCGTTCAAGACCACCCTGCGGGAGTTCTCGCGTACGCCATCAGACATAATTACCCCGAGCTGAGGGACGTTGCCGTGCCTCTCACCTTGGCAATGCCATTAAGTACGATGAAAGTCCTTCTGCAAGATGCTCCACATGCATTCATTGCTTGGGTATGGTTCCATCCACCCGCTACTCCCTGTCTAACACCATTGACACTTGTGGCTAGGCTCAATACCGAGAAGGATTTATTGAGGTGATGCACTCCTCATTAGTCTCCACCACAGTGATCCTACACAAAGGAGGGGTGCGATCGTGTGGCGTATGGGGGGATTTTCATTGTGCAATCATGGGGCGCTTCAACTTGGATTCCATTCGGGAGTTTTCGAATTTGATTGGTGAATACGAACATCAGCTGGGTGGGTGTCACCAGTGCACTATAAGGGCGGAGAACTGGGCCAAGTCTGTTACGTACAAGTTGTCTACTTTGCCCGTATTCTCGTCTTTCCTGTAGGCGGATAACGTAATGTCACTTTTCTTGAATAGTGTTACTATATTTTTCAAGACCCCGGCCACTTGAAAGTATACACTTGTTTTTTGGTGAATCCATGCACAGAGCCGCTATTTCTAGAATGCCTGATATAAAAACCAGGGGGGGGAGTCAAAAACCGGGAATAGCGCACACAGCATAGCTCCAGTTGACTTGATTCTTTGTGTGGAGGCTCTTATTCCAGGGCCTCAACCCCTAGGCTCGTCCCCATCCGGTATCCAGCAAACACAGACAATCAGATTGTCTCCCGGTGATTGATCTGAATTCAATACCGGGAGACAACCTTGAACAACACACTCCCGACAGCGCGTACAGCCCATTGACGTTTGGTCTTCAACACCCGTTTCATTTGGCACGAATGATGAGCTTAGAGTGTGCTTACCCTTACCAGTCGTTGCTAGATTCTGCCAGCCAGCCACCGGTGTGGCAGACTCGTACATACTATTCAACATACCGCACTGAGTTTGAGTGTCGATTCTGGTCGGATTCAGATTTGAACCACATATCACGTGACCTTGATTCGACGTTTAACTTTGCGGCATTTGTAGAACCTGAGGAGGTTGGCGAGCAGGGGGGATTTTGTCACTTTATGTAGGGATGCTTGTTACTAAGAGGCGAGCGGCAGTCAAGGACAATATTTCGGGATCCATTTCTCAGTACGCCGATCCTCACTGGTCACTATCGAGGTGGTCACGGAAGGTTTTTCCAAGGAACATGTCGCTCTGTTGCATAGCCATATTTTTGGGCAGCCCGTCTTCTTCAACGTTGTGCTGCTCGCCGTCCAGATCCTTCCATGAAATCAAGGAAACGACAACGTCAGCGGTCGCTTTGCGAAGGGCTATTGATTGCATATGATGCTGTGTTCGCTGCTGAATACTGGATCCAGCGTTCCTTGTACTTGCCGAAGTTTGGGCGGCCATCCACTCTCGGTTCACTTTTACCAAGCGGAGGACGGGGAGCCGGCCCGGCGGTCCGGGAGACTTCATGATCAACTCAAACCCTATTCCGTTGTCAAGGCCGAAAAACAGTCAGCGTCGCGGCAGGATCGAGCTCTTGTTTTGCCCAAATACAAGCCCACCACCGATTGGCCTTATAAGGGATATGAAGAGGAAGAAAAAATTCGGGCTATGAAATTTGAATCAGGCACGCCGCTTTAGCGATTTGATCAACTTTCTTCTGGTGGCAGTGGAACGGCAACCGGAGGAAATTAGCGGGCGCCGCCTATAAAAGGGGGGCATCTCGTGCCACTCACGCA
Organism: Mycena galericulata; assembly: GCA_029289565.1. Classification (NCBI taxonomy): domain Eukaryota; kingdom Fungi; phylum Basidiomycota; class Agaricomycetes; order Agaricales; family Mycenaceae; genus Mycena; species Mycena galericulata. The sequence continues at coordinate 74,474 of JARKIA010000091.1, forward strand.
GCTTCCGCATTACTTTCCCTTTCCACCCGCAATTGCGCAAGTCGCCTTTTAGCCTTCAACATTCTTTCAATTTCGTTCCTTCAATCTTGATTGTCCTCCACAGCTAAAGGTCGATCTCTCCGAAGGATAGTGGTGGTTTGGACTGGCGGCTCACTCGACTATAGATGTTCTTTGCTCGCTTTGTCGCCTTCGTTTCGGCCCTCGTCCTCGCGTCTACCGTTGCTGCCCTTCCTTTGAAATCCCGTGCCGTGGCCTTGAATGTGGCGACATGCACTGACCCGTCGACCCAATTCTTGACCCACGACTGCGACGTGGCTCTGCTTGGGGTGCGATTGATGACTCCCCATCATTCTGTGGACATACTCCTGATCTACCTCTTCATCTTTAGCTCGGTGGAGGAATTGCCGGGACAATGTTAGTCGCCCCCTTCTCTGTGTTTGCCCAATTTCATACTCCTCCAAAGTGAATTCCTGCGCGTGAATGCGGCATCTACGACGGCTGTCAGTGGAACCTGCCGTGTTACCGCTACCGCGGTCAACGGCGGTAAGTCAAGGAACGAGATTGATTTTACGTGCATAAATTCTGACTGCACTGCGGCAGGAACCACAATTGATATCAGCAAGGGTCGGCTCGAGGGACATGGATCGACGAACGGTGGATATGATGTGCGTTCTACCCAGCTCCAGGCTGGCTGCAACTGATCTCCTTCCCTCTTAGAACCTCCTCACCGCATGCGGGCCCTCCCCTGGATCCATGATCATCGGCGGCGGAGCAAATCCCACCGGCGACATCGAGATCGCCATCTCTGCGCCTTGATTTGAACGTTGCGTGTTGTTGGTGAAGCTTTATTATGGCGATTCTTTTTGGAACAGGCTTCACTTTCTTTGGTACTTGAATGAAGTCTTGAATGCAGTTTGTGCTCGGTTTTTGGTCTGAGTTTCTGTCCGGGTCGACTCCCGGGCCTTCTGTTTGCAGTGTACGATCCTCCAGTTCAACTTGGACTTCTGTTTCTTCAAAGGTTGCGGCTCGATGTCCTTTTTCATACTCCGACACACGATCAATGAACTCTCGGTCGATGCCGGCGGCAGGCCTTTTGAATCACCGTCCGGATCATGATGGCGCCCGAGACAGTCGGCGCTCATGGCGGCGGCGTCGTGAGCTGCGTGCTCCTTTTGATGCCCTGCGGGCACCTCACTCTTTGACTCTCTCCACTGGTCATACACGTCCGCAGTCCGCAATTTCTGGCCCATTCCCCGTCGCAGCTATGTGAGGCTGTCCGATGACAAGTCATTGCGAGTCCGCGAAGACATTTCATTTGGACTGCGTCGCCCAGTTGCGCTGCTGAAACTGGTATTGTCGGGAGCGCCATTCGCTTGGCCAAATGCGCAGACCGCAGTTCCCGGGCCACCTTTATAAGGGGAGGCAGAACGAGGTGTCGAGTATCGCTTGCATTCCTCTTCTTTCAAATCCGTACCATGGATGACAATATCACAGCTCTCGTACGAGTCGAACGTATCCCGCCCAATTTCCCTCTGCTGACATTTCACGTACAGGTTATTGACAATGGCTCGGGGATGTGCAAAGCAGGGTGTGAGTGATTCATGTTCTTTGCCGTTGGTTCTGGATCCTGATTACGAGGCTATCCGTAGTTTCTGGTAAATACTGTCAGTATCCGCTCGGATGAAATAACCGAACCATTTCGTAGGCGAGGATGCACCGCGTGCCATTTTCCCGTGGGTTCTCTTCTGTACATCCTCCCCAGCCAGTTCAATTAATTTTATTCTAGTGCCATTGTGGGTCGCCCTCGCCATCAGGGCATCATGGTTGGATTCGGAAACAAAGACTCTTACGTTGGGTCAGCACGATTCACACCATCGCTGGTAACTTTGCGTTAACCGTTTCTAGCGACGAAGCACAGGCGAAACGCGGTATTCTCGGTCTGAAATACCCGATCGAACACGGTATCGTCACAAACTGGGATGACATGGAAAAAATCTGGCATCATACGTTCTACAACGAGCTCCGTGTCGCACCAGACGAGCACCCAGTCCTCATGACCGAGGCGCCCCTCAATCCCAAAACAAATCGCGAAAAAATGACCCAGATAATGTTCGAGACTTTCAACGTCCCCGCTTTCTACGTGCAAGTCCAGGCTGTTCTCTCGCTCTACGCAGCTGGGCGGACGACGGGAATCGTGATGGACTCTGGCGACGGCGTGTCGCACGTGGTTCCAATCTACGAAGGATTCGCGTTGCCGCACGCCATTCGTAGAATAGATATCGCTGGTCGCGACTTGACGGACTATCTGAGCAAAACCCTCACGGAAAGAGGTTATAATTTGACGACTAGTGCCGAGCGCGAGATCGTCCGGGATATCAAGGAGCGGCTGAGCTATGTTGCTCTGGACTTCGAGCAGGAGCTCCAGACTGCGGCACACTCCTCCGCACTCGAGAAAGATTATGAGCTCCCAGACGGGCAGGTAATCACCATCGGAAACGAACGGTAATTCATTCATCAGCAGCCGCGAATTAGCAGTTAACTGATCCAACTTGTCAGTTTCCGCGCACCCGAGGCATTGTTCAAACCGTCCCTCATCGGCAGTGAATCAGCGGGAATTCATGAAACGACGTGAGCATCCCGCACACCCGTTTGATGACATCCTCAGTTGCGATTACTAATTGTTCAACTTAGATACCACTCTATTCAGAAATGCGATCTGGATATCCGGCGGGAACTCTTCGGGAACATTGTGCTTTCAGGCGGGAGCACCATGTTTCCCGGTATCGCCGACCGCATGCAGAAGGAGCTGACCATGCTCGCTCCGCCCAGTGTCAAGGTATATTATCTGCCAACCTTTGATCAGTTGGCAGGCGGAGGCTGACAATATTAAGGTCAAAATCTACGCGCCGCCAGAGCGAAAGTATTCGGTTTGGATCGGCGGGTCCATCTTATCCTCCCTCAGCACGTTCCAGAATTTGTGGTGCTCGAAACAAGAGTACGACGAATGTGGGGCCGGAATTGTGCATCGAAGTGAGTCTGCATCGTTTCTTTGGTTGCTTCGTGGCTTATTCATGTTTATCAGAGTGCTTCTAAGTTGTTACTGTGTGCTTTTAAGTTATCTTATCTTCCTATAATTTCCAGCGGTACATATATGTAATGGTAATGGAATTGACAAGGACAGTATATTATATACATGAATTAATTTTGTGGATTCATGCAATGATGAGCTTCCGATCATAGTGAAGTGGTTGAAACCTTGGGAAGACAGCAACAGACAACGAGCAATGCGCCCACATACAAATGCCCTGAATAAAAGCGAAACTAACCTATTCATCCCGCGTATGAACCCTGTTGACCACCTCACTCAGCGAGCCCAGCTCTGCCCCCGCCAGTCCACAACGCACGAGCCGCACCTCCTCGATGCCCAAATTCAAGCGCTTCCGCTGAGCCAGCCAGTCGAGCATAACCTCCATATTCTTCTCACTGAACAAGACGTCATGGAACGATATTTGTCGCAGGGCGGGGTAGTGCACCGCAGAGGCGACGGGGTCGAACCGCGTCAAGTCCCCAGCGCCCATGAGCGGATCGCCCTCAAGCTGATGCGTGAAAGGCTCGAGGTGCGCGTGGAACGCCGCAGTCCGGAAATGCTTGAGCTGGAGAAACGGGAGGGGTAATTTCAGCGGCTCGCACTCCACGGTCAAGCTCGCAACTTGATCGAGGGACACAATCGCCATTGCGGTATGCAGGGTATCCTCCCTCCAATTTGGGATTGTCGGTGGCCGGATTGTGAGTCGGACGGAGTAGCGGGGAGTGGAAGAGGGCCTCGAGTCGCGGGAGGCTTGATCGAAGAGGGAGACTTCGAAGCAGGAGGTAGAGGTTGCGCCGGATGCCGGGGGGAGGTCAATGAGTTTTACCCCGGATATGGTTGGATCGTCAGCGCCGATCCGCTGGCTCTCGAGCGCATCCCACGCGAACCTCAGGTCTACGTTTGAGTACGGGACATTGAGGACAATGCGACACTTGGGGAGCAATGTGGTCCGCAGGAAGCAGTAGCAGAGCCAGCTGCTCGCGGTGAGCTCGAGTGTCTCGAGATCCAGCCGGATAGGCTCCGCGTAGTCCACAAAGTCGGGAAAGGACTCGTTGAGGGTCAAATTCCGGAGACGCGACATCCGCGTGACCAGGAAACCGAGAAATTCACTCGTGTCAAGTTTCAAGGACACCTTGATGAGCTCGAGTGAGACGAGAGTGTCCCATATGGGGGACTCGGATTCAATCTGGCAGGCTCGCAGAGATAGATGGCGGAGACAGGGGGCGTCACCGTGGAACAACGAGGCAGGCGCTATGAAATCAAGCCGCCCGAAGGTCCACAGATAGAATGTGTCCAGGATGGGTGCGGGAGTAAAGAGCGGAGATGGTAGACGATCGAACATGGGCAAGCAGAGACGCAGCTCGCGAATCCTAGTCAGCTGTCCTAATACGAGGTCGCGTGCAGCGACGGTTTTTGAGTCGGCGGCGGCTAGATCTACACCGACTACGAGCGGCGCGCTACGGGAGCGGTGCAGCATTTCAAGTGCCCAGCGGGGTCGCGACAGGACGATGTGAGTCCAAAACTGGGGGTTCGCCATTGCGACGTCACGCCATCTTCGGCACACATGCGCTATCTTGACCCCCCTGACGAATTTTCTTGTTCTGAAATGCGGCCGGTCGTCCTCGATGGTCGGGCAAAGCTCCAAGATCGCTGCCAGGATTTCCGTTGGCAGCCTAGAAATGGGCGCAAGGCTGTTCCTCCGAGTCCGTAGCGCCCGGTGGAGAAGAAGCAGTTCGGAAAGTTGAAATGTGATTACTTCTCTCCCTGAGGCGGCATCCTGAGCCAGCGCGAGAACAATGTCATCGTCGTTGGTCGAGGGGTCGAGATTCGTGGTCGAACGATTGCGAAACAGCTTCAAGGCTTTTTTAACGGGCGACCGATTGGCGGCCTTGACAGTCCCTCGAGCTCGCTCTACGTCTTTCAGAGCAAGGTCTATGTCGTTGATGCCCGCCACTCGGGTCTCGTGCGCACTGAATGCGGAGACGCTGTCGTTCAGAAGAACTTGAAGAGAGGCCTATGTAGATAGGTTTGGTAGTGCCACTGGACCAAAGGAATGAGGTACTGACCATTTCACACCGCTGAGGGACAATGAGAGCAGGTGCAAAGAGCTGTCCAAAGGCATGATGAACGCTAAGCGGCACTCCGATCAATGTGACACACGGTCCCGTGATTCTGTTACGGAATAAGTGTTAAACGCGATTGGCGTGCTCGGCGTTCAAAAACTTGGCCTCGGCCCTTTTCAGGGCGATTGCCTCTTTGATGGAGAGGGGGGTCCAGTTGGTGTAGATTTCTTGTCTAAGTGTGAATCGGTACGTTGTTTCAGCGGGTGTTGTCTTCGTTCTAGCCCTCGAAACCATCGGCTTCGTCGGAGACTCGAGAGTCGCATTCCGATGATTTCCTCGAAATGGTTGAGGAAAGCGCGACATTGCTGCCCAATGAGCTGAGGGAGAGCCCTGTGGCCTGATGCGGCAATGAGACCGTGAGCCGGCGGAAGGTTTGGCTTTAGTTAAACTATTAGTTTGTCAGCTAGGATACGATCACGTGGCAGAACGCGAATCCGGTGGGCGCGAAATTGGCAGAAAGCAGTCTGCAGGCTACATACTTATAAACCAGGGAATCAGTCGGTGAGTATACATATCTGGCGTCTTCGTTTTTTTTTCACAGACTGATACCATTGACAGTCGTTGGACTGACGATACTTTACCGAGTGGTAGATCAAGCCGGGTCGCAGGAGACTTTGCTTAGGCTATGATGAACTCCATACCCACAGTGGAAGACGTGGTATTGTTCATTTTAGCCGGCCGAATAAGGATGCTACTGAGATCTCGGACAGGAACAACTCAAAGTTAGGCGGCCAATGCTGCATGAGTAGGGTTGAATTGTATTCAAGTTACAATATCTCTAAGTGAGTCACTATATTATCCTAAGCTGCGAGAATTGGTCTATGCCGACACCGGTAGTGGAACCCCGCCAAAACTTTCGTGGAAGAATGTCTCCGCCGCTTTTATGGCGTCATATTCCAGGAGGTATAGCTGAAGTTCTTTAGCTGCGGAGATTGTGAGCTGATGATGCGAGCTTGAATTGACTTGGCTTACATCGTACCATGTCAAAACCTGGCTTCGAAGCCTGTTCGAGGGCTTGTCGGTTCGCGAACTCTCCGCGCTGTTTTCGAAGATCTTGGAACGCCTGGAGCCTAGCTGGGACGTCTTCCCGTCGACTTCCGGAGGGGAGTAGACACCCCAGAGCTCCGGCTTCCTCGATGGCCATTCCTGCGCCTTGTGCAAGTAGCGGCAGTGATCCGTGTGCAGCGTCTCCAAGAAGCGCCGCTCGCCCCCGGATCCAAGTTGTTAAGAGAGGTAGCACCCGCAACTTCCATCTGTGAATTGAGCTATGGACCGGTAGATCCAAGATATGCAGGAACTTGGGGTCGAAATCCCAAAACATTGCTTTGACCTCCTCTAGAGTTGCAGTCGGCGTCCAGCCTGTAATGATGAATTTAATAACCTGCTCGAAGACTAACTCTGTTCCGCTGACCTGCTTCGTCTTGGGGTGAATCCGGATAAAATGCGACGACGTTGATGAGAGCTCCATCCCGGCATGGGACGAAGAGGAGCATCCGGAACGGCCCTTCCTTCGTGATGACAGTGCGAGCACCACTGACTCCGCCATAGAACCATTCAAGCTCTGGGTTGTTTCGGATGTTCGACGCCTCTAAAACCATGCGGAAGCAGGACAAACCGGAGGATTGCGCATCCTCAACTCTTCCGATGATATCAGTGCGGATGACCGACTGGAGAATCGTCAGTACCGCCAAGAAGGAAAAGGGACTGAATACGTACATGGACTCCGTCCGCTCCGAGAACAACATCTGCCTGGACGACTTCGCCGCTATTCAAAGTGACCGTTCCCTCTTCAGGGTCAGATGCGACGACCTTGGTACCAAGGTGTAGTTTCGCAGGCCGACCTTCGCCTTCACCCGTCGCCAGCCGTTTCAGTTCCTCGTACAGATCGCTCCGGTGCACAAATAATCCCTGCTGGGCATCAGGAATGGTACTCATCGACGTTGCAATATAACTTACGTTCGCATCCATAGCAGGAACCAACCATTTGTACCTCGTGCCTTCTCCACTCTCACGGTCAAAGACGACGCTCTAAGATAGCACTCAGTATAATTCGTGCCAGAAATGATGTAAACAGACCTCATGCCAGGGAACACCCTTCAAATTGTTCCTGGATACCCCGAGATGGTCGAGAACCCTCAATGAGTTGGTCTGCACGGCCACCGCAGCGCCAATTTCCGACTTGATTTCTGCAGCTTCGAATATCTACGAAATCAGATCAGCACCACGTCGAGGAAAAGACCAAGAGAACGGACCTGGACAATGTGCCCATTTCTCCTGAGCGCTGCGGCGGCTGTCAGCCCGCCCATACCTGCACCGACAATGGAGATGTTGAGAGGTTGGGAGGAGTTTAAATTGGTGGAAGACATGTTGCAGAACCCCCCTCTATCAAGGGCAGGCTTATATACCCTTCACCAGACGAATGCCGTAGAAGAATTGACATTGCTCGAGCATCCGTTTATCCAAGGTCGTCCGTTTATCCTGGTCACGGTTCCGCGTCAGTGCTTACTGAGGCTTACTGTGCATTCTATCACCGTCACCAGTTCGGACGTTCGTGGGATAGGATTCAAACTTTGAGGTGTAAGAGTTTGATTGGCTATCATTTTGAGTCATGTTATTGAAATCTGTATCTGCTATGCAGGGCCTTAGGAATCATCATGGCGTGACAAATAGCAGTACCCCGGGGTACTCCGAGTACCAGGGGTGCCAAATGGATTTATCCCAAAAAAAAAATCAAAACATTATCCCGCTTTGTAGACATGAAGTTTCCGTCAAGTTCATTTCGAACATTCCAAGCCGTGGGAACAGAATCCTCGGCAACTCCATCCGGAGTGTTGAATGGTAAGCACACTCGGTGACGATCGGCCAATATCTTAATGCGCATTGAACCGGCTTTTATGTAAGTGCGAATGGACTCGACCACGCTCCATTTAGATCACCGTGTTTGCCGCGAAGATTTTATATTTCTATACTTGTTTCTTCCAATGAGCCTTCAAAGAAATAATGACGCTTGTCTGACTCTTACAGGACTTTGGGGATCTTTATTGGAGTATTTTTTTTCAGTCCCGAGTTTGTGCACATCGAGTGGTATCTCAATGGTGCATAGGGCACCCTACTGGCCAGGTGAATGCAGCGGAAGGTCCTGAGTGCGTTAACCTTTGGGAAAGATGTGCAGATGCTTTGGTTTCAGTAATTTTATTCTGAACAGTGATATGACCAAATTCGTTGAGTACAAGTTCAAGCATGAAGCTAGGCAGTATTGGTCGGTTGGCTGTATTTCACCTAGCTTTTTGCGCTGGCAGAGAACCGGGAGAACATTGTGAGTTCAGGAAGGGAATTACATTAAAAGTGGACTGGATTTGGCCAGTGATAATGGTGTACACAAACTCATTTGCGCTGCTTACTCGATTTAGCAGAATTGAAACTCCGCTCAGTATCGGGCAGTATCCGTATTTTGCGGCCCAAAGACAGGAAATCCGAAAATACTTAGGAGAGCTATGATACCACTCCATGAGCAGCCAGACTTTTCTCAGAGTTTTCTGGTCGACGGGTAGAATCTTTGGCGCTTTATTTCGGTATTGAGATCAATGAAGTGTCCTGGTTGGCAAAGGTCTCTGATGTGCGGAAGCTTCCGAGAAGCGGTTGCCGAGCGGGAAACATTACGAGTTTCTTTTTCTCTTCAATTTCGCCCACTTCTATGAGTATCGAGCCTAAATTGTGACCGTCCCAATTTGAAGTTAACTTCTGCGCCAAGGAATCGGAAAAGTGAACATGAGACGAGCGACGACACGTCGGCCAAATTGTCGATCTTAGGGACGAAGCGGGGGGGATATTCACACCAAAGTCCCACCAGATGAGAAATTGAACGATGGACGAGATCAGATAACGAGCTGTTCCGATGTGCGGCCATGAAAAGAAAAGAAAAGACAAGAGAGAGCGCGGTCGGACCTTTTCGGTGAAGCTACAAAAACCTAAGTCCGACGAACTCCGAAAGCTTCCGATAGCGCAATTTTGACGCTATCTTATCACACAGGATCTTCCCGTCTTCTGTCATCATGCTCTCCTGCATCACTCACGGGAGCGGCGCTCGCCTGCGGCCTCGCGCTTTCACGGCTCTCATACGTGGATCGAGATGCATGAGACCGTCGGGAGGCCCTCTCTTCCGCCCATTCCAGCAGCTGGCGAAGAAGGACGATTCCCCGAAGAGAGCGCCGGATACCTCGCATGTGACAGCCCAGGAACAACGCAGGACGGACTGGAGGATCGTGAAAACGCTCGTGAAACACGTATGGCCCAAGCACGATTGGAAGACCCGCGGCACAGTTGTATTCGGCTTCGGTTTGCTCATATCCTCCAAGGTGTGTCACTCGAAGCCAGTAGTCTGCCTTGATTGAGATTCCTCAGCTGCTCAACGTTCAAGTTCCTCTAATATTCAAAAACATCATCGATTCTCTGAACATGGACGTTGCTTCGACATCCACTGCGTGGACGATAGCTGGGACTATGGTTCTGGGATGTATGGTTTCAATAATTCATCAGTAGCTTGCTTACTGAAAAACCTAGATGGCGCTGCAAGGATTGGGTCAGCAGTATTCGGCGAATTACTGAACGCTGTCTTTGCCAATATCGGTCAGAGCGCCATACGAAAGGTGGCTAGGGAGACTTTTGAGCACATGCTCAGTCTGGATTTGCGTTTCCACCTTTCGCGCCAAACGGGCGGATTAACGCGCGCTATAGATCGCGGAACCAAGTAAGCCTCTTTCTCGTCAAGCCAGTGCGCTTCTTCCTCATCGCTCCCGAGAGGGATCACATTTCTGCTGCAAGCCATCCTCTTCCGTATCGTCCCGACAGCATTAGAGATATCTCTCGTCTGTGGTATCCTGGTTAGTACTTTTTTTTCTTATTCAGCTTCTTTCCCTCACCTTGTCTTAGACTTACAAATTCGGTTGGGACTTTGCGGCCATAACCGCGGTGACTTTGGCCGCATATACATGGTTCACCATCCGCACAACTTCCTGGCGGTGGGTTTCACTAACTAGCAACGATTTTCTACTCACTGGATGGCAGAACACGCTTCCGCCGAGAGGCGAATCAAGCGGACAACAAAGCAGCATCTTCTGCCGTCGATTCATTGATTAATTTTGAAGCTGTCAAAGTGCGCTTACGCTCTATGAAGCATCTTATCCTGACCCCTCGCAGCATTTCAATAACGAGAAATTCGAGGTCGCGCAGTACGACAAGCATCTTGCAGAGTATGAAAAATCCTCAATCAAGATCACTACCTCCTTGGCATTTTTGAACTCGGGGCAGACCGTCATCTTCTCGAGCGCCCTGACCATGGCCATGTTTTTGGCTGCACAGGGAGTAATCAATGGTGCGTATATATTTCAGTTCAGCATACCTACTTACATCTTCTTATAGGCACAATGACGGTGGGTGATCTGGTCATGGTGAACCAGCTCATATTCCAGCTGTCTTTGCCGTTGAATTTCCTCGGCACGATTTACCGCGAGATGCGTCAAAACTTACTCGACATGGAGGTACTGTTTAAACTGCGCGAGGAAAATCCGCCGCCTCAGGTTCGCCTTGTTTCCTCAATCCCACTTCACATACCTCAAAAAAGGCGCCTAGGATAAACCGGGGGCGCAATCGCTTATCTTGGACCGTGGATCCATCCGGTTTGAAAACGTCAGCTTCGGGTACCACGAGGACCGGCCGATATTTAACAATCTGTCGTTCACCGTTCCGGGCGGTAAGAAGGTCGCCATCGTCGGTCCATCTGGATGCGGCAAATCCACCGTCCTACGGCTCCTATACAGATTCTACGATCCTGACTCGGGAAACATATATATCGATGAGCAGGACATCCACGCGGTGCAGCTGGAGAGCCTCCGGCGCGCGATCGGGGTGGTGCCGCAGGACACGCCGCTGTTCCACTCGGACATTATGCACAATGTGCGGTATGGGCAGCTGGACGCGAGCGACGAGGAAGTGCGCGGAGCAGCGCGGAAGGCGAACGTGCACGACACGGTCATGCGGCTTCCTGACGGGTACGCGACCAAGGTCGGCGAGCGGGGGCTTATGATCAGCGGGGGAGAGAAGCAGAGGTTGGCTGTGGCTCGCGTGTTGCTCAAAGATCCACCGATATTATTCTTTGACGAAGCGGTATGTTGCTAGGTCCCTTGATTTCTTCCGGATTCTGACAATCAATAATTCCAGACGTCTGCACTCGACGCACACACCGAGTCAGACCTGATGCGCAACATCAATAACCTTCTCACTGACCGTGCTCGGACGAGTATATTCATTGCTCATCGGCTGCGGACGGTCGTTGAGGCAGGTATGTTAACGGTGATTTGCTTACCTGAGCGACGGAATAATAACAGGCTCTCAGATTTAATAATCGTGTTGAAGGAGGGTCAGGTCGCTGAACAAGGAACGCACGAAGAATTACTGCGAAAAGGTGGGCTTTATTCCAGTATGTGGCAGGAACAGGCGTTGGCAGAGGAAGCTCCCGCCGCGGAGGAAGTTCCCGCCGCGTAGAAGAGAGTCAACGGTTTAATTTTAACTTATTGAGCACGGACCCCGGCATATTGTACCTATCAAGTAGTAAATCGCTTTCCTCTCTACGCCCGGTCCATGAGCAAGAAGTCTATATATTAAGCGTAGGCTCTAAAAACATTACAACATCCCGCCTACGAGGCTAACCAAGGCCTTCGTCCCCAGCCGGACCCGTCGCTGTGCGCCTTTCCAGGGACGCGAATTTGTTCGTAGATTTTCGAGCTCATTTTCAAGCTGGTGCCCAAGTTCTTCGAAACTCTCCGGGACGAGCATCAAGAATGACAACTCGGTGTCGATGTGGGCGGAACGGGAGTTAAGGTTCGTCGAGCCGAAAAGCGTGAGCATTGGCGGACGGCCTGCGGTCGACAGCCATATTCCTGGGATAGATGAGCACGATGGGTTACATGCTCCATGCAAGACGAACCCTTGGCGTGGTACGTCCAGCCGTCTCGCTCCCATTCGTTGAGCTCGACGCCGGACTCTCGGTCAGCACGCTTTACGGCTTTCATGAACCGTTGCTCCAACAAGGTGTACCCCTCGGGTATTCGTCCCGAGACCCCACGCGATCCGTAAAAGCCATTCGCCTGTATGCTATGAACATGAGAAAAATCAAATTCTGTGGCACTGACCCGCGGAGCGGAAGCAACGATGCGGCAATCGACGTTAGAGCTTTGTAGTATGAGATCCTGATATTCCTTATACAGCCCAAAATAACCGGTAGTTAGATCAAGAAGCGGGCGGTCGCCTCCAGTTGGGGCGTCGAGGTGCTCGAATAGGATCTTGAGACTGGTTTCTTCGTCTCGGATGTTGAATTGGCCCGCTTGTATTAGAGGGAACATGGTTACTTTTTGAGGATCAAAGGTCTTTGGTGTCCTCTCTGTTGACAAACTCAGTGCGTTTCGCTTCGCTGAGTCTGTACAGTCTTACGACGGTATTTGTTCTGGAGAGCGGAGAAGCGCCAGCTCTGCGGTATTGTGAATGCGATGGGGATGAATGTCGGGTGTCGGCCACGATATACTGTATTCACTTCCACGAACGGAATGAGGGCTCGTTGGCCCGGCGGATGACGGCGGTTGCAGTATAAACGAAAACCCCGAGACTGTCTGGATAAAATCGAAGCAATACTGTGATAGATTTCGTTGACCGATGAAGTGGATGTATCGGTCTTGTCGATCAGTGAAGTACGACTTGTTCAAGTTGGCGCTGCTCCGTGTAAGCGAAACAAATTGTACCAGATGACAATTTACCCGCTAATCATAACCTCGTCATCGACGCCGTATATTTTGGCGTGCCATGTTCCCCATCCTTCGTTGAAGCGTGGTGGAACCAATGCCGCCAGGATTCCACGAAGACTCGGACTGCGAAAAAAAGATACATGGACTCGGTCCGGAAATTGGGCGAGGAGAGGGACAAGGAGCTTGGCCGTGGAATTTGGACCCGGTCGCGTTGAACGATTCAGATCGAACAGCATATGTATCTGGAGTTGTGGTCTCCTGTTGAGAGCCTCTGTGAAAGCGGAAACCTGATAATAGATGAGGATATAAATAACTGGTAAGTATGGCCGGTTCACACAAGTTCGGATTCGCTGGAGCCCAGATACAATGAAGAGATGAATATTCGCGTTTGAGCGCGACGAATCATATCCTGAAAGCAGTTTCAATGGATTCCAATGGAAGTCATACCGACGCACTAGAATCTGCGAATAAAACTGGGTAGGTTCCGAGAGGATACGTATTCTATCAGGGGAGACTGAAAATTTCGGTTGCTCCAATTTGGGAGCAAATCCTCGGATCATTGGATGGAGGCTTGAAACAGTTGATATGGACATTAAACGAAACCATTGTGTGCATAGTTTTGTGGGCTGGACGCGTCCAAATAGCCGCACCGAGCGAGATAGCATGGAAGCCGAAACAGGAAGTCGTGTTTGGCAGGATCCCAGATTCATAACAACTCATAATATATCGATCTTGTTTCTTGTCTCCCACCATCCTTATCTCAACGCGCAAAGGATGGCTATTATTGATGAGGTCTTTCAAAAATCGACTGTTCTCATCCTGAAAACTTCTTCCCCGGCGCTGAGACAATTGAAAGCTAGAACTTGGACTCCACTTTCCCGGAGACTGAATGTTCATTTCAAGTTCATTTAAAGCATCTCTGACCCTTAATGTAAGCCAATGAGATTCTCATAGTGCTTTAATTGCAGAAAGCGGACATTTCTACTGCAGGCGCTTATTTTCACTCTTTTCATCACTTCACGTGGCTGAATGATAGAATCGCAATCACCCCTCAAAAGCCAGAAGCCGAAGTACCTGAGGGGCACGGTTCGGGATGGATTTGGACAATCACAAGTCTTAAATGGTGCAAGTCTTGGATTTGACTTCGTGGGAAGCACCACATTGGCAACACGCTCCTTCCTCTCGCCCACAATTCGGTGCGGCGACAATGGCTGAAGACAACGACTCGGACGATCAGCTCAACGAATTTATTCATTCTTATTCTTACCCGGAATATGATGCCCAGGCCCACTCGTGAGCGCCATCCCTAGCGCGTGGGCGCCGATGCGCTTGAGTATCCCTCACCTCTGTGACCAGGTCCGACGGCGACGACGCCTCTTGCTCCGACTCTGGTTCGGAACCCCCTGAGGATCCGTCAGTCCTCTCTACGCTCGTGATGAACGTACCGTTACTGACCGCCTCCTCTCTGTCCTCCATAGCTCGGCCGAAGCCGAGGACATGGAAATCTACGACTTGTACGACAACAGTGCTCGACCCTCTCCCCACCCGCCCTCCAGCCCAATCCTGCAGGAAGGGATGCTTGAACTAGACTCTGCTCTCGACACTATTGACGAAGAGCCCAAAAGCCTGCATCCTGGGTGGCGGAAGCGCGTCTACGGGCCGCAGAACTCGTTTCCGCCACCGGCTGGTAAGGCGGGTGACGTGAATCCCAGTATGTCCATGGCCGCCGTGATCCGCCTTCTGTCCTGACGCGTAGTGGACGTAGCCGCCGGAGACTCCTCAGAGAGCGGTATAGAAACGAGCGACGATGAGGAAAGCAAAGAATAGCCCATGGCTCAGCTCATGGTGCGGGGAGTTTTATAGCCTGCAGGGTCACAGAGTCACATTAAATGTATGGCGGTAAATGGGATAACAATATGCCCATTGCCCACTGTTATCAACGACGATCGATAAACCCTCTTTCCAAGCCTCACGGTAGGCGCCATGCGGCCAACGGGTCGCACTAATGATGGAATCTAGGAACCAGGCAGAACTCGAAGATTTGTCCGGTGGCTTTTGAAGAAAATTCCCCTTTCTCCCGCGAAGCTTGGGCTCCCACTGACCGATCCAGAGCCCTGCACTCTAAACGCTTCGCGGGTAATGTAAGCCTACATTTGTGCCATCTTACCCTAGCATTTTTCTCCCGCGATCAATGGATAAAAACCAGATCCGATCGGAAAAATACACACTGGCCGATATGACTGAAAGGCTACTGGATACGAGCTCCCAATTTATCCACGCCCCCCTCTGTGCTCGTCGGCAGCCTTCAGAAAATCGCCCTACGTCTACGATAAACCGCGATAGCCAGCTTTGGGCGGAGTCTTACCTATGCACAAAGGCTACTCTCCATCGGATGGAACTGGAACAGTGGTAATCAACGGCATGGGTCGGGACCTTCAAGCAGAATGGGACTCACCATCGTTTGTCCCTGCCTTTGCCCATCGACCATTTAGCGATCCAACTTGGTCGACGGCGAGTACGATCGAGGGCCGATTTACACCACGAAACGGTGTGCCGCTATAGCTCCCCGATTTTACTCGTTGCAGAGGTCGCTACCTTGGTCTCCGTGAGCCTCGGCAGTAGTTCTGAGCCCTCGACTGACGCACCTGGTGCTCGCGATAAAACCTGGGCCACAACAGAGTAGATTCCTCCTGTCCTTGGCGGGTAGGGACCTACGGACTTGTCACATAAGGTGGCCACCATCATCCCACATATCAGCAAGCCCCTCCTCGACCTCCGCCAAGTATCTCGTTCCATTAGTCGTTTGTCCTGCGAGGCTCAAGCTTGTTCGCAGCCCACAAGAGAAATAAAAAGAACGCACGCCGACCGTCAAACGCGTCCAGTCCATCGTCGTCCGGTGAGCGGATGGTTACCTCCATAAGCGAGGCCTGGCATGATTTTTCCACGGTCCACGGCGACGAAGATGAAGGCGCGAACAAATTACCCCGAAAGATGCGTCGACACGGAAGGAGGGCCAACAAGTTGAGCCAAGGCGTAGCCGTCGTGCTCTGTAATTTCTGGAGCGATTTAGAAATCCAGGTACACATGTATTGCCAGGGCGATGATATATCGTCGAGGTATCGGTCGAGACTGGTCGACGGACTCGCTGTGTCAATTCTTTAGTACATAGAACTAGCCCTTCGCGTAAAGCAGCATCCGGCCCATGTGGATATAATGAATCCATCCGTTTTTGCTGTGCTACTTCCCCCATTTGCGAATTTTCTGTTGACGGATGCCGGAAGACTGATATAGAAAGCTTAACAACGGTTCGTTTCATCTACAGCGACCGCCGCTTGTGGGGAAATGAGCGCTCGCCGTTCATAGATTATGACGGCTGGCAGGATAACCACCTATAACCTCTTGATAATCTTACCGAAATGAAGTCGAAATGAAACTGAAGAAGGGTGATAAGATCGAGAGTGGTGCGAGATCATTCAAAGTCCGACAGCGCAAAGATGTGGTTTAATGGCAGTCTCCATTCATTCATTCCCGACATCTGCTCTTCCAACCGGCGCTTCTACTTCTCCGCAGCAAGTTTAGCTTCGTTCAGCGGCTTCCTCCACTTCGCTGGCGGCGCGTCCCATAATCCGAATTCCTTCCGCATGTCCTCAACATTCTGGTCCCACCGCTGCTCCCAGTAGACGGTAATCAAGCACCGGGCGCTGCCGCCACAGCGCAGCGCCCATGGCACGTACTCGGAAAACAGTCGCTGCAGCTGCGCGCCGTTCAGCCGCAGGGGCCCAAATATCGCGGAGAGTGCCGCGAGTGGGAGGCCAAGGTTCGCGAACTCGAAATACTTGACCGCGATCTCCGAGTCGACGCTCACCGGGAGGTTCACGATACAGTGGTAGAAGTCGTGGCACTCGCGGTAGCGCTGCATCACGTACGCAAGTTCAGGGTCGTCGATATAATGAACCTATGAAGAAGAGTATCGTAAGACGATATGTTCTCCCATCGGCAAAGAAAAAATCCAGACTGGTTCACGCGTATCCGGAGTTACGCCGCAACGTTCTAGCCAAGTTATATAGGCCCTGCCGAAGCTTCCCTCGGGGCATTGCGCGAGTTTCGCCATGTCGACGGTTTTAGAATTGATTCGTGGCCGGTCCTTGAGAATCTGGCGGCCTTCGGGGCTCGCGAGCATGATATCTCGGAGACGCGGAAGAGAAGGCCCCGCAGTGGTTTCACCGAGCGCAGCGACCATATCTCCAAGCCGGGTGGGCGACTGTAAATGTATCATCTACCCAATTTGCGCGAGGACTCACCACCTCGGCGAGGATCGGCGAGAGACATCAGGGCCGAGCCTACAGCAAGAACACCGTTTTCGAACCAGTTTAGCGGGATATGGCCCTCGTAGGCGGGCACTTTGGTTGACATGAATCGCGCGGTGGCATTTTTTGGCAAGACGGACCGAGCGACGCGCCGGGGGACCGGGAGTTTTGTGAGACGAGTCCTGATTGCAGTGGTAGCCATCGGTGAAGCCTTCAGCAGCCTCTATACTTCTGTATCTCGGCGAGATTCAGGTCCACTGGTGGTGGCAAGACCAAAGTAGGTTCTGTGACGTGTCCTGTGATTGTGACTGACGCGCTTTGCTCCCTCCCATATCCTCTCCTCGCGCTCTTTCGCGAGCACTTGTTAGAAGCGGTGGCATTCTCACGGACCTCCACATTCACAATGAACGACCGTCAAGTGATCCAGGCCACAGGAACGATGTTGCACTATGGGTGGCCACCCAAGATTTTGATGGACCACTGGCAGCTTACCATTTCTGGAAATTGCTTGGACCTCTGCGCGTAGAACACCCAAAGCGCGTCGGTATAAATAATGCCTCCGCTTCCCAGCTCTTTCTCCAGCGCACTTTTGCCTTCTCCTCTCACCATCTCCTTTGCCACGCGCCATGAACACGTCCCTCACCTTCCAGGAGCTCGTCTCCTATACTCTCGGTATCAGGTCCCAGGATATACCGGACACCGACAAGCGCAACGGGATGTACATCCGCGAGAATGAGGAGGTTGATCCTTCGTTCGAGGACCTCGAG
The DNA here is from genome assembly GCA_029289565.1 of Mycena galericulata. Taxonomy (NCBI): domain Eukaryota; kingdom Fungi; phylum Basidiomycota; class Agaricomycetes; order Agaricales; family Mycenaceae; genus Mycena; species Mycena galericulata. Next base: position 92,552 of record JARKIA010000091.1, read on the forward strand.
CTCGTCGACGCGAAATTATTCCGCGAGGACCTTGTCAACGACGATATCAGCACATGGGAGTTCCATGCCCCGGTGGCATCTCTTTCTTGGACCTCCGACGCCGAAACCTGCGTCTCACCGTCCTCCTCCCCCACCCCCGCACAGGACGTGGCATACAGGTATCGCGCAGGTCTCAAGATCGACCTCGGACAGCGCTCCTCCCAGGAGAGTTCCAAGGCAAACAAATCGTGTGCCTCCTCTTACGAGGAGTCCGACTACGTCTCGTACCTCAGCCTGGAGACCGCCTCGACGCACTCCTCGTTCTCCCTGTCGCTCCCCTTCCGGGATCAGCAAGAGCTGAGGCCCGCGTTCCGCGCGTCTCGCGCTAACGCACTGCTGGATATCGTACGAGCATCCGTTTGCATTCCCCGTCTTTTCCTTACCTGCCTTGCAGCGCGAGGAAGCTATGGCGGTTATGAAGGCCGATGGACTGCGAGATGGCGATGCCATCGTATGCCACCGACCTGACTGTCGCGACACCCTCCCGACTATGAGGGCATTCATGTACCACCTCCACATTCACAACATGCACGACCGGTAAGTCTCCTATACTAGTCCTTCTGTTCTCCGCTTACCCTGCATCCTAGGAGCTACAAATGTGAACTGTGCAAAAAAGGCTACGAGACGCGTCACGAGCTTGCGCTCCACCGGTGCGCCCGGCTCGCTATGTCCCTGCCCTCGAGCCCCATCCGAGGTACGTGCTCCCCGGCTCGCTTTACCCCTTCTCCATCTGAGGCCCCCTGCAGACACGTTCATGCGTGTCCTAACGAAAATCACTTCGCGTGAATAGATATATATCCTCATCCCGTATACCCGAACAAGAATTCAATCCTCACTACTGTACATAGCACCAAATTCCGCATCGCTTCACTCACGACTCTCATGCCCCCATACATACATTTTCCCGCCCTAATAATTTAAAGCCCGCTCCTTCTGTATCTATAAAAGGCAATCCACGTTTCCGTTCTCGGCTTTTCTCTTGATCTCGACCATGGACGTCTTTGAGACTCTTCTTGAACAGAATCCAGCTACGCGGACCATCAAGGTCGTCGACTATGCACACGTCGGGGGAGGTGGGCCGCCCTTGAGCTTCTCCTTGCGCCGCCACGCACCCGATCTGTTTGATCAGCCCACACGGATAGTCGTGAAGGGATACCCCAACCTCGAGGGCGATACGCTCCTCGAAAAGCGCCGCTGTGCACGCGAGAAACACGACGACATCCGGAAACGGTGAGCTAGCTTCCAGCCCGTTCTTCGCATGTAAGGATTGAATCGTTTGCAGGTTGATGCGCGAGCCACGGGGCCATGGGGAGATGTACGGCGCTATCCTCGTGCGCGAGACGGAGCTGACGCGCTCGGGGGAAGCCGACATCGGCGTCCTGTTCTGCCACAACGGTGGGTGCGCACCCCGCATCCCTGTGCCAGCACCGTTTCTGAATCCATCAAGAGGGGTACTCGACGATGTGTGGGCACGCGACTATTGCGCTGGGACGGTTCCTCATCGACACGCATGACCTCGCCGTCTTCCCGCGACGGGACAGCCTCAAGCACGATAAGGCGACGAGTCTGACTGCACTGCGCCTCCACGCGCCGTGCGGCGTCGTGCACCTCAGCGTGTACACAGATGAAGGCCACTCGGACGCCTCGCGGCCCGTGAGCTTCCTCGGCGTGCCGAGCTTCGTCACCGCGCGCGATGTGGAGGTGGAGATACCGCCGGCGGTGCAATGGGCGCGCCTCCGAGCTGCACGCCGCAGCCACGTCAAAGTGGACATCGCGTACGGCGGCGCGTTCTATGCCCTCATCTCGGCGGAGGAGCTCGGATTCCCGTCTGGGCTACGCACCGGCACGGGCGACGACGCAGCCTACGCTAGCGGAAGTTCGATCAGGCAACGGCTGGCGCTGAAGAGGGTCTTGTACCCACGCAAAGAACTCTTCGCGCACCCGACGGAGCCCGATCTGGAGTACCTGTACAGCGTCATGGTGGTAGGAGCCGACCACTCCCAGTCGCGAGCTCGGGCTTTGCTTCTTTGCCGACCAAGCAGATCGACCGCTCCCCGACGGGCTCGTGCGTCATGGCGCGCGTCGCTCTCGCGTTTGAGCATGGGCCGGCTGAAAATCGGCGAAGTGTGCGAGTACGAGTCAATTGTGAGCTTGCTAAATGAGGGAAATGGCTTCTGCGGGACGGCCTGTCAAGAAGGTCGAGGGAGGCTTGATCGTCAAGGTCGAGGGCAGGGCGTTTTACACCGGCGCTGCGAGCTTCGTTGTTGAGGAGCACGACCTACTGCCGAGTGGGTTCATAGTCGCAGTTACCGAGCTAATTGCTTTCCATGTACCATCCCAAGACAATAAAATGTATGTATATTGTATCGCACGAGCTCATAAACGCAGAAAATTGGGAAATAAGAGGCCTAAGGATCCTGCGCCTTGTTCATCGCCTCCTCCCTGCAGTCTCTTCCACAGAAATAATCCGTATCGCTCTGCGGCAAGGTCAAACACATGATACAGGGCGAGACGAGCCCGGACGAGACAGCCTCCCTATTATTCAAACGGTGAATCACCGTAAGGTTGAGTGCTGAGCAGGACAACACGTACTCGCGATGCTTCTTGGAACAGTAGTCGCTCATGACGCCGGACGCGTCGACGTGCACGGGCTGCCCGCATCCGGGGATGAGGCAGTCCAGGGGCTCCTGCGGGGCCGCGTTTGGGGCGGCAGCCGCCGTGCTTGCGGGAACCGGTTGGGTCGAGATGTTGAGGAAGGGATTGTTGAGGCGGGGTTTGGGCTGCGGATTAGCGGGCACCGGCGGGGGTGGAGGCGCGCTAACAGGAGCGGCAGCGATAGTCGTCGGCTGCGCGGGGGCGACGGCGGCCAGGAAGCTCTGCACTTGGGGAATGTGCTGCACTACCAACTCTGTGGCGATTCATGAGGTCGTACTAATATCTGAGTGATGGCAAAATCGCGCGTACTGGCCAATTGAACGGGGTCGAGGAGCGGATTTGCGGGCGCCTGCGTGGCCGCAGCAGTTATGCTTGCTCCCGTGGTACGGCCCACCGACTTGGAGGACGGCTGGGAGGCCGGGGTACTATTTTTCGCAGCGCGATTTCCGGACGTGGGCGCCGCTGCCGCAGCTAAAGAAGCACAATTCTTTCCACAAAAATCAAAGTTCTGATACTTTGGCTTCTTCTGACAATACTGGGAGAATATTAATTGAGAGAAGGTTGGAACGATTATAGAACGGACGAACGTTGCATAGAGTGGCTGTCTGCGCCGCGCATGTCTTGGAACAGAAGGAATACGAGCCGTGCTTGGGCTTCTGGTGACAGTACTGGGCGTTCTGGGGTTAGCCTAGACGGTCTCAGACGGATAGCCGGCGATATCTTACATCGCACAGCTGGGCGGTGGGAACAGTGGAAGCGAGGGAGGCCATTTGAGTAGCAAAGATTGCTCAACATGAAGCAGGGACATGGTTTAAATGGCAAGCGCAGAAAGCAAGGCATGGGTTTGCATTGCAACCGTACATTACTTGCACGTGTAGGAGGCACCAACATGGAACATGAGAAGACGGCCAGATGAAACCAGTGCAAGATCGATAGCGCTCATAGCTCCCGGAGCTTGGTCCTGAGCCTTTCCAGTGCTTTCCCAAGTTCATTCCGACCACGCCGGTCTGCCCCGACACCCCAAAAGGAATCTTTGTCGGAGTCCTGCACGTTTATCAGGCCCCGATCATTGACATAAGGTAAAAATAAGCAAACCTCAACAAGTTCCGCATCTTCTGTCGCCAGCAGCTCTTTCTTTAGGCTTTCGTGCTGTGTAAATTTGTGCCACAGAGCCAAATCCATCTGTATCGCGATAATCAGTTATCAAGGCAGACACGAGCGGATAAAATAATAGAGATCAACCATCTGTATGTTGACGTCCTTCCAGTCAGACCGAACTTCTGGCTGGAAGCGGCGAGCTTCAGAGAAGGCAACACTCGGACGCTCCGAACAGGTCCTGATGTGTTCCGCGAGCTTGGGACGATGGGGCTGAAACTGAAGTAAAATGAGCACAAGCGGCTTGAGGGGTCAGAAAATGCTTGCTTACTTTGAACGACTGGAACAGATGCTCGCTCGTCGGGTAACGTTTATTATCATAAATCACAGGATGCGCAGAAAAATTTGTAAAGCCATAATGCGGGTCGGTTTTATGATAGAAAAGGATTCGGGTGCGTGTGGGCGTGCGAGGAGACCCTCTACGAGGAGGAACAGGCATAAGGTTTGACGCTCTCATTGCGATGTCGGCCCTGGACTCCCGCTGACGATGATATGCACTGGCGCGCCGAGGGACTTCGACAATATCCGCTGGTTTAGCTTCAATCTCCGGATAGAACAGAACTGGTCTATCCGGCATAGATCGAGTGAGACGGATTCGGACGTCGCGATTGGATTCGTCTCCAGCGGGATCTTTTTCTCCAAGGTCGAGAAGCTGGTTCAGTTGGGCCGTGTCCCACTGGTCTGGCAGAATGTCGGTGGTGATGTAGACGGATCTGCGTTGTTCTATGCGGTAATGCATGGGGGAGGTAGCGGTGGGAGATGTTGGAGAAGGGTCAGGAGAATCCGTCCAAGGGGAAACCATAGTCGTGCTGGATGAAGTACGAGTTACGATGATGGGCGTGGGGGACTGCATGAGAAAGATGAAGATTTGCGCTGGCGCAGTGGCTTTTTTAATAGCACATTGTGAAGTGGGGCGATACTATGCTGACTCGAGCCACACGTGTAAACCTTATGTTGCCGCAGTGACAGGTCCAACGCAAACGGAGCGCCTCGCATCATCCCGCGCGGATGAAATGAAAAATTACCTGTGCAATTTCGTGCGTGAAGTGGCATGCATGGTGGTGGGGGAAAGCAAGTTGATCTGTCACGGTAAGGCTGTGACGCAATCAAACCGTGACGTCCACCTTGCTTCCTCCAACCACATTAACCGTTTCAAGTTTGACGCCATGAAGCACCAGTTTGGCAGTGAAATATCTTCCCTCGCGTTCCACACGCGCAAAAGAAAAATAGCCCGAGGGAAACGTCGGCGCCGCAGCCGCATTTCCGCGGTCCCGCTAGCTAAAAGCACTCGGTTTAGTACGTGTTTCAGCTAGTACCCACCACCCCGCGATGATTTTCCCTCGATACAAGTTCAAACGGCCCGCCAGCTGGACCAAGAAGAAAACTACGCACTTGGTTGCTCTGGACCAACAAAGTCCAACATATATCCAACGTACCGTTTCTTCATTGATTTTAATTGTTTTCTAACCGTGCATACCAGTCGAGCAACATTTTCAGGATGCCTGGAAGCATCCAAAGAAACCAAAACCTGAAGTTCATGCAATCTTTGAGATAGTATTCCCCGACGAGAAGCTCACTCCGTTTTTGAGATACCGGTACGGTCTTGACTCCGGACTTGGCGGCTGCTGCTTAAATCTACTTTACAGTGCGCTGGTCGAAATCTCTCGCGTGCCTAGATACGCAAATGAACAATTGCTCTTTCACGGTACCAACCGAAGCTGTTTACTTGGCGATGGAAAGAAGCGGACTCGCCCGTGTACTACGTCTCGATGTCTACTCTGCGCCGTGATCCGCAATTCGTTCGATGTCGCCAAAAGCGGTGGGTATTTACTGTCAGGAATGTACTCGTTTTTGAATACCTCGGCTCCAGGAAAGCGACATAAGTTCCGTAGGTTTGGTCGCGGTATATACACCACCGCCTGTTCATCTAGTGCGTTTCCCACATTCGAAATTTATACTCATATATCAATGCACCCCGCAGAAGCAGACGATTATTATGTTGGAGTCCAGAACTCCCCATATCGTACAGTGCTTGTGAACCGAGTGGTTGTAGGAAATCCCTTGATCCGGCAGCATAACGCTGAACATTTGACGGAACCTCCGAACGGCTATCATTCTGTAAATACGGGAACTCTTTGTTCGCCTTTCACTTCTAATCCATATCACAGGTGGTTGGAACGCCAGGCGCGGATCTCAACTACGGAGAAACCGTAGTCTACTCAAACGACGCCATCCGTCCTGCGTATCTGATTGTCTACGCAGCAGATCCTGCCCCTGAAGCTCACACTGACCTTCGATTGATGATTTCGGCGCTCTTCAAAACTCCGATAACTTCATCTTGGACAGGGACGTTGAAGCCGGTCCATTATTGATTCTACATGTAACATCTCATTTACGGAACGACGGGAAATTGCATTACACAGTATACATAATAATGTAAGCAGGGAGGATGGCATCTGGGACTGGGAACGAAAAGAGACTCTTCGTCGGGAACCTGGCGACCCATTAGGATCCGGACTCGAAGGAGAACGAAACTACCTGCCTCGAAGTCCGACTCGACGGCGACATCGCATGCGATCATGACCCGATACGGCGTGCTCGTGGCCGAGGTTGCATAAACGTCTGCCAGACTCGGATTTCTGTAGGAGTAAATTCCTTCCCCGAACCTGTGCGAGCTCCGTTAATATTTTGAGCAGAATATATGAATATAGGATTTACCGGCCATGGTTGAATGTTTCTCCGAAGCAAATTCATGGAACGACGATTTGACGATGCAGCATATTCCGCACGACTTGAAGTTGCACAATACGGCCGTTTTCGTGCCCATGTCGCAAATGCACTGAGAGCTATGAAATACCCGAATTTCTTCCGCGGCATGTTGACGGGCACTAAAGATCAAAACGGATCGTCAGACACGTCCCAAACAGTCGATTAGAGCCGTTATACCGGTATGCTTCGTGTCGAGCGCGGATGTCGCGGGGAACGATAACTTGGTACACTTTCTCGATTTTCGGACGTGCGGTGCTGGGACAATCCCATTCGCTCAGGAATTGAGTGCGGACTGGGTAATTCGGTGAGCAGGGGAACGTTGGTGATTTGCGATCTCCACTTACCGTCCTTGAAAGTTACCCCGCCGAGGGGCAGCTCTCTCAGCCGAGGACCTGGGAATTTGCGATCACAAGCGATACAGAGGTCGCCGCTGGTGCGAGGATGCTCATGGCACGAATCACATCCTTCTACCTGCCCGAGGCGGACAGCTTGTCTGTCGGATTCGATCGCGGTCAGCAGCTGCCGTCCAGAATGCTGCACGAACACTCGCCTCCCGTGGTCCTCAGAACAAAAGTTGGAAAATGCCGGTTTTCCTGTAGCGCGGCATCCACGAAGTGCACAGGCAGAAGGGTTGGGACCTTGGGCCTTTTTTGCGCAGCTCCGGCTACAATATGCGTGCCGAGAGCCTCCGGGCTCGACGAACTTCGGTTTCTGGCCACATTGCTAAATGATTGTGAGTTATGGTCTGTCCATCACCCTGTCCCTACCTCGCACATATCATTTTGAACAGGAGCTTGAGCTTTCTGTCGAGATCCCCAGTGCAGTATGGACGGCATGATGAGAGTTCGGTTCAAGGTAGTGTGTCGCTGTGCCGCGTGTGGGGTTATTATGAACTACACGCTTTAGCCTCGTTGGTATGTGCCCATCGATTTAAACTATTTATGATACTAGGCCCGTGTTCCGCATTCAGCCTTCCCCCCACTGCCTCTGTCGGCCTTCATGGCATCCCATATTCCGATGGCGCTCTCGCTCCTCCACACATTCGCGACGCAATACCCTGGTGGAAAACAGCTGTGGACGCCGCCCAGTGTCGCGAATCCACCTGCTGCTGCTGCCGCTGCGACCCAGAGCCCTCCGGCGGCTCCTTCTGCGCCTATCAACATCTCTGTAAATCCTCCGCGAACCAGCACCGCGAGCAGTGCTGCCGCAGCCAGCGCTAGTCCTCCCGCTTCAACCGCGACTTCGAATGTTTCGAATCTATGCGAGGTGAACAACAAGAATGTTTGGGTTGATTCCTCGGTTTAACCTTCGATTTCAGAACTGTCAACTCCGACCGAAATACTCTGACGCAAGTAAAGTTCATCCTTACTGCTCCAAGGGTTGCGCAAATCTAGCCAAGCTGCCTTCGCAACCTCCGAGTATGAGCACCAGTATCCCCAAGGCGGCAAATTGCGACGTGGGTTCATAATGCGGCTTCCAATTTTCTCGCCCTCAGAGTTGTTCAGTTTTGCGGTGTCCGACCTAAGTTTTTTGACGGCAAGCGGACGCATCCTTTCTGCAGCAAGGCTTGCGCGAAGCATGCAGCGGCGCAGAACCCCGTTTTGAAACCAAACGCCAAAGGTGCGTTTTCAACCTTAGTGCGGTCCAAATTCAACCAAGCTATTTATAGGGATGTGCAATGCACCTGGATGCCAGAATCCAGCGCACACCAACGCAAACGGGAGCGTCGGGAGCTACTGCTCCCTCGCGCACAAGATGTAAAGTGTCTTATTCGGTGGCCGAGGAAAATTTATAAATTTGTCCGAGTAGCCTCGGAGAGACCATTTGCCTAATGTGCAAGCAAGCGCCCAAGCTCCCGCAGTCGCATTTTTGCAGCACTACCTGCGCGGACGACGCCGAAAAGAATGGGCCCATGATTTTGGAAGTTCCGGTCGGACATGCGACGTTCAAGAGCGGTGCGTTTCATTGACTAACGTCTTCTCCTCACAAACTGAACCAATTTGAATGGTCCTGCAGTGGCGGATCAATTCAAGGAAAGTATTTGCGGTATTCACGGCGACACGTGGCCCTGATGGAGACTGTTTAGGCGTCCTGGAGGCATACTGGAAAGAACTGCCCGCCCGTGAGACGGGTGTACAAGATCGTGGCAACGCAGGCATCGATGGCGAACTACAAGGCATACCAGTACGGCCTTCGCTAGAAGCGATATCATGGCGTTGATCCAGTTTATAGAACCAAAGTGGAAAATGCAGGGCATTTTGTCGCTTCGGGGAGATCTGCCGGGAACGAGAACCGCCGCTGGCACGGGACGCGGCGGGAATGTAATCTTGGGGACAAGGGCCAGACACAATTCTGCTCATCGACGACCTGCTCGTTGTGTTGTATTGTCAGATCTTCGTTTGATATCAGTCTCTGGGGGACGAAGACGGGATGGGGAAGGTGCGGCGGGTTGCTGTCCGACTGTCTCGGAGTGCTTATTATTTCTTGCATAGGTTTGGGAAAGGCATATACACGTCGTCAACGTCTTCCAAGTTTGTTGTCTTTTTCTCCGCATTCTATTCCGCTTACGCCCGGGATCCAGGTCAAACGACTATTCGCATAACGACTGCGCATCCTCGTTGAAAGCTATCCTTTTGAACAAGGTGATTGTCGGCAAAGGGTGCAAGCTCACCCAAGACAACGTCTCCCTCACTGCACCACCGGCTGGCTATGACTCCGTAGGTGATTCTGCTGGGCACCAATATTTCTGAGTGCTCATCGGCTTTATGCAGGTTTTGGCAGAGAAGGGCGGAAGTTTAAATTACGACGAGCTCGTAGTTTATACCAACGATGCAATCCGGCCATCGTTTTTAGTTATGTACGAACCATAATTGGTCGATAGTTTTATAAGCTGAGGTAGACACGGGACATTAAATTAAATTTTCAAGGGCAGCATCCGAGGAGGATGGAATACAACACGTGGTTCATGCAGTCTGAGTAGTACGGTTCCGGATCGGGGCTCTGGGGTACCAAGTGTCGCGTGCACACCGCCAGGCAAGCCATATCAATATTACCATCCCTCCGGTGAAGGCCACGCTGCAAGGAGGTTAGATAATGGGGAGATGCTGCACGGAGACGACTAACATTTCGATAAGCAAAAATGCTGCTCGTAAATTGTATTTAGTAATTGACTTTCTACAGAAGCAAGACGAAAGGCGTACCAAAAAGCGCTCGAATATGGTGGCAATATATCAAGTCCTGGCAGGTATCCTTGCTGAACAGTCGGGGTATGGCGCCGCTGAGAACGGCCGCGCTGGCGATCCAAAACGCCCAGGTCAAGAGAAACCATATTGACTGGGTCCCCACGGAAGCAGCGGGATGCCTCGACCAAGTTGGATGTACGAAGAGAATAGTAAAAATGGCTGCCGTCACGCTTGTCCAGCAGGCGGAAAACCTAACAGTGTTCAATGAGAAGCAAGTGGCACATATAAATAAACGACTGGACGAACAAAATGAGGCGCATTGCATTTCGAGCTTCGATATTCGGGTAGTTCTGTTGCAGGCCATACTGCAGGAGTATCCAGCTCGGAATAGCAACCTATATTTTCGATTGAACAGGACACATCGTAGGTAAATTTATCGTACCACTACCAAGGAACATATCACGATAAATGCGTAGGCACCTTGCACCGGGATTAGAATGCAGACCGAGAACCAACGTTCATCGGACTCACCTGGGGCGTAACGATGAGCCTTTGGTGGAAGCATTTTTTGACCCGAGTTCCGGGTGCGATATGCATAGTCCAGCGTCCAGAGAACACCACCAATATATGATAAGGCGAGAACAGGAATAAGACAAGACAAAACGCTCGTCAGGCCACTCGTAATGTTGGACACTTGGTCAGGGTCCGTGAGTGCTGGAGCCATTGCGGAAAGAAGAATAAGAAGAAAAAGTAGAACCCGAAAGGAACTTGCGGGAGGGAACCCACACTCAGATCGTGGAGGGAAGGAATGCGGGCAACGCAAGTTCAACACGTTGCCAGCTTTAAGTTTTGGAGTAAGGTACTGCGGCCACATGATGTATGCATTTTGAGGTCAGTAAAAACAATTACATCTGCCAGTGGTCCTGCTAGCGCCGAAGCCTGGGACCACAATCCGAGATGATAGATCCACCGAAAATGATCACGGTTAACTCCAGGATATTGAACCAAGTCTGAGGCTGCACGGTGGTGAGTAGTTTCGAAGCGAACGAGGCATAGACTGTTCAAAGAATAATTAGAGGTCGCCTACTCAGAATGTTCGGCGTAAGAAATCGGAAAAAGGTGATGGAGGTTTGAACACGAGTTTGGCCCTGTTAGGCTGCAGCCAACTGTACAGTCACGTTATCGGCAACGTGATCATTCCTAAATTTCTCCTTCCTCAAGACCTCAAGACCTCAAGACCATGGCCTCTCGCCCCACCGTCAACGTCCACGGCGCCTCCGGAGGCACGTCCATGCGTAGTATGCTCGTAGATCTCATACTGACTGGCTTTTTCAGAGGCGTCGACCTCCCTTCCCCTGCCTGCGGTCTTGACGGCACCCATTAGGCTCGACGTCGTTTCTCAGGTGCACAGTACGTGTCCCAGAGAGTATATTTGCTAGGAACTAGAGGGTCTCATCGTTGATTTGCAGAGAGCATCGCCAAGAACAAAAGGCAGGCGTACTCCGTCAGCGAAAAGGCTGGACACCAGACCAGCGCCGAGTCCTGGGGAACTGGTCGTGCCGTCGCCCGTATCCCCCGTGTTGGTGGCTCGGGTACCCACCGTGCTGGCCAGGTGGGTTTTTATTGTCGTATGGATAGAATTTTCTTCTGATTTTTTAACAGGCCGCCTTCGGAAACATGTGCCGCGGTGGACGCATGTTCGCCCCCACCAAGACCTGGCGCAAGTGGCACGTCAAGGTGAACCAGAACCAACGCCGCTTCGCCGTTGTTTCTGCGCTCGCCGCATCGGCGTTGCCGTCGCTCGTTCTCGCCCGCGGCCACCGCATCGAGCAGATCGAGGAGGTCCCCCTTGTCATCGCCTCCGCCGCCGAGTCTTTCACCAAAACCAAGGAGGCTGTCGCGCTCCTCAAGTCGCTCAACGCGTACGCCGACGTCATCAAGGTCTCCAACTCCCGCAAGCTGCGCGCCGGCAAGGGGAAGATGCGCAACCGCAGACATCGCCAGCGCCGCGGCCCCCTCGTCGTCTACAACGAGGACAATGGTATCGTCAAGGCGTTCCGCAATCTCCCCGGTGTCGAGCTCGTCAACGTCCGGAGGCTCAACCTCCTCCAGCTCGCACCCGGTGGCCATCTCGGCCGCTTCGTCATCTGGACTGAGGCGGCCTTCGGGCTCCTCGACGAAGTATTCGGGACCTTTGACAAGGTCTCCACGTACAAGAAGGACTATCTGTATGTGTTCTCTTATTCTTTCGTCGTGACCTATCGCTTACCTCGCTGCAGTCTGCCGACGTCCAAGATCTCCAACCCCGACGTCACCCGGCTGATCAACAGCGACGAGATCCAGTCTGTTGTCCGCCCCGCTGGCCAGAAGGTCCAGAAGCGCCCTTGGACGCAGAAGAAGAACCCCCTCGTCAATAAGGCCGTGCTCTTCCGCCTCAACCCGTACGCCAAAACGATCCGCAGGCACGAACTCCGTGAGTCTGCCGACTTCGTCGCCCCGCACATTCACTCACATCCGCACAGTCAAGCAGGAGCGCCTGAAGAAGAAGGCGGCGAAGAAGCCCAAGCAGCCCACCGCTGCTGGCGAAGCCTTCACCGCCAACCTCTTTGCTCCTTAAAAGGGTTGGTGGATCGACGGCCGGGACGAGCAGGAGTTTATGCGTTTGGTATTATGAGCATCATATACTCTTCCAATGTTATGTGCACTATGCGTAACTATTTCGGTCAGCCAAAATACTCTACGAGGTTTTCCAGTGCACTGTCGGGTCTGCCAAGGGCTTCCCGTCGGTCGTCGAGCACTTGTCGCGTGAACGAGCTACATTGTATCATTTATCAGCGATGCTGTCGATGAGAAATAGATTATGCTGACCTCGACCGCGCACATCCAGAGGCACCGCTTACGAACAGCGCAGCTCGCATGCCGATGATCTTGTCGACTATGGCGCGCACGCCCGCATCCTCTCGATGCTCAGGCTCCCACGTAGCCAGCCGTGCCTCCGTCAGCTCGGCGACCTCCCAGCCCTCCAGCTCGCCGCCCTCTGCAAACGCCTCACGCAAGATATCCATCGCCTCCGCGTGCAGCGGTCCCGCGCCGCGGAACGTCCCAGACTTGGCCATCGCGGAGTCGTTCGCCGTGGGGTGCACGCCGTGCGGATAGTCGCTGGCGAACCAGAGCGTGCGCCCGCCGCCGGGGAGGCCGGCGAGCGTGTCGACGAGTGCGTGCGCACATTGCGGGAGGGCCTCGGGCGGGACGGACTCCATGCGCCAGTGGACCATCACATAAGGTTGCGAGGGGGCGAGCGCGGCCGCGAGGGCGTGCAGGCGCGGGGCGTAGTGCAAACGCGGGCGGGCGGGCGTTGGGGGGAAGATTGGGTAGCGCAGGTCCCATGTGAGGACGAGGACGGCGGGGTCTGGTGCGGCGGCGTGGATGTCGGGCCTTGTGAGCGCGTCGAGGATAGAGGCGTCGATGGGCCAGGGGCGTGTGTGGGACTTCAGGTGGATGTGCAGTGGAGCATGCGCGTCGAGGCCCAGGGCGTGGTATTTTGCGAAACATCCAGGCAGAAGATCCATGCTACTGTTGGGAGCGCCGACGCGGATTGAGACGTCGTCGTTGGAGAATATCGGCGGTATGGGATCTGGCGTGGCGGAAAGAAAGACAAGCTGCGCGAATGGCTCCGCTGCGTCCATCCAGCGCCGGAAGAGGTGCTGCGTCACGATTGCAGGGGCTTGCGGGTCAGCGGTCAATCGCTTAAGGTCGTAGTACATCTCGAAATCAGCCTTGAAGCATGCGCCCATGCGGCTCTTCCCGACATTCGGCAGTACGAGGATGCGATCCAGTTTCTGCGCAAGCTGTACGATCTCCATGAAATGGATTCGTGCCTTCGACTCTTGTTCGGCGATCCGGAGCGGGAGCAGGAAGCGGCAGGGCGCGGGGCCCTCGCATATATCCACGGGCATAGCAACCGGTCTTTTAGGTTCTGGGATGCGCGTTACGATTGGCGGCCAGTGGTTGCTCGATGCGAAATACGGGCGTTCGTCAGGGTCGGGCGATATCTCCAGATCGGCCAGTCTCTGGAGTATTGAACGATCGACAAGCGGTACCTTGCGAGGCGCCGACGAGGTTTCGGCGGGGGATTGCTGCTCATCAGTCTGAATTGGATTCGGGCGTTCGCGGAGGCTACTGATTGTAGCAGGAACTTGAAGCGCGATTGCGGTAGTGTGCCAGATTTGCCTTGGAAAAACAACGGCGAGAAGGATCAGAGAAAATAAAAGGAGCTTGTAGATATCGGAGATTTTGCGAAAAATAGTGAACAGCCCACGACTCCGAGTCGGACCGGGAGGACTTTTGCGTTTTTGTAGTTCGGTATCTTGCTCAAACTTGTCAATTTTGGTTGTGTATCCGAAACTTGTAGATCGAGAACGTAAACCGTGGGTCCGGTTTGCCATTGCTGCCAAAAGCCTGCCAGAGATGAAGGGGGAGGAAGGGAGAGGCTGAGGCACGTGCTCGGTTTTCCATTCGGCCGACGCCGAGTGGTTCAAACTCCCGCCGAACATGGCCGAAACTCGCTTTCAACTTTTTAAACACTATCTCTGAATCTCTTCTTCGTTCGGAGGGAAATATGCGCATATGCTCCGATCCATAGTAATTATTTTGAAAGAGGTGCGACGCTAGCGCTTCTACAAAGTCTGGAGCTGAAATGTCTAGTTGAACGATGCTACAAGTTCTTTTCCGGCATAACCATGAAAGTGAGGTCAGCTCTTTCCCATTTCAATGGCATCGGAAGTGTTTTAGATTTCCCATGAGGAGCCCCTTTTATTACGTTCCACTAGAGTTTATATTGCCAGCGCAGCCATTCGCCAACTCTAATTGAACGAATCGACTCACATCATCTTCGTCTGACTGATGTGATCCTTCCCTTGTTTGACAGGCCCTCGATGCGAAGAAGTAGGCTTCCTGAATTGATTAGCTTCTTTCCTCTCCCCCTCCACCTCATCCGTTCTTCGCAAGTGAAGCTGATCCTCCTGCTTTCGATGCCTCCCGTCGTCGCTCGGTTCAAGGCTGTTCTACGTTTTTTCCTCGGGCGATCCTCCAGTGAGTAGACAGACGTACATGAGCGACCTCTCACTACCTAAAATCGCCACCAGGTCGAGATCTCCCCACGAGAAATGGGATTTTGAGTGTTCGGGAACGTCAGGGCCTCAAAAATCCTGAGCCTGAACTGTGCGTCCGTCACGATACCATTCCTGCTGTACAACTCACGCTTGTGTTAAAATTGAAGGCCGCCCCATAGATCCCGATCCATGCATTCAAAAAAGGTTCCCGGAGTCGAAAGACCTACCAGATATCGCCGAGCGTCGTCCGTATCTTTCATATCTATCCCCCCTGTTCCAGTGGTATGTCAGTGAATTATTTAATCCCTAACATTGGATTCATGCCTTTCAGTACTTTGAATAAATTGTCCGACGACCAGGGAATAGATGGGTTACCTAGATTTCGAATCGATCGTGTAGAATGCCAAATGGAGAGGGCACGGTTTTTCCTGCAAATTTTTAGTTGCCAAGGCCTGTATTCTTACGGTATGTACCAAGGATTCAGAATACTCAGGTCAAACTTGAACTCAGGAGCCGTCATGTTACCCCGCCGTAACCCAGAACGGACGAAAAAATTCAACCCGGGGCCGAAGTGCCGAACATGGGCCAAAAATATATATTCCAGGTGCTGAGACTTTAAGGCAGTATCCCTGCATTTCTCGCAAATGACCAGCAAACGTATGGAACATTATTAATCCACGGCCGGGATTTGCCGAGATCACCAATCTCGGCCGAAACAAGAAAATTCGCCGGACCCCTCTGCTTTGATTAACCGTTAAACCTCAGGACATGCAGTCGACTCTCTTTTCGGTTGTTTCTTCGAGCGCATCAACTGAGCCAGGAGTGGCGCGTCCAGCGAAGCGCAGGAGAGTGCGCCAAAAAGCTTCCTGCCTCGCGTGCCAACGTCGGAAAGGCCGCTGTGATCAAATCGACGGAGACCGTTGTGAAGGATGCATAAGTGAGTGGTTTCCTTTGGTCTTTATCGACCTAACCTCGCCCAGAGAGAAAGGAAGAGTGCAGTGAGTCTCTACTACTGTCACCACCTCTCACTACTCACCTCGCTCGAAGTATGGGAGACTCCTACCCTTGTCGGAAATGTCACGGACGACGTTGCGGTAACAATTGGGCATCTAACACGCCGAGTTGCCATTGTCCGTTGTCGTTGATAGGTTCACTGCAAGCGCTAACCGACGTGTTAGCTCGAACGCCAAATGGCCCTCAAACAGGACCGGGTACCACCAATTAAAACGTCAGAAACCACGCCCCGCCAGACGGAGTCGCCGAGCTACTCCGCCAATACTCCGAATACCGAGACGGAGGACGCCGCGCAAGCTCTCGAAAACATCGCTCTGGGCCGACGACAATATCTGTCTCTTGGTTTGAACTCGGAAGTTCCTGGCTCGCAGAATTGCAATGCTTCGGTCAGTATTTGAACATATCTAGATAGATCCGCCGTCGGTCTAAATTGATTCATTCTAGTTCGTGGCTCCCGGCGCCTTCACCAGTATATTTCTCGGCGCAGCGCCTCCCAAGCGGTCTGTCCTCCAGGGAACTCATTCTGAAAATGATACGTTCCTGAGAAGCCTTCCTGATAAAGACGTATCGGATACATTGGTTCATATATTCCTGACCGAGTAAGTTTCGTTCCTAACGCAGGCAAGAGAATACTGAGCAGTGCTGTCAGCATTTCATGGATATATCCGGTAAATCGAGGTAACCCGTTCAATCCGCTTGACCCTGACGCTTCCCGAAGATTCTGCATGGCCCAACATTCTTGGATGAGTGCCGCCAGCTGTGGTCGGCCGTAGAAAAGGGAACCGACCATGTCATCGATCCGGTAAGTTGGGCAAGTTTCTTGTATCTTCACAAGGCTCATTCGATAGGCCTGGTTTGCTTGCTATTTCATGGTATGCTACTCGGTTCTTCGATTCATCCTCGACATCCGAGACGTTTCCAGGTATTGGCCTGGGCGGCATCCAGTTTGAACGCCTTGAACATGCCAACGGCACTGCAACACTATCCCGCGTCCGACGTTGCTAGCCTTCCCGAGGTGTGGTGTCGGGCAGGCGAGGTTGCCCTCCAGGCCTCATCTTGGGCCGCTAAGCCTCAGCTCCGCGCTGTGCAAGCGATCCTTCTCAAGATCAGCTACGACCGTCCAGGGTCGCAAAGCGCAGGTGACGCAGATGAGGGGACATCTTTCTTTGTATGGCTTGCAGCTGCCACGCGTATATGCCAGCTCCTAGGGCTACACAGGCTTGGAAGCGACCCGAACACCATGCCGCCTAACGATTCCGCGCTTCCCGCCCAGCCATGCCTTCTGAAAAGGGAACTCGCTAAACGGCTCTTCTTCTACTGTCTGGTGCATGACTGGATATTCGTTACCGCATCTCCGGGCATGAGTCAGATCCATGTGAATAGCTGTACGTTCCTTCTCTCGCGTCGAACCGTGACACTGACCCGCTAAATATACAAGTCGACACGGATCCCCCTTTAAATGTGAGCAGGGTTACGCTGCGTTTTTGTTGTTGTACTGACGTTTCCACAGCTTGACGAAGAGGAGCTAGGGCTTACCATGACTGTTCCTGAACATCCTCCCAATTTCATGTCAGTTTACAGTTATACGAAGGTCTTTACTTCCGCCCACTGGAATTACCGAGAACTAATGAAACATTTACAGAACCTATTCATTCTGGCTCAATTCCAACGGGTCGCCACGGATCTCACGCAGCAGCGTGCGCCTGTCGGCTATGCAACAATACTTCAGCTGGATGCCGGTCTCCAGAAAGAGATTCACCGCCTTGAACATGTATGCGATTTTTCCAACCCAGCCCTCCATTCATGTGAGTTATCCGGCGAATGCAATATGGGTGAAACTAAATTTTCCTAGACCATCGGCCGTTATTATTGGCGATACTTCACAACCGGGTTGTTCGACTGCATCGTTCGTTCTTCATGCGCGGCATGAATCCCCAAACCCAGGAGGACAAGCAATACAAGGAGTCGGTTATCGCCAGTCTCCGGAGTGCCGAGGCGGTTTGCCTCATGCTCCGCGAGCTGGGCCAAAACGGGCATCGTAGATTTCTTTGGTGGGTCCCTGCGTATGGTCTGGGGTCATGCATCGTTCTTTTTGGTGCGTAACCTCAAGTTTACGGGTTCCATCCACTCTGAACCACCGGTTCTAGTCCGCGCATTGCAGAAAGAAGAACAGGGATCCGACGCTTTGAAAGAGCGCGCTTTGATCCGCGACGTGCGGCACTTCTACCAGCTTGGAATCAACTCGGACATATGCCTGCCCAAAGCTTCCCTGATCTGCAAGCAGGCCTGTCGAATCCTTGATGGCTTTCTCGAGCAACCGACCCGGTGCGACTCTCCTGCCGTCGATATCTTCCGACAAATCACGACCAAGATCGTGACTCCCGCACCGGCGCCCCCTCCCGAGGAGTACCAGAAGCTCGACGGGTTTCCCGATTTCCCGTCCTTCAGTTCCATCAGTTCCCCTGTGGGAGCACATCCGGAACCGTTCGATGCTGCGGGTGTACATTCAGCGCTCATATCGCTGACAACGTTGGACAACCCGCTCATGGGCACGGAGAACCCGATGGCGACGGATTGGAACCAACTTCTCATGTCTATGGAGACTTCGACGTATTGGGAGCGTTGAGGGTTGTAGCCGTCCCAATTCCGCCGAATTGCAGTGTTCTATCGGAACAGAAATAATGTAATAATGTACCGTATTGTATTCAAGTTGTTGTATTGTATTGTCTCCAGTTTTAGTGCTGTGTTGAATTTTAGAAAATACATGCTTGGCTCAAGTGCCGAGGGATCAATCTCGAGATCGCTGAACGAAAACTAACGCTTAATATCTGGAAAAGACCGGGAAATTCACCGTGCGAGGAATCGGGAAAGAGTATGACTACGACATGGGGAATAAATGTGGAGGCGAAGGTGAGGTGGACATAGATTCCTTACAGCTCCAGGTCGGGGAGTTCGGGGACATCTATAGCTCAAAATCCAACTTTCAAATCCAAGGTATCGAACATGGTCCCGGCGATTTAAAAGCCGTAGTTCTGGTTTATAAACTCCCTGGTTATAAATTGGACAAGTACCGACCAGGTGGGTTTAGCACACCTAGTTTTCGGGTGACTCGGCCTCTACCCTGCTACGCCGTGAAAACAACTCCAGGGTAGCGTGCAAACAGTGAGAAGCTCACGCTTTAGCTCCTGGTTTTCTGAGATTTGAGGATGCGTGCGATGCTGACAACTTGAAGCTAACTGATCGTTGGATGAATGAGGAACTGAGTCGCAATCGAGGGAAACCATAAAGTTCCAAACGAACTTCCCGGGATGGATTCTCGTGTTGTGAGGAATTGCCGAAAGTAGAAGTAAGCTGTAGTCGGTGGCATTTGTAGACCGCGACAGCAGATATTGGTCCCACACCAAAACTTCAGTTATTGTTAGCCTGAGATATCGCAGTTGTTCGTACATACCGTATCTACATCTCCCCGAAGGCTCTACACTGAATTCGAGTAAAAAGGTGTACCGAAGGATCAGGCAGACTCGGTTTACGTTCTACGACGAAAAAGAGTTCAAATTTCAATGGCAGAAAGATGTGGCACGTGAACGCGATACCGCCACATCATATCCATTTCGGGACTGCACCGCCCAACGCCTATTGGGGTAATTCCAAGAGACGGATAGTAACATGACCCTTGACTAGCCTGAGTGGTCACGATTTTTTGGCTGCATAGGTCACAATGACTTGCTTGTATCGCATTCTCAGCTATGCTATCAAGCTGGGAATGAATGGGTCAGCCGTCGACCGCAACTAGCGAGACGTTGCGCAGTTGATCAATTTATTAAATTCCCGCTATCTTTAGTGAGTTTTTGGGGTGCTCAAAAACGACAGTCACTACCCGAGGTATTCTTTATGCTATGGATCATGTTATGACCCCCAAGCTGAAGACGTGCAACCTTTACCTGCCAAATCCGAGTCTTGCCATAGCCAAAATTTAGGAAGCATCACGGCCGAATGGAGGGATAGATGACCTTCTGGAAGCCAACTTGATTCGGGCTCTGTTGGGGCTGGACTCATGATCATGATGATTATCCCGACAACAGACATTCAAGCTAATTCAACCGTTGGTACTTCACTCTCGCGCTCTACGCATCAAAGTTGGTCCCTGTGTTCAGGTCCCGGAAGGCCTCCAACTCCTCAAGCCGCTTCTGATAAAATGCCTTGAGGTTCGGCACTGCATCGTCGCCGATCGCGAAGCGGAGCGGAATTTCGGGCCTGGTGACCACCTTGATGATGTTGCGCGCGCACTTGGCGGGGTCGCCCGGTACGGCATTCCCGTACTTCTTCACCATCGCTTGCATGGCGGTGCGCAAGGCTTCGTAACCATCGACCGGGGTCGCGGGAAGATGCGCCATGGCCTGTTTGAAAAACTCGGTGCGGAAGGCGCCGGGCTGGATGGAGCCAGCGTTTCAGCGTTAACTGACCGGGATTCTAGTTCGTTTCGCGCACCTTGACACAGATGGAACGGATACCATATTCTGCGAGCTCGTTAGCCCACGTGTCGGAGACGGCGTCGATCGCGGCCTTGGACGCGCTGTACATTCCAGTTCCCGGGGTCCCGGATGATGTTACCTGCGAGCTGAGATTGACCAGCGTTCCCGTACGCCGCGCACGGAAATAAGGCAGGAAGGCATTCGTAGTGTTCACCTATAATAATGTCTTGGTCAGAATCCGCAGAAATCTAATATTCAGGAGATGACTGTTTACCAGACCAAAGAAATTCGTGTTGAACTGATTCAAAGCTTCCGCGGGAGAGATTTCTTCGATACAACCACCCTGCGCATAACCTGCGTTGTTCACGAGATAATCGACTTGTCCACTGAGCAACTCGCTTCAGCGACGGCTAGAATGCAAGTCCACACACTTACTAGATCGCAATTGCCTTCCCGGCAGAGTCCGCAAGTTCCTGGGTGGAGGCGGTGACGTCCAAAGCCAGTGATTTCGCACCGTGGGCTTCGAGGTCGGACAGTGCCTCCGGGTGACGCGCTGTCGCAATGACGCGGAATCCGCTCGCGAGCGCCGCTGTGTCACAGTGAGAAATGCAGGAAGAGGCAAGTGAAACCCGGGGCTCACCGAGAGCCAGTTCGCGCCCTAATCCCGAGGAGCAGCCGGTGATCAAGAAGACAGGGGAGTTATTGGTTTGTTCAGCCATTGAGGTAGATGTGGAACTGAGGAATATAGAATGTAGCTTGGTAGTCAGGCATTAAATACTCGGAGTTTACCGTCTAGCCGGGTACGTAGGTTGGCAGGCTCCCTCGGAAAAGCGCTACGCGTACGCATGTCGACGGCGACTAGACAGACAACGGATCAAATTGAGTAGTAGCCGAAACGGGCCGGCAGAAATGAAAAATGACGAGTCAAGTTGGATCCATTCCCAGCTAGGTGTATATGTAAATGTATGTGCCTTGGGCACGTAAGGTTATATAAATCTGTTGGGAAAATCCGCGAGGCAAAGGATGAAGGTGCCCCGCAATGGCGAGAACTTTACTTGCCGTAGTAAGAATGCAACAAGAGGCAGTTTTCCAGGAAGCCGGCCTTGGACGGACGAGTTGTGGGCCATGCTAACCGTCTACCCGACTAGCCGTGTATCCTGAAGGTAACTACCATAATTATTATCTCTAACGGTCGCGGTGGTCACAGATATTACTACGCAGGCGGAATAGGAATACCATCAAATTCAGTTGGGATATCAGAAGATGCGGCTGTGCCGATTAGATTAGTATCCGGCATGCAGATTTAGTTCCTTCGCCCAGTCGCAGTTGAAGTCTGGGCATTTTTTGTGCCATTAGGGGCCTACAACTAACATATATACAGTTTTGGCACATTTGTAGCACATTATAGAAATTTCCCCTGGCCAATCTTGTTGAAATGGCTATCCAGACTTCAGTTTGAACGGCAATTCAGGCTTTAGTTCCACACAGTCAGCTCGCAAGGCCCTTAGAGGTTAGTCTCTTATAAACAGACGCTACAACAGAAATTACTCGTACCTCGTTTGTTGTAGTCTGTCGATTGGCAGGTGTCAATGATCGGAGGTCGACCTTATTAGGTAATCATATTTTTTCTCGAGCATTCAAGTAAAGGTTCCAGGGCATCCTTGCCCAATTTTCATTCGGAATATCATTGAAGTTCTCACAATAAACAACTCTACCAACTAGTTTTACCTCCACGGGGCTGAGAAGTCGGTGCCGAAATTTGATGACCCGGCAGCTTACAAATCTCGCCGTCTCATTCTGTATCAAAGACGAGTGAGAAAAACAATTCTGAAGAGATAGGTTTGTCCTATGGGTAAATATAGCCAGTATTGCATCCAAGCTTTGGGTGCTGGAGTGTTTGAAGGGCAGCTAGCGCCGAGGATAGAATTCAAACTCCGCACTTTACGTAATAAGGTCGACCTCCATACATCCGGCGCCTGGTTAACTACAGACTACTTAGAGGTCTAAAAGCGCCTAAGACAGGCCATGAGATCTTTTCCATGGCATAATCCTGTGGTTTCGAGCAAATTTGGCCGGAGAAAAATGAATCCCCAAGGCCACGCAGGGCCGGGAAAATAGAGAGAGACCACAAGTAGGTCCTGTATGATTGATAAATTGGGTCAGATACCACCTGTATAAGATTCCTCTCAGAATCTCGCGGAGTCAAGGACTCAGATGTGCCGCTTTTTTAGTCTCTTATAAACAGACGCTACAACAAAAGTTACTCGTACCTCGTGTGTTGTACCGCTTTTTGCATTCCGAAAAATGTGCCGCCCAACACCGAAAAAATGGGGGCTCTTATGAGTTCAGAAATACAACAGAGCTCCCGCTGAAAGAGAAGGCTGACGTCGGCTCTGGAGTCTGGAGGCACCGGACGGGCCCAAATTTGAACTGTAGTAAGAGATACATAAGTACCCCCAATGGCGTATCAGAAAGACCTGGTGCATATTGGATGACTAAACCAAAAATGCACACGAATCAAAAAATGTGCGCGAAATAAATGTACAAAATGAAGGCTTACGTCCTACGACGAAAAAAGTTCGAATTTCCATGGCAGAAAGATGTGGCACGTGAGCTAGACACCGCCACCTCATATCCATTTCGGGACTGCACCGCCCAACACCTATTGGGGCAATTCCAAGAGACGGACAATAACATGACCTTTGCGAAGTGGTCACGGTTTTTTGGCTGATGGCTTACTTGTATCGCATTCTCAGTTATCAAACCGGGAATGAGTGGGTCAGTCGTCGACGGGCGACTGCAACTAGCGAGACGTTGCGCAGTTGATAAATTTTATTAACTCAATTGGACAGCAATTGATCCAACAGGATCGACGTACCTGGGAAAGTGGCGGTACCGACAGTCACCGGGAATGTCAGCAGCACGTGATGTGACACTGATCGGCAGATCGGCATCGGATGTATTGGCACGGTGATCTTTTCTTTTGCCATCGCGCGACGATCTATCCCCCGATACGAACTTTACGGACTGCGGAATTCTTGCTTAGTTTTCGATTATACATCGGTCACGCCTGGAGGTGCTCCAGATTACTTTCGCCTCAGTATAACATAGGTGGGCGAGACACGATGGCTTACCACTTCATACCGTTGCAATGGCTTCCAGCTCTACTATCCCAGTTATCCGGACTCCGAGGAAGCGACCGCCCAAACCCCGGACGGAACCGCTGAGACGCGGGAAAGCGTGTTTGAACTGCAGGTGCTTGTCCAAAAGGTTTACTTTTTGTACGCCACTCATGATTTTATCCAAGGCACTTGAAGATCGTGAGTGGTCCTACGTATCATACATACGGTCGATGTCTGAGCAAATACCACTTTCAAAGAGATGTGATGGTGCTGTATGTCAACATGTTTGGCTTTGCTGAATTTCTCTGAACCAATTTTAGCGCCCTGTATGCGGACCCTGTGCACGAGTTCCGAAGGACGATGAGTGTGAATACACGGATATACCCTCTCGGACGAAGGAACTTGAGGCCACCATCAAACGTCTCAAAGCTCGTGTTAAAGAGTTGGAAGACGGGAACATTGTTGTACCACCTAGGATACTCACCCAGTCACCCGGCAGTTTACGCAGCGACAGATCCCCACCGAGCCCGGCTACCAGCTTGATATCAGGTAAAAGGATTTTCAGTATCCGTTTCATTTATTTACCAGAATTCCAGGGAGTTCTAGTTTAGTTTCGTCTCCGGATGCGGATTCGGACCACTCATTGCTTGGAGTTCAAGTAAGCGCAACTGTTTAGCACTTTGCCCAGTCACTCATTTGATTCTCAGGAACCTCCCTTTGCTATGATGCAGATGCTGTAAATACCTGATTCTCTAGTGCTCGTAACCCAGCTCACCATCTTCCAGACTGGACCAATTCCTCCCACATGCATCTCAATTCGGCTTTTTCTTGGACATTCAGCGCTTCCGCGCAGCCGCCCTTCTCCAGTTGCCTCTCGGACACCCAGACCGCCCATCGCCCGCTGTGTTGTGCGCGGCATATCTATGGGGGATCCATCTCTCTCGCTCTGAGCCCCTCGTATCGTACGAAGCGGTCTTCATTCGACGCGCCCAGCAACATATCGCCACCGAAATATCGGAAAGTGCCCATCCGATCCACAGGGTCCATACCATCCAGGCTCACGTCCTGCTTTCCACCTATTTCTTGCGCAATAAACAATTTTTGGAAGCGGAATTTCATGTCAACGGCGCTGTGACACTCTGCCTCGGCTACCACCTACACAAGATCCGTTCGTCTCGTCCGTCTTCTCCTCCTTTGCTCGGCGCATCTGGCTATACCGAGGTTTTCCTTGAGCCTCCGCAGGATGATGTGGAGGAAGGAGAGCGTATCCGCGGGTTTTGGATGGTCGTCTTCCACCAGAACAGCTTGATGATGACTTCGAGAACTGCGAGCAACTTCGGTATCCTTGAATCTCCAGGTTTGACTATCGACACGCCTTGGCCGCTCGATATAACGCAGTACGAGCTGGGAATGATGGCAAATGATTTACGCGGCGATGACACTATTCAGCATTTTTTGGCTCACGGCATATCGGGCCCAAACTCCGTGTTTTCGGCGCAGATCCAGGCGACGGTTCTCCTCCAGCGCGCAACGCAGCTCGCACGCAAGTGGTCTCCAGGTACGCACTCTGCAGACTTTTCTTTCCATCTTTCAATTTCTCAATGGCTTCGATATAGCCATGCAGCCTCAGGCGCTGTCGGCGCACACCAACGCGAGCAGCTGGCTCGACGCGCGCATCCGGGAGTTCGGAACGGGGATACCACCCCTCAGCCAATATTACGGCCGCGGAGAGGACGCGCGCACACTGGCGATTACGCATGCGCTGCTCGGCGCGGCGATGATCCAGCTTCACAAGAACGGGACGGACACAGGTACAACGTGCGTCACCGCCGCGCGCGCGATACTCGCCGCGCTCGGGGATGCGAACGTCCCGGATTTCCTATGCGCTGGGCCCGTCACGGGCACACTCCTGCTCCTCGCGTGCCAGGTGGTCATCCGCGAGGTCGAGCGCGTGCGGTACTTCTGCGCGAGCCTGGGGAGCACGCTCAATGTTAATGTGACGCGCGACTGTGGGGAGGCGGCACTGCTGGGTGACTTGCAGAATGGATTGACAACAATGACGATTTATGCGATAGACAGTCCGCTTGTTCGTGCGTGCCCTTGATGTTTTGCACGCGACGATGAAGTGTACTGACTTCGGGGATAGAATATCAATTATCGAAGGTCCAGCAGAAATGTGATGCGCTTGGACTTTAATTTTGACAGGAACGCGGGACAAAGGAGGATTTTCAAAGCCAAGCTGCTATTTTTGGTCGGTTTCTGAGGCGGTCGACGTGTTGCGCGTCCTCCGGTGCCTTTGGTGACCTTCTGGCGGAGTTTACATTCATTTATTTTATGAAAGAAGAATAAATAAATAGATAACAGCTATAATATACTTACGAGTTCCGAAGTTCACGTTTTCGGTTATGTCTTGGAGCCCACAGCCGTTGCGAGTCTAGTAAAGAATGTTGGGGAATATTGTCACTGAGCGCATCAAGTGACGGCGCGTGCGGTCACGGTGCCGCGGCGGGTGCCTCAGTCAGCACCTACGTGATAATCATACTGGTTCCGCAGTACCCTCTTCTTATTCTCATGTTCGGATGTGCTGACTGAGCCTCAGCCTCCGTTGCCTTCGTCCTCGGTCTGACTCGAGGAGAGCAATAGTCAGCGTTCTGTCAGCGCTAGACATTCGATGACAGTCTGAACAAGCTAGTTGCTTCGCCCCGTATGAGCTCAAATTTTGGGGTCTATGGTGCGCTACCTACCACACTAAGCTAAGTCGCATTGTTTCTTTTGGGCGAGATCTTGCAGTGCGTAGCCTCGCCCTGTCCCAACGTGTCGGGATGGATAACTTACCTTGAGCTGTTTCCAGGGTCATAATCCGATCGATATAATGCTGATACACTGGATCCCATGCGAGTCAAAAAGATACAGAATGTCTTTTCAAGTGCAACATGTTCGAAAAGAAAAGAACGAAAGTGGTGAGCAAACAGTTGGACTATCTCAACGATGTTCTACTCTTTATAAAATTAAGCCTGTCTGAAGCCTTTAA
Source organism: Mycena galericulata (assembly GCA_029289565.1). Lineage (NCBI taxonomy): Eukaryota > Fungi > Basidiomycota > Agaricomycetes > Agaricales > Mycenaceae > Mycena > Mycena galericulata. The sequence goes on from JARKIA010000091.1 coordinate 119,102, forward strand.
AGTCCGCTCGGTCATCACCGACTTTTCGCTCTCCGCACCATTCAAATGATTGATGGGTTCATGTCAATACTTACTTTCCGCTCTTTCTCCCCGCAATGATTCATGTACAATCTGCGTGGCACATACGTGGCTCGACGTGGTCCTCTGTCACGAAACGGAAAAGTTTCTCTGCGGATTTGCTGCGGATCCCAATGTTCGAGCTGAACCGAGTACCCCTACTCCAGTTCGCCATACTCCCGCAACTCCAAAGAAGATTGACCCTGCGTCTTCATCAGCTTTCTCCTCCCCGCAGATCCTGGTGCCGGTCTCCCGATGTGTTTTCGTCACTCACATCGACATCCTTCCCTGCACCTCATTTCGACATCGGCTACCTCAACTATCTCGCGTTTATGCAACAAACTTAGATGCATCAAGCCCAACAAGCTTCACCTGCGCAACTGTCTGGAACATTGCTCCCTGTGCCGCTCAATAAACCAAATGCGTGGCTCAACACGCTTTGTCTGAATATGAATACCACCAGTTTGTCTCCCCACCCATTCGGTACACCCTTGCCGCCCCGGACTTGGATTTGTTAAAGTAAGGACAAAGATGTAAGAGCTCAGTCGGACACGCAAGGGTGGAAACGACTGTATATTGAAGTCGCGGACAGTACCTAAAGTAAGGACAAAGATGTAAGAGCTAAGATGGTACTGTCAGGATCGTAATGGTAAAGTAAGGTAAGTATAGCTCACCTCAGTCGGACACGCAAGGGTGGAAACGACTGAGGTGACGTGGCGCACAGCGCCGATATATAAGCAAAAAGAAAAGTAACACAAGCCAATGTTCCGGGGGAACACGGCGTGTGCGGGTAACACCGGGTCTCCTACAACACTCCCCCAGACCCGGTGACTACGCGAGGGGGTGAATAGAGAGGTCGTTGAGGTAAGATTCATGGGCGAAGCGAGGAAGAGGTTTGGTAAAAAGGTCGGCGGGGTTTTCGTTACCGCGGATGGGATCAACTTTGATTTGACCATTCCGTACGAGCTCGCGAATGTAGTGGTGACGAATATCGATGTGCTTGACCTTGGTGTGGGATTTGGTAGTCTTTGACAGATCGACGGCGCCGCGGTTGTCACAAAACAAAGTCCCCGGCAGCGGCTGGGGTAACCCAGCTTCCTCCATCCACGAGTACATCCAGATGAGTTGCTGGGCAGCACGGGTGAGCGAGATATACTCGGCCTCGACAGTCGACAGTGCGACCGTGGCCTGGCGCTTCGACGCCCAGCATACAGGAGCACCGGCCATCACAAAGACATGCCCGGATGTCGAGCGCCGTGTGTCAATACATCCGGCGTAGTCGGCGTCGACGTAGCCGATGGGAGTGAGGGGCGAGTCGCGGGAGTAGGTCAATCCGAGGTCCAAGGTGTTGCGTATATAGCCGAGAACATGAATGAGGGCACGCCAATGCTCAATGCCGGGATTCGTCTGGAATCGGGAAAGCACGCTGACAGCGAAGGAAAGATCAGGACGGGTAGCGAGCTGGCCCCACATCACAGATCCCAATAGCGTGCGGTACGGCTTGCCCACCATTTCAGCATGCTCCTCGGGTGTTGTTGGGGACATAGAGGAGTTGAGGGCGATGCCGACAGGGAGAGGGGTGCTTCGAAGGCGAGTGTTCTCGAGATCGTGGTCGGCAAGTACTTTCTCGAAATAAGCACGCTGCGAGAGGGTGACGGTGCCGGCCTCCAAGTCCTGCTCGACACGCATGCCTAACAAACGATGAGTGTTGCCGACATCTTTGATATCCCACTTCTGTTTAATCTCTGCCTTGCGCGCCTCCGCCTCCTCCAGCGACGATGAAGCTCCCCAGACGTCGTCCGTGTACGTGTCCGTCAACGTGTAAGCGCTGTCTGAGATTTTGACGCGTACGCATGGATCAGCTTTCGACGCTGTGTACCCCAGCTCCTCGTACGTCGCCGCTAGCGTCTGGGCCCAGTCATGCCCGCCCTGCATCGTCCCGTAAATGGTCTTTTTCAGCCTACATGCCCAATCCTCCTTTCCGGCGACCTCGTACCCGCGCGGCTGCTCCATGTAAATTTCCTCCTTCGTCTCGCTGTTCAGGTACGCGGCCTCGAAATCAATCTGCCAGATGTGGAGGTTCTGTTTGGCGGCAATTGCGGCGGTCATCCGAATGGACTCGAGGCGAGCTACAGCAGCCCAAGTCTCCTCATAGTCGATGCCGTGGATTTGGGTAAAACCCTTGCCGACCAAGCGAGCCTTGTCCCGGAGCCAGCTGCCATCGCCGTCCTTCTTCACGTCGTAGACCCACTTCGAGGCCATGACGTTCGCGCCAGGAGGAGGTTGCTGGAGCTCCCAGGTGCCTTTCTTTTCGTGAAGGGCCATCTCAACGTCCATGGCCGCGTTCCAGCGAACAGAATCAAGCTTGACGGCTTCAGAGTAGGTCTTTGGTGCGTAGAGCCGGTCGGGGTTGTACGACATAAGGGTTTGTGCGATGGCGTCGTCGAGTTCGGCGTTGAGGCGCGTTATGGGATCCCACGCCGCATTTGCGCGCGGCCTCGCGGAGGCAGTTGCCCAATCCTGCCCAGAGGACCGAGCAGCATCCTCACGAGCTGTGTACTCTTGCGCGTCGGTGGCACGGGTAGCGGTGGTTACAGAGCGAGTGGAACGACGAGGAGGTGGCGCGGGGATAGCAGTTTCGGGGACGGGAGAAGCAGATCGCGAAATCGGTGACATGCTGACATCATCTCCCGAATTTACACCTGGAGCGCTCTGAGCACTATTGGATGGAACCGAGTCCACAGGTGCTTCATTCGAGTCATCCATCCACATTCTCTCCCCCACATCCACTATGCGATGAGGTACGCCCTCGTCAAATTCGACGTTACGGCTCACAAATTGACCGCCGTTCTCATCAATCAGGACGTAATTGCCAGCACCGGATCCGTACCCAATGAACGTCGCGGGGATGGCGCGGCTTTCAGCCTTGCTTCCTCCATCCACCCTGTGGCCGTTCACAATGTTGACCTTCGCTGTGCATTTGCTGCCGAACACACGCATGTGCGAAACATCGACGCGGCTACCATTGAAAGCTTCCAGAGGGATCTTTCCGGGATGACGGCGCGAAGGCATCCTGCTGCGAGTATAGCTCGAGAACGCAGCTGCCGCAGCCCAGTATTTCTCCGGAAGACCGGAGTCGTGTAGGAGAGTACGAACGTCCTCCGTAACGGTACGAATCGCTCTTTCAGCAAGTCCGTTCTCAGCCGAAGAGTAGGGAGCTGTTGTCTCGTGGATGATGCCGTGCGTCTTGAAGTACGCAACCCATTCTGCCGAATTGAATGCGCCGTCGCTGCGGACGCGCTTCAGAGGACGTCCCGTCTGCCTCTCCGCCATCACCCGAAATGATTCGAAGGCAGGGATTGTGGAAACATCACTTTTGTGTTTCAAGAACTCGGTGTGTATCACAGATGTTCCGCTGTCGACGATAACCATCATGTGAACATTCCCGCCAGGAGACGCTACGCGCGAAGGACCCCAAAGGTCAAATGCGACGAGATCGAGAGGAGGTACGTCGGGATCAGAATGACCGTCGTACGGACGTGTATGCTGACGACCTGCGCGACAGCTGATGCACTTCCCGCTGAGGTCGTGGTCGGTGATGTCAAGTCCGTCAACGAGATTCTTCGTCCTCATCTCCTCAATAGTGTCGGGACTTCCGTGCACCATGCGCTGGTGCCAGCGTTTCAAGCTTGCCGGATCAGCCGTGGAGATTTTAGCGTGCGTGTCGTCAACGTCGAGCACGTACATGCCCTCTGACCCGCGACCAGACAGAATTGTAGTCTCGTTCTTGGCAGGGCCCTCATGGACACTGCATTCTCCACCACCAAACATTGTCCAATACCCGGCCTTGTCGAACTGGCTGACTGATATAAGATTTGCGGACAACGAGGGGGCATGGAGAGCGTTCTTGAAGGTGAAATGGACGGTCTTCCCTGCGACACGGAATAGCTTATCGACGGTGCCTTTCCCAACAATAGCGAAGTCACCCTCGGAGGGTACTGCTGATTTTCCCGTGCGTACTGGGATCTCTTCGTACGTGGTAAAGTCTGACCGGTTTCGGAAGAAATGGTCACTGGCACCGGAGTCGAGGAAGGTAACATTGATGGATGGGGAGTGATTCTCGAAGGTGCGGCTCACAAACGCGTGCGGTGCGACGGGTGTATCAACAATTTTGCAGGGGCTAGATGCCGGGGTTACGGTTTCTTCAACAGCGGCGACCGCAGCTTTAGCTGCCGCCTCGTCTCGCGCGTCCTCCTCGGGTGTAGAGCGCCGGACTCGGGGTAATCCCTTGAGGCTGATGTCAGGGAACCCGCCAGCAGCCAGAACGGGGGCGGCCGCAGCTTTAGCTGCCGCCTCGTCCTGTGCATCCTCCTCGGGTGTAGAGCGTCGGACTCGGGGTACTCCCTTGAGGCCGATGTGAGGAAACCCGCCAGCGGCTGGCTTAGTCTCAGCTCCCTTTACAACGGGTGCAGTGGGCTTCACCGTAGACGAGGTGGGCTTCGCGATCGGTACTACAATGCGCACGGGAGGCTGCTCCTCGTCCTCAACCTCTTCCATCCAAGGCGACCGCGGCGACATCTTCAACTGGGCCATCAAGACGCGATGGACCGGGAGCTCCCCCGCATCTGATGCTATGTTTGCCTGGGGCCTGCGCTTCCCGAAGTTGGGCGGGAACTGCCCTTCTTTCCCTCCACCAGGCCAGTAGCAATTTTCGATGGTATGGCTGGTTTTGTTGATAGCCTTGCACTGTGGGTTCGTGCAGCGACGTTTGGGCGCGAAGGTGCTGAAGGCGACAGATGTGGACGTAGTGGCGTCGGTGGCATGCTCGGGCATCCCCGTGTTGATCGCCAAGGTCTTGATGAGTGCGAACGCATCGATGGTGTTGGCGGCGGAAAAGAGAGCACCTTGGAGACCCAACCAGAGTGCGTCGGCGGGCAAGGAGCGGATGAGGACGTTCTTCACGTCCTTGTCTTCCACTTTCTTCCCCATCATCTTCACGACATTGGCCTTGCTTCGGATATTGCTCAAGTGTTTGTCAAGGTCGTCGCGGCAGACACCCGTGAATTTAATGGCCTGGAATTCGCTCTCGGCAAGAGACAGCGCGGCCTCGCTTTTGGGTGCGCACGCAGCAATCAGCGAGTCCCAGCACTCCTTCGCAGTGCCATCGCGCTTGAGGTCCAGCCCGATCGGATCGAGCGTGTTGGTCACAATCATTGACTTCAAGACTCCGTCGCGGTACAAGAACTCCTCGCGGGAGGGTGCAGTGGAGAAGACCGCTGTAGCGGGAGGTGGCGCAGCTCCAGCAGCCTGGGTGACAATTGCTGGCATCGTGATGGTGCCGACGAGGTAACCATATAGGCCCTTGCTCGAGGCGTGCTCTTCAATAAGAACTTTGTAGGTGGGATAATTGCCGTTGTCGGGCTGTAACTTCTCTGTTGCCAGCAAGGTGGGTAGATTGATCATTTGGGACGCCATCGGGACGACTTATGATATAGCGGTGGATAGTGAGTGGATTTGTTGAGTTGAATATATTGCGTGTTGTTCTTTAATGACTGGTGCTCTTAGAAGGCTCGGGGCCCATAACCTAAAGTAAGGACAAAGATGTAAGAGCTCAGTCGGACACGCAAGGGTGGAAACGACTGTATATTGAAGTCGCGGACAGTACCTAAAGTAAGGACAAAGATGTAAGAGCTAAGATGGTACTGTCAGGATCGTAATGGTAAAGTAAGGTAAGTATAGCTCACCTCAGTCGGACACGCAAGGGTGGAAACGACTGAGGTGACGTGGCGCACAGCGCCGATATATAAGCAAAAAGAAAAGTAACACAAGCCAATGTTCCGGGGGAACACGGCGTGTGCGGGTAACACCGGGTCTCCTACAACATTTGTCGACATCTCAACAATCATCCGACCGACCCATCGACGCCCCAGGCACCCGTTGCTCCGCCTACATCTCAGTTGTCCGTTGGCTCACCCACCCTCCAGGCATCCGTTCCTCCGCCAACCTTCCAAGCATCCCCAGACCCGTCGACGTTCCAAGCATCCGATGCGCTGTTGACATCAAATGTGTCCGCCAATCCATCTGCTTCTCAGCCACCACCGTTGGCGCCAACTTCTTCAGGCGCTCAAGCGGGCCTGTCTATGCCATCCATGTATCCACAGCCCTTCGCTCAAGCGTATGTCGACAGATAGCGACAGATTCTACCAACTAGACTACTTACTATCGTATCAGTCCACCTTCACCTTCGTCTCCCAAGAAAGGAACAAACCGTTCAATTGAAATGTCGGTACCCCTTACCTTTACATTCAAAATCTGAATTTTGACGCAGTCCGAGTCCACCTGCACGTGGCAATCAAGGTAACGGAAGCGGCACACCGCTCACCCGATGATCGCCCATCTCAAAGAAAGACAAGGCAAGGCAAAAGAAGCCACAGATTAGGCCACGGATATCCAGCCAAATTAAACCGTAGCAACAAATTTTTCGATTACCATGTACGCCGTGTACCCCTCGAAATACACCCGAACTATTATCACTTTTACGAATGGTTGTGCTTTTCTGCATCCGATTCAACATTTGACGATCTCGCTTTTTAGGCCTATGCAAGTCCCCCCTTCGCGTCAAGTCCATCGTTCCTTTCATAGACGAATGAACATTATACGAATAGATTGTACGACTCCACATTCCGCGGTCAAACTATCATTTTCAACCACATGAATTCAATTTTGCGGTAAGTTCCTCTGACAAGGCTCTGTTATGCTACAACGTTCAACAGCTGCCAAAGACTCACAGTCGCCAAGTTTTTTAGACTTGCGACGAGAAGTCTTCTCTCATGGCCAGTTGCACTCAGCCATGACCAGGGTACCAGACAGAAAAAGTGTCCTCCTTCTAAAATATGAAGACGAACTCGATGACAGTACTACCCACATTGTATGGGAAGAACTCCTGTTCAAGTAAATTCTATCATATAAAAAAATTGTATCTCCTGGTCCGTTGTCAGCAAGGAGTTGCCGGAGCGCGAAGCGCTCCGGCAAGTACTTGTTACATTTACAAAAACTCTACATCTACCACGGAAGAGGCCCCTCCTTCTCACTGTACGTAGCCGTCTCGCCATCTTCTCCAAGAGTCGCCAGTCTTATCCCATTCTTCGCGCCATCCTCCACCGTCCCCGTCCCCCTGCCCCCATTCAAATCCGTCGCGGTGAATCCGGGGTTGTGGATGTTGACCTTCCACCCCTTTCCTCTGTACCTATGCGCGTATCCCAGCGCCAGCATGTTCAACGCCGCTTTGCTCGTTTGATACGCGGGCAGGTCGACGGAGCTGAACCGCCCGGCGGGGTCGGCGCGGAGCGCCAGAGATCCCAGATCGGAAGAGACGAACACGATGCGTGCGGCGGTGGATTTTTCGAGCAGGGGGATGAACGCGTCGGTGGTCGCGGCGGCGCCGAACACGTTAACGGCGAATGTTTGTTCGAAGATGGCGCGGGTGGGTGGCGCGGTGGGGCGTTCCACCGCAATGCCCGCATTGTTGATCAGCACGTCGAGGCGGCCGAACTTTGATTTGACTATCTCTGCCGCTGAGTGGATAGATTTATCGTCGGCGACGTCGATGGTGAGTGCCTCCACCGATAGGCCCTCCTTCTGCAACTTTTCTGCAGCTTTCGCTCCTCGCTCGGCATCTCGACTGCCGATGAGGACGTGGTATCCTTTGTGGCCCGCAGCGAGCTGCTTGGCCATTTCGAAGCCGATGCCTTTGTTCGCGCCGGTGATGAGGACGATTTTACTCGAGGCTGGGATGGAAGACATTTTAGAGGAGGTTCTCAGAAGGTGAGATGCGGACCCTTATTTTATACATCGGATGACAAACCTGAATGGTTGAATCACCTCCGAGGGCAGGACCAGAGGCAGCCGCGTCATGCTGCGGCTGACCTTACAAAGGAGGGAATAAGGTTGCTGACATCAACGAGTGTCCCCTGGGAACTAATGCTTATTTTAATGTAGATCACGATCCGACCGGCTATACGGTTCACATCTAGCTGGCCTACGCTCCGGACGATTCGACGTTGCTTCAAGGTTTCGTCTGCCTCTCGTCGACCCAAACACATCATCGGGATCCGGCTAAACCATCACATTAAACACTGAAGCTGTCCTTCCCAGGTCACATCCGACAGAGTTTTGAACGAGCTAGTGTTTGCGACAACGGTGCCGCGGCGCTGGAGGACAATCACGAACTTGGCAAGTTTCTTTATTTCTATAAACGCCGGCGAGGATGAAAATCATGGTTGCTGTTTCGATGTTTGGATCATGGTCATAAACACATGATCGCGCTTTGACTCCCACCAGTTCCATTCCAACCTTGTCACTTCGAAAAAGACATCAGATACTTGTCAAGACTCCGTCAAGACCAAATGGACTGCGCGCTCAGGTTTTGTTCTTTAGCGCCGTACCGACCGAGGAATACATATTCCAGTAGGAGTGACGCTTTTCTCTCTCTCTGTTGGAAATGTTACATCTACAGGAGGCACAATCCCGTTCAAGATTTCTCCACGAAGCTGCAAGCTACATTATGCGTTACTCTATTCCAACGTCATGGACTTGTTTGGCAGTGCAAGGTTCTTCAGCCCATTGCTTGACTCCACTGGCATATAACAAGTGTGTATGCCAGTTGGGGTGTACAGTGCCGGGAAATCTACCAATGTTTAGGTGCCGATTGTTATTCAACCCGTCATAGCATCTCTTTACTTAGCCCGGGACTAATATCCTTTGCTGAGCGTTTACACGGTGTCTGACAGTGACACAAATTAAATAAATCGCCTCCCGAGATCTCTGTCTGGCAAGGGATATAATCGGGGAGAGTCAAATTTATTGACGGTGATAGTGGCCCGTTCATGTGTGCAGAACCGGAAACCGGGGATCCTCCGAGGATCTGCTGACTTGTAGTTGTGGCGTGGCACTTCAGCCGATCTGGGAAGTTTTCCCGATCCAGAAAAAATGACGGAGGCGCGGATGAACATGATTCTTGAGATATCCGAAGCGTAACATACGCAACTGTAGCCTGCAGAAGAGCGGAGGTGCCTGTGAGATTTTTTTTCCCAGGTTGAAAGGTTGAATTCGGAGTCACAGCCACCGAGCGCGTGACAACGGAATTCCCGGGAGTCGGGTGCAGTGCACACTTCACTCTCCCCATCTCCGTCGTCGTCGTCTTCGACGATGGCCATAGATCCGCCGCTGCTGGCCTCGCCGACGCCCACTCTCAGGTCCGCGACAAGGGTCACTATAGGCCATGTGTGCGTACAGGTCATCACACCGGCGTATATTACTTCAACCGACGCTTTACAGCCAGCTGCGGGACGTTGTAATATGTCCGCGAGAGCGGGGCATCGTCAATTATGTGCAGTCGCGGTCTATCGTCGAGCACAACCTGTTGGCACCCGAGAAGCCGCCACGGATACTCGCGGACCTCGCTTTCTTGCCGAATACCCTCGCGTCGCTTCCCGTGCCGGGGACGGACCACACGCTCCTTGCAGCGGGTGGACAGGACGCCGAGATACACCTCTCGCTTTTGGACCCCGACAGAGACACCGAGTGGCAGTTCAACACCCATCTGGAGGGCTCGATCAACAACTCGATCCTGCTCACGTCCCTCAGTCTTACCGACTCGCCCGAGAGCAGCGCAGAGCCACGAATGGCGGTCAGCAACAACGACCGCGTCGTAATGTTCTTTGATGTCCCCATTCGCGCTCGCCCGACCATGATCAACCCGACTGGGCTAGTGAGGTTTAATGTGCCTATCAATCACTGTGAGTTGTGCAATATTTTTTTTCCGCGGTCCACCCTTTGGGAGCGTCGACGCGAGGAGCCCGCCTTTTTCTTTCTCGCGAAACTGATTATTTTCTTTCCAGCATCCATTTCCCCCGACGGCCGCACTCTTTTATCCGTCGGCGACTCGTCCAAGGTCTTCCTGCACCGTCTCACCGGCGGTGCGCAGGTCACCGCGTCGCCCCTCGCCACCCTCACGCTCCCCCCGACCTCAAGCCCCTTCTCCTCGCCCGCCCTCGTCGCCTCCTTCTCCACCGCCTTCTCCGCCGACGGCAGCAAGTACGCCGTCGCCGCGCAGGAGGGCGCCGTCGCCGTCTGGGACGTGCGCAGCACGCGCCCGCTCAAGGTCTTCCACACGGACAAGACGCGCGGCGCCACGCGCCCCGGCGCGCACAGCACCACCTGGCTCTCTGAAGACCCGCAGGAGTGGAGCCAGCACAAGTCGCGCGGACCCGGCTGGAGCGCGCGCACCGTCAAGTTCGGCGGCCGCCCCGGGCGCGAGCTCATGATGTTTACCGAGGTGCGGACGATTGTCTCTATTTTTACGCAGCGCGTCTGCTGATGCGAACGCGAACAGCACACGTCCCTCATCCACGTCGTCGACGCGCGCACGTTCGAAGCGGAGGAGGTGCTGACCATGCCCGCCTTCCCCGCGTCACTAGCGCCCCAGCCGCGCCCAGCCGCCCCCGCACGCGAATCAGCATCCGCATCCACATCTACATCTACATCTACATCCACATCCGCATCCGCATCCGCGTCGCGCACCGCCGCCGCCACCGCCCGCATCGTGCGCACGCTGCAAGAGACCTTCAGCATCACCGCCGCGGACGACGTGCTCGTCATCCCGCCGCTCGGCGACCGCACCGTCGAGCGCGAGGTGCGCCGCGTGCTCGGGCAGCACGGCGTGCCCTCGCGTTTCCGCATCGAGGAGGAGGACGAGGAGATGGAGGAGGTGCCCGCGGACGCGCACCCGCAAGAGGACATCGACGAGCAGGAGCAGGAGCAGGATGAGCTCGAGTGCGTGCCCGCGCCCCCGCCGTCGCGCGAGGACGATCCCGAAGTCGACGTCGAGCGCAACCTCGCCGGCGCGTGCTTCGACCCGAGCGGTGCGTTCGTCTACGTCGCTGCCGAAACTGGTGTCGCCGAGTGGGGCGTCCGCGGCGCGGAGAAGCGCTGGTGGGTCGACGGTGCCTGGGAGCGGTAGACGCTGAGCGCTACATACTTCCCTTTGCTTTGCTTTCTTGGGTGGCGGACTCCATTCCATTCCCGCCGGTATCTATCTATCTCGTCCCTCGCCACATCTGTATGCCTGTTGTACTTGTATCTCTGCCCACTCCTATACTCGCGTCTGTACTTCTATCTAGGTACCGTATATGTACGCTCATAGGGCCAGGTACTACATACTGCCGGGTCCCGATTGTATCATGGATAGTTTGATTCCTCCATCTGAATTCGTGTGGTCGTTGTGAGGATGGTCGTTCATGTATGTATACCCTCAGCATCCCCCTCCCAGCTGAGAATGGTCGTCCACGGGTAGCGTCTTCTCGCCGCAGGCATGGTGAACAAGCACTCGCGACGAACACGGCGGCCAACTGCACGTCGTTTAAGGCGGGTGCGGGCGAGAGTCCGCGAGCTCGTCCCGCAGAGGGGCGTGGTCCGTGCGCGCGCTTTTGTACCCTCGCAGTGCAACAATTCTGTATGGTAGAGCTCGCATGAGGAGAGGCCGCAGAGCACGGCGGACGTCTCCTGTGCGATTACCACCTGGACTCCCCGTACCTCAACGTGCTTGTTCATGAGTACGTATGTGTTCGAGATCGCCGGCCTGCATGCCTGCGGTGGCGGCGAGTAGCTGCGAGGAAAGCAGAGCAGCTTGGATATACTCTCGGATGGGCGCCAGCACTTGGAGCCAAGGGGAAGTTGTTCCTGACGCCTAACAATTCATGGACGGTGGGATCTTTGTGATTTTCGTGGGCGAGGTCGGATAAGGTTTGACACGCAACGAGTCAAGTTGAAGGCGTTCAAGGAGGGAGAAACGGGCAAGTCCAGCGAACTTTGCCAACGTATCGTTATCAGGAGATGTGTCAGTATATGCTACCTGGCTACAGGAAGAGTCGTACCAAGCGCGCCATGAGAAATATGAACTCTTCGACTCGAGTTCAGCCTACTACTGGCTCTGCTCACTCCGCAAGACAGGCGATATCATGAAGCACTGTCGGAGAAAGGACGGTTTCATGCGAGTCGGCATGTAGGGTAATGAGGTCGTAGAGGATCGCCGTCCACCCACCATTTGTAGAAGTGCTTATCTGCTTCATTTGAGCTCCTAGTGAAGAGGAGTCAAGAGTGAGGATTGAGATAAGTCGTTACCTGGAATCAATACAAGTGGATAGAGGCGGTATTGGCCAGAAACGATATCTGCTAGAAGTTTGCCACGAAGGGTCGTCACCGTACGCTCATCCCTGAGGATGCCATGGTCGCCACAGAATCCGGTGAAAAGACCTCGATATGTACTGCTCGAAGACGCCGAGAGGCGTCCGCAATTGGCCAGTGACACAGACTGGCTTTCAATGGTGGCCGAGAGAGACAGTTGGCTCTGGTGGACTGGGTTATTTTCTGGCTAAAATAGAAGGCGGTTTGTTCAGAGAAGAAATTGGAGTGGCCTTGCGTTCGGACTTTCAAATCTGATCAGCCGGACCAGCCGGATTGATCGCGGATCTGTTGTGATCCGAGTTCGACTTTCAGTTGAATCCTTGGTTGAATCCTAAGTTCGTCCATAGAAAACTCGCCACCATATCTTCGGTATATTTGGGTTGAATTGCAGTGCAACTCGCAAAAACAAGTCCGAAATTGTCCACAAGAATCACATGAAGGTCATGAAATACATACTTGCCGTGTTACAACTACATTACGCAGACCAATAGGCTCTCCCATGGAAAAAGCAGTAACTATACAATGAAACGGTGGGAATCCAGTCAATACCTTGACCAAAATTAGTGGCCGACGACGGTGTTTTCGTCCTCTTCGGAGAATTTGATGTGCCGATGGACAAACGAGCGGGTTCTAAAACGTGCGTTAGAGAGAACAGGATACCGGGTTAAGCTCGGTGGACCTGCCTTTTGCCAAAGATGTACATCGGGATAGTCAGGATGCACGTGAAGGCGAGGACTCCCGCGACGACGGAGAACACTTTTTGCGGGCCGAATTCGAGAATTTGGTCGACCAAGTTCCAAGTGAGGCCTACACCCAACCGTTGTAAGCACAAATCGCAATATGGCTAACACCCTACCAAAAGACCACACATTCTTGTGGACGATGAGAGAACCCAGAGCCGCATCAGCCGTATGTCTGTGCGAGTCGATAACGTAGGATATTGCCGCGGTGGAGCCCATGACGATACCGAAGTTGGCGATAGAGGTGAACATGACGGGCCCGATCCACGGCAGTCCTAACCAAAACAAAAGATTAGTCTTCATGCGCGGCCATATGTACGGGCCAGCGCGCCTCGTTGGAGACTCATTCCGAAACCGACGAAACCCATCGTTCCAAAGATGGCGTACAGGACTACGGGCAGGAGTTTGAACTCCGGTTCGAAGATACCCTTGTTGTGCCGCGACAAGATGCGAGCGCAGTAACTTGTGAGGGGGCCGGCGAGTAAGGTCGCGATGAAAGCCGAGATGAGTGGGCCAATATACGTCAGACCAACAGACGCCGCGGAGAAACTGATGTAAATTAAATTGAGTATTGCGCCGAGGATTGGGTTCTCCACCAACATACTTGTACGGTGGCTGGGAGAATATGATCGAAACAGAAACGGCGAAAAGGACTAGAAGCAAGGAATTCAAAAGTGCGGTCTACGCGAGGGAAAGATAATTGGGACACACCCAAAAACGTGATGCCGAGTCCGTAGACGAGGCCACCCCAGAAGACAATGGGAGTAAAGAACAACAAGAACGGTCTGCGAATGGAGTGCCTCAGTGTTTGCGGCGATATAAACATTATGACTGATACCAACCTCATGAGAAGGATGAAGGGGTTGCTGGTCGTTTTATACACCCCGTTCCAAACCTTGAGAGAAGAGACGTATCCACGAAGGGGCCTCATGGGTTGTCTGTTGTCTTCAATCTCACGAGTTTCGACATGGCCTTTTTCGCCCTCGGAGCCACTGACAGAGGACGCGTCAGTCTTCGACCGCCGCGGCACGACAGCCTCGCGGAAAAACGTCGTCTCGGGCATGAACAGGAACTGTGCAATGCAGAGCACCCCGACGGCGATTGCGAACTATACAAGACGTGGGTTATTCATGGCGGTTGAGTCGAGGGCGAAATTGAGTGATACGAACGAAACGGAAGGCCCAACGGAAACCCAGATTTGGCTTGTTCAAGATTTGGCCCGTAATGATTGCTGTAAGCCAAATCAGATGAAGGGATCTTGGCGTCTGCACAATGCTACTCACGGGTGATGTTGATACCATTGATGAGGGCCAAATTCCAGATCGCAACGGGAATTGCACGTTCGTGCACGTAGTAGATGTCGTTTCTGGAGAAAATGAGTGCTAAAGACAAAATGACCAGGATGTTGGACGAACATGCTAGCACCGACCAAGAATTCCAGAGGTGCGGCAGCAATACCCACTACAGGCCGCCTTCAGCAACCAATAGAGAGGTAAGAGCTCGAAATAACTTACTTATAACACGGGCGCCAGCAAAGTTGCCGAGACTGTTAGTGTAACTAGCCCAGACTGTGGAGACGCAAAGTAGAAGACTGGTGACAAGGTAGATCTGAAATAGGAATAAGCACTCTTGAGTTTATGGTTGAAAATCGGGCTGCGTACCGGGCGTTTGCCGAGCTTCACAGAGCCGACTTGCAGGAAAACGGTCGATGCTCCCAGCACAAGCACAAACCAAGAGGAAAGGACCTGTCATGAGATGAATCATGAGATAAACACCGAGAACGTTCTCCAAAAGAATTCACAGACTTGAGCGAATGCTCCAGGCGAAGCATGGAAAACCGCAGCAATGTGGGTTTGGTCGGCGCTGTAGACGGGTGCGTCAGTACATCAGAACGGACTTGAGAGATTCTCAACTCACGCGACCAAAGGACCCACAGCTCCGGCCAGAACGGTTCCGTAGATCAGGATAACTGCGGTATCGACGTATCAATCCGGGAAGAGATTAAACGCGGTCTCAAATTTACGAAAGAACATATGCTTTTTCCACGCTGGCCACAACAGCGGGTCGTTCAGGTCCGTTTTGCTCGGTTGAGGCTAGAGACGTGCCGTGAGCTGGCGGAGAAAATAAAAAGACACGGGGAGTAACGTACCACCAAGATGATATCCTTGTGCTTGCCAGTAGCATGTTGCAACTAGGAAGCAAGTCAGAGTCAGTATACTAGACGGCAGGAAGGTCGCGGTTCGCGCCAAGGTACCAAGTTGATGTCGATGCCATCATAAGCGGCATAAGCGGTGGCGTTGGGGTCGTCAGAGAACAACGCCGTCCCAGGCTACGATTTGAATGAGTGAGTGAGACAAACCACGATGCTGAGATACAAACGACGTGTGCCAGCTTATTATCGTCCAGAACACCGCAGCCCATTGTGATGAAATATGAACTTGAGATGTGGGGGCGCGGGGAAGATGGAGGGGGGAGTCCGGGGGAAATTTATAAAGTCGACGCGTTCTCTTCTAGTAGTTTTCCATCGAGAGGGGCTCTGATTGGCCAAGCAGGGCGACCCCACGGAGGAATTTCAAAATCGGAGTATCCGCCGCTCCTATAGGCGTATCGGAGCGTTATTCCGCGCGTACCTGACTAGGAAGCGTCGGCGAAGATCGGACCAAGGATCCGGCCACTCCGCTTTCGGAAAAGATTTGCGATGTTCGATTAAGCCATTTTTAGGTACGTACGTTGAGACTTGCGGATGAATCTGGCTGAACTCCTGCCAGTAACCAGTCGCCTCCTCGGTCGTAAGGAGACCCGCCCGTCGGAAACCGCAGTCAGTTTCCAAGCCGGGACACCGGCCGCCGTCATGCAGGGTAAATGAACTCCCAATAACAAGTTGACTCAGTTGAACGCCCATTTCTGATCAGCTGAATAAATCCAACATCAATAAAATCCAGCATAATTATAGAGTTAGCCTAGTGAATGGGAAGAGTTGTACTATGATAATTAATTGTTGACGATTCTTCTCAGCGTTGAGCAACTGCGTGAAGAGATGTTCAGCGGTTTGCTAGGTCGTCATGTCAAGGGAAATAGACTTCCAAGACTAAGACTATTTCAATTCCAGCATTATTACAGAATAAACTAGTGAATGGGAAGAGTTGTACTATAATTGTTTAGAATTCTTCTCGGTGTTCAACAACTGCGTGAACGTCTCCTTGACGGTTTGCTCAAACGGCCGCCACTTGATGCCCAGGTCCTTCTCAACGCTGCGGGAAACAAGGATAAGCCAGAGAGTCCGAGAAACGGTAATAAAACTTACAGCGCAGACGAAGCGGTATAATGCTCTTGGTGCGACGCTGCCGGAGGCAGACGGGGGGTGACGTCGGGAAATAGTTCAGCGATCACCTTTGCCGCGTTGCTTTGGGTGAATGGCGCGCCAACAGTCAGATAGCGCTTCCCGTTGACGATAGCGATATCCTGTTCAGCTGCGAGAACATGGCAAAGTGCACAGTCCTTGACGTCGACGCAAACCTGATTGAAGGTCATCGGAGAGGTTTCAGAGAGATGGAGAATAGAGTTAAATTACATAGGCTGGAGTTGCTGGCATCACTGGAGCGTCGACTATGCGCCACAATACACGACCTGAACAGGGTGATTGGTTGACAATGGATCAGTGCCCTTAGTTGACGCACTGGATTGATTGATATCGACCATTGAAGTAAATGGTTGCGCAGCTTCACCCAGTATTACAGGGGGGACAATGCTTGACGATATAACGGTTGGTTGATGTAAATAAGACAAGATGTTGACACTCGCCTTGTAACGGAGAAATGAGGTTTCTCCTCTTCGACAAAGTTCCACACGGCCTTTTCGGCGTGCCTTTCGTGGTACGGTGAGAGTAGAACGACAGACGGGAAATCCAACGTACGTTTTCGATGCGAGATACACAAAATGAGCGTCGGTCGAGTTCACAGCCTCATCCCATGTCGAGGCGTTCCAGTCTGCCTCGGTATAAGTGTACTGTATTGGCGGTCAGTTTCTAGTAAATAGATTGTCTAAGGACAACATACGCCGGGTCTTGGATCCAAGTGGGGGTCGACAATTGCCGCAAAACTGAAACGAATATCAACAGATTCCCAGAGTATCAGCCATGAGATTGAGAGCTTACGAGCTGGTAAAGATAACTCGCTTCACCGCGGGCTCAGCTTTGGCCGCTTGCAACAGAGTCAGCGCGCCTTTTTTCGCCGGGATGAGCATATCCTTGACAAGAATATGAGGCCGGGTAAATTAGAACAGCGCCATAATCACCTTCTCATTGTCCTGCAATTTTTTAGATCCTGAGACTTGATGAAAGTCCGGGATCCTCACCTTGAAAGTAAAGTTGAACGGCGAGGCCGTATGAAAAACCACATCGCATCCTTTGACTGCATCATCGAACGAGCCGTCCAATTGCATGTCCGGAACGAAGACAAACTCGATCTGCTCCGCGCTGAAATTCGGGAATTTGGCCTTCCATGCGTCTGCCTTGCTTTGACTGCGTACGCAAGCGCGAACTTTCCAAGATCTATCCAGTAAGAGGAGGATTATTTGGGTAGCAAGGAAGCCGCTAGCGCCAGTAACACACGCAATTCTACGCGCCATTGGAGATACGTGTCTTCGCGAGGAGAGAGTGCTCAAGCGCTCAAGACCAAGTTGGAAGCGTTCGCGACGGAGAAGAGATTACCCGATCCCGACATTTTGAAATAGGGGTTCGGCTGCGGCGCGCCGGCCCGATGCGGAATACTGCCCGCTATTTCCGCTTCTCATCACCCACCATCTGACATTCGGGGTGCCGTATAATATGCTTCCGCCAGGGTCTCCAGATTCCACAACATGTCTCCGCTCGAACTCGGTCTCTATGCTTGCCTCATAGCGCTCCTCTTGCTCCTCGCCCTCCGGCCGAAGAAGGCCAAGGACTTACCTCCCGGGCCTGGTGAGTCTGCTCTTGCTTGCAAGTCGATAAGGAGCGAGTTGCTGAGATGTATCCACCAGAACCAAGCAGCTGGCTGGTAGGGAACAGAAATCAGGTCCCTGCACAAAAGCCGTGGCGATGGTTCCAGGAACTCAACAACCAGTATGGCCCAGTCGTGTATCTGCAGATGGGTCGCACTCCTACCGTGGTTATCGGGACCGCACAGGCTGCCTGGGAAATCTTGGAGAAGAAGTCTCCCGTCACCAGTTCCCGTCCCAGGTTTATCATGGTCCGTATTTTTATCCGATATTATTACATTGCTGATTATTGCAACAGGGACAAGAAATTATGAGCAACAATCTACGCGGTTTGATGTCCGGGAATGGACCATTCTGGAGGCGATGGCGCCGGGTATGCCCAATATCCTTTCCGCGTTTCGGGGACGTGAACTAATTATCTATCGACCCAGGTTCTTCACGGTATGTCAGCGGACGATCTATGCAAATGGGCACTCAGTTCCGATAGGCTCCTTCATGCAGAAAGCCTCGGACACGTACAAGCCAATTCAAAGCCTCGAATCTAAACAACTGATGTCTGAGTTAATCAAATCTCCCGCCAAATATCGCGAGCACTTCGAACGATACGCTACATCGGTCGTTGTTATGATTACCTATGGCAGAAGAGTTCACGATATTTTTAATGACGAGGTTGTTTGTCTCAATCGGCAGACACAGGATTTTTTGACGAGCATCAAGTAAGCTCAATCCCCTCGGTGCAAGTCTCATCTCACAAGCCACAGCATCCCGGGCAAATATTTAGTGGAGAGCGTTCCCGCCCTTCTCTATCTTCCCCATTTCCTTACCCCGTGGCGCACCGAGGCTTTGAAGCAGCGTGAACGGGATATCGAGTACCTCACCCGGCTGGTCAAAGAGGTGAAAACCAAGATGGAAAATGGCCGCGCCCAGCGCTCTTTTTGTCGCCAGCTCATCGAAGACCGCGCCAAAAACGACATGAGTGACCTCGAGATCGCTTACACCTGCGGCAAGTGCTCCTCACTTGATTCACGATATTTACAACTTATGTTCGATTCAGGCACACCGTTTGGCGCCGGTGTTGAGACGAGCGCCGGGAGCCTCTCGTCGTTCATGCTGGCCTGTGCCGCCTTCGGGCCGTCCTTCATACCCAAGGCACAGAAGGAACTAGACGCCGTCGTGGGCCCGGATCGTATGCCGACGTTCGAGGATTTTGACAACCTCCCTTTCATCCGCGCGATCGTGAACGAGACCCTGCGGTGGCGGCCTGTCGCCGTCCTGGGCGGGACGCCGCACGCGAGCACGGAGGACTTCACGTACCAGGGGATGTTCATTCCCAAGGGAAGCACGATCATCGCGAATTTATGGGGCATCCACCTTAACCCCGCGGATTTCCCCGATCCGCATCGCTTCGATCCGGAACGGTGCGTCTATACACAGGGTTTCGTCTTCGTTACTCAATTTTATGGTTGCAGGTTCATGACGCACCGCGACTATCCTGGTCCTTGGCAGCACTCGGTATGTTATCTCCTGACTCAGATCTTGCGGATCCAGATCATTGACCTCTTTTCAGAGCTTTGGCTACGGCCGGCGAGTATGCCCCGGTCAGTATCTCGGATCCAACAGCATTTATATCAAGTGCGATACCAGTTGATTTATGCATTCCTCCATTCAATCATTGCTAACGTGCGACTAGCACCGCACGCATTCTCTGGGGCTTCAACATCAGCAAAGCCCGGGACGAGAACGGCAACGAGATCGACGTCGACACGTTCGCGTACACGGATGGTAAGCAGTTATTTTTCTCTCTCTCTCACTTGTTAGTTACCGAACCTGACCTTTTTTCCCCTAGGATTCAACAGCGTGCCGCTCCCATTCCCGATATCCATCACGCCGAGGTCTCCGGGGCATGTAGCCATCATCGAGCGGGAGAATGAGGCTGCGCAGGAGGAGATGAAGGTGTATGATGCGTGATAATCTAATGCCCGATACCTTGTTTGTGTATATCAGAGGTTAACGATCTGTTTTGCTATTTCTTCTCCGCGTTCGAGGTGCATCGCTGGTTTTCTGAAACTCGGGGCTAGACGTAGCAGTTAAATAGATCAGAACGATCGGCTTTCTCAACACGAAAAGGTTTTCCGATCTTTGGATTCATGCGCGGCCAAGGGGGGAGGGGGGGGATAGAAATCTGGGTCTTGAAATTCCAACAACTTTTGTGTCCAAAAAAACATGACCACCTGACGCTATTTACGACGACATTTACTATAGCTTTCCTTCCAAGATTTCAACGGCCCTCTATGCTTTATGAGCTCACCTTCGCCTGGTCCATATACACTTCTACAAGTGCCTCAAGTTCTAGTACAACATTTCCTCTGCCGGAACGAACCGGATTCCTTCTACCCAGGAAATCATCGAAATCGACTCTGGGGATCCAATACCCGCATTTTTTACACTGCATTTGCACATACGTTGCCATCGATGCTCCTCTTCGAATACGGCTACTCAAGCTGTTACGCACGTAAAGACTGTGGCTTGTTACTATTAAATTCGACTGTATTAAGAGACTGGAACCAAGATCCATTTGCGAAGCCGACAGCACTCATCGAAAGAATGAGCGCTGTGCACACTTCGCAAAGAGAAGTCTGAAATTCCCTGGACAACGCAAGCCAGTAGTGCAGCAGCAAGGTCATCACTGAGCCTCAAGTTGTCTCCGCAAGCGGAACACAACGAGCCAAGAGGGACACCAAAAATAGTAAAACCTCGGGGAGCGGACTCCCTTAATAGCGGTTAAACTAAAAAGAACAGATACTACACTTGATCTAAGCCGAATGGCCAGAGTGGTGAGGATAACTTGAAGCACGGCAGAGTATTTATATGAAGAAACGGCGCACGGACCAGCATCTTTGAAACGCACGGACCACACTCATGTTTACAACATTGAGTCATATTACACCCCCTCGCAGCCGCGCATCAATATAGTCAGAACGGGGATGCTCGATAAATATGGAATAAGCCGAGGGACTCGGAGGAGAAAAGGAGGAGAAAGGATGTATAATTAACATTCGCTGAAAGATTGAGCAATGAGCGCTTGAGCCCATATTAAATTTATTTGTACAAATCGACTCCGTAAAATTAGATGTGACTGTCTCCTAAGGTTGAGTATCTCTATGTTCAAGCCCGCGAACTCTTGGGACGGCTTGCAGGACGCTCACGATCTGCCGGGCCCAGGCGAAAAAGCTTTCGGGCCGGGAAGCTGGGCAGGAACGGAGCGAGGAGCGACAACGCCGAAAACCTCATGCCGTGAAAGCCGAGCCGGAAGCTGCTGACGCCGAACACTGTTGGAGACACTGCTTCCTTCTAATGACTCGAACCGCCAAAAAACACAACATTGAGAAGGAACGGGAACATACCTGCCATATTCTTACATTCAAATGTGGACAGCACAGGAGGATACCCTCTGAGTGGAAAAATACTGCAGCCGAGTCGGAAGCCGCAAATGCCGGAGCGGAAGATTCACATACCACCACGGCCGAGCCGGAAGCCGTCTCACTTGCGCTCGCAGATGCCAAGCGGAATATTGGAGGCGTTAGCAGTCTTGTCCAATGTCTCCAATTGGCGGAAAGCCGACATGTTCGGGTATCTGAATCTGAACGTACAGCTCCAGATGTGACAGATGAGTGCTCACTGAAAATGAAAGTACTATTTGAGAAGTTGAACTCGCAACTGACCACACAAAAGCCTGTGAGGTCTACTGGGGCCATATAAAATTTCATTACTAATAACTAGCGCGAGCGATTCCAGCACCAGTAAAGACTACACAAAACTTTATACGGGCATGCTGATGTAGTGAGGTTCTGCCCGCGGACGCGCCTCCATTTCTGCCTGGCGGGCCTTCCGCCTTGCGTAGATGAATTCGGGTCTCGCTGCCTTCATCTGTCTCTGGATCCACATGTATGCGACGACGGTGATTATGATCCCGGAAACTAGGACGATGTTCTCAATCGTCGTGCTCGTCTTGTTATCTAGATATAGATACCCCGTCAGTGAGTGTATGCTCAACCAAAAAAATGGTAGAGTGACTGACTGTTTCCAGGTTGCATCACATAGCCCACATATACCGGGACGAATTGTTTCGGGAGAGATAAAACCGCGGCAGCGAGGAAGATCCAGAACGACACTCCCACGGTTGAAAATACCACGGTTGCAACTAGATTTACAAGTTACAAGTCAGCGCTGTGGTCAATACGAGATGCAGCGACGAACAGTGAGGCGGCACCGCGCTGGATGAGGCAATATTTATCAGACTCTCATTATCCCAATGCCTGAACGCATTTACATACCTGTAGCGTATGATGATGATAACCAAAAATCCACCGTGGCGCACGACGTGGGCTAAAAGCCCGTAGTCAAGATTCTTGGCTTCTATTTTTCCAGCACGGGCAGTGCAGCCGTATTTGAAGGTACTGTCGATGTACTCTGAATTAGCTACAGCTGAAACTAAAACGAACGGGGTCATACAAAAAGTTCGCGATCTCGCCCAGGAGGGTGCCGACTGCGAGAAGTCTCAGCTTGGACTGGTAAACGAGGTTGAATTTATCTCACTGGATACGATGAGGAAAGCCTCTGGCAAGCTCCAGGTGACACCGACCTGGACGAGCGAGTCAGAATTATAGTGCCCAGCCTTGCCAATATCTGGCATGAGAGTACTGACCAGAGTAGCTATAATCTCGTGTCCGAATAATGGTGGAAATGATACTATGATGAAGAGCACTATCGGAATGAGCGGCCCAATATCGTGACTGATAACTGTCATTTAGGGCGGCTGTGAATGCCGTTTGAAGAAAACCTACTTGCGTAGCCAATCTGTGGCAGGTTTCAAGGCATTTACTATTTTCTTGCTGAAGACCGACATCAATATGGCCAGAGTAAGAACCACAACGATTATCACAAAATATCCTGGCATTGGTTGAGTGCATACCAACATGATAAACTAAAATACCCACGGATCTTCTGCTTGGTAGTCTTTGGCTCTTTGATTCCATGGAGGGCATTGTACTCGCTAGGTGTCGGACTCGGTGTACGTGAAACACCCCGGTCGTCTGCCAACTGATCTTTCGAGGAGGAGACACTGAAGGTAGAGAGCGTTGATTGGGATGAAAGCGAATGATGGCCATACACCGGGTGTGGCATCGCGAGTTTACTGGACATGATTGAGAAAGTTGGTGTGTGAGGTCGAAGAAAAAGAAGAATCCTGTCACAGAAGATAGGCGCAGCCTCTTTATATCCTGCGACACGCGGAGTTGAACATTAATGGTTACATTTTTCGATGGACCGTAGGCATGGGAGCTCAAGAAGATCATCGGGCACCAGGCTACTTGGGGGTCGCGCTTGGATGTCAGCGAGCTGAATAGTCGCACGAATAAGAGTCCATATCTATGGATAAGAGTCATAGATCTGGACCCGCAGTTCAAGCACTGTTCAGAAGAAGCTTCAATTCGCATCAATGGGCAGAAAAGGACAGTTTAGTGGCAGTGTAACAGGAACGAAGAACACCCACATCACACGTATCCCTTCGCAACCAGCGAGCTGCGGCCACAGCTTGTCGATGAAGTGAAGTTCCGCAGCTTGAAAAACCCATCAGTCCTGTAAAGGAAGATTAGGACGGAGGGTAACAATTATGCGAACTGAATCGCCTGCAAGTCCAAGGATGTATTCAGGAGCAGAATTCCGTAGCCGCCGCTTCAAGCAGTCGATAGATCATGCCTCGTAATGCTATAAGCATGAGGAAATAATGAATCAGCCACAAACTGCTGATAACGCCGCCTGCACGTACATACTGCGCGCACAGCAGTGCGCTGGATTCGAGGATATCCAGCTCGCTGATATTTTAATTGGACTCGACAAGTTGGGGAAGAGCACGAAGGCGCATCCAATCGAAGTTCGCAGCGATCTCGAAGACGCCAGCGACCCAATCCAGTTCTTCTCGTCAGAAAGCACAGACGCTTCGAATCTTCCGATGTTGTGCCCCAAGTGTTGGTGACTGCAGTGAGCTCGTACAATAGGGTGTTTCACACATCCCAACTTGAGCCCCAACTCGGACCCCAACTCGAACCCCAACTCGAAGACCAAGTTGGGGCACAAATCAAGTTGGGGTCCAAGTTGGATGTCAAGTCGTGCCTAACCCCTCGACTTGACATCCAACTTGGACCCCAACTCGGTGCCCCAACTTGGTGCCCCAACTTCGCTTAATTTCGGTTGCTCGGTCCATTTGCCGCATATCAGATTATGTAACTCTACCTCCCGCTGCCTTCCCGCCCGCCCGCCGCTTCCCAGCGGCCAAATACATAGCGGCGGCTACCCTAAAATCGAACTTTTTTGGAGCAATGCAAACTTGAGCCATATGGCGGCCCATACCCATTAGCTGCAAACCAAAAAATGACAACTTCTTCGACATTAAAGTCTCAAGTACAGTACATGGAATCAATGTAGAACTGGGGAAAAGAGAATAAACTTGCTTCATGACCCTGAAAAACCCAGAAATAGTGGAGTGAGTTGGGGCTCGAAGTTGGGAGATAAGCTGTAGGTGTTTCACACATCTACCCCAACTTGTGCCCCAACTCCGACCCCAACTCGGCCAAGTTGGGGTCAAGTTGGGGTCCGAGTTGGGGCCGAGTTGGGGCTCAAGTTGGGATGTGTGAAACACCCTAATGGCTCGAATCCAGCCGGTCGGGTCTGTGGTCGAATTCTCTGAAGTTCTGCGCAGGTCTTCGCTATATGCAGGGCTGTTTCCTTCAACAGGAATCAGGATTCGAGGAATGTCCGCATTGCGAAGTACCAACGCAGAGCGATGCCCGGGCCGGGCCGGGGACTGATTTCATTATGTTCCGGAGCTCGGTCCGCTCTCTTCCGCGATGATTGACACTTCCAAAAGGGGGCAGCCATATTCGGATCCAAATTTCCACTACTCAAACCAAACTCAAACATCCAAGAGGCCGTTCAACTTTCACGTCGTCGTACTAGACCAAAAATGCATCCCATGAACTGGAAACCTGCGTTTCAATCGCCGTGGCCCAAATTCTCCGCTGCATTTCTCGTTTTCTTCACATTCTACCTCCTCGCCCGGGATACACATCCCGTCCCGAGATACTACGATCTTCTGGCTGCCAACTCTACTGCCCAAATAAAACAGGTCGAGAGGAGCCGTCTCATCCGAACTCTTGAAGGAAACGAGCGGCGGTATCAGTTCACGGTTGTTGAGAGGGAAAAATTGATAACCAAGTCGGGTGGAATGCATATCTCCGCGTGAGTCAATTCATTCTGGTATATAGCAGAGCTTGAACACATTTCGCATCCAGATTTCCTCCCCCTCGTTCCCTGGTTAGATCCCTGTCAATTGGCAATCGAAGAGCGGATCTGACTCAGAGTCTCTTTAGGCCTACGTTCTTTGGGACTTTTTCATTCCAGCATTCACATGTCCTTTCCCAATGTACCGCGTCGGTAAGCTCTTTTTGACGTTGTATTTTTCGAATGTTAACTGGTTCAGGCACGTTGGCTGACGGCGGTAAATGGGTTTGCGGACTCGAACGCGTGATGCATAACCGTCCTAACTGCATCGTCTATTCTCTTGGCTACCAAACTCCGCCATACTCCAGCTTCGAAACGGATGTGTTGCACAGGTCGCCGGGGTGCCAAGTCTATGGTACGTGCAATCCCATGACGACTTTCTCATCTCACCCAATTCCCAGGGTTCGATGTTAATGCAACCGATGCTGCATCAACAAAATGGCCTTGGGGAGAGGACGAAGTTGTCACGGACCCAAGATTGACATCCCGCGTACACTTCAATGATTTCTCCGTCGCTGACCTTACGGCAGACCGATACCGATCCCTGCAGAATGTAATGACCGAGTTCGGCCACGATTTTATTGATATCCTCAAGGTGAGCGTCCCCATGTCTCGGCGTCATCCTGTTTGACACAATATCAGATTGACCTCGAGGGTTCAGAATTTGCGACGCTCGTCTCTATAATCGCCGATACTCAGGGAAAGCCTCTCCCCTTTGGCCAGCTCCTGTTGGACATCCATATCGGCTGGTCTGATGGTAAGTTCCATTTTTTCGTTCATGTACACGCCGATAACTTCGTCCAGACATGACCACCGTGGAGCACTTCAGCAAGTGGTTTGTTCGACTTGAACGGGCGGGGCTTCGACCGTATTACTTTGAGGTCAGCATGATGGATGTCAACACGCTCCGGGCGGAGCCCGCCGTCGTCTATGTGAGTCGCCACAATCCACCGCAAAAAAGCCATTATACAAAGTAAATCTTGAACAGTGGTCGTTTATGAACATCAGGGGGAGACACGCGTTGGTGGATAGTAGTCTACCCGAATATCCCTGAGATTTGTTATCAAGGCGGGCATTCTCACAACATGAATAGTTTATACACTGTCCTGTACACCAAAAGCAATCTCTTCACTTGCACGAATTTCCCTGATGTGACGCAAACAGTCAGCCTGGAAACGGCGGACGCCCATAGCGGCAAAGCTATCCAAAGCGACCTCAAAAAGGCCGAGAGCAGTAACCGCATCATCCTGGACCGAGAATAGACCAGCGAAACATCGAATAGCGTATGCTATGCCCAATTGGTTCCGTGCCTTCAAAACTGAACCGAGGAACACAGCTGCCCAATGAGCGGTATTTTGGAGAGTGTCTAGCCCGCAATAGACGTCCCCGAGTCTCTCCAAACATGCCAGACAGATTTCTTCGTGCTTTCCCACCGAAGATGTGTAAAGGGCCTCAAATGCCGACTTGGCTGTGGTTTTGCGTCCTTTGCGCAAGTCTAGAATGGCGAGAATGAGGTCGCAGCCAGGTATTCCGCGAGGGAAGGGTGTAGATAGGAAGATCGCTCGCGCAGCAGCGACATTGCTGAGCACTTCTGATTCGTCGACATCGCAGGTGACATCGATGAACGCTAGGTTCATGAGTGCGTAAGCGTACGTGAGGGTTTTATCGGGTGCGTCTCGGATGAGATGTTCTTGAATACTCCGTGATTCGGCGTATTCGGTCTTGAGGTAATGTATATT
Source organism: Mycena galericulata (assembly GCA_029289565.1). Lineage (NCBI taxonomy): Eukaryota > Fungi > Basidiomycota > Agaricomycetes > Agaricales > Mycenaceae > Mycena > Mycena galericulata. Next base: position 146,193 of record JARKIA010000091.1, read on the forward strand.
TGCCAGAGTACTCATGAAGATGCGATCTTGTCGGGCATTTTGTAGCCCACAGGTAGCGAGTTTCGCCCGAGCTCTGATGCAAAGCTCAGTGGCCTGGATGAACTGACTCAGGCCGATGCAACAGATTACTTCTGCGCGGATGCAATGGGCCTCTAGAACAAAATTGGCGATGCGTTGTGCGAGTTGCCGAGCTTTCTGAGCCTTTGCTTTCCCCAGCGAATAATTTCCGACTTGCCATAGGGCGTCGGCCGTGACTTCCAGGATCGTCCCCTGCTCGAAGAAATCGTGTGTTTGCTCCGCTAGCGTTAGCGCTGACTCAAACAGCTTGATGCCCCCCGAGGCATCGCCATTGTGGAGCTGGTGATACGCGCCAAGAACGCGGAGGAGACGAGCTACGGACGCTCCTCAGTCGGCCTGTACATACAACCGGAAGAGTTGAACTCACCTTCACCCGCCTTGTCATTTGCTCTGCGAAAATGTTCTGAAGCTTCAGCACTCAACTCGTCTGGATTAGGGATATGGTTGTAATCCCAAGAGAGAAAGAGGGCGGTTATGTATTCCCCTTGGAGCGAATCATCTCCGACCTGATTCACCAGATCTTTCATGCCGTGAAGTAACCCGTAAACCCCGCGCCCGACTGAACGTGTAAATGAATCGAGGGTGATAATACTATTTTTTCCGACATCAGAAGGATCCAGATAGATCGTAAGCAACGAATACCGCACCTGCGAATCACACCCTTGAGGTCTGGGTTACCGTTGTCCAATGAGTAAACAAGCAACCTATGGAGATTCCCGAGATTCGCTGTAATTCGAGGCACGATATCGCCCAACGATAATTGCTGGTAGTCTTTCCAAAGGGAGATTAAACGGGAGAAATACTGCCGCAATGGCTGCAGCAATTCCAGCGGCGGGGGGAGACAACGTAGAACATATTCCCTGATCGGAACCAGAACTTTGATTCTTCTATCTCGATCAACGTAGGCCAGAGAAGTCCGCAGCAGAGTGGATTTCGCCGCCAGTACATCGCCAATGGGCAGGCCGCTCTCCGTCAGATCAGCGTCGGAGATGCCGTCCGGTAGCACAGAAAAAATGCCCAGCAATTGGAGAGCATTGGGCGCCCATAGCATTCTCGGACTTGAAAGAGAGAGGGATATGGATAGGTCCAGATTCGATCGTTTGTTGGATCCATCGGAGAGAATGGACGTGTTTTCGTTTTCCCATCGTGACAACACAGTTTTGGGGTCCTCATATGCAACCAAACTCGCTAACTGAGAATGCGAGAAATGAGAATGCAGCCTTAAGCGACGACGAGCGAATATAAGATACACGCACGAGGGTCACTGCCAACGGTAAATTGTTTGTTATCGGCAATAGCCGGCCGAGGTCTGCTTCGTCGCAGGTGTCTGCAATGTCCAAGAATGTTTGACGAGCAGCGGAGGATGTCAGTGGCTCAAGTGCCTTCAGAAAAGGCCGGCTCCATCGCACTTTCCCGGGTCGCTCGGCGCCCCGCATTGTAATCTGAAAGTCGATGAGAAAAAGGAGCTTGAAAGCGCGGGTTTCTTACTACGAGGGCTAGTTGTGGGATGTCAGCTAATAAGGACAGGAACTCTTCGACCTCGGCCCGTGCCTCCTTCGGCTCCCATGGCGTTTCGAAGTTGTCAAGAACGAGAAGAGACGGAGGAGCAGCCAGTAGATGATTCAGGACCTGCTTGGATAGGTTTCCAACTTGATCCAGTCCAAGGGAAGAGTGGATCGCAGATACCAAAGCGCCGCAGGAGGCTGACGATTGGCAGGATACGAACCAACGGAAATGGTATTTGGACACAACGTCCGAGTGGTGAAGAGCAGCAGTTGCCAGACTGGTTTTCCCTACACCCCCCGGGCCTATGATGGCTACTCTCGGGGAGTCGAGAAGGAGACATTCCACCATATGTTGCGTTTCTGTCTCGCGTCCATGAAATATTTTAGGTTGCGCCGGTAATAAAGAGAGGGAGCTCGTGCTGAAGAAGTCGTTATGTTTTCTCCTCCATGAGAATAATATGGTTCATACCTGCTTGTTCGACTCGTCATCGCCACACTGATCTGGCACCTCAAATCAGAACACGATTAGACACGGCCCGAAAAACCTACAGAGCTGGAAACGTCGGTCATAGTTTCCCTTTCCTCAATGAGATCGAGTAGTTCCCTCTGACGCCTCCAATGTTCTCTCTCTATTTCTGTTAATTTTCTCACAGTTCCCCATCCCGAGTGAGTCTGGTTAAAAACTCGGGTCAGTAACAAAATATTCCACAATTCGAGAGGACCTACAACGAAGGCTTCAATTGAAAGTTGAAGGGAGGATTTACAATCTGACAACATGGCGATATCCCGGCTCTGCGAAAATAATCGTTTGAGTTTGCAGGAACCCATTTGCGTTTCTATGAATGAGTGAATCTTTTGGAGCGTTCTGGGTGACTTCAAAAACGGCCAGGGTTTGTGAGGGAATGGATATGTACTCAGCGAACTGACCGATACTATGTAAATCAGCGACTGAAGGGACACCGTCTTCGTTGAAGTTGCACAGGTCGATTATTGCGCATAAAACCTCGTGGATGTGGTCAGCCATGGCGCGGCACTCCTCTCCGTAAACCTTCACCGCCTGTTGCAAGATATCATACTTCATACAGAAATCGAAAGGCGGAGCGGCGAACGCACTCGAACTGCACAAAAAATTGACGAGCTGATGGATGCAACGGTCAAGAGGAAGGGGACATGAGCGGTTTCGGCAATTTCCTGTAGCGTCGAAACTACTACTACTTCAGCTTCAGGATGAAGATCCTGAGTCCGCGCTTGCATCTCTTTTGGAGGCATTGCACTCTTGAGTCGTGAATCGCGAATGACAGAGATAAACAAAGAAAAGGGCACAGCAAGTTCGCTTAGGCAACATCTGAAACATCTCTGGATCGCCAACGTTAACGGCGACGGCCTCGTCACGTCGAAAGTGGCCGCAGTCTCTTGTACCTGAAAGCCTCCAAGTTCGCTGCAACTGTCATCGTTGACTTTTTGCCTTTGCAAAAATATTTACTTTTACGTAATATCCGAATCACCTTCACATGCTCACTCTATCTATAGATACACTCGGTACAGCGGTTGATGGTATGTACAATATTCAATTATGCAGGAAATCAAGAGAGGTCGAAACCAGCGTTGGCAGTGATTGCCTGCAAAAGCTTGGTCTTCAGGACCTTTTCGCTCTGATACCTCGGAAGCTAAAGTCACCATGATTAGATGATGTCCTGACGGGCAGAGTGAGGAACGACGAACCTTCAAAAGGTTGACGCAGGTGCTTGAGGTAGGCAACCGAAGCTCGTCGGAGCCAGCGTCGCGAATCGCAAAGTTGGGAACCAGTTCTTTGAATCCTCTGACAAAGGGGTGAGCAAACAGAAGTCAAAGAGACACATGAATAGACGCACAAGAGAGGAGGCCGACTACAGCTGGTGACGAAACGAAGCAGCGCCCTCCGTTGCTCTTGGTCGAACGAGTGGACGACCTGCCGAAGTGTCAATCGAGAAATCCTACACCAGACCACGTCGACATACTCTCCAGAACGAAACAATGGTCGGGTGATTAGCGTCGAAGATTCCACCATATTGTGTATTGCCCTGCAGGTCTTCCAAATCCACCGGGGAATCAGTACCACCGATGAGAATTTGGAGTTCCTGTTGATTGAACATCCTGCGGAAATGTGAGCAAAGAATGACGGGGGCACAGTAAACACATACTTGAGCCACTTGGCATCGATAATCTCTGAAAGGCCCTCAAAGAACGCTTCGCTTTGCAGTTTGATTTGCCTGCTCAGGCGATAGTGCGACACGTAATAGATGTACTGCAACCGATTGTCCTTCGTCACCGCAATGTTGCTGCCATTGGGGATGAGGTCCACCGTCTTGGTGACGCCGAAATCTGCGATGAAGGGGTCAACGCGGAGTCCGTCAAAAAGGACGACTGGCACACCCTCGATGGCAACAGTGAAGTTCAAAGATAGGTCTTCCGGATTTCCGGCGTAGTGCTTGAGGAAGATCAGACCATTGTACAGCTCGGGGTCGAGTGACGCAAGGTCGTCCAGGAAGCTTTGCTTGCCCAACCACTGGAATGCTTGGTCAGCCGAGGTAAGCGGCAATGGCGTCACTCTCACCTTTGCGAGGAAGAACCCAGCGAATGCTATGTCGACGAGGATGCCCTCATACATGGCCTTGCCGATGATCCTCCCTATAAAGCGATACCAATTCAGGTTATGCGCTGGGGGGGGGGGGTAGTGAGCGTAGCCTCGGACAGCGGCGGGGACGACGTACGTTCAATAGCATAGGCGTGAGGATTAGGGTATAGCTCATTCTTCTTGTTCGCCAGCCAAAGCCCTCGATCGGTATCGAAGACTTCCTTACATAGCGACGTGAAAAACTCCTTGAAGACACCGCCGCCGTCAATGCCCGCCCTAGATGGCCGTCAGCTCACGCGGGGAAACTAACGGGAAGACACGCACTCTTCCTCCCCGAACTTGTCAATGAAAGTTATTCCGATCCTCCCTTTGAGGTCGGCGTCCCTCAGGCGATCGAAGCCGTCTTGTGCGATGCTTTCCCGGCGCACCGTGATCTGCAGCCGACCACCCATGTTATACATATCTTCCCCACTACGCTGGCGGGCCAAAGTATCGCTGTAAATGAAGCTGCGGAATACCTGAACTCGGGTGGAGAAGGGGATGGAGAAGGGAATGTTGTGCAGAATTCCTAGACGGGGCGCTAATCGGGCAATCTGCCGTGCAGTGACTGCGCGGGCATTGTCTTTTGTCGATAACTGCTGTTCCTCAAATCTGAAATCTCGTTAGTGCTCCGGATTTCGAGGTGGAATGAGGGGTGCCTCACAGCGCTGCCTCTACAAAAGACCGCAGATCGATCTGCGAGGATACCAGCCAATGATCGGGTGGCGTGAACGGCCTCCTCGAGCTAAAAGAGGACAAAATATAAGGGGGAGACAAAGGATCATGGCGATGACTCACTCTCTTGCATGGATCGCCACTAGACACTTTGTAACTTTCTCCCTCACTTCCTCCCAAGTGCATCGCACTCCCTTCGGCCCCGTGGTCCCCGACACGTTCGTGCCTGTGCCATCTAGATCCTGTGGACCCTGATAAAGCCCAAAGGCGATGTCCAGCAGTAAGCGGCTGAAGACCGTCAGATCGTCGAGGCTCATGGGATTCCGCGCCGCCGACGGAGACCCGCCAACATGGGGGGACGTCCCGAAGAACTCGTCGTCCCCCATCGTGAGGAGCACATGCGCATAGAGGTCCGCAAGAAACAGCAGCGGCGGTATCGACAGGTCGGGAGGGTTGGGCGAATCTGACCCAAAGATTACTTTCGACTGGACGCAAAGCGGGAGACACTCACCCCCAAATTCACGAAGAATGCTAGCGGCGTTGACCTTCCGTACAGACCCGCGCCATAGTTCCTTGATCACACTTGTGCCGCCTGCACCGACCGCAATGGCACCGAGGAGCGCACTCTTCTTCGCGGGCCAGATGCCTTCTAGGGCCAAAAGCATACAGAACAGAGCTTGTCGAGTAGCGTCTGGGTGCTTCTGAGTAACCGCCAGCAATGAGGCGAGGTGGGTCGGTGTCACAAGCGTCGAGAGCCGCTTCAGTGTCCGGGTGTCAAGTGTGGGTAATGGAGGTGGGGGGTCTGCAGTGAAAGAGGACACGATAGAGACGACAGGTCGAGTTTCATCGTCTGAATCGGAATCCACATTTGCGGATGCAGCGACTGTGGCGGAGGCCGAGCGTTGCGGGCTCCCATCAAAGGCATTGGGGGGAAGTGAGTTGAAAATCTCCGTGAGGAGATTGAGGTACGCCGTTAGCGCAGGAGCAGGAAGGGCGGTATAACGTGGTGGTGTGAATGCCATAAGATTCGCTACCAAGTGGATCTTATCGGTGATCGTAGGGGTATCGAAAGATGGTGTCAGCGACGCCAAAGATGCGAGGGGAAGGTGGGCGGATAAGTGGATCAAGCTTGGCAATGGCAAGCGGTTTGGCAACAACGGAATCGTCAGGATACTCGAGACCAACGCTGTGACCGACTCCGAATATGTGTTTGTTGCGGCCGCAAACGTAGAGAAGGCCACAGTCACCAGTGGCGCCAGGAGAGGCAGAGATGCTGATGATTTTGCTTCTGCGACTGGCTAATTTGATGTCAGTCCAACGAACAAATGAAGAAGCCAGCAACTCACTATAGACCGAACGGCATGCGACAGCAGGGGGTAGAATCCGCGCTTTAGGACATACGATAGAATGTTTGCTGCAACTTCGCGACCTTGGGGTCCAAGATTTCGAGCTGCCACATCGGAGGAAACGAGCATATTGATTATTGTGAGATATGCTACGGCGTCGGGGGATCTGAGGTTTCTCAGTAATGATTGGCACAGCGGTAGGATCGCGGACTTACTGGGGTGATGCAGCCAAGGAGCGAAGTAGCAGGAGACATGTCTGGCGTATGAGGACTAGCCAATTCGATTGCTGAGGCCCGCGTGCGGGAGAGAACAGGGATTCTGCAAGACATGTATGGTCAGTATGTTAGAACTTGTGGCGACCAGATCCACTAACCTTCTCCCTTTCCTGCCACAGTTTGAGACCACTTCCCCAGTATCTCCTGGTCCATACCAATGAGCACGACGCATCGCAGCCCGGTTATGCCCTCGATGTCCGATTCAAAAACTCTGCGCATCTCCGCCTTTACGGCTCGGCTTGCAGACACTCCTCGCCACCATGCCTGGATGCGGGTTGCCGCGTCATTCTTGCGTTTCTGCTCTATTCGTTCCGCCCGGCGGGCTTTTGCTTGATCTGTTATCGACGATAGCGTAGACACAGAAGATGAGCCGCCGAGATTGATTTGTCGTCTACTGTCTCCGAATAGCGGCAGCATAGACTGTTACAAGCCACTTGTAGTTATGGAAAATCGGAATGGAGGGCGTAGCGGAGGAGGACGTGCGGTGGTAGACGCGCGTCAAAGTCACGGTGTACTAGTCAGTGTTTGCCGCTGTTGACGACTTAGGAGGTTCTCGAAGACGCGATTTTGCTTGAACTTTGCATTCATGAAGGCACCATGGAAAAAACACTACTGAATATCCACGGGTTGTGATGGAAGGAAGAATGAAATGATTGAGAAACGGTTCAATGGAGCATATGTTATTAGGTCAAAATTAACCACCAGTTACTACTAAGTACGACATCAAAGAAATTGAACCAGCATATAACCTTCAAAGAACCCGGAGAAAGAAAATCGAGACCAAAGCGTACCGCAATATATAACTTGAACATATCCAACCTACGTGATCAACAAAGGTTGGCATTGCCGGCGAACTCTGCCAAAGTTCTCATTTCTTCGTCTAGCATCTCCCAGCGCTCGTGCACATGCAGCCGTTCCCGAAGCCAATCGAGACGGGTGGTATCCAACAACAAACGATTCGCGAGACCAAGGTACAAATTCAGGATCGGCGCCTGCAAAGCAATTCGGGCGGAGACGAGTGTGCATAGCATCGCTTGGTGCTTCTCTTGGAACTGAGCTTGATTAAACACCAGGGTTCCTAGATTGGGCCACGGCATATGCGTGGCACTACGCGAGTTCGGAAGGGGCACAAGGAACTCAAGTAGATCGTCTGTGTAGGAAGAATTTATGCAGGAAAGGAACCGAATGGCTGGGAAGACGCGAGCGATTTCGTGATATTGATTCGTTGAGAATGTGTTATCGAGGAAGGATAGAGATTCCAGGAGGGGAAACTTGGAGACTTGGGACGATTGGAGGAAATAGGACAGGTCATCCTCCTCGAAATTGTTGAGGCGCAGAGCACATAATTTAGGAGCTGTGATCGCCGACAGGATAACGTCCGAATTCCCGCCATTGGAGAGGAACAGATAACGGAGCTCGGAAAGTGTAAACGGGGCGACATCGAACGGGGTCGCGAGTCGAATGTGAGGGCGTTGTGTGTGCCCGGAGAAAGCGAATTTAACCAGGGAGGCGCAAGCCTTGAGGATGTCACATATCGTACGGAAATGGATGGGGAAGCGTTCCTCTGTGAGACATAGTTGGGATATCTGAGAAAAAGGTGGCCGTATTAAATCAAGCATAGGACCATTAAGTCGCATTGACGTCAACAAGGGGGCTCCCCGAGCGAAGGAGAGCAGCGGAGGTCCGGAAGGACCGAGAAAGTTGGTAATATCCAGAGGAGTGTACAGGAAACACTCGAGCCTCGGCATATGGAAATGCTTGAAGTGAGAGCTGATTGTCGATGTCGGATGTATAAAATCTGTGACCAGGTGGAATCGGCGGAACCGATGCATATGCGGTCGCATCTTCTCCACAATGTCAGGTCGCCAGTATGCCCTGTATGCAAAAAGGCATACACGAAGTCCATGTCCTTTAGATCTCTCGAAATACGTCTCGAGTTTATCCAGTCCCTCGAAAGGCGAAGCCCGGATGAACGACCATAGAACAGCCAGATCGACTGCCACCTCTCGCCATCGTCTGTTGACGTGCGAAACGACGATTTCCACGGCATTGGGAACGAGGGCAATGTCCCGTTGGGCATTCAACGTCCCCGCTTCGAAGATTAGCTCCAAGACGTCGGTTGGGAGGCGTGATTCGACGGGATATGGAATTTCTCCAGTCGGATCGCTTTCAATGCCCTGTGATGCTTTGTCTTCGGGATGCATGCTGTTGAAGCTGAACCAAGTTGAGATTCTTGAGAATCATTGAAGGTGAAATTGATGAATGCGCGATCTTGGCTCACCTGTCCTAAAAAGCCAGTGAGCTGACCTGCTCCGGCAAAGAAGTTACACGAAAAGCGACGATGCCAACATGATAATGGGATCGATGAGGAGGTAGATCTCAAATCACATTGATGTGCGCGCAAGATAGGATCACGTCAACAAGAGTAAACAACAAAACTGCGATCGACTGATTAGGAAAGTAATTTATATAATTCTTCGGCGTTATCTCGACCAAGTTATGGGCAGCCAAAAATCTTGCAAAGCTCATCAGTTGTCGCCGTGAGAATCAGGGTCTGCTCCGAAGGTCTGATCCACGAACGTCTCACGCGGTGGAAAAGACGTTGATAAAATCCAGAAAACGAATGAGGTGGAGAAGAACTATAAGTACCCATAAGAATTTATGCAGTTGGAAGAGGAAGACGTACGCCGTATATCCAAGCGATGTCGAAAATATGCGACGCTCTGTTCACTTCGATTTTAGGATTTAAACTCGCGGCAAAACCAGGAACATTTGGAAGGACGCCTAAAAATACAGCTACAGCTGCACGCCAGTTCTACCGGGAGTTAAACCAAAGGCATTGAAATGATCCAGCCACGTACGATTCCTTTCCAATAACGATATCGCCCTCTGGGATTATACAGCTCTTCGATATCTATCTTGCATTTGTGGATGATCCAATACTGTTCATGGTCAGTCCGCGTTTACGGCTGGTAAATACACGCATACATCGACAACCATTCTGAGAGGCGTCTGTGAAAAATATGTAGAGCAAATAATTCAACACGCATACGGCGGCAAAGGGTCCCAAGAAGACCTATCATAGTCAACGACACTGCATTGACTCAGAGATGTGAACTCACGGAATACCCCGACATGAAAGTCAAAAACCCCGGAGCATTGGAAAGAATTTTCCAGGGGAGAATGACCCATGCTCCGAAAACGGCGCAAATAACTTGGCCCCGCCGAATATTAATGTACTTGGGCATCAATACGGTCATGTCGTTGGCGGCACTCAATGAATTGGCAGCGATGTTCGTTCCCAGGACTGAAAGGCTACTTCGTCATTGATCTGTGGCCGTTACATGTTTGCACTGACCAGAGAGGGTGAAGCTGAGCGCAGCAAAGAAACTGGCTGCTCGAGAGTCCCAACGATCAATTACCTGAAGAGGGTCCCAGATAACCGATCCATACAAGACCTCGCTGGCAGAGGCAACAGCGATCCCGCAAAATCCAACCAGCGTATTGAAAGCCGGGATGACGAATATTTGAACGTATTGGCTGCCTGCGGTATAAGGATCTGTATGGCGGAACGACCCTGGCAACTTACGCTCTCTCATTTACAGCATAGCGAGTAAAGTCCGGAATATTGACGGAGAGGGTAGACCAGCCACCTATCGCGCTGTTGAGCGAGCTCAACCATTTCCAAGTCAATGTACTGCCGGCCGAGAGCCCAGCGTCGGACAAAAGGCTGTGGTTCGGTGGAGCTCTGACCATCGCCCACGTCAGCATGGCCACGCAAGTAGCGGGAACTAAGATGGCCTTCGCCACGAATAGATGCCTGATTCGCCGCGGCGATAGCAGCAGAAACGGGAACTGAATGAGCCAGAAGAGAAAGAAGCAGGTCATTTCAACCGTTGTAATACCCGAAGAGGTGGGAAGATGATTTGGTGTCCGGGGTAGGGATGGCCAGATCGCCTTGAGCATTTGATATATGCACTCGGAGCCCACGTAGGTCTGAGTGTTCATGTGTCAACTAGAATCAAGAAAACAGGCTGCTCACTTGAACTCCGAACCAGAACATAGCCAATATTATTCTGGTGAGGACGCAGAGATAGCTGAACCAAAATCCGAAGGATGCTCTTGCTATCACCTGTTGCAATAATGGCAATCATTGCCGAAAATTCAGGTGAGATTACTCGCCGGAAAGGCTACATGAAGCCGAGCTCCCATAGTTCCGTTCAAAAGAACGACAGTAGAAATAATGATGTGGCCAACAGAAATTGCTACCAAGGCTTGTCGCCTGTGAACAGGTGAGAAATCTGAATGCGAAATATCGGAAACAGACCAGGAAAGTCCGATAAAAATCATGGAGCTAGCGAGTTCCCAGGTGTTTGGGTTCAAGGCGTCTGAAATCCAGTATGCGACATAGTTCTGGGCGGGAAATATCAGCGTATGAGCATGATGAGGTGAGTGCCCACCCAAGTGGTCCACGTCCGGAGATGAAGGGGAACCGGATCCATGTCTTCGTTGCTCCATCGTGGAGAGCCATTGGACGAGTACTTACTAGGTTCCAGAGCCCACGTTGAAAGTCTCCATTGTTTACAGGGCAGCATCTGGAACACGATGGTAAAGACGAGGTTTGAATTTCGAGCTCCGAGTCGGAGAACCATTTGCTTGAAGAGCTGCCAGTGGGGTCTTCTAATCGGTCCGCATTTGAATGTAAGACTTGTGTAAGACACTGATGACTGAGCTCCATGGTTCTCTTTCCCCATGGGCGGTTTAGCAAATAGGGCCGCAGTTATGTACATGGGTGTGAGCTAGAACTAGTCCAAATATCTCGAACAGAGGAAAGAAACTGAGCGTGGTGGGAGCGCGGAGCAAAGCCATGCAGTGATGGGATCACGATCATCTACGATTTGAACCAAGCTGAGCTCAATTTGGACGCGTTCTACAGAAGACCGATGCTTCTTCTGGAATCCTGAATGAACTAGGCAGGGACACTCTAGGAGATTATCCAAATTTACGGTAGTTATAAAAGACCAATTCGAGTCTGTGGTTCTCCGATTTTCCCCGCTAGTGAATGATTGAATTTGTTTACGCCGACACCGCTAGTGGAGCCCCGCCGAAACGTTCTTGAAAGAACGTCTCCGCCGCTTTTACGGCATCATATTCCAGGAGGTATAGTTGAAGTTCTTTAGCTGCAGATACTTGTGAGCTGATGTTGCCGAGCTTGAATTGACTGGGCTTACATCGTACCATGTCAAAGCCGGTTTTCGAAGCCTGTTCGAGGGATTCTCGGTTCACGAACTCTCCGCGCTGTTTTCGAAGATCCTGGTACGCCTGGAGCCTAGCTGGGACGTCTTCCCGTCGAGTTCCGGAGGGAAGTAGACACCCCAGAGCTCCGGCTTCCTCGATGGCCATTCCTGCACCTTGTCCAAGCAGCGGCAGTGTTCCGTGTGCAGCGTCTCCAAGAAGCACCGCTCGCCCCCGGAGCCAAGTTGGTAAGAGAGGTAGCACCCGCAACTTCCATCTGTGAACCGAGCTATGGACCGGTAGATCAAACATGCGCAGGAACTTGGGGTCGAAATCCCAAAACATTGCTGTGACCTCCTCTAGAGTTGCAGTCGGCGTCCAGGCTGTAAATGATGTATTTAATAACCTACTCGAAGACTAACTCTGCTCCGCTGACCTGCTTCGTCTTGGAGTGAATCCGGATAAAATGCGACGACGTTGACGAGAGATCCACCCCGGCATTGGTAGAAGAGGAGCATGCGGAACGGCCCTTCCTTCGTGATGACACTGCGAGTGCCACTGACTCCGCCATAGAACCATTCAAGTTCTGGAATGTTTTGGAGGTTCGACGCCTCTAAAACCGTGCGGAAGCAGGACAAACCGGAGAATTGCGCATGCTCAACGCCTCCGATGATGTCAGTGCGGATGACCGACTGAAAAACTGTTCGTGCCATGAAAGAGAAAAGGACTGAATGCGTACATGGATTCCGTCGGCCCCGATAACAGCATCCGCCTGGACGACTTCACCGGTATTCAAAGTTACCGTTCCCTCTTCAGGGTCACACGCGACGACCTTGGTTCCAAGGCGCAATTTAGCGGGCGGACCTTCGCCTTCACCCGTCGCCAGCCGTTTCAGCTCCTCGTACAGATCGCTCCGGTGCACAGATAATCCCTGCTAGGCATCAGGAATGCTCATCGACGCTGCAATATAACTTACGTTCGCATCCATAGCAGGAACCAACCATTTGTACCTCGTGCCTTCTCCACCCTCACGGTCAAAGACGACGCTCTAAGATAGCACTCAGAATAATTCGTGCCCGAAATGGTGTAAACAGACCTCACGCCAAGGGACACCCTTCAAATTGTTCCTGGACACCCCGAGATGGTCGAGAACCCTCAATGAGTTGGCCTGCACGCCCAGCGCAGCGCCAATTTCCGACTTGATTTCTGCAGCTTCGAATATCTACGAAATCAGATCAGCACGACGTCGAGGAAAAGACCAAGAGAAGGGACCTGGACAATGTGGCCATTTCTTCTGAGCGCTACGGCCGCTGTCAGGCCGCCGATGCCTGCGCCGACGATGGAGATGTTGAGAGGTTGGGAAGAGTTGGTGGAAGACATGTTGCAGAACCCCCCTCTGTCAAGGGCAGGCTTATATACCCTTCACCAGATGAATGCCGTAGAAGGATTGACATTTCTCAAGCGTCCGTTTATCCATAGACCGTTTATCCTGGCCCCGCGTCAAGGTGCTTACTTGTTTTTTCTTGAGATGTGCACCGTTCTATCTCCGGTTCAACTGGACGTTCGTAATGGAGGATTTGTCGAATCTCAACGTGCACTGTTCTACGTCGAGCGTCGGGATCTACACAGGATCTGGGTGACGCCAACGGAAGGACGAATAGCTTGAACTTGAGCTTCCTTAGCTATAATTCACCAGCGCTCGATCGTAGACTTGAGAATTGGGGATCAAGGACGCAGACGTGAGAAGCCAGAAAGAAGCAAGGTCGGACTGACCTTAAGCCCGGCCCATCAGTCCGATTATCCGGGGACACGAATAGTCAAGAAATCGCCGACATGTATAAGCCACAACTCAGACAAGTAATCAGGATTAGCCGATGACGCGGCGGGGAAGCTCAAAGTGGACACTTGAGCACCGTGGGTGCAACCTGTTCGTTTGTGCGCCGCGCAGGCCTGAATTCGAAAAACCCTGGGAAACCTTTCATTCATACGGTTCTTCACCGTCACAAGAGTACGCTCACTTTTGATCTTAAACCATAGTTGTTGTTGCCCTTCTTTCTTTGCGGTGAAACGGGCATCAGTTCTTGATACCAATAAAATGAGGGAGTATGGCAACAGGGACTGGACAGCTTCAAATTTGGACGCTCGGGTGTCGTAAAATGATTCGCGAGGGTGATGTGGCCCATTTGGGTGTCAGGACCCCGGAGATGCATTCCTTACTCCCATGTACGACTACTAATTTCAATGTTCAATTTGTGAAAAATACATTCTTTCAATTAAACCTGGCGTGCTTCCTTGCGTGCGCGGGCAGCAAGAAATCCCCAGGAGTACGTAACCAGCACCGCCACATCCCTTTTCGGGAAAGTGGTTGAAATTTCCAACGCTGTACGTCTTCGCCTCACAAGGGTTGCATGGTCGTACTACATTCCAATCCAACTAAACACATCTTCAGTGTATATAGCTGCCTTCAAAAATTATATGCACAGTGCTTCCTCGAGTCGAGCCAAGGTGCACGGAAAATAGGTACTTTTCAGCGGCGTGTGATTGCAGTGATACCTCTTGCTCCAGGCTCTGTGAGGCGGCTGGGAAATTGTGCAATTGGCACTCAGAATCCTTATTTCAGCTGGTATATTCCGGTAAGCCAAGCTCTATACTAAGAACATAGCTGGCAGCTGGCTTGAATAACACACTGACTGAATTTTCAATGGTCCCGCGAACCTACGCGCTGCCCGCAAGGACCAAGCCAAGTTGTATTCTACATTTCTGGCTTGAATAAGTCTCTGAATAAATTTAAAACGGTCCCGCAAACCTATGTGCTGCCTGCAAAGATTTTATTTCATATTATGGAGTCCGGATTGCAGCAACGGTATCTCCCGACATGTCACCTCCTTTGCATGTACTCACATGTCCCCAGTTTGTGCATATGACATTCGCGCGTGCAACGGTGGCATGGAAGGTTGCGTCCCATCCCAAATCCAACCACAAATGTCTCATGGCCATGTACCGCCCACCGGCATAAAGTGTGTTTGTTGGCGCTACGTGACACCTATTTTTCCTTCTATCTAAGTAGTATTCCCGTGAATCGAGGTACGTTTCTTTGCTTGTTTGCTGTCCGTCTAGTGCTTCAACTTCCCCCCCCCACCTGTTTCTTTTCACCAGAGGAGTCATGGGCGATTCTGTGAATTTCCCGATACATTTTTACCCCTCGTGTCAAGCTATTCGAGGCATAAAATGGCCTATGATTTCATTCTAAGTCGTTAACTTGAGCAATTCATGATGGCATCTTGTGGTGCGCAGGGGTTCCTAGCACTCTGTGATCATGACATGCCTATTCACACATGCTGACTTGAGTTCTGACCTGTTAGTACAAGTTGAATGTAGTAGGTGCAGTGAAATAGGGTAATTGTCTCGTATTCAGGCACCATACATATCCAGCTATCACTGGTTCATGGCTAAGTTTAGTGTTGATATTCATTACCTGATGTCAATGAAGAGTACTAGTGTCATGGAGAGGGCCCTGTATTACTTGGGAGCTTGATGGTGCGTGCACCCCAAACGACTGAGCGTCCATCAATATTTGATCAAAAATTCTACGTGATTGAAGAGGTTCGCATTCGTTGCGCTCGTTAGGGTTTGGGAAAGCATATTGGCACGTTATTTCGCCCTATATACGTGTCTTCTATGTATATGAATATCCTCCTATACAGTATCTGAAGATTGGCAATGTTCTATCAAATCAAGAGTTTTCTCTGATTTGAATAGTGTTCCCGATTAATCGAGGCTGCTGGGGATTTATATAGTGTTAGCATAGCAAGGTCAGATACTGCGTCGAAGAGAGACAGAAGACACATGCTTACTGACAGAAATGCAATCGGATATCAAGATTAATTTTTCGGAGCTTGTGAAAATTAGGGACTTTCAAAGCTCAGATTTCGTGCTCATTTCAACTTCGTTTAAATCTCATTTTATTCTCATTCATCGATCCCCGAACCGAACCACGGCAAGAGCTCCATTTCGGCATCATACTCGGGATCAGCGGAGCATGAACATATAGTGCGCGCCCCGCGCGCACAAGTGTCAATGCCACATGACCGCATATTCTTGATCTCCGTTGATGTGCCGAGGCCAAGCCGACTCTGCCGAACTCTCATATCGCTCATTACGAAATCAGGTTCAAGGTTGGATTTCATTTCGGGCGCTCGAGAACATGAAATAGAAACGAAATGAAGTCCAAATGAAGTCCAAATGAGCTCGAGATCTGAGCTTTGAAAGTCTTTATTATATATTGTGCAGAGTTTTCAACAAAATTCGGGACTGACAGTCACTGTTGAAAGCAGCTCCACTGGGACATGGTACACATCGGGCATCAAATTCCCTTGTATTCGGAGTTATATACATCCCGTCCAACTGTCAGACGACGCGTAAGTACCAGCCTACGCAAGCCACCCAAAATGTATCCAACTTTGCTAAGCATATTCATCCAAAACTTACTTTAAACCTCCCATATGTAGAAACAGACTTCAAGTCTAGCCAAAAAAACCTCGGAGTGTATTCACCTTCCAAAACACCTCGAAGAGTTCCAATATGTGCCTAGAGGCGGCCCCCATGTTCGAAGGAGATCAGAGTACAGTCTAAGTATGGATTCACCATTTTGAGACTCGTGATTTTGATGGCTGGGTAGGAAGATGCTTGTGTCACAGATAAAAAACCAACCTCAACTACGCCGTAATCTGTATGTGTTCAGCTTTTTTTGACAACGTTTCGGCAAAGCTTCCTTTCCCAAAATATGGCCCTGAAAATCAAAGAAAATTTAGTAATTCACACAACCTCTGTAAGGAGACTGGCAATGCAGCCAGATTAGTGTCTATTGGTATGCCGGGTTCGTTTCTGGTCCTGTTGTCTGCTTCGAACTGGTTCCGTGCCTATTTTTGTGATAGATTTAAGAGGCGAACATCGCACGCAACCCTTGAACCTTTTCTTGATGTGCGCTTGGTAGCGGAGCGCCCATCTCCAGCTCAAGTTACTCGCTTTTCGCAGTCGCACCATCAGTCGTGCAGGTTGGCAGCGGTGTGTAACGCCACCGGAGAAATTTCACTCGATATCTTACAGCCCTTTGCGGAACATAGGGCGCGGCCAGATTTTTTCCCATTTTGGGACATTTTTTATCTTTTCGACCTTTTCCCTCGCCACGCGCTCAATTCTGGATGTATCATGAGGAAAACTATATGAGCGAGACCGCAACGAGATTCTGGAGGTCTTCTCGTGCTTCAAATTTTTTCATTCGGCTTATATAAAATGTACTCTAATATAATCATGTTTATATGGAAATCTCCTCCCACAGGGGGAGTTGGCAATATATTATTTTGGGGGCTCATTAGAGCATATATACAAGTATTTCGGAGGTCACCTCGTCGCCGGATTTTATCTGTGGGTCTTATACCACGTGAACGATGTAATTGAATCCACCACTTCTCAGACACAATTCTCTGGCATATTCTGGTCCGAGGTGAGCGTGATACTCGTTGTTTGCTCGTCCTGTGTTGTTTTGAAAAGACTGCACGACTCAAATTCGTTATACAAGTCCCCGTCCCCGTAGGCGACGCGATTCAATATGCACATATATTGTCACGTGATGGAAACACGGGCATATTGAATCGCGTCGCCTACGGGGACGTGGACTTGGATAACGGATATAAGTCACGGAGCCTCTCTAATACACCACAGGACGAGCACCCAACGAGTATCACGCTCACCTCGGACCAGAATATGCCAGAGCATTGTGTATGAGAAGTGGGTGTTTTCGTTGGATTCAATTACATCGTTCACGTGGTATAGAACCCACAGATAAAATCCGGCGACGAGGTGACCTCCGAAATACCTGTAGATATGATCTAATGAGCCCCCAAAATAATATATTGCCAACTCCCCCTGTGGGAGGAGATTTCCATATAAACATGATTATATTAGAGTACATTTTATATAAGCCGAATAAAAAAATTTGAAGCACGAGAAGACCTCCAGAATCTCGTTGCGGTCTCGCTCATATAGTTTTCCTCACGATACATTCAGAATTGAGCGCGCGGCGAGGGAAAAGGTCGAAAAGATCAAAAATGTCCCAAAATGGGAAAAAATTTGGCCGCGCCCTATGTTCCGCAAAGGGCTGTAACTTCCCAGGAGCGAAGGTCCGCGTCTATGCATATGTTTTTTTACATCCTATGATTGAACTCTTATAGACCTCGATCCACACCTCATGCACGCTCGGTGGTGCAGCGCGGAGGGCCACACACTATCTTCCCAAACATCCTACGGAATCCCCCCGCCATCGTGGCATCAAATGTAGCCCTCGGCGGCATAGTGTTCCAAATAATCCTACGGCATCCCCACCATTGCGCTATCAAACGCAGATCTCGGCGGCGCATAGAGCCCGAAAACTTGATTGAATATTCCGCATTCTTGAATCATTGGTGTGCCTGGCTGACGGACCTTACATGCGATCATAACCCTTGAATTTGCTCATGAACAATGTTCAGTTGTGAAATTTGACTGGGAACACTGTTGGATTTAGCTAAGATCGCTTCCCCCCGCAACTCTTGACATTTGTAGCAGATCTCGTGGGTTAGACCGTAAAAATTGATGCTACAACCCTGTGATATAGGCATCATGAGTGGATCCTGAGGAGGATGAGACGAGATGGAAAAGCAAAAAAAAAACGTGAGAACAGATTACTAGACCTCAGGCTAAGGTCCTAGCGGGCGGGTGCCTACAACCCAACCCGGATACAGAGTCCAAAGATTATGTCGAGTCAGGCTCCTCCGACACCAGTTTTAGAAAAGTGGATTGAGAACTCGAGTCATTGCTTTACAATTCTAGAGGGTCTTACGACCGCAGAAGTGTGACGGCACAATGGTGCGCAACGACTCACACAAGCAAGGCTCACCGCTCTGTCCTTACCCACCATACTAGCAGCCTTATACAGGATGCGAAGGGACTTGAATTGAATAGCGGCTGGAGGGCGCGAGCAGAGTATGAGGATGTCACGTCGCATCAGAGACGCGCGACGCGACGCGGTGTGTCGTGCTCGATCAGGTGCAAGCCGGGTAACGGGACGTGTCAGCATGATGTCGTAGGAAACAGTATAACACTAGTACAATGCACCACACTTGGACCCCAACACTGTTTTCTTTAATGTATCATCCCAAAGAGACCTTGACCCTAGAGCCTGAAGGCTGAGGTTGAACAGCCTTGCGGATATACTGCGCATAGAATTCGGATTTTGGAAGTGCGGATTTATCACGGTGTGGTTGGAGTGGAGTGGCATAAACGTGCAGTACGACCATGCAGCCCTTGTGAAGCGGAGATGCACAACGGTTGAACGTTGGAAATTCAACCACTTTCCCGAAAAGGGATGTGGCGGTGTTGGTTACGCACTCCTGGATAATTTTTGAAGGCAGCTATATACACTGTAGATGTGTGTAGTTGGATTGGAATGTAGTACGACCATGCAACCCTTGTGAGGCGAAGACGTACAGCGTTGGAAATTCAACCACTTTCCCGAAAAGGGATGTGGCGGTGCTGGTTACGTACTCCTGGGGATTTCTTGCTGCCCGCGCACGCAAGGAAGCACGCCAGGTTTAATTGAAAGAATGTATTTTTCACAAATTGAACATTGAAATTAGTAGTCGTACATGGGAGTAAGGAATGCATCTCCGGGGTCCTGACACCCAAATGGGCCACATCACCCTCGCGAATCATTTTACGACACTCGAACGTCCAAATTTGAAGCTGTCCAGTCCCTGTTGCCATAGGGGAGTTATTCGATAAGAGGGTGAGATTTCATACCTCGCTGAGCATTCTCAGGTAGAACATCTTGAAGATACCAGAAGAATGAGAAGCCTACTTGATAAGAAGGTTAGATTTCGCACCTCGCTGCGCACTCTCTGCTTCCAGCGACCATGCGAAGGAATCGTCGCTTGGTAGTATTTCAGATTGAAGCGATTCGTATGAGGTCGAACGCTATGCGCTATAGTCAATCCCAATATCATTTTTGTACCTCACGGGGTCGACAATGGGTCGCTGTGAGCACATCCAGCTTTGCCACCGGATGTGTCCCTCCGTCGCTTGATCTACAGCGTTGCTAGAAGTGGCTCCAAAAGTCCCGCTACTCCCGCCGCCGCTATTCCAAAATTCGACATCCTTTCGCGTGCGATAAATAGCGAGCAAGTCAGCGTCCTGAATCGTCAATGACGTGATGGCGACGTTGACGACCTCGTCGTATTCAACCAAAGAGACCGGGTCAGGGAAGGATTTGAACTTGCGATGAACCTGGCTGGTGCGCTCCATCGAAAACGAATTGGAAGAACTTCAAGCCATTGACGCGTTGGAATAACGTGAGATCCACCGGTTCTGGTACGGAGAGTCAACGGTGGCAGTCTGTGCGTGTTGTCGTTGGCTGAGTCGACGTCCACCGCGAAAGGAACATATTTATCGGCTTCAAATCCAGGTGGGAGTGTAGAATTCTCCGAGAAGGATGTGCAAGGAAAACCGACGAACTCATAGAGCTCTACAGGCGGCCGTCCATCTTCTGCGTCCCAGATACCTTTCCGGATGTTACACAAGACGATTGGTCTGGTGTTCCCGTTAAATTTTCCCATCCCAAGGTCAGTGGTTTCTCCCTCGGGTGACACCAGTAACTCGGGGTAAGAAATGCTGGATGGAAGATTAATACTAAAATCCAAACGATGTCGGTACTTGCCATTCCGGCCCCTGCCCAATTTCCTGCGTTGTTGGAACTGTAATAACAACGTATAGTCCAGGTATGGCACTCTCAGGGAAGTTATCTAGGTCGAGAAGGTCCATCACAGGACTGGAATGTGGGCATTGAAAAATGTTAGGGGCGGGCACAATGTCATGGTCACGTCGTGACCAGTGACCCAACGTGACTCTTCCCAGATCATCCATGTCCGAGACGGAAGTACAAGCCGTCGCGGTCGCGGCGCCCAAAAAGCAAAAGAAGCTCAAGCCCGCGAGAAAGCAGGTTAAGCCTGGGGATGTAGTCAAGACCGAAGCACCCCAGACGGGGAAGGAATACAGTCAGTTCGTCTTACCTTTATTTCCGCCAGTAACTGAATTTTGCTAGATATTTGGTACAACAAATGGGCCGGCGGAGACCGCGAGGACAGCTACTCCAAGTCTGTTTTACCTCCTCAAAGTATACCATATCGCTGACCCACATAATGCAGCAAAGTCAAGTCCCAGACGCGCTGTAATATCAAGCGCGACTCGGGCCTGACCCGGGCAAATGTCACCGGCATCAAGTATACCTGCCTCTACTTTGCGCGAGGGTGCTGTCCGTACGGCTGGGAATGCGAGTATCTACACATGTTGCCGGATCCGGACGACCAGCTTCCCGACAGCTCCAAGGACTGCTTCGCACGCGACAAGTTTTCCGACTACCGCGACGACATGGGCGGTGTGGGTAGCTTCAACCGTCAGAATCGGACGTTATACATTGGGCGCATTAAGGAGACGGGCACCGGCGACGAGACGGAGGAGGTCGTTATGCGCCATTTCAAAGAGTGGGGCACCATTGCACGAGGTGGGTGGTCTATGATGAGTCAGTCACCTTGTTCTTGGACTCAACCGTCTGCTTCCCAGACGACTCCGCCTCGGGATGGGCCGTCAAAGTCCTTCAATACCGAAGCGTCGCGTTCGTGACCTACGTTTCCGAGTTGCACGCGCAATTCGCCAAAGAGGCGATGGCATGCCAGTCAATGGACAACGACGAAATCCTTAACGTCCGCTGGGCGACCGAGGATCCGAACCCCGTCCAGAAGGTCGCGGAGAAGCGCCGCCTAGTCGAGATGGGGCAGGAGGTCATCAAGGCCAAGATCGACCCGCGCATCGTCGACGCGATGCGTACTGTGCGCGCGCTCGAGGACGGCGACGTGCTGGACGACGACGGCTACATTCTTGGCGACGACGAGGTCGAGGACGACGGGTCTGGGCAGCCTGGGGCGAAGCGACGGCGCATAGAGGCTTCGGATCAGGCGCAGGAGGCGGAGCAGCCCCCTCCACCAAAGGGCCTGCTGAGTGCAGACACGCTCGAGGGCCTGAAGTACTTTGCAGAGATCCGAAAACGGAATGGCATGCCGGTCGCTACGCCGCCCAGAGCCTCCGCCGCTCCTACTCCGCTGAAGGAAGGATTGGGCCTGGCGGACTACGGTAGCGACGAGGATTAGACCCCGATGTGTATTGTACAAGGCGTGTTTCGAATATATATTAACGAGTTGAAAGTCGTCATAATACAATTCAGTAAAGAGGGACGCATTCCTAATCGGAATCCCTGCCGCCGCCGCTGCCCTCGGCCTCGCCATCGTGTACTCCCTCGTGCAGCGAGAGATCCGCGATGCGCTGAGCCTCCGCGGCCGCATCTTCCTCCTCCTTCTCCCTCCGGTACTTTTCGAGGTCCCACTCGTCCTCGTCCCCCTCGTCCTCGTCCTCGAACCACTCGGGATTGTACTCGAACTGCGCAAATTAGTAGGACGCTTTAGGAACCAAGTGAGGAGACAGACCAGATCCTTGCCGCTCATACCCGTGTTTTTCCCGGCCGAGTGCTGCTGCTCCTTCGCCCTGCGCATCGCCTCCTGCTCCGCCTCCTTCTTGTCCATCCGTGTTTTTTTCCACGCAGCGAAGGTCTCAGGCGTGACGGGCGTCAGGTTTGGGCCGAGTTTGTGGCGCTGGATAACGTATTAGGAACGTGCGGAGACATCGACCCTGGTCGTACTCACCTCGACTTCGAGGAACTCCTCGATGCTGATGACGTTGGCTTTTGCGGCTTCCTCGGCGGCTTTGCGTTGGGATTTCAGGACGAAGCCGGGGGGAAGGGCGTGCCTGTACTGGCACTGTTCGCCGTTTGGGCATTCCCAGAACCAGCCGAACCTACAACGTCATTTAGTTCGGGAGGAAACATGGGACGCCGATTCGTACTTTTGACTCTCGATGGCCTGGATGAAATGCTTGCACACGATCTACACAAAAGACGTGAAATCAACAGAGTATAGATGAGATGAGAGCACATACATCTGTCGTCGTCCGCGGGTTCCCTGCTTTTGAGAGGACGACCTGTGCTAGCTTTTCTTGGTCCCAGGTATCCATTGTGTCCGCCAGCTTCTCCTCCCGACTGTCCTCATACAAGTTCTTCTTCTCGACTTTGCGGTCGACGTTGAGATCGTGACTGAACTTGCACTTGTTCCCCTTCTCACAGTGGCCTGCTTTGAAGAACGCACACAGCACGGTCTTGGGGTCGACACCAAAGGGCACCTTCTGCGTCTGGACGGGGCGGAGGAGCGCAGCCTCCTCCTTCTTACGTTTCTCCTCCTCGAGCTTCTCCTTCGCGCGCATCTGCTGCTCTTTCTCCTTCTCGACGGTCGCGCGGGACTTGCCCGTGATCGCCGCCTGCGCCTGAATTATAGCAACCTGCTGCTTCACCTTGGCCGACTTGTTTTTCTGGAATCCAGGTGAATTTCCTTTGCAAAAATTGGAAAACATAGGTACGGACATTTTTCATGCCAAATGTCTGGAGACCTGATCAGTCAGTGCGCTTCGAAGTGAGCAGCGATATTTGAAGTACCTTGTCCTCCTTGACTTTGGAGGAGCTCCCTTGGACCTGCTTCTTGGGCGGCATTTTGATGCAAGAATCGGGTGCGCGCGGACTGGGAGTCGAGTTGGTGTGAGAGCTTGATTTGGCTGTGTGTGCCTACAGACGCATCATGTGACCAGCGCGTCGCGTCGGCCGAATTGGATTAGGAGCTATGTAATTGATCTGCTTTCTGAGGGGAAAATGAGGCATAGTATTCATGTTAAGCAAGCCAAAAACGACAAATGCGACATTATAAAAAACTTATAGTAAACTGCTAGTGGATTTGAAGTGAATTCAACCTCTCATCGACTGAACAGACACTGTCGAGCTGCGACGACTTCTCGTATAGTGGCCGCGCCTCTGTCCACAGAGTTTCGGCCTTTGAAAAATCTCCATTTTGCCTCGCGTAATCCCCCAGTCGAACCATGCAATCTGCCCGGTTACGATGGATGCCCATGGCGGTAAAGCCCTCCAGCGCCAAAGTAAATAAACTGACCGCGGTGTCTTGGTCTCCTTGAACAGAGTAGATGTCGCCGAGACAACGTAATGAGTTATGTATCGCCACCAGATTTTGGGTTTTTTTGCCAAACCCAAAAAGAACCAGCGCAAAAGCAAAGGTGGTGGAAATGTCGCTGAGGTCATATACAGGGTCACTGAGCTTTTCTAAGCATAAAATCGCCATGTCGACCCGAAAGCGATAGGTCACAAGGCACTTTTCATAAAATTGCCGTGGCTCGTCTTTGAAACCGCGCCGCAACTGGAGGTCCGCAACGACGAGATCGCAGAAGGTGACACCACCGCGAGATCCCAACGATGTGAACATCGCCCGGGCTGCATCCAGACTCTGGTTAACGGTCTCTTCTGGGGCCCCGATCGCCGAATCGACAAAGGCAATATTTAACTGGGCGTACGCGTATTCAATTGGTGATTGGTCTTTCGACGTTTTCTCCAGAATTTGGGTGTGAAAGAAGCGTGATTCCTGAAATTCCGACTTGAAAAAATGGATATCCCCTTCGGAATTCATGATGGAAATGTCCAGGGTTCCCCCACGCATCCCGCAGAGAGTCAAGAGCTTTCTGGCTCTCGTGCACTGCTCGACGCTGCGTTTGAAATCGCCCAGCGAGGAAAGACAAAGTATTTCCGTGTGGATGGCGTGCGCTTCAGCTAGCAGATGACCACCGGGCTTTGTCGCTTCTTGGGCCTGTTGCGAATAATTTTGACCGAGTCGGTAGTTCCCTTTGTTCCATTCAACCTCGCTGAGGTGCATCAGCGCCTTCGTTTGGCCATTGGCGTCCCCAATTTCAACAGATAAGGTCAGGGCTCGATTAAAGTACGTGGTAGCTTTGGCGGAATCCTCGGTGTGGATCAGATAATACGACCCAAGAACGTTGTACAATTGCACTGGAAAATTTCAGTATAGGATCTCTGATCCACGCGTTTTCCAACACGCACCTTCTCCAACTGGGTCGTTAGCCAACGCGAACTCTTCTATCGCTTTCACTTCGAGACGAGCGGGGTCGGCAACGATTTTATACTCGTACGATTCCAGAACGGTCGTCATATATTCGCCCTTGAGCTGATGATCGCCACAGCCTTCGACCAAGTCCGCAACACGCTGCATGAGGCCCGATACACCTCTGCCAATCGCTCGCGAAAATGAATCCACGGTTAATACGCTGGGTATAGACCATATAAATTCGGTGGATAACAGAGAGAACAAGCGTTAGGTAGCACCTTCGTATCGTTTCGGAGAGATCCTCCACGTCAAATCGTAAGCTCCAGTCCAGAACGCTGTTGAAATTTCCCAAGTTGGCGGAGATTCGGGGAATACAATCCGGGGCCGATATTTGCCGATATGATTTCCACAGCATGAGAATATCGTACAAGTATTTTCGCATCGGCCGTACCAACGATGGAGGAGGAGGATGGGCACTTCGGACATATTCTCGGATAGGAACCAGTACTTTGAGACGCTCGTCACGGTCGACATAAGCGAGGGATGTGCGTATCAGAGCCGCCTTGCACTTCTGGATGTCTCGAATTGGGAGAGCGGTCTGTATGAGCTCAGAATCGTAAATGCCATCAGGGAGCAGTGAGACGACGCCGAGCAACTCCTGGGCTCCCGGAACCGAACGCATGCGGGGGCTTGAGAGAGATAGCATAATGGAAATGTCCAAATTTGACCGCTTGTCCTGGCCTTCGGAAAGCAATGTAGTGCTTTCGTTTTTCCACCGACGAAGCACGGTGTCACTGCCTTCAAATGAGACCGCATTTGCAATCAGGCTCACCTAGCTTCAATTTAGCATCGCAGTGAGATTGTGAATGGAGGACTTACCGCTAAAGGCAGATGATCTGTCAGACGGAGGAGTTCCCGGATATCGGTTTCGTCGTGATTGTCGTCTGCGATATCGGAAAATGTTTGGAGGGCAGCATCGTAAGAAAGCGGTGTTAATGCAGGTAAGAACGGCCTAGTCCAGCGGACTTTTGCCGGTCGTTCCGCACCGCGCAGTGTGACCTACGCGCAAATACATCGTACATGAGTAGATTTCACGAAGAAAAAAGGTAACCAAATCACCAGAAGAGCCAAGTGGGGAATATCGGTCAAAAGAGCAAGAAACTCCTCAATGTCGAGACGGAAGGTCCTCGGCTCCCAGGGTGTTTCCAGGTTGTCCAGTACGATCAAGGTGGGCGGGCCAGCAGATAGGGACCGGATGATCGTCTTGACCGCATTCCGAGTTGCGTCCAGTTCGAGATGCGACGCGACGAGAGATAGCAGGTCAGAGTGCGTAGTCGCAGAGTCACACGCAATAAAGTAACGACGATTATATTTTGCGGCGATGTCGGTGTGATGGATAACCGCTGTTGCGAGGCTCGTTTTGCCCATTCCACCTGTCCCCAGGATCGCCGCTCGCGCCGGTTCTCGAAGGAACATATCGACCAGGTATTTTAATTCGTAATCTCGACCATGAAATATTTTGGGAGTTGGGGGGAGCAAGGACAAAGAAAGCGAGCTACAAGACATTTAGCGGCGACGCTTAAGAGTAATTTAGCACCCAATACCTGTCCCAAAAATCGGAACACCGCTCGATCTAAATGCAGATATCAGACCAGGGTATCTGACCGTTTGACGAGATCGCCGAAAAAAATACATACCGAGGAAACGTTGTCAGAAAATACTTGGGAGGCCTGAGCAGCAATCAGTTGCAGGAGATGTTCATGCCTAGCACTGTCGTCGATTCGAAAACCAGCTAACGCGGCCGTAGCGCCGACGGCGTGCTGCACCTGATGCAAAGCGAAAGAAATGGGTCTATGTCATTGTCTCAGGTTCTAAGGATTCGTCGACGTACAGCAAAAACATGAAGAGCATGTTGGAGCCCCTCTTTGCACTCCTTGAGCTGTTGTGCGTTCTCTCCCTGCCGAAAGAAACGCTTGAGCGTCCCCATTTTGACCATGTCTTCCACAAATGAAAGGATCTTCTGGAGGGTCCTGCCACGTTTGATCAATTAGTCGGCTTTTTAACAGCAGAAGTGAGCGGACCGTGCAAAGTGCCCGATATTATTAAGGGTAGATGGTGGTAGGAAATCCCCAGTTTTCAAATTGACACAAACGTCGACGATAGACCAAAGAAGCTCGTGAATCTGCTCGATCATTAACATGCATTGATCTTTGTTGACTTTGACGGACTTTGCTCAAGTCAGGATGAAACGAACCGGATTGTTTCCGAAGTAAATCGCACCTGGACGACGCTCAAGATCGCAAAACTGATTGCAGAGACCGATGAAAGAAATGGGACTTGAGACGATTCAGACATGTTCCGAAGAGCACCGGCAGCGACGGTAGCATTTTGAAGAACGTTTTCAGCCTTGAACCTGGATTTGTTGGAGCTCATCGTGGGGCTGACGGATGCAGTGGGAGGCAGTCGAACGACAACGGATTAGCGCTAATTAAGTTAGCCAGTTTTAATTGCTTCCGCGGTTGATTGTTCCAAGAGGCAACTTGATCCTATTCCATGTCTTGCAGGTCAGCTCTGGGTCAGCTCAGCGGATTGGGATGCGTGCCATACGTAGGCGGGAGCCTGATCAGGCAGGTAAATCGTGTTCGAAGCTGATAAGTAAGCTTGGTACAGAGAATGCGACGGTTGCGAGCGAGTCTTCAGCGTGAACTCTCGGAGTCTTAATAACCGGGTAATCGGGCGCTCAAGGCCGCTCAAGGTCAGACTTCTTCGAGGGTATC
The DNA here is from genome assembly GCA_029289565.1 of Mycena galericulata. Taxonomy (NCBI): domain Eukaryota; kingdom Fungi; phylum Basidiomycota; class Agaricomycetes; order Agaricales; family Mycenaceae; genus Mycena; species Mycena galericulata. Next base: position 173,828 of record JARKIA010000091.1, read on the forward strand.
TTCCGCTCTCCCTGGTTTCTCACGTTCGCGTTGATGTAGAGTCCAGTGTCGCTGGCGGCTGGATGGATTGCTGGTTGAAGTTCGGAACAAGCCGCCTTCCTTCGTAATATGCACGTGCTTCGAAGGGTCTGGACTCCGACTCTTGCCAGGCTTGCTCCGAACCTATACTCAGCTCTCAAATCCTATCCCACGAACGTCCGAACTGGGCGGTGATAGAACGCACAGTAAGCCTAAGCATTGAGCGGAACCCTGACCAGGATAAACGGACAACCTTGGATAAACGGACGCTCGAGCAATGTCAATCCTTCTACGAGATCCAGCTGGTGAAGCAATGGCGAAGGGTATATAAGCCTGCCCTTGACAGAGGGGGGTTCTGCAACATGTCTTCCACCAACTCTTCCCAACCTCTCAACATCTCCATCGTCGGCGCAGGCATCGGCGGCTTGACAGCGGCCGTAGCGCTCAGAAGAAATGGGCATATTGTCCAGGTCCGTGCTCTTGGTCTTTGCCTGGACGTGGTACTGATCTGATTTCGTAGATATTCGAAGCTGCAGAAATCAAGTCGGAAATTGGCGCTGCGGTGGGCGTACAGACCAACTCATTGAGGGTTCTGGACCACCTCGGGGTGTCCAGGAACAATTTGAAGGGTGTTCCCTGGCGTGAGGTTTGTTTACATCATTTCTGGCACGAATTGTTCTGAGTTCCATCTTAGAGCGTCGTCTTTGACCGTGAGGGTGGAGAAGGCACGAGCCACAAATGGCTGGTCCCTGCTATGGATACGAACGTAAGTTATGTCCCAGCGTCGATGAGTGCCATTCCTGATGCCCAGCAGGGCTTACTTGTGCACCGAAGCGATTTGTACGAGGAGCTGAAACGGCTGGGGACGAGCGAAGGCGAAGGTCGGCCGGCGAAACTACGCCTTGGTACCAAGGTCGTCGCGTCTGACCCTGAAGAGGGGACGGTCACTTTGAATAGCGGCGAAGTCGTCCAGGCAGATGTTGTTCTCGGAGCGGACGGAGTCCATGTATGCATCGAATCCCTGTTCCTTCTTGGCGGTACTGACAATTCTCCAGTCGGTCGTTCGCACTGACATCCACGGAAGCGTTGAGGAGGCGCAATCAACGGGTTTGTCCTGCTTCCGCATGGTATTAGAGGCGACGAACCTCCGAAACATACCGGAGCTTGAATGGCTCTATGCCGGAGTCAGTGGCACTCGCAGTGTCATCACGAAGGATGGACCGTTCCGCATGTTCCTCATCTACCCATGCCGGGGCGGATCTCTCATCAACGTCGTCGCATTTTATCCCGATTCACCTCAAGAAGCAGCAGGTGAGCGGTGCAGTACTCTTCCTCAGAAAGTGTTTTAAATGTATCCCGCACAGCTTGGATTCCGACTGCAACCCCCGAAGAGTTCGTAGCCAAGTTCCGCGATTTCGACCCCAAATTCCTGCACATCTTGGATCTGCCAGTCCACGGTGCGATTCACAGATGGAAGTTGCGGGTGCTGCCCCTCTTACCAACTTGGATCCATGGACGAGCGGCTCTCCTCGGAGACGCTGCACACGGCACACTGCCGCTACTTGGCCAAGGCGCAGGAATGGCAATCGAGGACGCCGGAGCCCTGGGGTGTCTACTCCCCTCCGGAACTCGACGGGAAGACGTCCCGGCTAGGCTCCAGGCGTACCAAGATCTTCGAAAGCAGCGCGGAGAGTTTGTGAACAGAGAATCTATCGAGCAGGTGTCGAAGAAAGGCTTTGACATTGTACGATGTAAGCTAAGTCAATTCAAGCTCGGGGGTGTTAAGCTCACATTCGATCCCCAGCTAAAGAACTCCAATCTTACCTCCTGGAATATAACTCAATAAAAGCTGCAGAGACGCTCTTCCAGGAACGTTTCGGCGGGGCTCCCCTAGCACTGTCGGCATAGACGAATTCTCGCAGCTTAGGATAGTACCGTAACTCAGTTAGACATATTGTAAAATTGAATATAATTCGACCCTAATGCGGCACTGGTCGCCAACTTGGAGTTGTTCCTGTCCGAGATCTCGGCAGCATCCTTATCCAGCCGGCTCAAATGAACATTTTCATGCCTTCCAATGTGAAGGATTCGTCATGACAAAGTCTCCTGCGACTAGCCTGAGGCTTTTTTAGATTTTTTCTACTTTTGTCCTCTCAGTAAAGTATCGTCAGTCCAACTGCTGTATCAGTCTGTAAAAAAAAAAGAGGGAAGACGCGGGATACACGCGGCGACTGATTCCCTGGTTTATAAGTAACCTGCAGACTGCTTCCTGCCAATTTCGCGTCAGACACAGATTCGCGTTCTGCCACGTGATCGTATCCTTGCTGACACACCGAAGCCAACCCTCAGCCGCCTTTGCTGCCGCCTCAGGCCTCAGGGCTCTCTCCTCCTCCAAACCGCAGCTCGTTAGGCGGAAATGTCGCGCATTCCTCAACCATCTCGAGGAACTCATCGAAATGCCACCTCTCCAGCGAAGCCGCCGGCGTCGAGGGTCAGAACGAAGTCTACGGTCGCACGAGCGACAACACCTTCAAAATCTCTGCTGAAACCACGTACCGATCCAGATTTAGACAAGAAACCTACACCAACTGGACCCCCCCTCTCCATCAAAGAGGCAATAGCCTTGAAAAGGGCCGAGGCCAAGAAAGGGCAAAGCTCGAGCTCAAGTCCACTAGATAATTTCGCAAGTCTTGAGGATGCAATACCCGATGTCCCACCACTGGTACCAGAGGCCGAAGACATACTCGGACGTCCGCCCCTGAGAGAGACTATCGAACGAGCGAAGAGTACTGGTATGTTTTACAAGACAACGTCTGTGTCCTGCTGATCTGAATAGGTCTTGAAAGGCTCATTAAACCTTTCGACACGGTCTTTGCGCTGTATACCATCGGCCCTTTTTGACTCCCACCTTGGCATCACGCCAGAGCCTTTGAAATCTGTACCCGAGGAGCCGCCTCTACCTCCGGCACCGGAAACCCGACAAAAACCTCGCGGCCCTGCCTGGTTCGAGATTCAGGATTTAGAGGTCCTGAAGGTCTGGGGGAACGAAATCGTTGAAATCCAGCCCGAGATTGCTCTCTTTGGGTCACTCAAATCGATAGACGTATGTGATCGGTTCGCTCATCTATCTCGTCTTAATGTTGTTGCAGCTTCATAAAAACAAGATTGTTTCCTTACCGGACCAGTTCGCAGATTTAGCCGCACTCACGACCCTCGATCTATCCCACAACGCCCTAACCTCTCTTCCTGCCAATCTGTTCTCCCTCCCGGCCCTGTCCAATCTCAACGTCAGCAACAACGCACTAACCTCCCTCCCATTCTCGGCCTCCTTTTCTTCCCCCAAGGCCCGAGCTGCGCCCACGGCTCGCGGGTTATTTTCGGCAGAGATTGAGCGAGCCTCCGCCCCCCTCCCAAAACTGGTCATCTTCGATGCGTCCCACAACAAATTAACCGCGGGCTCCATCGATCTAAGCATCCCCGAATCGATTGTCACCCTCGACCTCTCCGCCAACCCGCTAGATGGCGCAGGACACGGACCGTGCAGCAAGCTGTTTACGGCCCTCGCGGCGTTGCAGAAACTCAAGGTGCTCCGGTGCGAGAAGGCCGACGTCTCTGACCGCGTTTTTGAGGGGACCTCGTTCTCTTCCAAGGCGTTCCCAAGGATATCTGTTTTTGATTTTGGTTCCACCCAAATCACGGAGAATGGAGTCTCATACGCCCTTAAGGGTCTAGCTCAGGAACTCCAATTCGAGATTACGAACGAGGACCCACCCCCGGGCGTTGCCCGCGTCATCGTCGGGAAGAAGATTGTGCGAGAAGCGTGGGAGATCGAGGCGGAGCGACGCTCTAAATCGCGGGCCGGCAAAGCGGCGGACGGCGGGCTGGAAGGGAACAACGCCCCTTCCGCCCCCGGCAAGGCTGTCCCCAAGAAATCCGTCATCCCCGCGAAGGCCCCGGTTGTGAAGGAAGCTTGGGAGATAGAGGCGGAACAAGGACTGTCGACAGAAGGCGGGAAACGACGGGCACGGGCTGCCGCAGCCGCTGCCGCCGCTGCTGGAGATAACTCCGCATTGGGCCACGGTGCACCTCCACGTCAACCGTCTCCTGCCCCGAGAACGTCCTCTTTGGCGGATCCACAGTATTACACTCCCCGCACGGAAACCCTCACCCTCCCCGCCTCGACAGCCCCCCCGAAAGCGTCGGGCCACTCTCGAGCGTTCTCCCTAGCTGCGACGTCGCTCGTCAAGTTTCCCCCGGCTAGAGTGAGCGATGTCGCGTTGCCCACTGCCACCATGCCCCTTGCCCTCATCGCCGTGCAGCCATTTGCACAGACGCTCAAAGTCTTGCTGCTCTCCAATCGCCGAATGGACCGCTCATTCATGCTGCCAACCCCACCGATGGGCGAGCCGCTCTTACCACGGCTGGAGGAGCTGAGCCTGGAAGGCTGTAATCTGGGAGATAATGTCGCCGTCTCCACCGCATCTCCCGAGGAAACGACTTTCGCCGCCGTACCCTCCGAGACCAGGCTCATCCTCCCTCTTCTGACTGAACTCTTCCCAAGCCTTCGGACGCTCAACATGGCGTACAACACCCTCACTAGCGCCTCGCTCACTACTGCCGTTTTATCGGGCTTGATTCTCTCCTCTGACGCCGGACCCCCAGCTCCCGTCGCACGCAAAGGCCTGAAGCAACTGCAGCTGCGCGGGAACCGCATCACGGATCTCGACGGCTTCCAGGGCGTCGCGCTACTCTTCAAGGGGAATCGTCAAGTCCCCGGGTGGGGTCTGGAGGAGCTCGATCTCCGGGACAACGAGATCGGAAAGCTGCCCGCTGAACTTGGGCTGCTGCCGCTGGATGTTTTTCTCGTAGACGGGAATGTGTACGTGTCTTTGATGCTCTGCTTTCTTCTCCGCGGGCTTCTGATTTATGAATTTCCATCTAGATTCCGTGTCCCGGCCCGAAGAATATGGGAAAGAGAAGGGACAGCAGGTTTAATGAGTTGGCTGAGAGCGCGGATTGACTGATTCTTTGCTGTCGACATTCTGCCGGACTGTGGACCCAGTTCAAGTTTTATCTATTTATCGGACATTCTAATCCTTGTTACAGTACTTAGACCGCCAGCGCTGCCCTTCCGTCTATATAGACGGGCTCCTCAGTTTTAATTGATGAACGCTCCGGATACGCACCATCTTGAAAAAGGAAATCAACGCAGTGGATAATGACTCAGTTGATGGATCTACAAATCGAATCGTGAGATTGGCTGGGCTGGCTCCTCGATTGATCGCCACAACAAGTCACCAAGATCATCGCGACGAGTTTATTATGGCGACTACGCTCTATCATCATTCTTGTCCTTGATATCTCGGCCAAGTTCGAAGGGGAGCTAATCCATGAATGCCGGTGAGGATGTGATAACTAATGCCTATATCCCGCATGTGATCACACACACACAAAGCTAGCTCTGTGGCCACCCTGATAAATATAGCAGCTACACCGTCGGACTGACACATTTCTCTAGTCGGCGTTCGTGCAAGGCGGTGTCCTACTCTGTTTGAGAGAATTACAAACCGTTGCTTGAGGCCACAACACGGGATCCGTCTCTTTCTCTCTCAACCCGCTGCCAGAGTATCTTTACAATGCATAGCTCAATGCATGGATCCCGCGTCGTGACGGGTTTCGTGGCTTAGCCGGTCGAGAAAGTAATTTTTACTCTAGACTCTCGAACGTGGGCTATCTGAACTCCTGGGACAGAGCCCTGATACTGAGGTGAATTTTCCCGACACCAATCATATTTACTCACGAAATATAGGGTTTCAAAAAATATTGGATCGGACCGGATCGGGCCGCTATTTAGTCTTGTAGGTCCCAGTTCATCGGTGTCAACAAATGCACCACGGTCAGACAAACCGTACCCGACGCCTATTACTGCACATCACACGTCCTGTGTTGGAATGGAAACTCTTGTAATTATGCGCAACTTAAGCGATTGGAGTCAGTGAGAGGTAACTAGCCACCTGGTCATATGAGCCGCAGGAGCAGGGCCGAGCACTGTCTGGCACGTTCTTGGCTGGAATTTGGACCCATGTGTACGTACGCCACCATATCAGCTTCCCTGATTTTATTCGTGATGAAAATATTAAACTTTTCCGGTAGCTTGAAGGGATGGATGCTCTCCAGGAAAAGATCCAACGGTCAAGTATGGATTCCGCGTTTTCTTGCACGTTTCATTACTTACACTTTTGCCAGCGGGAAGGCCTATGGCAAGAACGGATGTTCCATATTCGCGGCACGCGCACCCCGACAGTCCCCCGACTTACGGTTGTTCGCGTACCGCGTACCGTATGGCAACCGCCCCTCCGGAAGCCGCCGGCTCTTGTTGTTCTTCCATTCAGTTCTTGTTCCATCTTGATGCTATCACAAGCTTAAACCTCTTGTTCTCTCGCCTTCCCTTGTAAATTTAGACCGATGTCCTGCAAGCCCCATCTGCAAAATTTCCGGTCGCTTCAGGTGAATCAGGTCGCTTCCGCATCAGTATGATCGATCGTCGGTCGTTGAGCTTCTTCAGGCTCGACTTACGACAGTCTGATCTCGGCTGTGGTATTGCCGACACCTCGAGGCCCTCCTCGAGGCTACCAACTCGCATTTGGCAGTCAAAATGGGAATCGACGTCTGGACAAAGTTCACCGATGGGCGCGATGTAGCTGAAGTCCAAACATCATCCATGACTTGAGTAAACTATCACTAGACTGTTGCACGTTTCACTCAAGTTCCACAGCGAGGGGGATGGTACATACGCGCCCACAAGTCTATATAATTGTAAAATTACACAACCAACCGACGGATAAGGGAATACAAAAGAAACGGTCATTTAAAGGTAGACCTGATGTATCCACCCATCCACTCCTTCCAGCCCGATACTCCTTCCGCAGCATGGCACTTTCTTGTCCAACCCTTCCTTCAAGTTGTGCCGAGTTGAACATCGATGACTACTTTGATTTCGATGCCGCTTCCTGCAACTCGTCGTAAGCAACACACCGCATTGTATAGACTTCATCTAACACTTTTCTAGGAGCCCCACGGCGGGTTGGGAGTTCCTTCATTCACAGACTGCCTGCTCACCCAAAGACCACGAGAACTCCATGTTGACCAGGCTGGTGCTCGACCGCATTGCGCCCGACGACGCATACCAAATCAAGGTCGATGTTGCCGGTATATACGCAGAGGCATACCACGACTATACTCTTGGGCTTCCCCTTCAGACTACGCAATGTGCGTTCTTAGAGAACCCCGAGGTAAGATTTTTTAACAAAGTGATTCAAATTGTAGGGGCCTTATCGCGCTTAGGCATACGATTCCTCAGATTCAGAATCGTCACGGTGCTGGTCAGTGCCTGGAAGTCCATCCTCATTCATGTCGGCCCTGTCTCCTCCGCACTCGCCTATCAGTTGCGGTGGCGACAACGCCGAAACCGATTTCGGGTTTTCGTCCGATGCTTGTGGCCATCCTCTCCGCACCCCTTCTCCCGCCCCGTCCTATACGGTCGCTCCATCCGAACTTTCAACATTGGGATCCTGCGCGGAAGCCAGAACGGGCTTGAGTCCTTGCTCCGAGTCTATATCTTCACTCGCGACAATTGTGCATGCTCCTCGTCCGGTTTCACCCCGCAGAGACATTGTCGGGAGCCTGGAGACCATCGTGCAGTCGCATTTAGGGCTCCAGATGAAGTACATCCCAAACCAAACGGAACCTCCATATTGGTCCAATCCCTCACAAGCTCCTCGCGGCTGCCCCCAAATAATTCACCTGGACTTCGACGAGCGTCCTCCGCCAAGATCCCCTTCGTGCGGATCTGAGGGTCCAGTCCACCGTGTCGGGAGATTCAAAAAGAAGGCTTCGCGGAAAACCAGGCCCGTATGTCCCTTTCCTGGTTGCGGCGTAACAGCAACCCGGATGGCCGACATTGTTCGCCATTGCAGACAACTCCACCAACGTCCTTGCCTCCCAAAAATCTTCAGAGAAACAGGGAAGGATCGCGCATGGTGCATGGGCTGCCTCACGATTTTGTCGCGCGGCGACTCTCGGCGGAGGCACGAGAACACTTGCCCCCACTTCGCGGAATACCGAAAGAACGGCAACATACGGAACCCAATGTTCCTTCCACTCCCGGAAATCTATCTCGAAGACGATCCGAACTATCGCCTATGGTGCTTGACGTGCTTCACGACTTTCACACATCCCGATGAACGACACACACATGAGGAGAAGGGATGCAAAGGAGCCATCATTGACAAGTCTCGTCGCTCATGACACGACATTCATCGTTAAGTATTTATTTGCCCTCTCATATTGTTGTAACCCACTGGCCTGGCTGTACACGTTTCTATTGTTCCACTTGCTGTCTCTGCCAAAACTGTATTTGCTCGTACATGTGTATCCCGAGTGTATAATTCTGTAACCCTAGACATATATCATCTTAATTTTATTACTTGGAATTAATCACATGGCCCACACTGTGGCCAAAGTCCAGCGCGGATCGCCAGAGGACGGATGGATTACCGGCTCTCCGGGAAGGCCATGGTAGCCATGGACGGACCCTTGGTGCCCGTATGTCGCGGAGCACTTGAAACGCCGGAGTAGTCACCTGATCGCGTCGGACTCTGAACGTCGAGATCAAAATTATGCGGCAATGGTTCTTTTGCCCTCAATTTAATGTGATGATCCTAAATACGGTTCCAGTTGGGCAGAATGGATGCAAAGGATTCGAATTCGAAGTGGCAGCCCTGAGGAAGACCTGCGATACCGCCTAAAAGCTGACTTTATTTGAGTCAAACTTGCCGGATTTCATCCACTGAATGGTTTGAGCAACTAGCACTCTCGGCGGGCACGTATGCTCCCTCCAAAGCGACAAAGTATGACCTCAATCCGTCCAGAACCGAATACTTCGTCCTTTTCTCTCCGTGGACCAATCGAAATGCCATCAGAGCGCGCCCACAAAGACATAAGCTGGATTCCACCGCTGATTACTGAGTCAAGGGCAGCTGACTTGGACGGGCGGCCATGGAATTAAGCCGCAAATTGAGAAGCGTGTACAATGGGGTATCTTGACACGCACAGAGCAGCACGGGCCACCCGACATTAATTGGTGTACGCTTGTTGACCGGCGGGGAGAGCCTGGTACGGTCGGCCCCACTCACAGGCACACAGTTCAATGGTAGCACAAGCCGCGGATCACTGAATGGGCAGGCGCCCATCGACCGGCGGAGGAGCAACGGTATGTGTACATGGCTCCGCTCACCAGGCACACAGGGATAAGTGACGGACGCGATAGGACATCGTGAGGACGGAAGGATGCCGAAGCAGCGCGCTCGGCATGTTTTCATCGCATCGAGGAACGAGAGCTAATGACTGTGCCCAGCCTTGGGAAATAGGACACAGCCGCCGCCACGGAACGTGTTTCTGGGAGCCGCCTTTAGGCGCGCTCAAAAACAAACCGGAAGAAACGCATTAATCCGAATAGTCCTAAGTAGAGCGGTCCATAGTCCAATCTCGCGCGTACAGGGATGCAGCGATATCCAATAGCGTATGAGCCTCCAGGGTGCATGCAAGCCTCGGGATGACGCCTGACATAGGGAGGCACTGCGCGTTGAAGGGTATCGCATTGGAATGGAAAAGTCCTTGAGATTCTGCATGCGCATAAATATGAAGCAAATAAGTTCCGAACGACTCCGGTGATACGATCGGAGATTAGCTTAAAAGGCTGAATGGCATGGATAGACTCCGAAATGAAATGAGCGCTAGCTGTTGTGCTCCACCCGCGCTCAGACAGAAGGACTCCGATCGCGCGAGTTCGACCTGAGGCCCCCTGTATAGTCCAAATATACGATTTCGCGAAGGATGTCCGAAGAGGCACTGCAGCCGGGATGGATACACGAGGCAAGAGCGGTCAAATAGGGCGGGAATGAGTGCTGCAGAAGAGAGATAGGTCGAGCAGCCTGGCAAGGCTGGGGTTCTGCGCAGTGTCCTGCGAGAACCATTCAAGGCAGTGGTGGCACGCGCGTGGTGAAGCGCCTTGGGCTTTCTTTCTGGATTTTATTAGCCCGGTCTTGGAGGGCGATGTACGTGGGAGCTTGGCCCAGTAACGGGAGTTGAGTTCGGTTGATATCATGGGAAGTTGGCCGAGTTTGGCCTGTTTAGACTGGCTTCTATGATCTTACCTTTTTTGGATTGCCTGCCCGCCAACATGAGGCCAGTTCTGTAATTTCCAGGCGGACGTCGGGGGCACTGTTCCCACCTGCAAAGGACATCTTGCTTCATTTCTATTCTCTTGATTCTTCGCGTGGGCACCCCGGCTTGCATTTCGTGCCTTTATCCCTTGTTACGCGGTCAATGAGCTGCAAAACTCCTCGGGACGCAAGATATCTCGACAATTCACGCCGGAGGGACAGATATCGAAGCTGAAACATCATCCCCAAATAGAGCTCTTCCTCTTTCAAATGATGCACGCATTCCACACGTGTAGAACGATGCAATCTACAAAAGTCACTTAACTTTCGCGGTTGAGTCTGACTCGGACCATGACCGCCCCCAACACAATTCCCTGTTCTGACTACCTTATGGTCGGAGTCGATTGCTCTTACGATGACGAAATCTCCGTTATACCCCCCACACCGCCCAATATCCAGCGCGAAATGTAAGCATCATTCGTTCCTGCTTGACTGCGGCCCGGGTTAATTTGGCTTCGCGTTCCGCAGGAATCATACATGGCATACCCCTACCTCTGACTACGGAAGCTCTGGTGGTAGCCTTTACTCGCCCTCTCTCTCGGATCGGTCGAGTAGGCGACTTTATTGTATGGCCTTGTTCTCTGCCTGATTTGGGTTGTTACAAGGCGGATCTCCACCGTTAGAGTCACGGTGCTCTCCCGGAAACCCCAACTCTCGCCTGCCCCCACTCGATATCCCCTCGTCTCAGCCAGCGCAGTCTTTCAGTGCAATGTCTCTCAGCGTCGCGTCGCCCAATTCAAACTTTTCTCCTGCATTACCATCCTACCAGTATCCCGCCACACTCCCTACTGTCAATCCAGAAATGGACGGCGGCCTCTCGCCTCTTGGCTTCTATTCCCCTCTTCCAAGCCTCCCAAAACTCTTGGAATCGGACATCCCAAGCAGCTTCGGCACGGACGACTACGAAGAATCTATTCTCTTCCGGCAGCACCGCCCTACTTTTCACATTCTTACGGAAGCAGATCGCTTGGACTTCACACGGGGATCGTCCACATCTCGCGCCCGGCTTGACACCTCGGCGTCTACGACCACAGGCACTGGTTGGTTGCCGTTACCGGTACCACGGAGACATAGTTTCAACGTTCAGTCACCCGCTGGCCGATTCTTTCCCGAAAGTGAGGTGGCCAGCCCCGACACGCCCTCCCCCTCGTCCCCCTTCTCTTCCTTTTCATCCAGTACCTCCGCCTCCCAAGGGTCAAGTCCAGCTGGTCCTCCCGTCCATCTCCACGTGGGATCTCCGGCCAACGTCGCCGCTTCGACTAGTCGCAGGAAAAAACCCGCAAAATTTGAATGTATGTACTGCCCGGCCACATTCACAGCGCGTCACAACTTGAGGAGTATGTTTGCGTTACTTCGTGTGCGCCACATCGCTAATTGACGTTGTAGACCATTTGAACGCCCACGCCGGGGTCAGGCCTCATCTCTGCCCTTTGTGCCAATATTCATTCACAACCATGGCCGTCATGAAACGGCACCAGAGAAAGTGCAAGGCACTTCCTAATGTCGGCCCCTCTTTCCAGCTGTTGCACCACCAGGAATGTAAGTCGTTCTATATCTGTGTGAGAACACCGCTCAAGTTTTTTTCAGGAGTTCTTCTTCCGTTCCTCGTTTGGACCATCGCGATGGAAGCTTATCGTGTCCCCTCTCCCGCCCTCCGTTTTGGCTCCGTACTTAAAGGTTCAGTTATTGTCTCTATCTCTCGGGTTGTGTCTACTATCTTCTAGGTCTCATTGTCAATGGTTACTCACGCTTGACTCGCGCCTTGCTTAATTTTTATACCGTCAAAGTTACTAGTGTCCTCTACGAGCTTCTATTAGTGTACTTGTACTTATCCTGCCCAGACCTGCCCTGTCTCCGATGTCATGTCTCTTTGCAATAATATCCAACCTTTTTTTTCAGCATTTGACGTCACTGTGGCTGTGCGAACACCTGACCTAGCGCGTCTGTTCGAATCTGCCACTTGTTCAATGTTGACCTCCCAATTCAGTTCTGTCCTCAGCCTGGCGCCCGGCACGCTATGCGACACTGCCTGGTCCCCGCCTCTCCGCGTCTATATAGCGGAAGTTCTCTGAGAAACCACGGGTCCAGTTAAGTATCTACAATGGGAAGCAACTCCCGCGAAATCTGACCGGGAACGCGCTCCGGTGTGCAGCAAGAAGGCGCTCTTGGGTCTTCATCTCTCTTCCATACCACTCCCATGAAACCCGACGCGCTTCAGCTTCTTCCTCTTCCTCTTCGTCAGTCGAACGAGCTACAAGGGGACTGGCTGTTTTCTGAATTCAGTCCTATTGTCCGACGGCCACGAACTCTCCAGGGGCGGGTACGCCACTGTGCGGTGCAGCTATGGGCTATGTTTCCGAGTACATGGTGGAGCTCGTTCGGGGACCTTTCCTGTCTGCTCGGGAGACCTCCCGGCAGCCACTAGCTGCCATTCCAGGCGGAATCCCGGTTGCCCGCATCCCGGATACGATCCTGGCCCTGCAGGATGCTAACGCGGCCTCATGCAAACCGCACTGCCCGCCCCTGCTGTGGAAGATGGTCTTCTCCCGCATCTGATCCATGCCCTTGACGGACCGGTGTGCTGCCGCATCTTTCAATCGTAAACTCCGTTGTGACAAAGAGACAATCACGTCTCCGGCGCTTTGAAGAGATGGTCCATTGCCGTTGACTCCATGACCAAAATTTATGCTAATCGACAAAGTCGACGAACCTTTAACCAAGTTCCTCCGGATTTTCCTGCAGGCCGTGAGTTCTCATTGACAGCATTTTCCCGGAATCCCCCGTCTGCTGTTAGCTGTAGAGACAGGCCACGCCCCAGAGGCCGTCCACTTGTGGGTTTCTCTTTTATACTATACACCTTTGCTTACTTTTCCTTTCCGCACCCCCATAGAATCTCACCACATCCAGCGCGAACGCCCAGGAAACGCCCATTGCAACAAGTACGCAATGGCACACCAGACATATCCGTTCTCCACCTCTTCGTCGCCCGCAGGCGGCATGACTCGAGTCTCGGAGGCCGCTCAGAACCCCGCCGACACAGACTGTACCATCAGCGTCGAAGACGCTGAGCGTACTCCCTCGTTAGTGTCGCTTTGGCTGCATGTATTCCGCGACCTCACCCTTGCCCAGCTATCCCAGGGATGGATCCACCGCCAACGCGCCGGGACATAATGCGCCCCACGGCGCACAATGGGATGTTAATGCTCCTCCCCCTACGAGCATGGGAAGCCGGGCTCATAGCTTCGGGTACCCGCGACACGCTCCTGTAGAGCTGAGTGGGTTTCGTCGTCGAGCCTGGTCCCACCACACGTCATTCTCAGCCATGAACCCCGCAGCGTATCGAGACGAGTTTGCCGTCGATGACGATTGGGGGATTATCCAAAGTTTTCCCTCTGATCTACAATATCGCCAATGGCCCGTCGGTGAGGATTCGGCGCCCCAACAACCGGCGCCGTCTCACACTCCACCGCCGCATCCCACTCTTCTCTCGCCTACCTGGACGCCTGGTGCAAGGCCCCACCCTTCCCTGGAGTCCCCGTTCCCCGGCCACGATGACCCCCGCCTTCCCTCCCCAGCCGAACAGACGGGCACTCTGCGCTTTCACAACTCAACCCCATCCCCCGTCACCCCGGCCCCTCTCAGTCCCTCGTTGCTTTCACCTCCATGGAGGTCCGATGCGGACTCAGACACGTCCTCCATTAGATCGTTGTCGCCGTCCCTGGGCCTCCATCAACTTCCTCCCCCCGGCATCGTATCCCCCGGCTACGACGGCGTGTCGCCCGACCCGTACCACCATCGCCGACGGAGCCACTCATGCAATCGTGCCTACGAATCCAACGATGAAGTGGACGCTTCCGTTCGCGGCCGGTCGATATGGCGGGTCGATCGACGCTCTCGCAGTCGCATATCATCAGCTGACCCGTCGGTCGCTGGGATAGACGGAAACATGGAGGCTTTGACTATCGATGGAGATGGTACATCGAGCGGACCTAGTTTCCACCCCTCGCACCAGGATCAGCACTCTTCCACGAATAATTGGCAAGGGCATCCTGCCTGGACCAACGAGGACTTCCATCAACCCCCTACGCTTCACCTGCAGATTCCACAATGGCCTCACGGATCTCACAACGGGTCTACTTCCTCCTCGTCATCCCGATCGCCGTCGCGACTTCCTGCTCATTTGTATCTCCCTTCGGACTCCTTGGATTCGAGCGCGAGACTTGATGACAGCTCTTTCGAGGCCGATGTCTCCCAAACCTCCGGCTTTTACACTCCGGCAGTGGAGCCCTTCTACTCTCCCACCATTCTGAGTGGCGACAGAGAAGTGCTACCCCATAGAGCTCCAGTACGACGCCGGCGTCGTAGCGAAGCTCAAAGTCCGTATCCACCAAGCCCGTCGGTTCGTGGGTCAGTTGGTCAGTTGGCGAACTGGGATATGCAGGACAGTGTCGCTGTTCAGGGTCGTGACGACCCGGTGCATCCAGGTCACTCTCAGGATTTTCCTCCTTATGGCCCCGACGTGGCGGACGACGGGCCTGAAAGTAGGTCACTCTTATGGGAAGGTCAACCTGAGGCCGAGGGCTCAGCCCCAGGCCCGAGCCAGTCCCAGCCAGTTCGTACTGTTGCAACCGCTGCGACACGTCGTGCCGCTGCCGCCCGTCGCAGGGACCCATCAAAGCCCGGGGCCTTCGTTTGTGAGGTTTGTGGACAGGACTTGACAGCCAAGCACAACTATAAGAGTATGCCACTATCCTGCTCGGCTTCAATATACTAAATTTCGGCCCATAGACCACATGAACTCACACAACTCCGTCAAACCGTTTGGATGTGGGAAGTGTGGGCAGCGCTTTGGAACTCAGCATGTTTTGAAGCGACATGAGCCCAAATGCCCATCAGACTCGAAGAAGGTAGTTGTCCATTTGCCTTACAATATTCAACGCTGATTTATACGACGCACTAGCGCGGAGGCGCTTGAGGCGGAGGCGCCTGAGGAGGCGCCGTGGTATGCATCATCAAGCGCTCGCGCCTTTCTCAGCGCCTATAGCTCTGAGTGATTTTCGCTGTGGCATGCAGTGCGGCGCTTGTCTTGTCTGTGTTTTGGATTCTCGCTTTCGTTCCGCTCTGCACTGTAATTGCTGTCGATGATACCCATACCTAACATACTTCTCGTTCTACCTTTTTATCAATAACTTCGACGTCCTTCAAGGAGATAATGGATGCATTATGGGGAACTCCAACACTTCTCCCACGTATAGGTGACTGACACACGGTTGCGGTGTGCGTATTGCCCTCCATTGACATCGAGAAGGGTCACTGGGGTGTCTAATCGCCTCATTCAACAGCTATTAGAGCGGGAAGGGGATGCGAAGTCCGCCACCTTTGATGAACCGCTCACTGGCGGCACCGCCTTGCCCAATTTGGTCTTTCTCGAATACACAGCCCAGCGCAAACATGTGCTCTCGCGGAGGCAGTTCTACTGCATATAAGGAAGGAAGGTGTGCGAGTGGTGTGCAACAGCTGCGCTTCACCCCCCTTTCCCCTCCCAAATCACAATCATAATGACTGAACACTACACCCCGTCTATAAACATTGAACCCCCACCTGACTCTGAGGAGCAGGTTCTCTTGTTAGTGTCTCTAAGCGCTGCCCCAATGATGAGGCTCACATCTTATCGCCTGTAGCGATTCTCTAGGAGTCTTCAACGAGTATTGTCCATCGGACAGTGGTACGTTGCTGTGGATGCCAATCATCCATCCACGGTGAACTTACTGCCGTTTAGACCCTCGGATGAACTTCTCCGCTGCCGGCGACCGCTGTTACCCTCCCGTACCTGCTCTCTTCATACAATCATCCGATTCGCCCAACCTGTCAGATCGGTCAGAATATCCAAGGTACAACGACTACAGCCTCGGGTACAGTCCTGCCACCTCTGGCCGGAGCTCTCCCATTGAATCATGGAGTCCAGCCTCAAGCTTCTCCGGTGACAGTAAGTTGTCTATTGAAGGCGAGGACGCCATGTAATTTTTCGATCTTAGTTTTTCCTGAAGACCCTTCTCTGAGCGACGACCTCCGGCCGCACTGGGCCCCGCAACACGGGTTCTCTGGCCATTCTTCACCCGCCCTGTCGCCCTCCTTGTCACCGCTCATGACTGCTTTCAACGATATAGCGCTCGAAGAGAGTTATACAGGGGCGGACCAGAGTGTTCTTCCTAGTGGCACTACTTTCTCCCGGCTCCGCAGCTCGAGTCATTCAGTTCCCCCGGGAGAGGGCTGGGTTGACGGCGTTGGTCGTGGCCGCTCTGCATCTTTCAGCGCCGCCCCCACCACTGATAACCAATTTTATCGGAACGAACATCCGTCAGCGCAGGGCGACTTCTCCCAGTACGGCGGATATTCCGACAACAGCGAGGTCCAAATCTCGGTGGCAGATCTCGGCACAACTTATTCTGCGAATCTTGGAACCGGGATGTCTTGGGGTTCCATGCCGACCGACGAGAACGGGGTCAATACAGCTCCAGGTCGTCTAGTGACGAATTGGAGATACCCGTCCAATGGCGAAAGGCCATCGACGGACTCTTCTTCCCCTGTTGACCCGCCGCCCCCCAGCCCTTCGCACCTGACAGTTCCTCCTGTGGGTCTCCAACGCAAGGGTGCCTCACGGCGTACTCGCAGCGTCTCCGATCTCAACGCCCTTGCACCGTCTGATCAAGATGCAGGCCGTGGCCGTGGTCAGCACCGCTCCGCGCTGAGCATCCCGAGCTCCCGCAGCATCAGCAACGGGTCTCGCAGCACCTCTCCTTACGGCGGCCATTTCCACTTCCGCGACGTGCAGACGCCTGCTTCGTTCTCGTCCAGCACGCCGTCTTCACCGGCCTTCGACGACGCCGAGGCGGGCACGAACGAACACGCTTCTATTGAGCGGCGGCGCACTTTTACTGCAATTCGTGGCTCTGGGGAGCTGCTTCCTCCTGTTCCTGCGCTTGGCCGGGCCTCTAGTACTCCGTCGAAAGGCAGGCGCTCCAGAGCCACGCCTTCTCTCACCGTCGGGCTGGGTGTGTTCAAGGCGGAGAGAGCCGTCTCACCGCACAGCAGCGATGGTTCTCAGGGCGGGTCGCAGCAGGAGTTCCGTGTCTCGCAACCATCCCCTACGCCTTCTTTCAAACTCGAAGTCGCTTCGAGCAAGATCAGGCAGGCCAGCAGCGCGCGACGTATCAATGCTGCGGCCTTCAAATGCACGGTTCCGGGTTGTCCTTCGACCTTCACAGCGAGGCACAATCTCATTAGTATGTGTGCATCTGCTTTGCTTGTACTTCTTGTCTAATCCTCCCTTGCAGATCACATTAACTCGCACAACAAGAACCGTCCCCACCGCTGCCTGTGCGGTATGACTTTTACGACCCAAGGCGTCCTCAACCGACACAAGAAGCGATGCCGCAAGTGATTATTCTGTATTTTTACAGTACGTTCTTCGCACCTCCTCTTCGCTTCCCGCTAACATTCATTTCAGATGTAACGAACAATAATTTCATAATCGGCTCTTATACCTTACAATACGCTCATTCCTATACCCCGGCGGCTGTCCGCGTCAATGTCTCAATGCTACCCCTACTGTATCTTTAGCCCTCTATCTCTGTCTGTCACGCATACGCACTTCGAATTCTGTTTCGCTAGGGTTTCTTGCTGGTTCTAAACTTGTCGAACTACATCACATACCATTTGAATACAATAATTCAAGAATAATCTGAGAGGTTGTCGTTGAATGAACTGCAAGATTTTGGGAGAATGAAAATTCGTATACTTAACACATGCAACTCTTCCAAGCGCACGTGCAAACTCTCCGCTTTGCAATTTCTGTCATCAGCCGTCTCCGCTTAGCTTCCCACTAAGAAGGCGTCCGCTGAACCTCGCCTGCTTTTTGTCTGTTATAATGGCCCCAGCCAGCGCGTGCCCTAGCTGTGGATTTTCGACGTTGGAAGGCGCGACCCTGCCTTTGTCTCCTCACCCGGAGTTCCTGATCTCTGGTATTCCCTCGGAATCTCAAGCGGCTGCGATCCAGGCAGCCGTAGACTCATCTGAACACAATATCCTCGCGATCGAAGCAGAAATGCAACGTCTGGGGCAGGCCCTGAACGAGCTCTCTGCCAGACGCAGAGAGCTTCGCGAGTTTTGTGTGAAGCACAGGCCGGCGCTTTCACCACTGCGGAAACTCCCCAGCGAGCTCTTCGCGGAGATATTCTTTTGGTGTCAGGAGAAACAGTTTTCGGGGGAGCTGCGGAGCGATTCTAGGTGGATCTTAACCAGAGTGTGCCGAACGTGGAGGGCCGTGGTGACATCCACACCGAGTCTGTGGGCAAAAATCGAGCTCTCACCTCGCAGCCAAAGCTATTCCTCCGACAAGAGCCTGATTTACCTGCTGTCGCTTCAGATCAAGTGGTCGAGAGAATATCCTCTGACCCTACGATATCATCCCTCCGACGGATTTTCTCCGGCGTTGAGACATTTCGTCATGACTCTCCTGCTGTCCGTCGCATATCGCTGGCAAGACGCGAGTCTTGGCCTCACGTATGGAGATCTACAGCTTCTCAGCAACTTTTCGGGATATTTCCCTCTATTAAAAAGACTTCAGCTCTCTCGTGCGGCGTTTGAAGGCGCTTTCGAAATCTCGACGGGAAGCACTTTCTTGGATGATTGTCCGCTCCTGCAGCGCCTACACGTACCACTTTGCCCTAGCCCCACTCTTATAAAATTTCCCTGGGCACAACTAGAAACATGTGTCTTCCCGATATTTACCGCGCCGGATGTTCTGAGGGTCCTGCGCCTGACGCCGAATATCGTTGGAATTTCGCTGGGGTCTCAACACGATGCGGACGCGGGTCTCAGCCTCGATGCCCAGACAAGTGGCACGACGTCTCCAACCCTGAAAATCTTGCACATGTCCTCCTACAACTCGCATTCGGCCCGTATGCTTCGTGGACTTGTGGCCCCGGCACTGCGTCGACTCGCCATCGAGCGAGGACGCCCGAGCTTCACTTGGGCGGACCCACAGGAGCCGAACCCCTCCGTGCACGCGAGCATCGATGTGTCCCTCTTCCTGACCCGCTCTCGCTGCTCCCTCACGCATCTCTCCCTCCGGCACATACCGGTGCCCCGCGACACTCTCCTGGAGCTTCTCGCTCTCACTCCAGACCTCACCCACCTCCTCGTGCACAACATATCCCTGGGCAGCTGTCGCATATCGGAACCGCTGATCCGCGCGCTGACCTGTGTCCCCGGTGCGCAGCGACAGGTCGTACCCCGCATGGTATCCCTGTCCCTCTCCGGCGTCTTCGCGTGCGCCAGCTATCTCGTCGTGGAGATGCTACGCAGCCGGAGCGCTGCGACGGGCGCCGGCGAGCTGCGTGTTGCGCGGCTCTTCACGATATACGGATCGCCCAAGATTCCTTTCGTCGACAGGGTGCGCGCCGAGGGCTTGGATGTGACCTGTTGCGACGCTGAAGAGATGAGTGCCGAGATGTCTACGGACGACTTGATCGGATGGAGTACATGGTAGATAGTAGTAAGGAGATAGGCAAATTTTCGAATGAACTCGGTCCTACTTAAGCTGGCAGATAGCTGCGAAACAATGCAAGTGACGGCGCGCGCCGTCACGGTCACGACGCCACTCAGACTTTCACGTCGACGATGCCCTCCGACTCCGTCCCTTGCCCTTGCTGCGGGTTCCCCGCGTCTGCTTCCCGACTGGCCCCGCCGCTACCCTTGTCTCCCTGCCCAGAGCTTCGACGCTCAAACGCCGCCCCTTTGGAGACCCAATATCCCGAAATCGACAGAGAAATAGCTGCAGCATCGAATTCTATCGCATTCATCGACGAGAGAATACGGTATCTGCAGCCAGTACTTGTCGAGCTCGCTGCACGGCGCCAGGCGCTCCAGGATTTTGTAACAGATCACAAAAGAGTCTTAGCGCCTATCCGCAAGGTGCCAAGCGACGTCCTCTCGGAGATTTTCCTGTGGTGCGCGGCCCGGGACTCGGACGACGTGTGGGATCCGTCCACCGACCCAGAATGGGTCCTGGCGCAAGTGTGCCGCTATTGGCGAGCGTTGGCACTCGCGACGCCCCGAATATGGCGGCGTGTCTTCATCACCCACCACTATTTCTTGCATTATATCCAACCTGCTGCACTTTCACTTCAGCTGGAACGCTCCGCTGAAGCACCTCTCGCCATCGCAGTCATGTCCAGATTCCCAGATGACGATGCACGGAACCGCATTCTAGACTGCTTATTTCCGGTAGCTCACCGCTGGCAGGACGTCGAAATTCATCTCCTTCCCTCGGACGTTAATCGTTTCTTGGCACACAATTACAGCACATCTTTTCCGGCCTTGACCACACTCAGCCTGTTGTTCCGCACCTTTGAAGGCGAAGACTCGACATTATTCGAGACTATCTTCCAATCCACTCCCGTTCTGGAGGCACTGTCTTATGCCAGCTCGCTCGACGTCGTAGACGAATCCACGCTGCTGCGAATCCATGTCTTTCCACTGTCTCAACTCAGAAAACTGACCTTGAAGAGCCAGTGGTATGGGGCAGCAAGCATTTCGAAAGTGTTCCGATCGGCCTCTGAGGTCGTTGAGCTCTTGCTGGACTCGTGCTGGAACGTTGGCCGGGATATAACTCTCGAACCCGACACTCTCGCAAGCCCCGAAACTCTCCCCCATCTTCGTACTTTGTCTCTCTGCGGGGGCGACCCGTCCATTCTAGATCATATGACCGCTCCAATCTTGAGCAATTTGAGTATCACCGCACAGGAATTCGACGAAGGCGCCGTCCTCCCCACCGCGCTGATATCGTTTCTAACCCGGACTCCTACGGCTGGCGCGTCTCTCATCATCACACATCTCACGCTGAGCGACATCTGGATGTCCACCGAAGAGCTCCTCGCGATCCTCAACCTCACTCCGCACGTCAGCAGCCTCGTTTTAGAGTTCGCGGAGTCTACTGTCGACGTGCACTTAATGCAGGCGTTGACCCTCCATCCTGGGCCCGCCACGGGAAATCTGGTCCCCCGCATCACGTACCTGCACCTCGGATGGAAGTTCACGTGCGGCCCTGCTGCGCTGGCGGACATGCTGGGGAGCCGGTGCGCCCCTGGTGCTGGCTGCCTCCGCTCCGTCCGACTCCAAGATTGGCCTAGCAGCCCAGAGGATCTGCCAGCGTTCGAGACTCTGCTTAGCCGGGGGCTTGAAATCAGTCTGGTCGTCTACTAATACATGTACATGTATGTATTGGTTCGGTATGTGCGCAACTCGACCTTCGTGACCTCTTGAACCAACCATCTGTTCTTTCGTAGAGCGACGGGAGCTTGCTTCTTATAGTTCTTTCTGGCCGAGATCAACCCGGTAGAGGACGAGTGCTGCATTGACGTCGAATTATCAAATTTACTTGAATACCAGGTAATTAGAAGCAGCAGTAAGCCTGCGAGGATTTCGTCCATGCAGCTATGGACGGTAAACTCGATGATCGAGCCTGAATGGACTTCACCCGGGCGAGTTACCGGCGCCGTCGCGCCATTATACCAATTGCGCGCGCTATGAGCTCGCTGCTTGTCCTTCAGACAGTGTACATATGTTCAATTCGAACCCAAAAATATCTCCATCTCCAAACTAAGTTTTAGCATACGCATGGCAAAAGGTGTTTATCAGTTACTTGCAATCGATGTGTGGTTGAATTTAGATTTGGCTTGAGGCACCGCACTCGAAGCTCGTCAGCGACGCATCGCGCGTCTCGCATATGGGTAGCTCCATTGGCCACTTGAGTACACGCCGCATTGAAAGGGGACGTTGTCTACATAATGTGGTGAGACTCGCGAGGGGGACAACCCGGGAGGTGAATATGAATGCAAACCCTCACTACTCACAGTGCTCAGTGGGTGGGCTTGCGCATGCTCTGCGAGACGAAATAAAACGAGACTCGGGACGAAATTCAGCGCATCGCTTAAGAGGCCTACAGCCGAGGTCCGAGATTGCAAGTTGAGATTGCAAGTTATGATTTTGCGTTGTGTGCGTTGCGTTGCGTTGCATCGCGAAATGACATACCTTCTAGAGGAGGCACATTGAGACGAGGGGCGGCACATTCAATGTGCCGCCTTTGACTCAGAGTTGAAGAATTATACCCCAGCCCTAACCAAAATTGAACCAGACCTAGTTCAAGTCTATAGGATGTCAAGTTGCAATGCGGCAAGACGATCCATACATAAAACATATTATCTCCTCGGCATCCCATTTTCGTTTCGCGAGCTTGGAGCCTTTTGACGCGCTTTTGTGGGATGGTGGTGGTAAGAGGGAAAGAACGTGCGGGGCGGGCTACCCCTCTGTGTGAATGCTGAAGCACTAAACTTGGAACCGACTCGGCGAACATGTGCCGCCCTGGGTCCAAAGACGGCACCGTCGGCACGTAGCCGGCTCTCGGCAGATGTGCCGGCAGCCGCCTTGCTGAGCGGTCAACACCACCTGCCGATCAACACCGTGACCGGCCTATTGACACCACGCGCTCCCACGTTCGAACACCGCCGCCGACATTCTTTCGTGCGCGCAGCCCGTCCGCCTTTCGTTCCAAAATTTGGAAACCAAAATGCATATCTGGTAATAACCCCTAACCTCACCGTCAGATGAGTCCGGCACCTCGGCGAGCATGTGCCGCCTCTGCGTCAAAAGACGGCACACATGATGGCTGGATCTCGGCAAATGTGCCGGCAGCCGCCTTGCTCAGCGGTCAACACAACCCGCTGATCAACCCTATCGACACCGCGCGCTCCCGCGTTCGAACGCCGCCGCCGACATTCTTCTGTGCGCGCAGGCCGTCCGCCTTTCGTTCCAAAATTTGGAACCAAAATCCATATCTGGTAATAGCCCCTAATTTCACCCATGCAATGCATGGACCCCTAACTTTCACCCGCCGGCATGTACTTGTGAAGTAGCCAACACTGAATGTTCGTTAGCTTCGGATGGACCGTAAACTCGATGGCTGAGCGCTGAGCTTGAATGGACTTCGCCAAGGCGGATAATGGACTTCACCCAGGCGGTTTACCAGCGCCGTCGCGCCCCATCGTATTTATTTGCAGTTATTGCGCGCGCAGTGCGCTCGTGAGCTCACTGCCTGTTCTTCAGACCGTGCACATATGCTCAATTCGAACCAAAGACATCTCCATCTCCAAACTAAATTTTGACATCAATGCCTTGCAAGGTGTTTATCAGGTACTTGGAATCAAGGTGTGGTTGAATTTATATTCGGTTCAAGTTTGAGACGTCTCAGCTTCGAAGGACCTCTTAGGACTCTTAGGTACCCTTTCTTACTACTACAAGAAAAAGTACTTAAGAGGTCCTGACGCAAGGTCCCTTCGCCACCAGAGGCAATCAATTGACACGGACAGCCACTCCTAATCAAGACACACGTTTTACGTCGCCGAACTCACCGCTGCACGCCAAGCCAATCTATTTTCCGCAGATGTCCAAGCTTGCTAGTATCAGAAATGTACTTCTAGGTCCTCGACTCGACTCTACTCCGCATCCCCTTACGACAACTTTTTGCTCCCTGTACAATTTGACGCCCTCCGTTACTTCGTGTCATCGTGAAATAATAAATGAAAACGCAGACCGACAGCGAACGGATATCTTGAAACGAAAACAGGATTATATATGTAGATGTAGGTATGCGTGTGGGGCGTACGGGGGCAGGGGTATGCGTGCATATATATGCGATATGAAAAAAAAGTAAAATCATCTTTCCTCTACAACCAGACATACGCGGACCCGGCGACGCACGCCTAGCATACGCCACCTGCGGACCCGGGCTCGCGCGCCCACCATAAGCCGCTTGTGGAGTCCCCGATGGAGGGCCCACGTCCACGTCGCCCCGTCGCACAAAGTTAATTGTTCAATATGGCGGGATACTACTACTCGTCCTTCAAAGTTCAGGCCGGTGCGTAATAGAAACATATTTTAGCTCTACGGTCCACGCAGGAGGAGCAAAGCCCAAAGAATTTCTACTGGCTGTGTTGCCATCGGACACGCGTTGAGGCGGGAGAGCCCGTTGCGCGATTCAGAGGGACTCGTTGCGATCGACGGCCTTGAACAGGGACAGTGGAACTTGCGCGTATGTATCGAAATCAGAATACTCCTAGTAGAGGATTGCGTTTCGCCAACGAGAGAGGGTCAACAGGCCAGACTTGCCCATGATTTACGTCGTGTGCGTTGCTTCGCGATAATCATTGAATTTAAATAATAGGGTTTACATGTACTCTGCTCTGCTCCGGGTTGTATACTCCGGCGTGCGTTCCGCAGCAGAGGATACCGTCGGGACTATCAATAATAGCGAGCTGGTAGGCGCTGAGAACAATTACGACTGCGGAGGAAAGGCGGTGGCCGTCGGAACGAAAATTTGGGGGACAGCCTCGCTGCATAGAAACGTGACAAGCGTTACTATTCTCTTTCATCGTTTGCGACGACGACGACAGAAAGGGCCATGAAGGCCTCGCATCTCCTCTCCCTGCTCGCTGCGGCCCTCGTCGCCAACGCACAGAGCGGCTCGGACAGCGCGTCCGCGCCCGTTTCACCCTCTCTCCCGCCCAGTTCACCCCCAGTATCTCCCAGTGTACCGTTGACCTCACCATCGAGTACACCGTTGACCAGCCCGTCGTCCCCCCCGCCGACGAGCCCGGCATCCACTCCGCCGTCCGTAACATCCAGTCCGCCGACCAGCACCCCCCCTTCCCTCACTGTCTCCAATTCCGTAACAACCGACGCTAACGGCCAGGCGACGACTGTCCAAGTCACAGAGACCTTCACCCCGACCCCCACATCCAACTCGTCCGCCTCCTCCAGCGCGACCAACGCCCCGTCCACGGCCCCCTCCGGCGGTGGCCTCAGCACGGGCGGCATCATCGGCCTCGCTGTCGCAGGCGGCACCGCCCTGATCTGCATTGCTGCCTTCTTCATCTGGAAGTTCACCCGCAAGCGCATGGCCGATTTCGACGACAACGAGAACATTAAGTGGCCCGAGCTCAACGACCACTCGAACACGGGCGGCGACACCCACGCCCTCCCCGTCACCAACACCGGCCGCGCGGGCTTCGGCGGCGATCTCTCGCGCACGCCGTCCGTCGCGAACACGTACAACGCCTCGTCCGTGGACCTCAACAGCGAGGACCCCTACGCCGTCCCGCCCCTCCCGCACATGAACCCCGCCCAGCCGTACCGCGACGACCCCGCG
Organism: Mycena galericulata; assembly: GCA_029289565.1. Lineage (NCBI taxonomy): Eukaryota > Fungi > Basidiomycota > Agaricomycetes > Agaricales > Mycenaceae > Mycena > Mycena galericulata. The sequence goes on from JARKIA010000091.1 coordinate 199,394, forward strand.
GGAGGAAACGCCGCAGCGTACTACGACCCCTACCGCGGGCCCGTCCCGCAGACGTTCAACGAGGCCGTGCACGGCGCGCCGCCGCCCGAGTGGGGCCAGACCGAGGCGATCCCGATGACGCAGATGGGCCGTGGTGCGAGTCCCGCGCCGCCGATGATGTACGACGGGCGCGCGAGCCCCGGTCCGCAGGCCGCGTATGGGCGCGCGAGTCCTGGGCCACAGGCGGCGTATGGGCGGTCGTCGCCGGGTCCACAAGCGGCATATGGTGGGCGCGCGAGTCCGGGTCCGCAGGCGGCGTATGCTGGGCGTGCGTCGCCGGGGCCCCAGGGCGCGTATGCCGGGCAGTAGAGGGATGGCGTTGTCGGATTATCAGCATCTCGTTCCATCTTTTTCTTCACCCATATCGCATATGCACGCATACCCATCGATATCCCCTGCCGTATGGCCGCTGAATGAATGCACCGCCCACGCACACATACCTACATCTACATAATGTTGTTTTTCGTTTTTCCGCTGCTGTCAGTCTGCTCGTGATCATCGTTAAAGGATTATTGCGTCGTGTGCGTGTGGTGTTGTATGCATCCCGGACTCATAAACGAGAGAGGACAGGATTTACGATGCGACTCGAGGGGCATTTATGTGTTTAGGCAAAAAAGTAATTTGGATTTGCTTGGCGCGCAGCGGTGAGTTCGGTGACCTCGAACGGGTGTCTTGTTTAGGAGTGGCTGTCCGCGTCAATTGATTGCCTCTGGTGCAAGGGACCTACGGCGCCGTTGTGTCAGGACCTCTTAGGTACCTTTTCTTGTAGTAGTAAGAAACCGTTCAAGCTCAGCCATCGAGTTCACAGTCCATGCGAAGCTAACGAACTTTCAGTGCTAGTTACTTCACAAGTACATGCCGGCGGGGCGTCGGGCGCGGAGGTCCATGCATTGCATGGGTCATGTTAGGGGCCATTACCAGATATGGATTTTGGTTTCCAAATTTTGGAACGAAAGGCGGACGGGCTGCGCGCACGAAAGAATGTCGGCGGCGGCGTTCGAACGTGGGAGCGCGCGGTGTTGATAGGGTTGATCGGCCGGTAGTGTTGACCGCTGAGCAAGGCGGCTGCCGGCACATTTGCCGAGAGCCGGCCAGCATACGTGCCGTCTTTGACCGAGAGGCGGCACATGCTCGCCGAGTCGCCGGACTGATCTGACGGTCACATCTGGGAGGGTGGAGGATCATCAATCGCACCCCAAGCAGAGCCACGTCGCAGTCGTGGGTCAGGAATTGGGTCGACGGGTCAGTGCATGTCGCCACATTCAAGGCCACGGCACGGGATTTCAAAGAGAGTGCAGCAACCGTAGACGCGAGGACGAGGGCCGAAACGAAGGCGACAAAGCGAGCAAAGAACATCGAGTGAGCCGCCAGTCCAAACCACCACATCAGACTTTTGACATTTTGATTGTGGGGTTGTGCAACGCCAAAAAACGCGTGAAAACGCCCCACAACAGGACCCCTGATAATAGGTGGGAAGGCCTGTGTTTTTTTAGACCCAAATGTCAGTTGCAATCCTGACAAAAATTTTGAAAACGGTCAATTACTGTTTTTTCGGTGTCCGAATTGATATTGGGATGTAAAGCAAAGAATACCGACAGCAAATTCAGTACACAAAAATGTCGCGCAATAAAAACACTAGCGGCTCCAAGAAGTTTTTGATGAGGGTGTCGGCATGAACGAATTCTCGCAGGCTTACTGCTACAGCTTCTAATTTCCTGGTATGTTCAAGTTTACTATGATTCGACGTCAATACAGCACTCGTGCTCTGAATGATGAACCGAACCAAGCCGCGGCTTGAAGTGTTCATATACATCTCTGCCAAAAAGAAAAATCAACCAAGAAGCGCTCTCCCGTCGCTCTACGGAAGAAGAGATGGTTAATTCAAGAGGTCACGAAGGTCGACTTGCGCACATACCGGACCAATACATGTATTAGTAGACTAAAATGATTTCAAGCCCCCGATTACGCAGAGTCTCGAAGGCCAGCAGGTCGTCTGGACTGCTAGGCCAATATCCGAGTCTTACGGAGCGGAGACAGCCACTGGGGGCGCATCGGCTCCCCAGCATGTCCGCCAGCGCAGCGGTGCCGCACGTGAACTTCCATCCGAGCTCCAGGTACGTGATGCGGGGGACCAGATTTCCCGCGGCGGGTCCCGGATGGAGGGTTAACGCCTGCATAAAGTGCACGTCGAAAGCAGACTCCGGGGGCTCCAAAACGAGGCTGCTGACGTGCGGGGTGAGGCTGAGGATCGCAAAGACTCCTTCCGTGGACATCCAGACCTCGCTCAGCGTGAGATGTGTGATGATGAGGGACGCGCCAGCCGTAGGAGCCCGGGTTAAAAACGATATCAGCGCGGTGAAGAGGATGGTGTCTTCGTCGAGTTCCTGCGCGGTCGTGGTGATACTCAACTCGTTCAAGGCCGGAGCGGTTATGTGGTCCAGAATGGACGGGTCGCCGCTGCAAAGAGCCAAAGTACGAAGATGGGGGAGAGTGTCGGGTTCGAGAGTTATATCCCGGCCGACGTTCCAGCACGAGTCCAGCGAAAGTTCGACGAGTTCAGAGGCCGATCGGAACACTTTCGAGATGCTTGCTGGCTCGTACCAGTGGCCCTTCAAGGACAGTTTTCTGAGTTGTGACAGTGGAAAGATGTGGATGTGCAGCAGCGCGGATTTGTCTACGTCGTCGAGCGTGCTAGCATAAGACAGCTCTTCCAGAACGGGAGTGGATCGGAAGATAGGCTCGAATGTCGTCGAGTCTTGGCCTCGGTAATTGTACCACAACAGACTGAGCGTGGTCAAGGCCGGAAAAGACGTGCTATGATTGCGTTCCAAGAAACGATTAACGTCTGAGGGATGGAGAATGATGTCGACGTCCTGCCAGCGGTGGGCTACCGGAAATAAGCAGTCCAGAATGAGGTTCCGCGCATCATCGTCTGGGAATGAGGCCGTGACTGCGATGGCAAGAGGAGCTTCAGCGGAGCGTTCCAGCTGAAGTGAAAGCACAGCAGGTCGGATATAACGCGAGAAATATGGGCGGGTGATGAAGACACGCCGCCATATTCGGGGCGTCGCGAGTGCCAACGCTCTCCAATAGCGGCACACTTGCGCCAGGACCCACTCTGGGTCGGCGCACGGATTCCACACGTTGTCCGAGTCCCGGGCTGCGCACCACAGGAAAATCTCCGAGAGGACGTCGCTTGGCACCTTGCGGATAGGCGCTAAGACTCTTTTGTGATCTGTTACAAACTCCTGGAGCGCCTGGCGCCATGCAGCGAGCTCGACAAGTACTGGCTGCAGATACCGTATTCTCTCGTCGATGAATGCGATAGAACTCGATGCTGCGGCTATTTCTCTGTCGATTTCGGGATATTGGGTCTCCAAAGGGGCGGCGTTTGAGCGTCGAAGCTCTGGGCAGGGAGACGAGGGTAGCGGCGGGGCCAGTCGGGAAGCAGACGCGGGGAACCCGCAGCAAGGGCAAGAGACGGAGTCGGAGGGCATCGTGAAAGCGGGTCGGGGGCGTGACGGCGAGCAGTGACAGTACGCGCCGTCACTCGTCTTTTTTATTCTTTTCGGAGCACGCCGTTCCTTATCAAGAACTTCAGGCATTGGTTCAAGTAGTCCAGTGGTCCTCGTTAATATGGTCTCAGCGCCTACTTCGCGGAACGCACGCTGGGCCTGCGGGGTATACAAGCAGAGCAGAATAAACCTCCTTATTCGCGATGCAATGCACACGATGCAAATCGTAGGCAATTATTTAGTAGGCGAAACGGGACCCTCTGCGCAGCTCCGGCAGTGTCGCGTGTGTTCGATGGCAACAACCATTTTTCAGACGGTAGGAATCCTTTCCCCTGCGCAACGCGACGACGACTTGTTGCATCAATACTATTATGTGTCTGCGTCCGGAACGCGAATCGAATATCGACCTAAAAGAAGAAAATTCATGGTCTTTTCCAACGTCAAATAAGGATAGGGCGCACACTTACTTCTCTGCTGCACTGCGCTTCCGTCGGTTACATCCATGGCCGACGGAACGCGACAACTGCTGTCGTTTCTTTCGGTGTGTCGTCGGAGTGCTCGAGTCGAAGGGAATAATCTTGTCTTCTCCCTTTCAGATCGTCATCTTTCGGGCGAAATCATATCTGGTCCGCGCGTGTGAGTGAGCTTCCCCAACCAAAAAAAGGTCTATTCCAACAACGACGTATGGATAGCGATACAGTGCAGTGAGAATTCGGAAACGATAACATACAGCCAGCGCACAAAGAATAGATTATACCGGAATCTATCATGCCCAGTTGTCGATGAGCGCATCCCGCATCTCGCCGATGATTTTTGTGGAGTCTTGGCCTTGGAGTTCTGGGAAGATGGTAAGAGAATGCTTGAGAGTTCGGAGGAGGAGGAGGAGGAGGAGGAGGAGGAAGAGAATACGCACTGAATGTCGCCTCGATGACGCTGATCTCCGTCGCAGTGGTCTCGAGCCCGGTGAACGCACACCAGTCGTTCACCACCAGCCCGGCACCGATGACGTCCGATCCGCGGTTCACCGTGCCCGCCTACATAAAATACGACAAGGGTGAGTGAGCGCCAACGCGACGACGACGAGCAGCAAACGCACCACGAGCGGTATTTGCAACAGACTGCTCAGCTCGTCCTGGTCCTGCACGCTCGTCTTGGGGTGCACGAGCCCGCCCTGGTTCGTGATCACGCAATAGCTCCCGACGAGGACGTTATCCGCGACCGTCTGCCGGAAGACCTCGACCTTCAGCACGTCCGCGATGATCTCCTCCGTCTCGCGGTCGACGTCGGGGTGCACGAGCGCGACGTAGTCGTTGCACGCGATCACATTCCCGAGCGCGGAGAGTCGCTCTTCGACGCGCTGGATGGCGACGGCGTCCGGGAGGGAGTTGCGCAGGTGCTGCAGTTCTTGGTCGGTTGTTGTTCCTGGGACGAGCAGGCCGTGGCGGTTTCCTTCATTCATTCATTCAAAGGGTATTCAGGACACGGGATGCCAGCCCTCCGCACCTGCTGTTAACCGCCCTATTATCCGCGTGCCGCCGATGCTGGTGTGCACGATCGGGATAACGTCTCCGAGCTCGCTCTCGAACGCGGAGTAGAAATTTGTGCTGCCCTGGATGGCGGCGAGGCAGTACGCGTTCGTCAGCTTGGAGAACACGCCGATGTCGCTGTGGTTTTCGAATTGAATGCCTGTCCGTGGTCTTGTGTAAGGAAGGAAAAATAAAAAAGCAGAAGTAATTTACGGGTCGCCATGGGAGGGGGGAGTGGCTTGGGTGTTATCAAGGCGGGTTTTGAAGGGTCTGGTAGAGCGGATTCCCTTGGATGCAAGGGATGTGCTTCACAGACGAGACGAAGGTCGATTTTATGGAAGAAACGCTCGGTCACAAGAGTCACCGATTTTTTCTAACCCGGTTCCGAACTTTCATCGTTGCTTTCGCTATATATTTCGGTCCTACTCCTCTTGACTCTTTCGACCGAGTCATGCCCATCCTCCGAGCTTCTCTGGGCCGCAAAATCAGGTTCCGATGGCCCTTCCATACTGGGGGGCCACGACATAGCCGGAGACTGTTGTCGAACACGTCCATTTCGCCCACGATAACTTCCGTTGAAAAAATCATCATGGACGGCATAAAAGTAACGAACGGCTGCCTACTGATTTGACGCGTCTGAACTCACCGAGCGCTCCCCAAAGGCGACCGGACCGATCTCATTCTCGACCTACATGCAACTGTGCTTGTCGCATCCAACTGAAGGGTACTACATGAACCCGCAAAACCCAATTTTCGGCGCCAAAGGCGACTTTGTTACGAGCCCTGAAATCAGCTCGGTTTTCGGAGAGGTAATTGGCAGTAGGCTGTATTTATTTTTAACAAATAACAAACCCCGTAGTCGAGCTGCTGGGCGTCTGGTTACTGGCGCAATGGATGCGGACCGTCAAGCAGTTACGTATCCGGCTCGTCGAGCTCGGCCCTGGGCGCGGCACGCTGATGCACGATGTTCTTCGCGTTGGTGAAATCTCGCATCTGTGCGAGTGGTACGCTGATCTTCTTCTCCCAGGTCGCTGGGCAATTCGGCGGGAATAAACTGCGTAGCGTGCATTTGGTCGAGACGAGCCCGGCCCTGCGCGCGCTTCAGGAGACGCGACTGGCGCCAACCGCCGCCACGTATGGAGCCACACTCGAATGGCACGACTCTATCGAGCAGATCCCGGTGGACCCTAGAATGTACACCATGGTCATCGCACACGAGTTCTTTGATGCACTCCCGTTTCATACGATAGAGGTGCCGTTCTCCTGCTTGCATCTGTGAGCCTCAACGATTAAGCCCGTCCCAGAAAACAGAACAGGGCTGGCAAGAAATTTTAATCGCCCTCGCAGAATCAGAAAGCACCAAGGAGATCGCCGCTACCCCCTCAGAATCTGGGGCAGAGAAGGAAGACGCCGGCACGAACCCGCGGTTTCGTTATGTACTGGCCCCGCAACCCACCGCAGCGTCTAACCTGCTCGGCATCTCGTCTCCCCGCTTCAAAGACCTGCCCGTCGGCTCCCGCCTCGAAGTATCGCCCGTAGCATTCAAAACGATGCGCGCGCTTGGCAGGCTGATCTGCGGGAAGCGCGATGTTTCGCCGTCCCGGGGCTGCGCCCTCATCGTAGACTATGGCGCAAGTCGGGCTTTCAATCAGTCATTCAGGGTGCGTATCTATGGCCATCATCATGCATCGTACATCCATCACTCACGACGTACCTGTACCAGGCCTTCAAAGACCACAAAATCGTAGACGTCTTGCATGCCCCGGGGCAGTGCGACCTCACCGCGAACGTCGACTTCGCATACCTCGCCGAGGCGGTCAAAGATCTACGTAGGCACCCCATTTCCCTGCATTCTCGCATTGCGTTGTGATGCTGACCTTCTGGGACCCTACACAGTGACCCCCCAGGGCCCGCTCCCGCAATCCGCTTTCCTCGAAAAGATGGGTCTCCAGGCGCGCACGGAGTTCCTCGTATCCACGGCCCAGACGGACGAGACGAAAGCCGCTATTCGGGAGGCGGCGCGCCGGCTCGTGGACCCTGCCGGCATGGGCAGCGAGTACATGGTGCTTGGGATGGGCGGTCAGCCAGAGAGAGGTGTCGTGTGGCCCTTTGACGTTTGAACGCTTTGTCCCGGGGATAGGTTTGGGTGCTCTGGCTTCAATCTTTTAATTTACCACACCCGCACATCACGAATATTTCGTCCACTTTCAACCCATCTTACCACGCGCTTTTGCACCCCAAATGGAGCAGACCCAGACCCCGGGCCGGCATACCATTGTCCATCTTTTCCGAACAGAGCTCGAATCCACGGCGGCCATGAAATGTTGCCAATCCAATGACTATATGGTACATGAAGACACAGTGGAAGCGGAACCAGGTCAATGACCCCGCGCTCAGCGAGCCAAGCTGTTAAATTGTTCAAGTCGTTCGATTTCAACCAAAGTCCGGCAATCACCGCGATCTGGCGGCCGAGAATGCCTGAGCCGAGCCGAATACTCCGAATCTGCTTCTTCAACCGTTCTTGCTTGAGCTCTCCCTGGATCGGTTTTTAACACTTCATCCACTCAAGCAAGGTCGCCTGCAAAAATCTTCTCTGCCGACGCGCGTGATGGTTCTTCCTGCTCTGGAGGTATTGTTGCCCATGCACCTGCCACCGGTTCTCAAGTTTCCTCCCGAATACATAGAACTCGTCTTTCTCATTGGTCTCGGGAATAAACCGATACTCCCCTCAATCTGCGCCCTCGGGTGAACACAATATGCCACCATGAGAGACTTCGATTCCTTTCAAGCCATTCGCCGGAAGCCCTCTTTTTGTCCTGGCCAGGAACATACCTGACCAATGGCCAATGTTTTCCCGCATAAGAGCAACTCTCGAGGGCCGAGTCCCACGAACAGCGCAATATGTTCACCCTGTTGTCCATCTCCCTCTGGAGCGTATTCCTCAGCGGATGCTACGCCAAATTATACACCTCCGTGTCTACTCTCCCAAGTCTGAGCTATGACTTTGTCGTCGTGGGAGGTGATTCGTCTCTCTCTCGGTCATATTTCCGCTCACCGTATGCAGGCGGGACTGCCGGCAGTGTCGTCGCAAGCCGTCTCACTGAGAACCCAGACTTCTCCGTCCTCGTTCTCGAGGCGGGTGTGTCGTGAGAGGCACCTCCTTTTATACGTTGCCTTTATTCACCATTCTTCTCCCCAGGAATGCGGGTGTTCTCGACTCGGAGGCCCCATTCCTCGTCGTCGACATGGCCTCAAATCCACTTTGGAGCTGGAACTTCTCCACGACGCCGCAGTTCGGGCTGGGAGGGCGCACAGGACCATACCCCCGTGCGCATATCCTGGGGGGCTGTAGCTCCCATAGTACGCACCCCGCCCGTCGTTTGCCTCGGGCCCTAAAACCCCATAGATGGGATGTATTACACCCGTGGCTCGGCGGAGGATTTTAATCGTTATGCGGCGGTGACTGGCGATGAGGGTTGGTCCTGGGATAACCTATTGCCGTATTTCTTCAAGGTACACTGGGCAATTTTATCTCTGTTCTCATTTGACGATGCCGCAGAACGAGAACTGGACGGCGCCAGCGGACGGGCACGACACGCGCGGACAGTTCGACCCGGGCGTGCACAGCACCCATGGAATGATGTCCGTGAGCCTGACGGGCTTCAGCTACCCCGCCAGCGCGCGCGTCCTGCAGACCACCAAGGAGCTGCCCGAGGAGTTTCCCTTTAACCTCGACATGAACTCAGGCACACCCCTCGGAGTCGGTGCGCATTATAATCATGTACCGATGGTCTGTTGCTAAGACTGAGCTCGCGTTAGGATGGCTGCAGGAAACGATCGGGGATGGTGAACGTAGCAGCGCCGCGACGGCGTACCTGCCGCCAGACATCCAGCAGCGGCCGAACCTGGACATTTTTCTAAACGCCCGGGTGACCCGGCTGCTTGCAAATACAAGCAGCGACGGTGTCTCTTTCCACAGCGTCGAATTCTCGCAGGATCAAAACGGTACGTTTTTTTCTTCTCTGCAGCACATGAAACTGAGGGCAACGTAGCGCCGCGCTTGACAGTCACCGCCCGCAAGGAGATCATCCTGTCCGCGGGGGCAGTAGGCACGCCGTCCATCCTCCAGCATTCGGGCGTGGGCAACAAAACCACGCTAACCGCGCTTGGACTACCGGTCCTCCTCGACCTGCCGCGCGTCGGGCAGAACGCGGCGGATCACCCCCTTGTGGACCCGACGTGGGCGGTGAGCGGGAACGAGACGCTCGAAGCGGTGCAGCAGAATGCGACGCGGCGCACAGAAGCGGAGACGGAGTGGAACGCGACGCGCACGGGGCCGTTCACGGCGATCGGGGTGACGCATGTCGGGTGGGCGCGCGTCGCGGGTGTGTATGCGCCGGGCGAGGACCCTGCGGCGGGGCCGGCTTCGCCGCACGTCGAGCTGATGTTCACGGTGGGCACTAGTGTGGTCGTGACACTGGCTACCGTCTGACGGGATCGCAGGCGGGCAGCTTCGGCGGGCTTATGCCCGGCAGGTTCTTCAGCATCGGCACCGCGGTCGTCGCTCCCACGAGCCGTACGTTGCGTCTCCCGTACGCATCCGCTAACTTGAAATCAATATACCGCCAGGCGGCTCCGTGACGATCAATAGCACCGACCCCTTCGAGCCCCCGCTCATCGACCCGGGGCTGCTCGCGAACGATACGGACCTGCACGCGCTGCGCGAGGCTGTCAAGATGGCGCAGCGCTTCGTCACGGCGCCCGTGTGGGCGGGGTACATTCTCAGCCCCGCGAACGCCATCGCGGGCACCACGGACGATGACGCGGCGCTTGAGGCGGCGATTATTGCGGCGGCAGGGAGCTCGTCGCACCTTGTCGGAACCGCGGGCATGTCCGCGCGGGGGAGCACGGACGGGGTGGTCGATCCCGACCTCCTCGTCAAGGGTGCTCGCGGGCTGCGCGTCATCGATGCATCGGTGCTGGTGAGTCGTGTATATTTGCTGGATGAAGCGTGTCTTGATCTTATGTAGCCCTTTATCCCGGCGGCGCATACCCAGGTCGCGACCTACGTGATCGCAGAGCGGGCTGCAGACTTGGTGAAGGCGGCATGGGCGTAGCAGCAGCTTCAGTAATTCCAGATCAATTTCGAAAGCTATATGTATGTACCATTGTCCAAATTTTCCTGACAGAGCTCGAATCTATGGACGTGCAGAAAACTTGCTTGACCTGGGTATTTGAGCGTGTTTGATTGCGAGGCCACTGAGCTCGAGACAAGCGAGTTCCCCCTATTTTTCTTCCCTCATGTCCGACGAAACATCGTCCGCTGCCACCTCCGAATTTAACAGTAATTCCCCACTCCAACAAGTAACAGGCCAGCTTGCGCTGTGCATCCGCGCCGACTGCGTTGGATTATACCATGACCCGCCACTTGAGGATATCACAAGCGACGCTCTTGCCACCGAAGCGATGTCGTATGGCGTTCCGCCTCCGAATTCAAATGACGTCCGCCTCCTCAGCGGACTCCTCGGCGATTTCCTTCGATTTTCCGGGCAAGAACATTCGAAGTGGTTGATCGACATGGCGCACGATATTTGTGATCCTGCCGCGACGCGTGGGTCGCTATTCGTCTGGGACGAAGCCCAGCAGCAATCGCGTCGCGTCTTTAATACGGAGCCGCTGATGGCTTCGACTTATCGTTACGTCTTGCCCGCCGGAGTCATCGTGGGTCTATCCAAAATCAGCCAGCGTGAGGGGTCATCCAAGAGTGGTTCAAGTTCTTATGCGAGCGGGAGCGATAATAGCACCGTGGATGATCAGGTCAAACGGCGGGATGGAATCTGCTGGGTGTCAGGATGCCTTAGTCCACTAGGCAATGGCCGCATCTGCCCCAAGCGCATGGGCGACCACTTCGCGCGTCAGATTTTTCGGGACTTCACCACGTCTGCTCCCATTCCGGCTCTGTCTGTCTACGACGAGATCTTTGGGATTAGTTTGAACTTGAACCTGGACTATTGGTTCGATAACTACGAATTCGGCCTACGGGTGTTGTCACCAGTGAGGAGTTCAATCCACCACCTTCTTAGTCCTATGTTGACAAGCCCTTAGAATCTCTATCAGTGTCATGTTTTTGCTGTTGAGTCCCCGGGTTATGTGATCCCGATACATGGAGGCAGGCTTCCGGTCTCAAAGCAAGATTGTCCGAAACTCCATGGGTACCCCGTCTCTCCTCCTCAACCGACACATGCCAAAAACCCCCCTGCTGGTCTTATCCGCTGGCACTACCTCCAGTGTGTGCTTAGGCGGTTCGCGCATGCGGACTATAAGAACTTGGCAAACATCCAATACTTAGAACTGCCCATTCGAATGAAAGGTGATTCGGACAACGCAAGCACAGATAGCGAGCTTGATTGGCCATCAGCGGTTTTTGACCGAGGGCGTGCTGTGCAGGCCGAAAGGGAGCATGACGAAGAACGTCGCAGTTTCACCGCCAGTTGGATTGCTGGGGTGTAGTCCTTATCGAACTTGTACGTCTTGTATCGAGTGCCTGAATGAACGGCCTCCGTGTGCCCGATAGACTCATCTGTAGCCAAGTCACGGCACACATAACTGGGACCCTCAGGGCTGCAGCCTAGTATCAGAGCAAAGGACGTAGAGTGTCCCGATAAAGCAAGGAATCTTACGCGTCTTCAATTGTGATGATTACATGTACACATGTGTTGTTCCGGCGCTCTAAGTACCACTCCCTCCAACGATGAATTAAGGAATCAAAGTTTTACGACGGAGGGACATCGCAGTTTCCGAAAACAGGCGGGCCCCCGTTGTCTGGTTCCAGCATTAGCTGCAGATACACGACGTATGCATGAGTGACGGGCAAGAGGGAGGTGAACAAGATAGACGGACCTTAACGGTCTGCATCGTCGTATAGAACGCGGCCCCTAGCCCAAAAACGATCATCGCGATGTCCGCGGCCTTCTTGCGCGGCGTGTTGGCACACGCCTTGTAGTGCAGCATCGCGGGATAGACGTAGCAAAGCGGGACGCTGCCCGCTCAGTAAGCGGACTGGGGACGGAGAGAGGAAGGATGGGCAAAGGCTCACCAAGCGAAGCACCCGATGAAGGCGACGAACTTATCGAGATCCGCGGCGCCAACCCAGCTGAGCAGCGCCGCGAAGAAAACTGTCACGAAGCGGAAGATGTTCTTCGTCCACTTGACGCGAGTGTCGACCTTGCCGCTGCGCGTAAAGAGCCCGTTCTCCATGATACGGATGGCGGGGAACAGCTGAAGGGGCACGGAAAGCATGATGGCCAGCGCGTAGATGAATTGCACCTGAGAACGCAGGTCAGCGCGCAGCGACGGGACCTGCTTTGAAGGATAAACATACCGACTGCACCATCTTGCTCTCAGCGTCGAGGTTGACGAGGACGACCGTCTGGATCTCAGAGCCGAAAGTGGCGTAAGCGAGCGCACCCGCTCCTCCGAAGAGAACTAAGGAAAGCGTGAGCTTCAAATGTCGGAGGGATGGGCGAGGTTCATACCTAGCACGCCCAGCATGACTCCGGTCAGTACCTTGGGGAACTTGTGCGGTTCCTTCATTGCATCGGTAATGGGAATAACCATCCCGACGCCCTCAAAAGAGAAGACCGCTACCCTAGATTCACGAGCTCAGTATCACACCAGATGAGGAGGAAGGAAGTCCAGTACCCGACGAAGAGTGAAAAGTCCTTCGGATTGAAAAGTGCGATGTCCGCGACACCGCGCTCGGCGACGATGGAAACCTCGGTGCTGAAAATGTAGACCAGGCCGACGAGGATGAAGCCGTCCGCGACGAGGGCCGTACTGCTCAACTTCGCGAGGTCCCGGATGAGCACGAGCGGCAGGAAGACGAGGAGCTGTATTATGATGAAGTAGTGTATTGGGATCAGCTTCAAGCAATGAGTGATGCCCATGACGAGGGCCTAGACGGGGCGTGTTCAGGAAATCTGGTCAATTGGAAACGTTGGTGCATACCTGTAGATTCTGTGCGACAAAGATGATGTAGGCGGAAACGAAACCGATCTGCGAGACGACGATGGACCCAAGGATGAGGTAGCGCATCCAAGGCCCATAGAGGGCACCACCAATGTCTGTGAAAGGTAAGATGGTGAGAACGAACGCAAGTGAGTTACGGACCTCCGAAACTTCCCGAAACGACGAATTTCGCTCGGACGAGCAGCAGGAAGGAGTAGAGTGAGATAAGAGCAATGAATATGAAAAGGAGGGACGAAAACAGAATCCCGCCGTTGTAGAAGCTGGACGGTGGTGAGTTGAGGGCTAAGGACTATAGGGCATGCTTACGCCTTCCCGAGGAACAGCACCCCCGTACCGACAAAGGCCTTCAGCAACTAAACAAAACCATAAGATTGCGCTGCACCGGAACTGTGAAGACGACATACCATGAGCACCGCCTGTGGAACAGTTGCATTTCCGTGTCGCGCCATCGACGAGCCGCGCTTATGTCTGGAGCGCGATAGGGACCTACTGACCGGTCGACTGCCCAAGAGTGGGGCAGTCTCTGCCGCCGCCGTCTCCGCGGCCATCTCCTCATCTTCATCAATTTCATCGTCTTCCTCGAGGTCTTCTCCCGCCTGGAAACGTGAGTAAGTCCCGGTGTGAATTGAGTGAAAAGTGGACGCACGAAGTGCCCGAAGATGTACAAGAACTCGATGAAGTTGTTGAGGATGCGGGGCTCTTCTTCGCCGCGCTCCGTCGCACGCATGAGAACATAGTTCCGACGGAATCCACCAGGTTCGTGGATATGCTCGAACGCTGGATCTGGGGTGACCGGGCGCGCGGCAGTGAATGATGCAGCACGACCGCGGGCAGCCAACTTCTGCTGGTCCGAATGCCATTTATATATATCGTGCCTTGGAATAATATGAGACCGGATACAAGCCGAGTCGAGTGAAGATACGCACGTTACATCTGCGCCAGGCGCATGATACGGGATAGGAAACGGCTCTGAATCTTCTCTCTGCACCGCGGTCGGCGTTCCCGAAGAAGATCTGCGGGAACCCGATCCACCTGGCTGGGAGCCGAGGGGAACGTCCAGCTCGGACGCAGGGGTGGCCTCGCCCAGATTCTGTCGTTCCTCCTTGGAGACCAGATGCCGCCTTAAGACGCGCGCTTTCTCTTCGTCTGGCAGATCGTCCAGGTCAAGGCTCAGCGGTGTATCGCTGCCATTGTGAGAGGTCTTGGGACGTAATGCGGCACTTATGCCACCAAACGATCCCGGTTTAAACGATCCGGGTTGGCCGTCAGGTGAGGGAATCAGTGAAATGTCGGAGACCTGTGGGCGCAAGGATGGCGTGCTCCGCGGTGGAATATTAGGGGGCGGGGGCGTCCCCGCATATTGCGCACGCAGAATACGAAGGTCGGGGGTGCCATATGGGGTGGATACCGAGGCCGGGGTCTCGTCTGCGAGATCTACCGCTCGCTTTGTGATATTCACCGGTTTTGAAGGAGTGGACATGGCGGGAGATGGTGGTATAGAAAGACAGAGGTCTGAGACGCGTATGGGCGCACGTGCAGGCTAGGCCGCAGCATGCGGACGGATTTGGGCGCGTGTGGACAACGCCTAGTAGGTTTTTATTACGGAAGTGTGCTACGACAAAGTAATGGAGCGGAAACAAGTACTACAGCCCCGCTTGGCGGGCTTGGGTTCCGTTCAGTGAGGGGTTAAGACGTGCTTCGAGGTCCGAGATAGGGCAGGCTTGAAGCAAAAGCAAGATAAGGATCCTCGTTTACCCAATTGCATTTTACCTTGAGATTTCGTTCATCCCTCGATTCATCAGTTTCCCGCACCGATGAAACGGAAGCTTAGGGAAGCAGAAGCAAGATATTTGTCAGTCCGTTGAATGAATCGCCCACCCATCGTATCGATTGAGAGTAACCAGACCGACTAGCATGAGGCGCGGCAAAGTCGCAAGTAAACACAAGACCAAGCCAAGGAACGGTATTTCCTGGTTTTAAAGTGGTAGAGCGATATGGGGTGAAATCATACCCATAGGTCATTGGCCGAGGACATCGGCGGAGTAACACAGGCGCATAACAATACAAGACGGCGACCACTGGTAGAACGAGTTCTCACTTGCACAAAAAAAAAACAAGTCCGAGAGAAGCCAGGTCGAGCGAGGGATATATCAAGATCGAGGCATTTTCTCAATGCTTCACCACCCGGGTAGGCAGGCAGATAGGCGATAGACAGGGTGGAAGACGGGATCCCGCGCGCTGCGCATGGTGGTCGAAGGAAAGAGAGCTCGGCATGTTCCGGCAGTTCCAAATCAGGACAGGGGCTCCAAATCCCGATTATGTGGTTGAAATTCAACTTCGAGTTCGTCTTGGCTTGAACGGGTTCAAAACAAAGAGAGAGTACGTATGATACAAGTGGCATTGCGAATCGTAACAAACTCGTGATAGATCATGATGCAGATAAATAACGGAGAAATACAGCAAAGACGCATACTGTACAGTACAACAGAGCTCGGATGGGAATAGATAGACAACGAGGACATGGAAATACAGACATATTGCGTTCTAGGTGGATTATAAATAGAGTCTGGGATTCATGCCGGGGGCGAATAATCAGTTATTATTAAATAACGGGGACTCGGAGGGATGAAACTGGGGTACGAATGATCGCACCCCTGGCTGGCGGACGCGTCGGCTGAAATCTTGCGAACGCTCAGGCGGGAGGCAGAACAAGGTAGGGATGCTTTATCAGGTTCACCGCACTGGTACGTTCATCCGGGTCCCTAGAAACCATGAGATAAAATATCACCTAAGTAGGAATAATACTGACAAGGCAAGACATTTCTCCATGAAATCTTGTGCGTACGGAGTCAAATCGACGTCAGCGGGCGGTTGGGGGCGAAGCGTCTGATGATACAGCTATAGATACATAAGATAAGATCAGCGACAGGCGCTACGTGTTAACATCAAGATGGCTTGCCTTGAACAGGACGGCAACGGCCTCGAGCTCCGACCAAGGCCGTTTCCCGGTAAACATCTCGAGTACAACGCACCCGAGGCTCCAGATGTCTGCCATGGCGGTGTATGCCTTGTACTGTGTCCCGATAACCTCGGGCGCTGTCCAAAATACGGCGCGAGGGACTGCCCATGAGTTATCCCGGATCTCAGTCTCGGAACACCCCAGGCCTTCAATCTTGCATACGCCTGTTGAATCCACCAATATATTGCTTGATTTCAGTTCCTAGGCAGATGGCAGGAGATTAATAAGATGGTAATAGGCTGGAATACGGTAGTAACGGTACTAACCCCGTGAATTATTCCGTTGTCGTGCAGGTATGCCAGTCCGCGAAGTATCTGGGATGTACATGACTTGATCATGTCGTCTGCGAATGCACCGTGCTCGAGGACTTTGGCTCGAATTGAAGAGCCGGCGATGTATTCCATGAATCTAAATAAAATTAGGAAAAACTCTGGCGTCGTTCTCCATAGTAAAATAGGACGTACATGGACACAGACTCACCATCCTCCTCGAGGCCAAGATATTCGACCAAGTTTGGATGACGGAGAGCTTCCATGTTCTCCATCTCTCGCCTTATGGTCTGTGGTGAGGGACGACCTGTCGAGGGGGCATCGGGGGAGAAACTAATTTGCTTGACCGCGATTATCTCTCCCGTCGTAGCGTTCAGTCCGAGGTATACTAGCCCATGTGCTCCTCTACCCAGTGCTTCGCCTTTAACCCACTTGTACGGTGTCTCTAACGATTGAGCTAGTCAGTACTCCAATAAGCACAGGCACACCATGAAACCGCACTCTTCTCAATCCAAGCGGAAGGACCCTCTGCCATTCTGGATCTCTCCGAAGGTCTGGTACCCCAGAGTGTTACGGCACGTCGTCGATATGAGGGAAAAGCAGTAGGAATAATACTTCCAGCCGGAGGGTTTGGGACAGCGATCTTTTGCCTCCTTTCGAAAGCAACTTGACGGATCGATTTCTTGTGAGATCTCAGCTCATTCGGGGCTGTAATGGGCGAAAGGGGACTACGAGAAAGAGGACTCGATCTCGCCGGAGATGGCACGTCCAATGTCGCTAGAATCAGAGTGGTTATATAATACAATGGCAAGGGCTAGTGCAGGATATTTCACGTACTGGTGATTCGTAAAACGTGTCTCTGCATCCCACTTGATCTAGTTTCTGCAATGAGGCGGGGGGGAGGCTATCACGTCAATTGCCGGGTGTCGTCTGCTTTTACGTGCTGCGTCTCGTTTCCGGAGTCAGCGATGGCCTGTGCGCCTCCGGCGAGTGTGAGGTCACTTCCCGCTGAAAGTGGTAAAAGCGCAAGCAGTGTTCAAGTATGCCGGGTTTTGGTCAACTTGAAACGCTGATGCCATCGTTGAACAGCCTCATAGACACATCACTTGCACTTGCCGCGAGGCTCAAAGTTGAAGAGACGTGCAGAGTTCCATCAACATTCAGTGGGTTGCAGAATCCGACAGTAAGAAGACTTGATACGACCCCGAGATCATAATACAAGCGCCGAAACAGCTGAGATTGAACAACGGTGCACGTGATTTTTCAACGCCCGGCGCCGCAGCATTTCATATGGGGTTCACCGTTCAGACACTGTCAACCAAATGGGGTCAAGAATTAGCCTCCGCCGAACGATGCCACACCTTATTATGATGTTTGTTTCCTTCCGGCACGGATTTTGGAGGGATTCACCGGTATGCAGATCCCAAACACAGCCATCTGGCATTGACAGGACTTGAGTACTACTCCGGAGTTGCTGCAAGTTACGCAACTCAGCCTCAGTAGTCGACCACAGGCCGGAGACTCTACAGCTGACCGGGACAGCTTGGAACACGTTCGGCCATGTTCGGCCTCGGTCCTCCGCAATCGCGGGCATCAAACAGCGGTGGGCGCGTCCCGAGTTCAACAATATTCATAAAATTCTCGCTAACGAAAGATTAACGATGCAATCCTTGGAGCTGTACAGTATTGAATCAAACAAATAACGCCACCGTAGATGTAACTAGTCGAGTGAACGTCTTCCTAAAAGTTTCGTGATCTCCCGATGCTCTTTCAGCCAGTCGGTGAAGGTAATTTCTGGCTCCTTCTTGTCCTGAAGAACAACGAGGTAGTTGGCGAACACAATAAGGGAGCCATATCGATAGCTGAGAAGCAAGATCAGTCGAAAAAAACAATCAGGAGATGGGGACAGACAGATAGTTTACGGTGACATTGCGCAATTTCTGCTCTTTGACAGTTCCCTTTTCACAAGCATCAACTTTCAACTTGTAGCTGTGAAGCGAAAGAAATGATCAGGGTTGTAAGGCGAGGTCGAGTCAGATACGTACTCATAGATGGCCTTTCGGAGGTTCTGGACATCTTGCATCAGATCTATCGCACGGTCTGCGAGTCGCTTAGCAAGCTTTCCGTGCGACAGCACACCAACGAGTTGAAGGATGGTCTTGTATTCTCCTGCATTGTCTATGAGCTAACAAGCTCTGCAGATGACAAGGACCTGCCTTGAAGATATGCCTCTTCTTCCGAGGGGCCATCCATGGAATCATAGACGTCCGAGGTGAGCTCTTCGTCACCGTATGTGGGCTCTTTACCATCCCACTTCCAGGTCGTTGCTATTAGGCAGGCCGCAACCATGCCCGTGGTAGTTCTGCCCCGACCCATCTGGCAATTGAAGACAAAGTCGCCGGCTTGCGTAAGGCCCGACCTGACGCGGTCGAACAACTGGGACAAGGCATCGGGAAGGGGCGCTTGCTCGTCCGTCTGTCAAGGTGCGAACTGAACGTCTCTGAAACGAAGTGCGCAGAAATGTCTCACAATAGCGATTCGGCCGTAGTCAATCTATAGGGTTTCAAAATAAGGTTCCCTCCTTCGTAAAGGGACCTTACCTTGAATCCTTCTCGTTTCATCAAGGTAAAAACGTCCCTCGGTGTTAGTATGTCAGATTCTGAAACCGTTTCCCACACCGGCACAATAGAAAAAGAACCAGGGCGTTCTTCGACTTCGTCATGGAGCAGAACTCTACCCTCATTGGCTCTCACTTCTCGAAGAACATCCTTCTTAAAACTCTCTTCCATTTGCTCGACCATCGATGTTGTGACCCCGGTTGCTCTGTGGTATAATGATTAGAATGGTTCAGGGAGGATTGTGATATTTCTTACTCGACATTCTCAAGAGGCTTTGCGGCGAGACGGAGGACATGCGGACTGCCCGCAATGTATATCACAGGTTCCTATATCAATTTTAGCTGGGGGAGTAGCCTCGACGAGAGATGATTAACCTCTCGTAAGGAAGTCCAATAGACTTTATTCTTGCCTAAAGGTCCAGCATCCACTCTGAACAATGTTCGGCGCAAACTAAATGGTCGAGTTGGTTAGCTCCGATTAGCGCCGAAAGATCGTTTATACCCCTCCAGTGTGGGCATGCCGCTGAGAGAATCAGTATGGATAATCGACACAAATTGTGAGGCCCCACATACCTGCCGCAAACCATCTTCTCTTCAAAAACTAGCGAGTCTGTGCTACTATTCGGAGATAAAGTCGGCGATGGGATGGACCGCAAAGTAAGCGAAACCCGTCGGAAATTGGGTGCTCCATCAATACGCCTAGGTTGAAAGTTGGAATTTTCAGAATCTATGGCTCCAAAACACGCACTCTGGGAGTGTCATCTTCTGGAGATTGAGGAACATATCGTTCTTGAGGATGGTAGAGGCGGATAGGATACTCCCGGACCGGTTCACGACAATCCGATTGACTTCGTCGGGGTGCGCAACTCCGTCGGTTACATCCGCACGCTCCAGTGGTTTGAGTGCATTCAGACCGTCCGCAAAAAGTTCGTTTTCGAAGGTCTTGATAACTGTTTCCAACGTCGGCCGCTGATTCCGTAGACCATTGATCACACTCACCAGGCTGATTCCTAACGAACGTCTCTATACTCTCAAACGATCGTTTTGTATCCGGCTCTGTTGACTGAAGATATGCTTGGAAGACGATTAGCGTAAAGTAACGGTGTAAGTTTTGCAGTCCTGCGCGCCCCATGAGACGTCGAGTTCACAATGAGTGTTCAACTACATACCTTTCTGGGCGTGCTTGCGTTTTTCCTTGTCATCCGTCGCTTGGTCTGCTCTGGTGCGCGCCTCCTCGATGCCGTCGATGATGTTATAAACAATCGACGCGCGGTCGATGGCATCATCGACTGTACTCTTGACCATAAGGCCCCTCCTAATGACCCGCAAGAGGTCTGGTGCACGTTGAGGGTCATCGTGTCCTATGCTTTCAAATACACTTACTGTTGATAATTTGATAAGAGTGCTGATGCTTCGGCGGTGCTACACCGTCCATCGGCGGCATGGACATCATGGAGAGCGTCCGTTTGGTGCTAGGGATGGTCGGAGTTGTAGGGAGCCGATGGGAATCCAACCATTGCCGGATCAACAAAAGAATAATCTGCACATGAATATAAATGCCAAAGCCGAAGCGGAGTTAAATGCGCAACACGAACAGACGACAGGGTGCTCCTTCCACGACCCAGTTGGCAGTTCACTACGATTGGTGTATTGTTGGAGGACGAAAGGACCACGTCAACGAGATCTTGTAAATCAGAAAAATCCGGGGGCTTTTCAGCGGTCATCGGAATACGATGATAATCCAGTTCTAGCCCAGCAATCGCACTATGAGAGGCCATCACGTCTTTGAGGACTACAACATCCTCGAGCTCGTTCTGAATTTCCTCCCAAACTGGAATGATTGAACCGTCGTCTGCTTCTGAATGAAGCAAGAGTCTGAGTGGCCCAAGTAAGCGGATGGACACGAAATAAGAAGAGCGCCAACCTCCCGCCAAATGTTTTCAGTTCGGCGATCACGTCGTCTCGAAGGCGCTCCTCCAAAATTTCCAACCGCGATGCGGAGATACCACCATAGTCTTATTAAAGATCATCAGAAAAGAACCGCCTGAAGAGTTCATCTCTCACCCTTCATATTCCTCAACGAGAAGCCTTCTCTTCGAAGGCAATAGGGGGCGCCATTAATGTAAACGATGGGTTCTTCCCGCAACGTGATCCAAATTATGCGCTGAGCGGAAGGGTGCGCATTCTTGATGCGCGTCACCACTTCGTCAATGGCCTCGAGCGTCGGTTGCCCGAGGGCATAGATATTCGTCGTGGGTACTCGTCGGAAGTTGATAGCGCCCCGCACGCCGTGTTCTACATGGTGCGATTCTTGGAGCCATTGATCAGACTTCAGAAGGGTGCTAATTTAATCAAATATGGCGTTGATCAGAAACGGAGGGCAAAGTGGAAAAACGATAGTTTAACTGACCCTTCACGAAGAATGATCCCGCTCCGGTTCTATTTCGATGAAAACACCAATCAACGAACGGAAATAAACATGTTAGATGCCAGAAAACAAACCTTGACGACGTGGGTCGAATATTCATCGCCCAGGATTTGTCCGCCCGAGATAGCCACGTCGTTCTTCTTTCCTGGGACTAAAGCACGATCCTCCCAGTTGGTTTTCGAGAGTGAGGAAAGATCATTGATCGGGGCGAACACATTCAAACGCGAGCCGTACGATTTGCGCAGGAATCTGATTTGACTGCGTTCGACCAGCAAGTTGAAATTTCTGGATTTATGAATAAGGGGGATCGACTTACTTCCATATCTCCGTTCGAGCCTTGAGTTCATGTTGAGCAAAAAGTTCGAGCGAAAAAAGAAACGAACCTTCAACCAATCCGAAAAGCTTTGCGACATGTCTTTGGCGCCATCGATGAAGGAAGCGAAGGCGATGACAAAGAAGCTATGTATGTATCCGGGTTGAGAACGACTGGGCGCAAATATAGAAGGACAGACAGCGCACTATTTTTCCAGCGCCTTGACGGCCTTGTCCAGAAAATCCTCGCCTTTAGCTTCGTCCATGCTGGTCAGTGAGTACTTCAACCGATGAATCAGAATATCTTCTCGCAGGTTGATCACCTGGTCCGCTATTCATTTCATCGTACCAAGGATTGTAAACAGAGATATGGGAACTCTCACTGGCATCGATAACCCGATCCACGAGCCTCTTCGCATGGAGACCATGATCGAGACAGCCGAGTAAGCTAAGGATCACGCCGTAGTTGCCCATATGCGCCTTGCGGAGGTTATCCAGCAGCGCGGGATGCGTCATCAGTAACTCGATGGCAGATTGGGAATTGTGGTTTTCGAGAGCTGCGGATCGGTTCAATGAATATACACTGACGAGGGATATAAGAGTAGTTCCAACATTGCTGCAGGAGATACGTCAGCCGCAACAGAGATCGACTCAGATCCTGCTGTGCGCTCGCTTGTTCAAGTGCTTGCATTATTCTGGCCTCCGTGTCGTGACTCGGAGGCTGAACACGGGATACATACTCTTCAACCATTAGAAAACCAAGTAAAAAACGACGCTTACCGTGCCCGTTGGCGTCCCAATAGACAGTGGTGTGCCACTCGTGGTGCCCTTCATCGTGTACGGATCGGGGAAGCCCCGCACCATGAGCTGCTTCCGCCGAACGATTGACGCCGCCACCATCGCAAAGGTAGTGCGCACGGCTCCCATACCGCACGAGAAAACGAGGGCCGTACGCAATGGGTCAGTGGTGCGGATAACCCGCAGATATGCATCGAGATAGTTGTCCTTGTTGAAAACCATTCAAGTTGAGACTTCAGGATCCCGGCTATAAAAGAATACCTCGATTGGTCGGTCTGGGGCAATGGGAATCCTGGAATAGTACGCCTGAGAATGAAAAATAATATTCTGCCGAAAAAAGGTACCGGTGATACTGTAAAATTGTATGACGTATCAATCAAAGCAACGGACGAGAGGACGAACTTCGACGTTCCACCCATCTTCCTTCATCTGGCTCCAAAGCTCCCTTGATGTTTTCACATTCGAAACATCGACGGAAGTCCACGTAGGCAGATGGCGCCCTCCCCGCTATCCGAAGCTAACGGCGATAAGTCGACGTTACCAAGAGGTAGGAGACTATCATACACATCTCGTTATGCGTCAAGATTAAACCGCCGTATCTGGAGTCCCGTGGATATGATTGTCATCGGAAGAACTGTAATCTTACCTGGTGGCTTCTTGAAGGATATCGTTCCTCATGCGGGTTTCGATGGCCTCGAGGTTCTCGGCGCGATCAGATAGCGATAGCGTCCGCCTCGGCTGAGATGCATCGCGCAGCACAAACGGGCGTCCGGAGATGTACACTGATCAAAAACCGCGTGTTGAACACAAACTGACCGCGGTCAAAGGCCGAACTTACCGATGGGCTCCTCTCGGGTTGAGAACCATACAACATGAGACGGATTCAGTGTACCCGGCCGGCACCTGAGCACGGAAAGAATAGCCCTCAGTCCCTGAGTCCGGGGCTGCGCGACTCCAAAGACGTTTAGATCGCCGATCCGTGGTGCGCGGAAATTCGGCGCGCCATGGACGTTCAGGTCGAGATCGAGGGCACGACCTACACATTGAGTTGCTGAAATGGATTACGACCCGAAGATGCATACCTGAAGGGTAATGGTCGGTTTTCAAGATAAAACCTCTAGAGAGGACGCTCCCAGTCCTAGTTTTAACCACAGCCGGACCCGACCGCTGGAGATGAGCCATAAGGTCGAGGGAAGCCGCAGCCTGCGCCTTTTTTGTGCTGTTACCGTCGCTCCAGACGCGATGAGCTCCAGGAGGGATGGAAGAGGGTCGGGTGTTGAGCGGTGCCGATTTTGAGGCGGCAAGCGAAGGTGGGACGGACACGGGGCGGTCATTGTCCAGCTTCCGAAGGTTGTTGAGTATCATGGTTAGTCCAGTAAGTTTCAAGTCTTGCCTCGCGACTTGCACGCCGCGCGGGGTTGTAGTTAAGTGTGTCACGTAACTGACGTCGGATGTCACAGCTAGACTCCGAGTCGGAGGAATTCAAGAGGATTCAGATATGGAGAAATTCCAGCCGGGACCATAGATTTAGGTTCTGGATGTTATTCACGAAATTTCCAGTTCGAATGTCGGCGCCGTCTCTGAAAAAAAAGACTGTAGTGCAGCTGAAGTCTGAGAGTTAAACGTTACTTGGTGAAAACAGTCCCGAGAGCAACAAGTCCACTTGCCTTTCTTTAGGGCTAACTTAAGGTCAAATCGGTCGAAAAACGGGCTCAATGCTTCTCGTAACGCTATGCACGATATTTGGGCGATATGAACGCGAAAGCCTGAGGTGAGCGATCATGTGGCAGTGACTCGCCGCATGACTAGGACTCAGAAACGGCCCGGTTGGCCGACTACTGGAATTCGCTCCACTTCATTTTTTTCTTGAGCGTAAAGTCTTGTGAAGTGAGCGCTACTCTAGCGAGTCTTTTCCGAGGACCCCACCGCCTTGTGTCTAGTATTCGGTTGCTTCCGAAAGAATCCGAACTTTGGCGAGCTCCTATAAGGACCAAATAAGGACCCAAGGCCTGGGCTACTTAGGCGGCGATGAAGCTTGTCGCTGCTTTGATATAGTAGCCTTTCTGCCAGTGACCAGATTGTTCTCTCCTCCGTCGCCCACGGTCAAATGCCCCCCTTAACTTTCGCATACTACTGTTCTGGCCATGGTATGAATCTCTGACATGCATTGAAAGGCGAAACTAAAACTTGGAAGGCTACGGACACGCAACAAGAGTTTCAGCATTGGCGTGCCATCTGCTTCGCCTTTCGGAGGATGGAGATAAACCACAAGTTCAGGTTTTCATAGTATCCTCAGCCCCAAGCCATGTTTTTGCGGATTCTCTCGAACTGGGCGCTTTCTATCGCAATTCTTTCATCGACCCTGTCATCGTTCAACCCTTAGCGTTGGTCATTCTCTTTTCTTATGCATTGACGACTTCTCACATCCCAAAGCTATCGAGTAGATCGTCAGAAGAGTGTTGCTGGACTGAAATCTTTTCTCGACATCAAGGACGCGATATTACATACGGAGCAGACGTGGCTCAAGGAAATTCACGCTGATTGTGTTTTGAGTGATGCAGCATTCCGTTGGATGGTGGGTCTTTAGAAACCTCTCTAATTTCTTGATTTTTATGCTGTTCGTAGCTTGGCGGCTACAGCAGTTGGGATTCCATCCATTTTAATAACCAACTTTACGTTCGACTCGGTATACAGCTATCTTTCATCCACATTGGTTGATACTCCAGTGTCCCCTCCAGACGACTCGAATACGCTGCATCACCATTTCAATGCTCTAATCCCCGACATTCCAGTGTCGCCCGGAGAATTGGATCCCCTAGGTTTAATCCATCTCTTGTGCATTACTTCAGTGTAAGATGACCCATTTTCTAGTTGAACACATACATGCCGGTTATCGATGTGCTGATCTCTTACTTCGCCTCCCGGGATACATTCCAATACCCTCTTTCGCCATCGAACCTTCCCTTCCTTCACTCGGAGTGGGTGAACCCTCTAACGAACAGATTTAGAAGACACGTCTTTGCGTCCTTGGAAGAACCGCCGTCATCATGCGCACTTCACCCACCGATAGAGTCCCGTGCTTTTTCTAGAAGAAAAGCCTGTGCCCCGACGAATAGTCCCTATTCCTCTACTGGTTCGCTCACCGTCACCTTCAATATACTCACCAGCGGGCCGTTCTCGACTACTTGATTCTATCGGCGTCCCTTCTCACCTTCATTCAAGCAAAATCCTTATCGTCTCCTTCGGTGGTCAAGTATTTCGACGGCCCAGTAGATCCGGTAGCGCGACTCCGAGTCGACGTCATAGTCGAGAAATCAGCCCCGCACGGGAACCGAATGGCCATGGACTCGGAGTTAAAGACATGGCTCACGGTCAATCGCCAAGCACCCCGGTTTCGGCTAGAGGCAGTTGCTTCCCTCATTTACAGATCCCTTCCGCGCTTGGTTCTCCGAATGAACAGACTTCCTTCGTAACGTCGCCGCGTTTGGCGACCTGCATCACACCTATGGATTCCTGGTGCTCCTCCAGCGTCGAAGCCGCGGACCTCTCCCATCTTGTCGCGCGCTTCCGATATACCAACCTTCCTAACTGTCCCACCCACCCCAGACGAATACGACCAACCCTATTTTGAAGAGGAAGGCCGGCAGGAAAACACCGAGGAACTCCTCCGGCTACTGCCCGATGCCTCTTGGATCGCCATCGTCTGTGGTGTCTCCAAGGAACAATGGAACGCCGTCGCAGACGGCGGTGACTCGGATCTGCCTGATGCGTTCTTCGTGGCGCCACGGGATGTGTACATGCCCGATCTGACGGCAGCCAGTGACGTTCTGCTCGGTAAACTGGGGTACGGGACAGTATCGGAATGCGTCGACTCCTGCACGCCTTTTGTATATGGTACTTCAGCCGTCCTTGTTCGCTCAATCATATCTGATTCGTCCGCTAGTCTCCCGTCCTCTCTTCATTGAGGAGCATGGTCTGAGACGGCTCCTGGAAACTGATGGCGTCGGCGTGGAACTGTCGCGCGAACTCTACGAGGCAGGTGATTGGTCTGGGGCAATAGAAGAGGCACGGCAGAAGGGTCGAGTTGCGAAAGAAGCTAAACGTAGAGACGGTGAGACTGGCGTTGGGGTTAAGAAACGGGCGGAAGAAGGACGCGAATTAGCCACCATGATAATTCGGTGGGTTGAGAAATGGAGTCATTAGGTTGCATGTTTCGCCAGAGATCGTGCAATCAGACTTACCCTTCAATACAAACTGAGCAGAGTGGATTTCCTGTCAGAAAGACTCGGATGCCGGAATGCAAACCTTGCACATGTTGAATATTTGAATAACGAAATAAGAGACCCAACCACATCGACCTCGAATGCGTGTCTTCACTGCACGGACCCGACAGTGAGCCATCGAGAGTTAGTCAACCAGTCTAGAAACCGTTGCGTTCAGGCCAAGTTTGTTGCCCACTTGGACTAAATTTGGATTGATGAGTGAGACAACATGCTTCTATACGTTCGGTTGACTTCAACATTATTTAACTGGGCGGGGAGGATTAATGGCACGAATTCTGAAGGCAGTGTGGCTACATCTGGGATAGTCAATATATTCCCAAACCGGCACTGAAAGAGATTTCGGGGTGGGGGAATGTTAAGAAGGGCAAGAACGTCAACAACGATTATGGGCGGCTCAAATTTCTGTCTGGATAAGGGAACACAATGAGAAAGGACCAAAATGACACATCCGCACGTACCACACTATCGTGATTTCGAGTCCCTCGTCGCGTAGACCCTCAAGCTCACCCGGATCTGATAGTCTGGACTGTTCGCTGTCCACAAGAAGCATGACAGAGCGAAGCGGCCCTGCCGTGCACCGACTCTGGAACATGCTCACAAGGAGACCGACATCGGGTTCGAAAAGGCCTGCAAGCTCGAGAGACACTAACCCAGGAACGAGATTTCGTTCACCGGGGCCGCAGGTCAAAGGATGGATGAGGTCCGGGTGGTTACAGCAGTCCCAAGGACACTCCACAGCGAGATGGGTAACGTGAGGCGTCATATTCAGAATCTGTAGTATTGTATCGTGGGATTGCATCTTTCGGAGCGTTAGGTGGTTGAGAGATGGTCCGAACTGGTTTAGGAACATAACGTTGCCATTTTGTTTGGAAGGCTCGGTGATAGTTAGCTCCTGTAAGGCGGGAACGGCTATGTGAGGCAACATGCGCGTGTCACCGTTGCAGACAGAGAGAGTGCGGAGATTCCTCAGAGTTATGGGAGTGAATGTGATCCAGGTGTCGGTGTCAGTGTCGTGGGTCCGCAAATCATCGAGCGAGAGCTCGATAATTTCAGAGGCAGATTGAAGAACATCCCTGATCTCCAATACCGTGTAGAGGTGGGTTTTCAAGCACAGTTTTTGGAGGTGGGATAGGGGAAGTGCGTTGATTCGTGATAGGGATGGTGGGTAATTACCGATATGTTGATCACCATAACCCAATTCTTTCAAGAGAGGTGTAGACTTGAAAAGAACAAAAGGGTCCCGTTGGCCCCGGTTTTTGACGCATAGAGTCTTTAATGAAGGAAAAGAGGTGGTGTAGGTGGGGGCTATGAAGTGGCCAAGGTCAAGATCTCCAAGACGAAGCTCGGCCTCCTGCCACCGATGTGCCACACGGAATAGAGGATCCAGAATAATTTCCCTCGGGTTTCCTGGGAGGCAGAAAGGATCCCCGGTGAAATTGATGGCGAGAGGAGCTTCCGCAGAGCGTTCGAGCTGGAGGGAAATGATGGCCTTGACAGACCCGGATGATGGGATCCCGTACGAGTCGAGTCTTGTCCAGGACGCAGGAAAAAAGAACTGACGCCACATTCGAGGTGTGGAGAGCGCGATAGCTCGCCATCGGCTACAGACCTGCACCAGCACCCATTCCGGATCGGTGCGCGGATTCCACTTGCACGACGAGTTTCGTTCCGTACATTGTAGGAAGATCTCCGAAAGAAGTTCATTTGGGATCTTCCGGATGGGTGCCACAACTCTCCGGTGGTCTGCGAGAAAATCCTGGAGCTCCTGGCGTCGAGCAGCCAGGTTATCGTATACGCGCACCAAGTGCTCAATCTTCTCGTTTATCACAGAGAAAGCGCGCGTTGCCGTTTCTATTTCTCTGCAAAACTCGAGATATTGCAGGTCAGAAGGGACGGTATTTGAACGTCGAAGCTCCGGGCAGAGAGGCGTGGGTAACGCCGCAACTATCTCTGGCGCAGAGTCGGGGAAGCCGCAGCGAGGACACTCACTGGAATCACACCAGCTTAGTTGTGTGCAGAAGAATAAATTTGTCGAAGCCTACCTCTTTTTGTTGCTATGAATTGAAGACATGGAGGTGGTTGAAAGCAAGATGGATATAGTCGTGATCGCATCATAGAGCAATGATCCGTCGGAAGCTCGCGGCTTTCACATCTAGCAGGTATCTTACGCACGTAGGTGAAGAAGGGTGAAGATGGCCGACGCTTATGGGGTGTCCGACCGCCAGGATTTAGGCATCCAGGAACTCAGCAGTGATGGAGTTGAGTTGGAGGGCAATTGATAGGCCTGGCGAACCACATCCAGCCTCCAGGACATCCGAGAATTGGCAGGGGGGAAAGACCGACGCCACATACGAGGTGTGGAGAGCGCGATGGCTCGCCAAACGCTGCAGACCCGCACCAGCACCCATTCCGGATTGGTGTACGCATTCCACTTGCAAGATGAGGTTCGTTCAGCGCACCACAAGAAAATCTCCGAAAGGGAGTTCATTTGGAATCTCCTGGATAGTTGGTCGGTGATCTTCAAGTGAATCTGGGGCTTTTAGGCGGCTACTTCTATTTCAGAGTCGCAACGATTAAATGATCGCGACCTATAGCTACTTATCTGAATCAGATTGGAATCAGACATGGAGGAAGAGGACTTGAAATCCCATCAAAATCCTCGACATGCGAGATACAATGCGCGTTGGACCTATGTCCGTTGGTTATACAAACAATACCATAAAAACACAACATCGAAAGCTGTAGAAAAAAAAGAACAATCAAAAAAGTCTTTTACATCATGTCCCCGCCGCTCCCATCCTCCCATTCCTCGCCACTTTGGTCGCGCCCTCGCCGCCATCGTCCTCCGAGCGCATCCGCTTATTACCGGCACGGTTCGCATTCCACGCGTGTCTCCGCTGCGGGAACGGCTGGGGGAAGTACACTTCGATCGACGGCTTGCGCGTGCTCCGTGGGACGTGCATCGTATGCACGGGCGGGGGCGCAGACATGGACCCCGGCACGGACGCGACCGTCCCCGGCGTACTCGTCGCAGGGCTCCCGTGGTGCACGAGCGTATCAATCGCCATCGAGGCGCTGCTCGGCGTATCCGCCCTCACCGACGAGGGCGGCTTCTTTTTGTACTGTGCACACGAGTGGGTAAGCAGGATACTATGTAAGAGGAAGGGACGGACGGTTTCGAGCTCGGGTTTGCCGCGCCATTTTTCGATTGCCTCGCAGAAGCGCACCGCGGCGCGCTCGACGGGCTCGGCGGGGTACTGCCAAGCTAGATCCTCCATGTGTGTCGAGAGGTCTGGCGTCGACTGCGGGATGTCGTAGAACTGCGGCGAGATACCATCAGCACCCCGCGCAAGAAAGAGAGAGAGCTAAATAGTTGGCTCACCCTCCGTAGTCGCGTCTCCATCTCCATCTCAAACTCCTCCTCCGCGAGGCCCTTGTTCGTGAGTCTCCCGTCGCGCAGCGCGGGGAACAGCATGCGGGCGGCGTCCAGCAGGCTCGGTAGCTCGTCGGGGTCAAACTCGGCGAACTCCTCCGCGAGCGTCTCCTTGGGCGGCGCGCCAGCCCCCATGCTTTCCGTTCGCATCCCGAGTCCGACCTTGAGCAGGCAGTCGACCGCGTCGGGTCCGCGCCACCCCGCGGTGAGGTACCCCTCAAGCACCGCACGCGTAAGCAGCCCCGCAAGGAGCAGGTACCACTCGCGCGAGGGGCGCAGCGCTGAGCCATACATTGGCGTCTGGTTTTCATATGGGTTCGCCCCGGACGCGGGCACGGAGACAGGCGTTGCGGGCGGCGGGAGCAGCTCCAGGTCAGGCGGCGCACCTTCCCACCCACCACGCTCCGTCGATGCGGGTGACGTCGAGGACTCCTCCCCGTCGCCCTCGCCCTCCTCCTTATCTTCCACGGGCGACGCGGGCTCTTCCTCCTCCCCACGCGCCTCGCGCCCCATCTCTGCCGCGACCATCGCGGACAGCCGCAGGAAGCGCGCAATCAGTTCCGACAGCTTCGTGTTTCCCGCACCCGTGCACGCCGCCTCGTCGCCGCCCTCCACGTCCCCATCGCCCTTCATCCGCCGGCGCAGCACCGTACCCGTGCGCGCGGGGCGCGACAGCCCCGACCCAATCCCGCTCCCGTCTTGCCAACCCGTAATGCCCCCGCCCTCGGGGCTCACCCCACCAGGCATCCCCTTCCAGTACTGCGCCCGCCCCCCAGTCCCTCCGCTCTCAAACGACGCCGCCCGCCCCCGAGCGCCGTTCGCGCCCCCGCCGCCCGCACCACGCGTACTCGACTTGGCCTCGACGCAGATCTCGCAGCCCGTGTGCAAGTGGCGCGGGCAGCGAAACGCGGGCGGCGAGTTGGCCGTGCTCGGATCGGCGCCAGCCATGTAGAGCGCACGGGTACGTGAGCTCGGGACGGGGGGTGAGCGCGGCTGCACGGGGTACAGCGGCCCCGGGCCCGGGCGCATGCTCGAGCTCGGCCGCGTCCACGGCTGCACGTTTGGCTGGTCGGGGTACGACGCGGAGACGGTCGCGAGCGCGGAGAGAGCGGGCGGGAGGGCATGGTCCGGGGGTGCCGTGGAGGTGGTGGTGGTGGGGCTCGCGACGGACGCGGAGGAGGCGGGGGATGCGCCACTCTGCCGTCGGTGCCGGTACGGCGGAATGGGCGCCTGGCGGGCGAAGAGGTCGTTAATCATCGTGCCCAATGCCAGGCGAAGGCGCACGCCGTTTGGTAGCGTGTGGGGGCCCGAGTTAGGCCGCCCCGTGGGGAAGATGCGCGGGGACGTCGGCGGGGTGAGGAGGTCCTCGTCGAGTATACGGTGCGCGGGCGGCGGCTGGTCGAGCATGGAAGTGACGACCTTTTCGAGGCCCTCGGCGCGCAGGCGCAGGGAGCGAGCGAGGACTAGATCCTGCGAGCGCAGACGCTCATCTTCGTCGTCGTTGTGCGGGCGCCCTGGGTCCCCTGCGCGGGCCTTGAGCGTGACCGCGTCCTCGCCGTCGCTCCCCACGTCGTCCTCCTCCTCGTAGTTCTCCGGCCGGTGTCGGTGCGCATATTGCGGCGTCCCAGGCCCGCCCGTGCGGTCCGTCATCCCCAGTTCCGCGCGCGCCTGCGCGAAGCGCGTTCGGCCTGCAGCAAGTAAACCAAATCATTGTATATGCACTACCAAGTAGAGTTGTACCGACCGTGTACCCAAAGCATATGGTCAATAATGAGCGTGCGCGTGCTCTTCTCCCTCGGCGGGATCGAATGCAGGTGGTGCGCGTGCTTGTGCGCCGGCGCACGGAACGCACTCGGGTTCGCATTCGCGCCCGATGCGCCGCCGCCGCCAGGGGCGCTCGGGGACGAGGCTTGTACCAGGTTACTCGCCGTAGAAGACAAATTCGAGACCGCTTGCGCTACCCGAGACGAGTACGAGGAGCTAGCACTGGCACCGTTGGAAGTACCATTCTGAGTCGAGCTGCCCGGCTGGTTGGAAGTGGAGGCAGACATAACACCCCCAGTGATAGTTCAAGGCCCCCAGAGTTTACAGCCCAGACCAGAACACAGCGCGCGCAGGATAATTTGGCGTTCGTCGCCGTCGGGAAAGCTCAACAACCTGACTAATCAAGTACGGGATAGAGTCCTGACAGTGGCGGCTATTAATTATATTCACTCATCCTCCCAGTACCAAAATATACTACAAGTACTTACAAGATTCTTCTTCAATCCAAGTCCGTATGTGGGAAGCCCAAGAGATACACGTCAAGAAAGGAAGGGTAAACGCAGACGAAAAAAAAGAAAGGAAGAAATCGCGCAGCGAAAAATGAGGAGCGTCTATATATGTATATCCACAAGAAAATTACAGTTCATACAGCAGCAAGAAGAACGTAGGCGAATAGATAGATACGAAGATACAGAGAGAAGAGGAGGTCAGATCAGCAGCTCCTTCCTTCCTGCTTTCCTCCGAAGGGAAGGCAAAGAACGAGAATACAAATAATAGCAGCAGGTCCAGGAGAAGAGGAATGGAAGGGCGTACTGAAACGATGATAGCGTAGGGAAGCGTAGGAGGGTATTGAAAGCCAAAAAAGAAAGAAAAACTGTATGTATGTACGACTACTGTCCGGGGAGATGGTGAGGGGAGAGAGTAAGGTACGATAGGATACAAGAACGAATTCGAATTGGGATTGGACGAGACGAGCGACACGGGGGACGGAGGGACGGACGGGCATACAAGGAGTTGGAGCGGGAGCGGGATAGCAAGCAGCGAGAGCAGGGGCGGTGGAGGGCAGGAGGGCAGGTAGGTCATATACACGGAAGGAGTGGGGTGGGGTTGACGGCAGGGAGGACATAGATCAATCGGGCAGCGCATCAAAGCGCCACGCCATTCATATTCGCCCACGGGTCCTCCGTCTTGGTCATCATCCTCAGTGCAGGCGGCGGCGGCGGTTCAGGCGACCCGCGGTAGCTCCCCGCGCTGTACGACCGCGCCCGCCCGCCGCCACCGCCGTCGCCGCCCATCTCCCCTGGCATCAGCCCGCCGCCCTTCCCAGAAGCAAAGTCCACAGAAAAGTCAGGCATGCGCCCGTTCGCCTCGAGCGTCCGCTGACACTCGGCCCCGCCTTCTGAGCGCACTGCGGAGAAATCCCCGTCAGCAAAAAGATGCTGCGGGTAAAAAAAGAGAAAGAAACCCACAATGCCGATTCAGCGCATCCATCCTCGCAAACTGCTTATTGCACCCATCGCACGTAAACGGCCGATAATTCGTATGCAGCTGCTCGTGCCTCTTGCAATCATGTTGCCTCGCAAAGCCCTTCCCGCACCCAGGCCACTTGCACAAGAACGGCTTCTCCTCATTATGCGATCGGATATGCCCCTTCAAATTGAAGCTCCTCGTGAACGTGCTCCCGCACCCAGGCACAGGGCACACGAACGTCGCCTCCTGCTTGCGCCGGTTGTGCGAGGCCTTGCTCGTGCGCACCGTCGTCACGTTCTGCTTTGACACCACGATCGGCACGCCCGATGGGTCCGCCACGTCCGGCAGGTCCGAGTAGCGCGAGTGCGGCGAGACGTTCGGGCTCGGGTACGGGCTCGGCCGTTGGGAACTCGCGCCGCTCCACTGCGACCCCGCGCCCAACCCACCCCCGCGCTCGCTCCGTGCCGACCCTGACGACGCGCTCCGGTAGTGCCCCCGCCCACCAATCCGCGGGGGAGGCTCCACTGGCGACAAGAACTGCGAGCCGCGGAAGTCCCCGCTGCCCTCGTACAGCCCTGCGTGCCGGATGTCCTCGCTTCGCGACTGCCGTACGTGTGTCGGTCGCGACGCGGCGTCCGACTTGGCGCGCCGCAGATTCACCCCCAGGTCGGGCGAGAGGAACCCGTTGTCGAGCCCCGCAGAGCCCGGGGGCGGCCCGAATGAGAAGCCGTGGGTCAACGGCTGCGGCGTTTGCGAGCCAAAGGAGCCCCTATGGGAGCTCCCGTTCGCGTTGCGCTGCTGTTGCTGCTGTTGCTGTTGCTGCCCGGGGAGGACGTCACTCATAGACACCGTGCTGTCGTCGAGCGCGGACCCGATGTTGCCCATCTGCCCGATAAAGTTGTTCCCGGAGTCCCACGACGGCGGCTCGAGCGACGTATCGGACTTGCTCCGCGAGCGCGCCATGCCGGGGAACAGGAAGGGTGAGTTGCCGTTATTGCCGTGGCCCACGGGCGCATTATTTATTTGCGTGTTGGCGGCGGCAGCGCTGTTGTGCGAAAAGTCATAGTTGCCCGCGTCTCGGTAATCGTCCTGCTGCGGCGCTTGTTCCCATGCCTGGGACTGCTGTTGCGTCGATGCACCTGTGGAGGCTTGGTGAGCACTCCTGGATAAACGGCGGATTACGGGATAATGATGTGACTCACCCTGGTGCAACGTCTCGAGACTCTGCTGGAAGGGTACGGCCGTAGAGGCGGCACCACCCCCGCTGACGGGTGTGGCGGGAACGATGTGCAGACGCGGGCCGACGACGCCGCCGTCGCCCTCAGGAGCATTAATCGTGGGCGGCGCAAACCCAGAGCCCGTGTTTCCACCCGTGTTGTCGGGCATGAGCAGACGCGGGGGCGACTGAGGCTTCTGCCCATGTGGCGAGCCGGGGCGATTCCCGGGAAGGGGCTCGGTGCCCCAGTTGGGGGATCGAAAAGACAAGTCGCCGAGAGCTTGGGTGACGTCCATGCGGGGCGACGGAGCGATGTGGTTGGAGGCGATTGAGGATGCGCGGCTGCGGCGCTTGCCCTCTTCGCCGCCGCTGTCACCACCACCGCTAGATGGCGAGCTGTAATCGTAGGGGGCGCCCGCTCTATGATCGGGGCCTGCTGCGACAGGGACCGATGTTATGTGAGTTGGGTCGTACGGGCCTGGCATGTATTCGTTATCGTTAAACATGAGCAGCGAGGATTGCGGAGGATCGTATTCCGATGGATCGTAATCTGGAACAGAGATACCGCCCGCTGGCTCGTCTTCAAAAAGAGCAAAAGACTCCTGTTCTCCTGAGAAGCTCAATTCCGAATGGTTCGAGTAGGGTGAGTTGTGGTATGAGCCGTTGTACGAGGGGGTGTGGGGGAACGGAGGACTGCCTAGACCGGAATACTCGAAAGAGTCGTGGGGTTCGATTGAGATGTTATAGCTTTCATCGGCTATATAGTCCTGGTCCTGATGGTGAGGATCCATTACTGTCGAGAGGCGGTACACACGACAAGTCACAGGAAGGAAAGAAACAAGATGCAGTGTGTCCGTTTGTGTGGTTCTGTTGCCTTGTTTCGCTCAAACACAACAAATTCAATGCAACCATCATCTTCAACTCCCTCCAACATTGCTATTCCCTTGGAGCAGCTCGACCAGATAGACTACAGAAACTTAAACTAACCAGCCAACTCTACTTGCCTCTCCCGCACTGCCTCGTCACCCCGCAACACAGCCCCGCCTTTAGATAATTACATGGCTGTCCTGATACTGGCGAGGCGGTGTCTCCCCTTCCTC
Organism: Mycena galericulata; assembly: GCA_029289565.1. Classification (NCBI taxonomy): domain Eukaryota; kingdom Fungi; phylum Basidiomycota; class Agaricomycetes; order Agaricales; family Mycenaceae; genus Mycena; species Mycena galericulata. Next base: position 235,211 of record JARKIA010000091.1, read on the forward strand.
CTCCTTCCTCCTCCGTCGCACCGTTTCGTCCGAATCTTATCGTTCCATGTCCCTCTTTTCCGCCGTGTGCTTGCCGTGTGCAATGCATGTTTCGTTTCCGTGTTCCCATGTCTGTTTTGCTACGCTACCTCGTCTCACCTCCCGCGGCCCGGTCGCTCGCTTAACACCACCACGCGAATCCCCCTGGATCGTCGCCCTCGTCTCGATCACTCCTCCTTTGCCTCATCTAGATCAACGCATCGACGCATCAACGGTAGCATCAGGACTCGCACCCGATATAGCCGCCGCAGTCCGTCGGATGTCCATGGACCCTCCTTCTTATTCCCGTACTGACTACAAATTGGACCCGTTATCTGTGTCATCGAAATACAAGGTCTCGTTACGTTACCGGCCCACGCGCCGTTCAAGTGACCTATCGCGATAATTTCACCCCCGACCAAGTTCGGAACAAGAGACTCTCCGTTTGTTTCGTCTTTGCTTCAAATCCAATGTTCTGTTCCTTGCCTGCCCTGCACTCGCCTCCCCGACTCGACGAATCCCACTAACATTCTCATGCCCACTCTGAGACGTCTGGTTTATCATATAACGAACATTCCAACTGTTGGGCCGTACCGTAAATCCCAATTCACACCTTGCAATTGGATTTTCCGGGCCGGCGACTCGACGGCGGGCGCTAGCGCATACGCCCGGCGCCCCAACCTCTCTGCCAGCTGCTAGGTGTGTGGTGTGCGACCCCACCGATATCCAACCCCCGACATCTAAATTCGCTTGAAAACGGATTCATTCAAGTTTCCTGACAGAGGATAGCGCATACGCCCAACCCCGATATCCACGGCACCAGCGCGCCGCCAGGTGCCCCACCGACGTCCAACCCCCGACACCCAATCCGTCTTTATTTACTTTACTTCCCACCCCTGGATTTTTCCCGACGGCGGTCCAGGGCTTTCGACTCCCAGCGGGTAGGCGGGGCGATTAGCGCATATGCATACTCCACCAGCTCATAGGTTGTGAAGTGTGTTTGTCCACCGACGTCCCACCCTTGACGCCAAATTAACGTAAAAAATTATCAGACTCTCCCCGAACCGATAGCGCATACGCCCGCGCCTATCGAGCTTCCAGTTGCTCGATGCGGTGTGTATACAGGTAGGTATGTGCATATCGGTCAATTGAGGTGTATCCCGCCGTCACCGCCACTTCTGATTACGCCTCCGCATACACCTGCCTACTCCTACTCGCATATCTATACTTGCAAGGGCATCGCTCGCGCCGCCGCCACCCGCCCGAGGCTACATAAGCAGAGGGTGGGCGCCCGTATTCGGATCCGCCTCTCTTCGACAAGAAAAATACTTATTGGGTACGGACGCGCTGGATTGAAAAGAATATCCTAATTCAACCTAACCTCCCCCCTCATTGTTGAGCTAGCCAACGCATTCACTTCTTTGCACATTTGGACTCAATCCGTCATGGCCACAAAACATTCAACTCCCTACTTACTTGATCGACACCTGTCGCTCGTTTAATGAGCGTATGTACACTTGTTTCAATTGACTCAACCCAATCTTAGTTACGCAACATCGCGGCATGCTGAGGTGTCAGACTGTAACTGAAACCAGTTTGTCGGTGTGAGTGCACATGCTCTACAGTTGCGGACGCTTGCGGAGGGATGAGATGGGATTTTTGAATCTGATGCCCGTGTGGCCGCGTGGGCGACATGCTGATGATCTTCCACTCAACGAAACTCTAGTAGGCGTCAATCAAGAATCAAACCTTCCTCGTTCAATCATCCCTGAGTCGGGTCGGCAGTCAATTTCTAACAGTGCTTGTACGACGTACGTAGATGCGACTGATCGCCGTCCACACAAAGTGTATCCAGGATCTTCCGTGCTCGATATTCATCAGCGTTCCGGTGCAGTGAAGATCGAATAATTTGGCTTCTCTCGAGCTTCTTCCGGATTCGGAACAAGGGAAGAAGAGCACGATGCGAACGGACGAAGAATTGAAAGTAAAAGTCAACCAGCCAGCTGATGCGAGATTGACAAGACACCCACTCCGATTCTCCGAATCGCAGTACGGACAACTAGTTGAATAAATATTCTCATTGGTTCAGGGCCATCGGTTCAGTTCCGCCAGCCAAAGGTGTTGCCTCCGAATGAATCGAATCACTGTCTTGAATGCTGATTATTCGCTGAATGCCAATGGCACTTTTCAGTCCAACGACAGTTAGACCTCGTTGTCCATCTAATGCCAACGTTCGTAGGGACACCTGAGACCTTGTCGGGCATTATGATTATGGTGGCGTTGAATGAACTTATTCCTGAACTGATTCAGAATCAGAACCGGGGACTCATCCGGAACCAATTTTCATCTATCCTACGTAGGCCGCGGACACCTATTATAATTTATAGTAATTGAAATTTTACCTATGAAAGTTTACAGTCCAAGTTCTTCGGGAATTCTCCTAAAATTTTTCAACTTGGGTCAATACTCACGAATTCGACTGACGATCGAAACCAAAAGATCTGTTATTCTTCATGTGGCAACTCGCTCGAGCTTTGACGGCGCGCGCTAACTAGGTTTGAATCATGATGCTAGTAGGCTGGCACGTACGAACTGTTCTGGTGTTCTGAGGTGACAGCGGTCGGGCGCACCCCAACTGCTCGGCAGGGGCGCCAGGGGAGGCCTGTTCCCCGTCAATGGAGCTCTGTTCCCCGCGTGGAAGCGCCGACATTGGCGTACTGTAACCGCCAAGGTTAAACCAATGAGATAATCGGGCGTTGTGAACCCACCACCAACAGAGATACTTCAAACTACATTCGCCCAGGTCTGGGCCAAGGATGAGCCACGAGTGTCGGTCTCGCCACGCGCGCCCGGATCCTGACAGCAGACAATAATCTTTATCTCAATGCAAACGGAGATCACGGCTGGGTGATGTATCAGAGTTGAAATTTAGAGTGTATGTATCCGCGAACAGACCATCTAGATTATGGGATCCGTTCCCGCCCCGTATCCGGATGGGAAGATGGGAACAACCGTTGATGTGCGCAGACCCAGGGAGTCAAGCGATTGAGCTGGACGCCACACTAGTATGCGTGCGTCTATACCTCAGACAAAGTAATCAATCAAGCCCGGCAACTGAAATGTGAGCTTTCGAAATTAAACATACCGAAGTATCCACGGGCTGCTTGCCGTCGGCGGTACACTCCGGGCACCCGGGGGGTTCGGTATAGACTTGGAATGAAAGTATGGAAGTAAGGGACGCGGAATACGCCGTCTTTCGATAGATGGCTGTCGCCCACATGGCGTATAACGGCAGTCGTTCTTCAGGTTCGCACGTGGTAGAGTGAAGAGGTTCTCGTGGAATATTCTGGTAGCGCAAGATATGTATTGGTTAGATGTTTATGACGGCGTCAGTCCAGCAGAAGTTCAAGGAACAACGGGGATAAAAAAAACACTCACGCAGTCGTTAAATAAGCCTGGTGCCTTGCAAAATAGGATGAAGAGACGACCAGCAAGGATGCCTTAGGCTGTCTTAGGAGTGCGGGAGAAGCTCAGTACCCCGCATGGCGTACAACGGCACCACCCAAGCCGCGACCTCGTAATCTGTAGGGATATTTATTTCTCCTTTTGCGTTGAAGGGCTGTGGGAGGGCCATGAAAACAGACCTGACAGTGTCCGAGCAGCTGGTGGGACGTAGCCAATAACGTTATGGCACTTTGTCTGGAGTAATTCCAGGTGGATCACAGGAGGTTTAGCCACGCGCAGCCCCTAGATAAACCATTGTGGACTCACTGTTTACATAAGTATTTCGAATTTAGGAAAAATAAGCACGTCGACAGCTAGTTTCTGGCTGGATAAACAAGAACGACCTCAAGAAGCTTGTGGTCTGGGGCATTCCTGGCCTGAAAAAGCTACATAAGGGGCCGGGTCGTCCTAGCACTGGATGCAACATTCAGCCAAAATTAAGCCAGATTCGATCAGAAATCTGCCTTTTCGTCGCTGTCCCAGCCTCGCAGCACCGGCTAGCGTCGTGGAAAGCCCGCTTAACTTGGCCTCCGTAACATAGCACCAATTTGTGCGAAGTGCGTTCCATCTGGGCTAAAAAGCTCTGGCTGGACAGGGTTTTTCACATTTGACCTAAAGAGCTTATGTCCGGGCAAGGAAATCACGAAATTTTGCTCTGAAAAAGCTCAGCTTCCGGACAACCCCAGGGAACCATTTGCGGGTGCTTTCACGCCAAGTTCTCCAGTATCATCATCGGTTCAGGCCTCAGCGCCGTGTGTGCCACGAAAGTGGCTCCGCGGAGTTCAGCTTTTGGTTTGAATGTGAGTCTAGGAATCGGAGTACCTTGAATCCAGACGCAAAAGCTGGAAAACGCAGAAACGGCGAGATATAATCCCAAACGACGGATCATTGTTTTATGATGGCGGCACGGTCCGATTTATCCGGTGTGACGGCATGTACCGCGGCCATAACGACTGTTTTTCTTCAGGCATTGGTTGGGCATTGGCAAGCTCATCTTTGCGCATTCAGGTGAGTCTTGAGTTATAGGATGCTGTATGCGCTCTTGACATCGGATTATATTGCTATAGGACTTGAATCATGGCGCAGAGCCCATATCCAGAGCTGTTGTCCTCAAATACGGTCCCTCGCGATTTCCAGATTCCTGTCATTCTCTGCGCCATCGAGGCTGCGGAAAACGAGGTAAAAGGAATAGAAACTGAATTCCGGGGCCTTGGAACATTGTCGGACCAAGCGATGAAGCGCCGGTCGGAACTCGAAACCTTCGTCCGAACTCACCGAAGCATGCTTTCCGCAATACGACGCCTCCCCAGCGAAATCCTGTCCGAAATATTTATCCACTCTGTCGGAAAGCAGGATGGTTGCAGACCGCGTCTTGCGGCGTGCGTCTGCACTAGGTGGAGAGATGTCGCCCTCTCGACGCCTAGGCTGTGGTGCGATATATATTTGCACGAAGAGGAAATCAGAGCTCAGTCACTCCATTCCCTCTTGTCGCTCCAATTAGAGCGATCTGGACAAGTTCCGCTATCCGTGGTTTTCTCCGACCCATCCGATGAAACCTCCGTGTTGGAACTGCTGCTTACCGTGTCGCAACGCTGGCAATCTTTGGAGCTGAACGTCGCTTTTCACCAACACGAACACATCCGTTGCTCCGCTGCCAGCTTTCCCATTCTAAAACATCTCATCATTCGAATCACGCCCTCTTTGGATTTGGGAAATCTCTCTCGCCCTCTTCCTCTGTTGGAAGAACTCACATTGAGTTGGCCATCTTGTCCGATACCACACAAACTCCCATGGACGGGTCTCACAAAATGCACCTTGTTCCATTGCTCGTCCTCAGAGGTGCTGAACATCCTCCGTTCCTCGTCTCATATGGAGACGCTGTCGCTTCACAAATGCTATTGCCTGAACCCGGTGGATCCCCATTCGATAATGATAACGTCGAACATTCGGACCTTGACAATATCGCGCTGCAGCGGAGCTTTCAACCACGACTTTGTGGCACGCCTTGCAGCTCCAAAATTGAAGGAGCTCATCATCGACGATTTCGATGATAACACCGTTACCACTCAGATCACGTCCCTTGTGGCCGGATCTTCCGGTCTAATCACCCATCTCAGCCTCTGTGGCATCAGACTCTCCGAACGAGAGCTGATCTCGGTCCTCCAAGTGGCTGATATGCTCGTCCACTTCGAGATCAGTTGGCCGTGGGATGTTCACTCGGATACTCTGATGGAGGAGTTGACTATCCTTCCGGGAAAACGCACACGGAATCTTCTCCCCAAGCTTCGAAAGTTGAGTATCACCGGAGGACTATCGTGCAGCGACGATAGCCTCTTGGCGATGCTTCGAAGTCGATGCCCAGGTCTTCAACATGTCGAGCTGTATTATGCTGGCCGAACATTCTTTTTCGACCATCATCTGGACGGATTGAGAAGGGCTGGGATGGAGATTATTCTTCGTCTGGAAGGGCCCTGTGATCCCTTCGCAGGAAAGAACACCGAACTGGAAGGGGGGTAAGTTGGGTAAGTTCGGATCCATACGAAGTCGTCGTAGTTTTGCTATATTCTTTAATGGGAATTATGCGAAGGTCTTTACCATGCAGGGGTCGATCATCGCTTTCACTTGAACGGCTGCGAGAATTGAATTGGCGGTGTTACTGTATCCTAAAATCTTGACCTTACCAGTTGCCTCCGTGTCACTCCGTCACAAACTGTGACCATCGTGTCAACACTTCTCTTCCGACTTCAACGATATGCAGCAGCCACAGTAAGTGCGATGCTGACCGAAGCAGTGTTTGTCGTTAACTAATTCCCAGCGTTTCTTGTACCTTTCTCTGCTCGATGCACTGCTCAGGGGCCGGTCCTGAGCCGCTACTCAGCCCGATTCCGGAGCTGTTATCCAACAGCAGTCCTCCTTCGGATTCCCAGATAGACGCAATCCGAGACGTCATTGAGAGAGCCAAGAAGAACCTGGTGTATCTCCGGGGTGCGATAGAGCAACTTGACCGGCAGCACTCTGAGCTCACAGATTTCGTCCAAAATCACACCGCTGTGTTGTCGCCAATGCGTCGTTTCCCAGGCGAAATCTTGTCGGAAATTTTTATTCGTTGTGTAGATCCCCATGTTCCGCTCGACCCTCTCCGAAACGGCCACTGGGTCATTTCCCAGGTATGCAGACGATGGCGCGTCGTTGCCCTGGCTTTTCCTGCGATGTGGCGTCATTTTGTTCTGCCGTCATCCAACATGTTCCCCCACCGGTATCTCGTTCGAATTTTGTCGATCCAATTGGAGCGGGCACGCAGAGCACCGCTCTCCATTCACTTCAGGGAGCATCTCGACGTTATGCACGCCTTCTTTGCAGTATCAACAGAGTGGGAGCGTATTGTCTTCTCCAACCCCACGGATTTCTCTGGATTCTTGAAGCACGGTGGGATTTATTCCGCCTTGAGAAGGCTTGAAGTACGAAGTTGGCATCCGATTCTGGCCGACGCAGAGACAGACATGGTCGAGTCGCTCCCGGCTCTACGAGATCTAGTCCTGGATCTACACTACGAAGCCTTCCCTCGACAGATATTACTTCCTTGGTCGCAGCTTCGTGGATGCACCTTTCATAATGTGCCCACGGAGGATGTCCTGTGGATGCTTTCCCTCGTCTCACCCCACACCCACGTTTCTATTTCCGGAGGCTTAGATCATCACGAAGTTACCCAAACAAAGTCTCCAATCCGGTCCCTCGAAATGAACGACTGCTCTTGGCTCTTCTTCCGAGATATTCTAAGGTCAGCTGGTTGCCCCGGACCTGCAAAAGCTTGTCATTGGGCAATACGGCAGCAATGGGAAGGATGATATTGCGCAGGAATTTCTTTCATTCCTGAAGAATTCCGGGTGTCTCTTGAAGCACCTGCGTTTCTCGGAGGCGAATCTCTGTTTGGATTTTGTGATCCAAATCCTTGAATCACCGCATGCTCACGAACTCGATCGATTGGACGTCAAAATCAACCTCTTTCGTTTCAATGACACCTTTCGTTTCCTCGAAGCGTTTGCGACGATGCGATTTCTGCCCCAGCTCCGTACTCTAGTCATTCGAGGAGGTAATCATCTTCACCTAATGGACTTGTCTTCAACTCTCGCGAGCCGGAAGCCCGTCGTCCGCACGTTACCATTCAATCCTTCACAGTGGGATATACAGGTACAGAGTTCACTGGATACAGATAAACTAGATGTGGTTCTGCTCCAGGAATGGTAGATTCGACTTGCATTTTGTCCCTTATGAGTACATTTCTGGGTATACTGTGCTTACTATCAGATCTCCGGCCCGTCACCCAGGTCGAAATTTCCAGATTACTGCTTGCAAAATTCGTCGAGTTGTGAATGACACCATTGAGATATGCCGACTGGATTGTCACCTAGAGAAGTTGACATACAGCCTCGCGGATCTTTCGTCCTCAAGCGTGTAAAGTTTAGTAACAAATCGACCGTAATAAAATTCAGTAACCATCATCCGGTAGTTCTCTACACCAGTCCCATCAACTGGTTACTTCTCCCGTCTGAAGGTACCATGGGACACGTGTGTATCGACCGAGCGATTGTCGTGGACGCGACAGTGTGCTATACTCTGTTGCAGGATCCGGATCGTTCACTTCCGATGCAAGATTCTTGATGTTGAGTAGGATCCTGGCTCCGACGACAGCAGGTATTCTGATTTTGAGGTGAAAATGAGAGCAACGACGACTAAGGGGGAGAATCACTGACGCGGTAGCAGGTCTGCGGAATGGGTCAATGCATGGATCGGGGGAGATAAAATTATGCCCACATGACAGGGAGCTGGGCCAATGACGCGCGCGCTCTATCCCAGATTACGATTTCCGCAATGGAATACACTGTTGATCGTCAGCTCTCAATCATGCGAAAGAAAGAATTCGCGAGTCTTACGCATAATTGCAAGGAATAAAAAGATACCATCTCTCAGAAAAAGAGTGACAACAGGCATATGGGAAAATCTGCTCGACCTCCGTAGATGCTGCCCGCACTTCCATGCAGTCATCGAAAACATCAGGATTGCCATCAAAAAATATGGGAGAGCGTAAAATGTAAATAGTCGAGGAACCGCTTGAAGATTGTTAGCAGGCATTTTCCTTCGATACAAATGACACACTCAGGGAGTAACACCCATTCAGAATAGGCCTTTGGGAATATTACGATCAGTCCAGATGACGGAGACTTACGAGCTTGCTTGCCCTATGTCCACGAATTCTTTGTCACTGTAAGTCAACGAACCGAACGATAGATTTTAGAACCTACGCTTCAAAGGAAGTATGGTGAGAAGGCCGAAAGTGATCCTGAGAAACTCATCAAGCTTTGTCTTTTACTTAGAGGGTTATAAGGATATTTACATAGCTGCCATCTCCACTGCATATCGGTGGTAAGCAAAATCTACAAAAATGAACCGAATAGAATGCAGCTCACTTATCAGCGAAGGAATCAGGATGACCAGCATTTTTTGAGGTTTCCCGTACAATAACCACACGCTATGGCCAATGAGATACGTGTAAGAATGGTTCGAACGCGGCACAAACCGCAAGACAAGGATACAGTCAACGCTCATTGACACGGCAGTAGAGGTAGCCATTTCCGCCCATAGAACTCGTCAGCGTAGAGTTCCAGTGAGCAGAGGTGACTGCCTATACCAGAAGAAAGCCTTGGCATCTAGTTAAAGTTGATCAAAATCAATCTCGGTTGAGAATAAGAGGAGACACCGACATCTGCGTCGGAGAAAATACCATGAAGATATCGTGCTTTAGAAACAGACACTCAACTTACTTTGGAGGACTGCATTCCTCTGAACATAACTGGGAATCACCTGACGTTCAGCAATCCCAAACGTTCGAGAAATTCGACTCACAACTAACGTCCACACTGACGCCAGAAAGAAAACCGTCAGTAAATTACCAAAAAAAAAACGACTTGTGCATACGCAAGAGCAAATAGGGTGAAGTATCGTATCTGTAGACAACTCTGAGGGAATCCGCATCGGTGAGAATATCAATGCTAACCCAGACCTAGTAAAAAGGTCACGATGAGTTTCTGAAAGAGAAGAAGAGTGTGATTGATTTCTTACATATAAGACACTCCACAGGCTAATACGGCTTTGCCATACGAATTTAACCTGATCAAGGTTAGTCCGTGGATGGCTAATTGGCTGAGATCGCAGACCTCTTCTCTGAATGTCGAAATGTGCTCAAAGCTGAAAGGTTTCGTCAGTACATATGTTACGGCTTGGCGGCGTTAAAAACTTACACAAGCAGAGTAAGTCCTGCCGCTGAGCCACAGATATCGTCAGTTAAGCATTCACGAGCTACTATTACTGTACCGGCTCACCTGCCAAGTAATTTGTTGTTTGCGCGTCAGCGATCAGTTGAAGGAGCTCGACTTCCTCTGCCGGAGAGAGGGAGGCCATAGAAGGACTAACGCGGGAGCCTGAGTGAGGCGAGGAGGTTTGGTCGAGTGAGTTTCCTGGAATTCTCTCAAGCTGTCCCGTCTATAAGTAAGTACAATGGATCGTCGGATGCCAGGCGCACGGTGACAAAATTAGAATGAGAATCAGACGCCCTTCAGTGCCAGCGACCACTGGCACGGAAACACATCATACTTCGACGATTGAGAAATGTATTGAGAGAGACGATTCGGCGCTGTTCATCGATATTTTGAACTTGAAGCAAGATTGATGAAGCAAGAGACGAGGACGTCACATCATCGAATAACCGTTTTAGGGAAGTGCTTCATCAACGGCACACCGGCAGTACTCGTCCCAACACACCACCGGTGATCCGCCGCCACTTTCTAAGATGGTGTGCATTAACATGGCTGGCTAACAGACATATGCATGCTTGGCGAGCTACCATTTTTTATGGTGTTGCGCAGTGACTCTCCTTGGTGAATATTCGGGAGTCGGGATGACCCCGACACGCGCAGTGCGGTGGCAATCGGGACCTGTCTCCCCGATTATCGATGTACTTGTCGAAACCACGGCTGGTTCTGTTCTAAGGAAATTCCCTGGATCGTGGAATGGTCATACGGACAGGCGATGATACCGGTGGAGCACTCCTGCGATGTTGATATTTTTAACTGCACCTCATATTTCTTGTTCTCCTTCGCGCCGTTCGAACCGACTCTTTCTGTACGGGACCGCGCGGAGAACTACGTAAATCGAGTCTTATTCAAGCCGTGCTCCAGATCTAATGAATGAAACCATTGTCCCAGCTGGAAGATTGGACGATAGCGTTTGATGTTCACAAGGACTCGTCCCGAACAAGATGATTATTCGCTATATGTAAGTATGGAGTGATAGGAGGTACGGGACCGAAGATTGGCAAAGAGATACACTTTATAGTCAATACACGCAGGGCGCCACTTGTCCCAGCTTTCGGTTGCATTCATTAATGAAGAGTAAATTCGACTGACGGATATCGTTGGCATTGTATGCTCCCGAGTGGGGGTCCCATGCAACAATATCTTCGTACAACGTCCGGGACGCGATGGACCAGCAAATCTGTCAGAAGCAGTCGCCGTATTAGCGCAACTAAATGAAACGTATCAATCACGTACACTCATGCTGGGATCGAGATACTGATAATCCTTGTCAGAAAATCCTCTTGTGATGGTGGCGATCTCTGTAACAACTTCTCGATGCTTCCGACGCGAATCTTGTTGAGAGGACGCGAACAAACCGTGTAACTCCGTCAAGGCCGTTAGCGAAATTATGGTGCAGGCCTTGAGTGTCGGTTGGGCAGCTTGAAGCTCAGGAATGCAGGAGACATCCATCAACGCGGTGGTTATGAAGTTGACGTGGGTGTGAATCTCCTCGATCAGGTTCCAATAGCACTTGGACCAGTCGGACGGTGTAGTGTTGCCTGCTTCTAGGGTTATTTGACCACGGTCGATGGGAAACTCAGTACATACCAAAGTCCCATCGATTCCATCCCGCGACCAGCTCCTGGCTGTCGCGCACAAAGAGAAGGCTTTTCGTCTTCATAAAATTGATCTCCGTATCGGAGCGATGGACAGCCTATGCAGAACGGGCTGAAAATTTCACTGGCAGAAGAATCAAAGCACTTACGGCCAGGCGTCGGAACGTTTCTAGTTGCCGCGGATCGATGAGCGAAGGGAAATTGAGTGTGAGGCTGCCGGCAATATCGATCCAAATCAGCATTGAAAAGGCGGCCCTCACTTCTTCAGCGACGTTCCGCGGAGAAAGATATGAGGCATCGAACATGGGAGACCAGTCGAGTACGGGCGCATCTTCGAGCCCCAGTGTCGCTGCATGATGATGGACAATATCGTTGGCTTTTTTAACCGAATCCTGCAAGCCGCTGATATCTTCTTTCTGCGCATAATATAGAGCGAGCATCGTGTAGGCCTGCAAACAGACTAGGGGATCAGGTACCGTCCCCTGTGCGCCATCCAACTTGTCTCGAATGGTGAGGGCAAGGTCGGCCTCTATCGACGCCTGGGTACCAAGGGAAATCCATCCGTCGGGATGCGAGTGGTGCCTTACGAGATAGCCCATTAACTCGCACACATGGACTAGGGTCGGTTCAACGATGAGGCCCGATAGGTCCCCGCTGGATAGGGCTTCTCGTTTTGCAGCAGTCACGTTGAGCCCATACTGCCAGCGGTGTTCCAAGAAGAGGTTCCGCCTGGGAATGATTGTCAGAACGTTCACCGGATTTTATGAGAAGGAACCCACACTTCATACAATTCCGCATCCGGGTCTCGAGGCAGGGGATCAAGGACGGGAGTTGCGAATGTCGCGGAATCGAGAAAAGTTGGCATAGAGAATAAATCAGAGGGATCACTGGAATGCGTCGGACACAAAGTCAAAAGCTCCGGCCACGGGGGAAAAGGATCGAACGGAGGAATAGTTTCGTTTGCTAGTATCGACACTCTATGATTGTGGGATGTGAAGTCCGGCGGGGTGGCTGGTCTGTACGAGGAGGCAGAGGAAGTGCTCGCCGCTTCGGACAGGAAACCATCCTTGTGGTGAGACGGCTTGCCCATGTCTCGGTACTGGCATTCATCGGACCTTAAGGCTTCCTTGCAAGTGCGACAGGGAAAAACGCCGTCACACCTCTGGGAATAGTGATCTTCAGCGGCACAAAAAAATCTTTGCGATCAATACGCACCCGCTTTCTCTGTCTAAGGATGCCAATGAGTACATTAGGGTGGACGTGAAGAGAAGAAACCTCGCACCGACATGGGATCTATAAAGACGGATGTTAATTAGGAGAAAAGAAATTATTATTATTATCCGCACGCAAGCCGCTCCTTTGGGTAATTCTGAACGCAGTTGGCCAGCGGTCTTGGGCACATACATACAAGTTACCGGTGTCCTTGCTCGTGAGCAGGGTCCACACGGATCCCCGCCATCACAGCGCTAAACTGGACGGTTGGGATTTTCGATCTGATGGCTCGAAGAGTGCACGCACCAATTTACGGCGGCGACACATTGTGCAGGTTGGCGTCTTGAATTTCACTGGCACTGATTTCATGGCGGATGGATGTGGGATGGTCAGTGGTCAGAACTTGAATTTTTTGGGGGTAACCTCGCAGCGCGCTATTTCTAGGAGCCGGGCGCTTCCTTGCGAGGAGCCGGGCGGTGCTTTGCGACGCTTGTGCCTGGGCGTGACCGAAAAGTCCGTGCCATAATGCTGACGGAGGCAGGTGAGAATAAGGGAGTCAGGTCAGTCATTTCTCCCCGAGAGCCCCGGAACTTTGGCATCTCCGTTTGGCTTTGGCAGTGTAGCGCCTCGGTTTTTTTTTGAAATAGGCCTACTTGGATGTAGTTGAGAAACGGACCAATTGCAATAGGAAAAATACACGAACGAATGAAAATTTCGAACGCCCTGCAAGAATTTTGCAGCCAGCGGTAGGGTTAGAAAGCGTCTCGCGTAAACTTGAATGATGCTGCGTTCATCCGTCAAATCATAGTATGCCATATGCCAGGAAAAAAAGCTTAAAAAAGAGGTGGATATACCGATTACGAGGATTTGTTATTGAATTGCCGTATGTGTTTGCCGTGCTGCCTAGATTGCAGCCCAAAGCAAGTGCAAAAACGCCGACATCACGTAGTAACGGAGAATCGACGCTCGGGTGGTACTGTAGTCGGGGGGCGCTGAGGACCGACCTAGACATACTGCATACACGCTCATACAGGTTGTCGAGGGCTCGTCGCTAAGTATCCGCGCACACTCATCGTATGGTTTGAAGAGGTTTGAAGGGGCAAGTCACTTTGCCGCATGAGACCGTGATGGCAGTGATCGATATCGTCCGTCTTGAACGTGGATCAAACGTGGATCCCGGCGACGATCAGCTGCATTTGCTGCATTCCACCACCTCTGTTGAACTCGAAGCTCGCGTACTTACGAATCTACGATTATCTCACACGTTGTGCGCGGCCGATGGGCACGTCCATTACGAGATGCCCTGACTGAAACTTATAGAGAGTAAGTACGCGTAACCGTATAATTACGGCATACGGCATACGGCTTAATGACAACAGCCGTCCCGTATGTCCCTCCGAAATGCCTTATACGGCTACGCTAGCGGTACGGCTCGTTCAGAACGCGGGATGGAGCGTGGCGGGGTTGAAATATGGACTCAGAGCCTTAGGTAAATGCAACATATTCATATTTGAATCTACTCACACCTTCATTCGGCACAGGATCGACAGCCGCATACGGCTTGATACGGCATCTGAAGCCGGTCGAGCCCCTGTACCAAAATGACACGGCGCATGCATACGGGCCGTAACCGCGTAACCGACGATCCGTGAAGCTCAAACCATGATGATGTGGTGTAGACGGGTGCATGGTTTGGGTTTGTATGCAGATAGCTTATCAACCACCGATTCTAGTCAGGCAACTCTCATAAACGTGTACAGTAAAGCTTTATGAAGCCGTTCTAGGTGGAGAACTGTCATCTAACTCATGTCAAGTTCAGGCTTCGATTTATTTAAATCAGTAATAGGGTGAGCGATCGAGTTGACCACAGTGCTTTTGGATCATCGCTATGTTCAATACAGTTCGGGCCGATATTCTTCATGTATTCCAGAGCTTTCCGGTGATTTTTCCGCCGGTGTTCGTCGTTTCCGTCCTCTGAACTTCACACGGAAGCACACCAGCCTTGGTTGCACGATGCTGCGCCGGTCATAGATTCCGTTTCCAGAACTCCTCTCCAGCACCACCGTTCAGATATGTTTCAGACACGACGCGAGCCATCGCACCGAGGGAGAAATATCCGCCACGGCACCGAGATCCAGATGATACACTGGTTGAGGTGGAAGCATGCAGAACTCGAGGGGTTCGTCAAGAATCACCAAGGGACGATGTCGGCCAGGCGACGTCTCCCTAACGACACCTCATGCGACATATTGAGGCACTGTCTGTCAGTGTCTCTAGAAATCCACCACTTCGTGGCGTACATATTGGGGGAAAATGTACAAAGACCCCTAAGCGAGCGACAAAGCCCAAGAAAAAAGAAAAAACCAGCTTGACCAGGATCAGCCGAGGTTTTTCCCACGGTTCAAATTTGCATTCCCCGTCGAATTTTTGCCCAACTAGCCCAGCGGCGGAGGAGTGAGAGTACGTATGGTGGCACAGAAATTTTGTGACTGAGTTTACAACGCATTTTATGACCACACTAGCCCGCATCATGCCCGTTTTTCGTCAAATTTAATTCGAACACAGCCTCCAATTATCCCCAGAATCTAAACTAACCGCACCAGAAGTTGGCCAGGTAGTCATTCAGCAAACGAAACCAAGGAATACTCAGTAGCCAAAGCCCACCTATCTAGTACAACGGCTTTGCGGAGGGTCCCGTTCGATTCGGGGGCCCCGAGTCGGGGCTGAGCCTAAGGGGTCGTCGGTGGAGTGTATTTTTTCTTGAGGTCTCATGCAAGGATTATTGCATGAAAAAAAGACCAACATACTCGTATCCTTTGGCCCTCTGGAGTTCCTCATTTGAGTTCTTTGCTCTTGCCCCATAGATTATTCGAACATGGGCCCAAACCTGCAAGGCTGGCTGGCGCCCGGGTTGAGTTCCGCTACCTGGTTAATGGATTGGTTTCAGTAAGTGATGAACACCTGATAGCACATGTTGTGCACCTGTACTTACTTATGCAAAATGCGCCAAGCAGTGTTGACAGGAGGCCTCCGTTCGAATCGGAGTCGGGTATTGGAGAAAGTGTCATTAGAGTCCATCTTTTTTTTGAGCTTTCACTTTTGTGTTGCGTTCCTTTCTGTTTCATTCCACATTCCTTCCTCATTATTTGACTAATAGCTAGTTCCGGACACACATCGTGACGAGACGAGACGAAATGAGTCTGGTTGAGTCACCACATTGCTATCAAATTCGTTCGCAGAACGATGAAATTCAACCCATACGTGGCCGGAGAGAGGACGCCCACTAGCACATGGTGTTCCCCTATACTGCTTAAAAGAACATCGAGGTCGTTCACAGGAGGTCCCCGTTCGATTCGGGGTCGGGTGATTGCTGAATACCGTAGAGTAAATTTTTAAACGAGGCAAGCGTTGCTCCTTTGCTGACTCCAGTTCTTTTAATTTTGATTTTTCCTTCATTCTTTGCAGTGTCAATAACTGCCTGAGATACACGCACGTCAGCGGCGAGACGAGACTAGACGAAACAGGGCCTGAGTCTGGTTGACTTTAACAATACTGCAGGAATGTGAATTCAATTTTGAGTGGACTCTCCAAATCATACGTCCTATATACTCAGCAAAGGAACTCAAAAGACACCCGATAGCACATGATGTGCACCTGTACCATTTGAACAGTCCTGCAGCATCTTTCACAGGAGGTCCCGTTCGATTCGGGGTCGGGTGATCACTCCATTCTTCCAGTTTGCTTTTTACTTTTTCAATGATTACTCCTTTCAATGCTGCCTCAAAATCGTTTTGCATTTCTTTTCCTTCGTTCTATCGAGTTCTGGCCGTTGAGATGGGTTCGTGGCTCGGAGACGAGACAAAGCAAAGGGTCCGGTTGAATCTGATGTGCATTAAATTTCGACTGGATACATCCTATAAGGCTCAACGAAGGAACTTAAAAGACATCTGATAGCACATGGTGTGCACCTGTACTACTTCAGATAAAAAGACCTTCGACCTTCGTTCACAGGAGGCCCGTTCGATTCGGGGTTGGGTGATTGCCGATTCCATGCTGCTTTTTACTTTTTCAACGATTAGCGTTGCTCCTTCAATGCTGTCTCAAAATTGTTTTGCATTTCTTTTCCTTCGTTCCTTACAGTTTCAGTGATTCCTGGCCGCTGGGATGGGTTCGTGGCTCGGAGACGGACGAGACAACAAAAAGAGTCCAAGTAAGTCTGGTTGAATTTGATGTACATTGAATTTCTACTGGATACATCATATAAGGCTCCACCGTGGAAAGCAAAGGACACCCGATAGCACATGGTGTGCATCTGCCTGACTTGTAGATGAATGTGTACTGTCTAGTTGATGGAAGGCCCCGTTCGATTCGGGGTCGGGTGATTATTCCGAACAAAACTGCTTTTTACTTTTTCAACGATTAGCGTTACTCCTTCGATGCTATGTACCTCAAAATCGTTTTGCATTTCTTTTCCTTAGTTCCTTACAGTTTTAGCGAGTCCTGGCCGCTGGGATGGGTTTGTGGTTCGGGGACGAGACAAAGCAAAGAAAGTCTGGTTGAATCTGGTTGTAAATTGAATTTCAACCGGATAAGTACATCCTATAGCGTTCAACAGTGGAAGGTAAAGAACACCCGATAGCACATGGTGTGCATCTGTGTGACTTTACATGCTCGTAAACTATTCACAGGCGGCCCCCGTTCGATTCGGGGTCGGGTGATGACTGTACTGAGTCTGTGTCCCACTAATTTTTGTTAGATGAGCATTCCTCCGTTTCCTCATGTTCTTATTATTTTTCCTTCCTTCCTTATTACGATTTCAGTAGAGATGCACACACGTCCCCATCCCGGTCAGACAAGAGAAACAACGGCCCGAGTTTACTTGAACTCACCTATGCGCGTACGACAGATTTGTGTGATACCTGCCACAAGGGAGGGAGGTAGAAGACACCCGCTAGCACACGGTGTGCACCTGTCAGACTTTGCATAGGATTGCGTCTACAGTTTACGGGAGGCTCCCGTTCGATTCGGGGTCGGGTGGTACTTGGAAGTCGAAATGCGTCTTTTTGCTTTCTTTCTCTTTCTTTCCTTCCTTCCTTCCTTTCTTTGTTTTTTTGGGGGAATTGCCTGCACGCTCTCACCTTCAACTTCAACTAAATCGAGCGCCGTCCCGGCGAGACGAGACGCCCAAACCCAAAGCGCAGTCGAATAAGGAAATTCCGATGCTACGACAAGCATATAAATTTTGCGAAAGAAATGCACAAGTAGACACCTTGGTATGTAGCCTGCCAGTGCGTTCTCGGCGCCCCGCTGACGTGGGTGGTACAATAGGTATGACGATTATAACTTCTTCTTTGGTGCGGGAAGCTTTTAACGAGTTCTCAACTCTTCGCAAGGCAAGGTTCGTTCGAGGTTGCTTCTGTTCGGCGCTCTCCGAGTCGCGTTGGCAAAGTTTGACGGTTTCGCAAGGAGGAATTGAGTGGATGGATAGATGTTGGTATGTAGCAGAAACGAATGATATACGTTCATTTAATGCGCATAACGGTGTGAGGAGTGGGGTGATCCGGAAGGAAAGAGCGTGGTTGGATTTAGACGCGGAGAAGTAGAAGTCGATATGACTCGGGGAGTTGAGGCTGCAATTGTATGATTAGATGTATTTATCACAAGAGCGCGCCGGGGGCGCGAAGCGCCCCCGGCACTTCGCCCGAGTCCTGAGCATGATCAGTGCCTTTAATCTTGCAAGAAGGAGCCACAGAGACTCAGTGAGAGCCGTCAGAGATCGACAAAGTATTTTTCGTCCCATTGCTAAAGGTTGGAGTTCGAACCTTTAATTTTATAAGCCTTTCAAAATTCAACGTGGCGAAGCCACTAGATTGTCGCCGTCGTCGTGGCAGCCTACGTGTTCCACGTCCTCTGACGCCAATCCGCGGTGATCTCCTGGCGGAGTTTGAAGGCTTCGGACAACGCAATTTTATAAAGAGGGAGAAGTAAATTCGATTTGTGATGACGACGGTTAAGCATCGCCGGGAACGGAGTCATAATGCGAGGTAGCTGACGTAGATGAGCCAACTTTTAGGAACGCGGACAAGACGGCGGGGGGTGTTGTCGTAGTTGGTCCAGGCACGCGATCGCGACGGGAGAGTATCCCGGCAGACGCCGGTCCAGCGTTGACTTGAAGTAGCACTGGCTGGCTGGTTCCGCAGGAGATTTCAGTAATTAGTGCTATCGTTCGCGCGCAATATAAGGCCGGGTTCAATACAGGGAATATGAGAGTCAATCAAGGTTTCACTTAGTGGCGCTCGAGCCTCGGAGAGTCGATGACAACGCTAATGCACTCCGGTCGGACGACCGAGCAGCGAGCAAGGAGCGAGGGCGTTGCAAACTGGCAGATGGTGCTAGCGATGACCGTCGAGTCCGAGCGTCTCAGGTCAACTCGAACTTTGAATTGCACATGGAGGGAGGAGGAAGTCAAGAGGACCGGCGACCAATCTAAATCCCGGACAAAATCTGACCTTTCTCGACTCGGACTTTGAATGGATTCTGGACTTATTGCGCGATGGCCATCGAGTAGCCTGAAGACGGGAACGCGATTAGGACGAAAGCAGGAAGATGGCTAGACGGATGGAGGATAAAGCGAGAAGACACGTTGTTACCTCGCGCAAACCGAGCAACTGCTGCGTTTCAAGCAAGCCTTCCAAGAAGCCTCCGATTAAGCTTATAATCGAAACTTGCCAACCACTTGCCTCGCCTCATCTTGCCTCCTGCGCTCACCATGTCCTTGCGCGTCCACCGCAAGCCACCGCCCATCTTCGCCGATGCCGACGCCGACGACGAGCGTGCCTCGACGCCGGTCGCGATGAAGCGGCAGTCGTTCACACTCTACGCCGACATATTGGGCACGGAGAAGGGCAGACAGGCGCTGGCGGAATTCCTGGAGTCGCTTTATATCGAGTTCAGGATCGTTTTCATGAGCTTCAGGAACTACTACTTACAGTGCCAGCTCGTTTGAACCGACTTTATACCGAAGTACTCTTTGTCTGAAGAAAAAAGGTCGGAGGCAGCTGGCCGGAACGCCCGGCTACAGCTCCGCTTCAACAAATATCTCATCATCGCTACACATCCCCCGTTTTACCAACCTACACTAGAACGAAACGGAATGCATGAATCTCCGTCCCATATCTGTAGACTTGAAATAATGGGGGGAGTGAAGGCCTTCATGGCCTCGTCCCACTGGCGGTAGAATCGAGTGCTTACCAAACGCCTAGCAACTGGGGCGAAACCGCAGACGCGATGTGCATATGCTACATCCGTCACCTAGAGTACAATTAGTGATTATGATACAAAGTAATTACGGACTGCCAGTGCCGGTCGAATGCAATGGGCATCGTCGTGTGCGGTCAATGCCGCCTCCAAACTATCATATCGTACGCTCGTCCTGCCAGTTCCCGGTCGAATGCAATGGGCATCGTCGTGTGCGGTCAATGCCGACCGGGTGGACGCCTCCAAAGTATCATATCGTACGCGCTCGTCTCTCCAACCGTCGCTGATGCGCGTTGCGGATCATTGTTTTGAAGTCGCTACAGGCAGAATAAGCCTGCCGCGGTTCGCTGAGACGAGAGAAACGCACTGAATCATCACAGGTTTGACCACAACCTCGTCTGCTCCTGCTTCACGATAACTTTCCTGATCCTCGGTCAGGGCGTTACCTGAAATCACATCAGTGGCGGCCCGGAAGGAAGAAGATGGGCCGACGGACCTGTGCAGCCAACGACAAAGTCGTCTCGATCGTTCGCCCTGAGCTCCTTGACCGCCTCCTCCCCCGTCATGACAGGCATGAAGTTGTCAAGGCAGATCATGTCGTACGTGTACGGGTCCTTCCCGAGGACCATGTCGACGCATTCCTGCCCGTCCCTGGCGGTATGCACGACGCACCCGAGCTTTGTCAACAACCTGAAGTCGCGTCGGTTTGCGGAAGGTCGAGTGCGGATGCGGGGGCTTACTTTGAGGACAGTATACGGGTCACTGGGTCATCATCCACGACAAGAACATTGAGCGGATCGGAGGACGGTATGACGAGGGACAGTGGCGTCAAGGGTGGCGTCAGCCCGGATGCCGTCTGCCACGGTCGGGCCTCGGAATCTGAGGGCGATATGGACACATCTGGTGACGATGCTGTTGCTGCAAACGCCGGTGTAGCCCCCACAGAGTTGGATGAAACCGGGGGCCGTGGGAGGAAACCCGAATTTATCTGGCGATCCCCATAAGGTCGCGGCATCGTTGTGAGCGTATTCGCATTTCTTGCGGTCTGAATTTCGGCGTGCGACGCGATCGGATACCTGGAGCGGGGAATTAGATGGTTTGATGTGACCTTTCAGCTGCGCGGCCTTACGAAAGCTCTATCCAGAACTTCGAGCCTTCCCCTCGCCGTGAAGTGACGCCCTGAACGAAGTTAATCACGAGGACTCCAAGATAATCATGAATTCACATACCAGCCGCCCTCCACTGAGTCGGACGATCTGCTTGACAATGGCAAGGCCAAGACCAGTGCCTAACCGCAGCGTCAGCACTCGTGGAACACGACCGTGAATCTGCCTCACCTGAGCCACTCGACCGCCCTACAGTAGTCTGCCAGCAGGACGTCAGAGAGGTTAATGAGGTACCGTCATAGTTTTTACCTGCACGAAAGGCTGGAAAAGCCTGTCCTCGACAAGATCAGAAGGTTTTACTGGCCAAAGCCTCGTCAGTCACTAGCAACCGCGGGGGCCCGGCACTCACTCCCAGGTCCGCTGTCCTGGACCTCCAAGCGAAAATTGAGGCACTGCGTCTGGACGCCGCTACTACCCATTCTCGACAAAACCGGGATGCCGTTCCCGACGCGCGTGTTGTCGGGTTTCTCCATAGAATTACGGGGGTCCTGCCCCGATTCCTGCTCGATGTCTGGAGGGGTTCCCGGGAGCTCGTCCCTCGTGGAGAGCCCAAGAAACTGTGTCGAGATGCGAATCGACCCTTCCGGTGTGTACTTGACCGCATTCGCAGCAAGGTTTGTGAGGACCTGGTGTAACCGCAGCTCGCTCCCGAGGACCCAGACGCCCTCAGGATCATCGGCCCTGTTCGGGTCCAGGGACCGCGGCACACTGTCGATCCGCGCGTCCAGCACGCGCTCCAGAACGAGCTGGCGTGCACCCGTCTGTACCTCGACTTGGTCGAGGATGGCGCGTATCGAATGGTGCAAGGGGAATGGCTACAGAATGTGCTTAGATACAAGAACGGCGAGCTAAAGATGCCATTCACCCTTGCAACCGTTTCAAAATGTCCCGAATCCATTTCTAGAAAAATGTAATTAGCAACGCTAAAGGAGGAAAGGAAAAGACATAAGACGTACTCTCAAAGTCGAGAACGTCATTCAAAACCTGATGATCGAGTCTAGTGAGTAAAGGGAAACTTCTGAGGACAGATCGACTCACTGTCTTCATCATTTTCAGACCCTGCTCCAACGCATATATCTCAGTGCTCTTGGCATACTCTTTGTTGAAGCCGTTCCCGGATTGAAGGAGTTGGAAAGCGAGGACTGTCATTACCGTCAGCTCAGATCATACATATAATTGATGATCGACCTGCGTTGTTCAGCGGCACCCTGACTTCGTGGAAGATGTAGGTAGCAAACCTCCTCTTGGCGAAGCTCGCCTTCGACTCAGCCAGCCGAGCTTTGTGCTTCGCCTTGAATGCCTGCTTGAGCTGCAGTGCAAGCAGAAACATCGTCCGCCGGCCCTGCTTCGATTAGCACCAGCCGCTTCCAAGCAAGAACAACGCACATCTTGGATCGAATAGTGGAGGCCCTGAATGAAGACTGAGAACAAGACCTGCCACAAGGATTTAGCCCAGGTAAACCGTGGGAGACAGAACTACGGACAAAGCTCACGACATTCCGTGCGTAAATGCCTTGTACCGGAAGGATCAGGACGCAGACAACAATGAAGAAGCTGAGCTGGGCGATGGCATTGTACAGCCGCTTGGATACAATGAACATCATCAGGGCAGGGAGGCCCGTCGAGTAATAGCCTGGAAAATATATGTGATATTAAAAGGAGGATCCCAGCCGCCACCGACGTACTCATCGCCAAAAAATCCTGAGAGACGTGAGTACAATGGACAACAGAGAGTCGGAGGGGCTTGCCTTGCCGAAGCAGTGGTCGTTCGTGAAGAACTGGCATACCCTCATCCCAATGACCTCCGTAAAGGCGCAGTACCATACGGCGATGCAAAACCAGGTTTGGAAAAATATCGGGGATCGTCTCGGCAGGTCGAAGGCGACCATGAACGGAGTGGGAAGGGTGACCAGCGTTAAGCCGCCCCACTGCAATGTGTCAATTGGGAACGTCGGATGGGCACGGCATACTAACATAGACAACCTACAAGCAGGTCAACTACGATTCGATGAAAACGGAGATGGAAGAACCTGGTTGTATAGCGTGTGTTTTGTGCTGTCCTGGTTGAGGATAAGATAGAAAACCCAGTTGAGAATAAGAACTAAGTAGCATGTCAGCGTAGATAGGTAAAATCAGTATGGGACGGACAAAGCGAGGCAGAGCTGGATCAAATGTCAGAGCGGATACGTGCAAGGCGAAGAAGCTTACAAGGCAAGAATTTTATGCGAATGCCATTCCTGTGTCTGGTACTCTTCTTCGTGCTCGGGGAACCTGGGCTCAAAAAAGTGGACCACTTGAGGCCAACCGCGGTGTCGTATCCAAGACGTGAAACCACCTTGGTAGTGCGGGTCGTCGTCCAGACCACTGAAATCTAACATGTGCGTATTGTTAAGCCCCGTACTGTTGCTGCCACCGTAGCCCGAGCGCTGGGAACCGTCGGACTGGTGGTGCGGGGGAATTTTCACTTCAACGTGGTCATCGTTTTCAACGACGACAGCATCCAGGAACGAGTCTCCATCCCCGGCCAGCGCTATAGGCTTGCTCATAGCGCTTGCAGAAGTTTGGGCTTCACTGTCATCGAGCTTGAAGGTCTCGGACAACGATCCGTCATAGGTTGTGGTGCAGATTCGCCATAATCTCTGGACGTAGCCTGCTAGCGCACTGTCTGTGATGCGACCAACTATGTCCAGATTTAGTGCACATCCGTCAAAAGAATGGGGCCGTACTCAGCGGCGTGTGAGGGCCGATGGTTGGACCCCGTTGGACTTTTGAATTGAATGCGAGCTGTCTCTCCGGCCGACGAACAGGCAATACGGAAGCTGCCTTCATACCAGGAACGAGCACGATGGCAAGAGACAGACGCGAAAAGTCGTGGGTAAACGTGACTTTCTGTCGTTCACAGAAAATCGCATCTCACTGCGCTGAACCAGCACTGAGCAAGACTTCTGGATCCTGCAACAAATCTGGACACGAAGTTTGTCGAGTCAAGTCGAGATTCTCAACTTTCAAGTTACATGTAACCCGGGTCAGCCTTTTTCATGGGCGATCTGAATGGCCGCTGTGGTGTAACTGTTTTACAAGGGTGTTTGAGCGGAACAGAAGCGAATTTGGACGAGGCTTATTTGCTTATACTCCTGTCACCTCTCAGGCTGATGCCCTGTCTTTCACATTGCTCAGGCCACTGCGTGGCGGATGAAGACATGTCTGGTGCACAAAGCCCGTTTCCGGAGCTGCTCTCCAGCACCACCGTTCTATCCGATCCACGACACGATCCAGCGCGCAAAAGTCCACATACTGGAGAAAGAGGGATGATAGCCTGAGGTCAGTTGAAACGGCAGCGCTCGGAGCTGGAGCCTTTTATCAAAACCCACCGAGCGATGATCTCAATTGTGCGACGCCTCCCCAGTGAGATCTTGTGCGAATATTCGCGTCGCGTCCCATGATCCCTCCAAGAATATGTCAAATATGTCCAATAGCTCGAATTTGCAGTCGATGGCGCGCGATTGCCCTCCACTTTGGTCTCACTTCTCCTTCGGATCTAGACGCGAACTCCCTGCAATTGGAGCGATCACCGCTGACCATCGATAACCGTGATGTGAACCCCGGTGTCCTACAGGCTCTGTTGCGTAGAACCTCGAACTTGTATGTATCTACATGCGACAGTCTTTTACCGCTTCACCACAGCGGTTTGCTCGCCTTTGAAAAACTCGCTGCCCATGTCTCGGACCAATCATCGCCCTTCCCCCCCACCCCAACCCCTCATGCCTTTTTTTGCCTGCATTGGTAGCGCTAACATTTGATCCAGAAAATGGGACGCTCTCTCGCCATTCCCCCTTCCCTGCTCACAACTCCGCTAACGAGGTCACTTGATCTACATGCTCTGGGTCATGTCCTTCCTCTTTGTAGCGAACTTTTATCGGAAACTCGAAAGTAAACGGTCTCTGCCCGCCGCCTCATCGTCCGTCCACTCCATCACCTTCCAGGACTGCCGGCCTAAAGTTGCTCAGTGCCCTTACAGCTTGAGCATTGACAGAACTCGACCTGGGGAAAAACATTTACATGGACGATGACCGTGTTGACCGTATTCCGGAGGAGATCGTTCCCAGTGCCGCCTCACCCGCCTCTGAATAGGCATCTGCCATCCTCTGATGACGACAAATTCTTTCAATCCTGGAATCATCCCACGCAAACGGCATATGTGCTTCAGCATCGCTGCACTCGCACGGCCCCAAAACTTCGTTCGCTGTTTCTGAGATGCAAAACACTTTCGAGCTTGACAGAATCGCAGTTACTTGACATAGTCTCGGCTCGGTGGCCCTTGCTGCAGGTTTTACGCCTCGACGCGACCATTGGCAAACATGGATTGCACGTTATTTCATAATTCTATGAGAACGCTGAGGGGAAGCGGGGTAACGATGCTGTCTTCTCGGCATGCGTACTTTTGGCCATTCCCTTGCTATGCTCTACACATAGTTTTATCGACTATCATTAAAACTTTTTTTGTGTAGAGTCTGACTACGGGAGACTATTGCTATGCCTCTACATGACGTACTCCATTCGGGTTGTCCCCCCGTCGTGCCCTGTCGTTCCCCACTCGAGGAAATTGATTTTTCTTATGCGTACCCTCGCGGCTTCAGCTTAGTGCGTATATGACCCAGCCTGTAGGTGGATAGATATATGTTAAGAAACAACCGTACTACGTATAGCGATCAGTTTGGCCATCATTTCTTTTTGAGTCCCTCAACATGTCTTGTCCTTCGCATTGCTCAGTGCGCGGGTACGCGGCTGAAGAACCGGACGCGTCTCTGCTTCTAAACTGCCCATATCCCGACCTGCTTTCCAGCAACACCGTTCCATCAGATTCTCAGCTCCCGGTGATCCACGACGCGCTCCAGCGCGCGGAAGAAGGAATAGTTGCGAGAACCCATATGATACTCCAGTTGCAAGACCAGCTTGCGGAGCTGGAAAATCAGCGCTCGGAGTTGGACATTTTTGTCAAGAGGCACAGGGCGGCGGTCTCGACCCTTCGCCGCCTCCCCAGTGAAATTTTATTGGAGATTTTCGCTCACTGTCGGGATGACAACTTGACCAACAATGCACCATGGGGTATTGTTCGAGTTTGCAGTCGATGGCGCGCAGTTGCGTTGGCTTCGCCCCGACTTTGGTCGTACTTTTCTGTGCAACTCAGAGATTTTGAAGTCTACAGCGGTCGAGAAGATACCTCCCTCCAGTTAGAACGGTCTGGTCATGCACCACTCTCCATCAAAGTGCGAGGTGTGGTGCCTGATGTCCTAGGTGTTTTGCTCTCCGCCTCGACGCGCTGGCATGACCTCGAACTTCATCTTCCTGTGCCACTACTCCGGGATATTTTGCAGTTCCAACTCAGAGATTTTGAAGTCTACAGCGGTCGAGAAGATACCTCCCTCCAGTTAGAACGGTCTGGTCATGCACCACTCTCCATCAAAGTGCGAGGTGTGGTGCCTGATGTCCTAGGTGTTTTGCTCTCCGCCTCGACGCGCTGGCATGACCTCGAACTTCATCTTCCTGTGCCACTACTCCGGGATATTTTGCAGTTCCAACACTCATTCCCCATTCTCGAGAAGCTCGAAATTGACACCTGGTCACAGATGCTCTCAGACCCAATCCCATCCTTCATCGCGTCTTTGCCGGCGCTGAAGGAGCTTACGCTGGCTCCCGCACGGGGTCTGCTTCCCGCCTATTTCACTCACATCCAGTGGTCACGACTCCGGTCATGCACGCTGAAGAAGTGCCCTTTGCGTGAAACGCTTAGGGCTATGTCTTTGCTCTCACCGGGCACACGACTTGTCATCGACAGTCCCTCGAACCGTATTGACGCGCTGACGGGCCATACTTCTTCGTCCATTCTCTCCCTCACCTTCACGAACTGCCACCTTGGATACATCCGACAGATGTTCGGTGCCCTCACCACACCGAGCCTGGAAGAACTTGACCTCGCGGACGATATTCACGCATCACAACACGGCAACTGTGGGCCACACGAGATCATCTCCTTTCTCGCCCGGTCTGCATGCCCCCTCACGCGCCTCCGCATAGGCTATCCGCGTCTCTCTGAGGACGACCTGTTCGGAATCCTTAAATCCCCGCCCCTGAACGGGCTAACCACCCTGGAAGTCGCTAAGGATACCAGGCTCTCCTCCAGCCGGGGCATTCGCCTGCTGACATCCCCCACGCTCGCGGCCCACCTCCGGTCGCTGACCTTGAGATGCACCCTGCATTTCACCGAGGCGGAGCTACTCCGGATGGTCGCCTCCAGGCGTCCCGTGCTCCAGTCGTTGCGCCTCGAGACGTTTGTCCTGCGGGGGGATTGGACACTATCTCAGAACTCGTTGAGGAAACTTAGCCAAGAGGGACTGCAGGTGACGTTGCTGTCCTACGGGCCGACTCTGCCCATGAAATAGTCCTTTCCCCCTTCCCCGCTTACGCTTACACTACTCACACAACCCAAATGCAATTGACCATACTTCGTTCGTATCCATTGCAATACTCCGCCTTACGTTTACTCTCCGTCTACTTATTTTCTTGTGTCCATGGAAAGAAACAATACCATCACAGCACCTAAAGTCCTTTTCCTCTGAGTGCAAATGAATGATTCTCATAGTTGCTAACATAGGTAGGTCTGTGCAGAATGAAGGAGTCGGATATGTAATGGTATGCATACTATGCTTGTCCGTCCACTGACGCGACACACTGGCCCCCACCCCGCCTCATCTCCTTCCGCGCCCTCAACCGCGCCAGACTCTGCGCCCGCGCACGCATCCACACGTCCTCCCCGGGCGGCGCACCATATCCATACCCGTACTCCGACGCATCCTCACTCGACCCCTCCGACGACGTAGCGTACCCCTCGCGGCGCGGGAACGCCGGCCGCTCGCTCTCGTCGTCGCCCTCGTCGCCCGAAACGTACCCGGGCTCATACACACGCACCTCCCACGACGACGCCGACGCCGATGACGCGGCCTTGGCATGCGCACGCTCGGCGGCCTTGGACGAGAACGACAGCGAATCTGACGACGCGGAGGCCAGCGACGCACACGACCCCGCGGCGGCGAGCGCCCAAGGGCGGGACGACGATGCCGACAGCGACGCGGGGAGGGCCGGCTGCCGGGGCCTCTCGTCGTTCTCCGCTGTCTCCCAGATAACGCCCACCCGACTCCCGGGCGGGGTCGACACCGAGCGCGGGAGCTGCTCCTGACTCAAATCGAGGCTTCGCGCCGCCCTCCCACTCGCCGGCGCCCTCCCACCCTTTGGGCCAGCGAAGCGCGTGAACATGGACATCCCGCGACTGGATGTCGGCGGCGTCGACATCGAGCGCGGGACAGAGGCAGCGTCGGGTACACGCGTGTGCGCGACACTCGGAGGAGCCGACGCGTTCATCCCGAGCACGTCCACGGACGCCGAGCGCGCGATTCCCCTCGAGTCCTTCTTCTTCAGCGTGCCCCTCGGCGTGATCGCGCTCTTCGGACGCGCAATATCACTCTCCTCGGGCTCACGTCCTTGCACGCGCACGCGCAACCCCGCAGCCGCAAACACACGATCAACCCCCGCGTGTCCTCTCGCATTCTGCATGCGGTGCGCGTACGTGCAGCGCAAGGACGGGGCGGCCTCGGCTCCAACACTGCGGGGGGGATTTAGTGGGAGAGAGAAACGGAAGAAAACGCAACTCACGTAACCTCAAACACCCACTCGCCGCCCAACAGCCCGATATCCCCCCCGCGCGCCCAGACGGGCATCCCCGAACGCAGGGCACGCAGCACCACCGCGCCCACGCCCGCGAGCGGCCCGTGCGTTACGTATGCGGGGTCGGCGTGTGGGTCGGGGGGTGGGGTGCTGGTCTTTGTCTTGGTCGGCGGCGTCAGAGAGTCGTGCAGGGAGTTGGTCGTGCCCTCGCCGCCGAAGTGGGGTGTCGCGGAAGCGCCGGCCTCTCCGGGGAACGGGAACGAGAAGTACACGTCTTGTGCCTGTGCTCGCCCTCGTACGTTGGCAAAATCCACCGCGGCCTCCTTCTCCTCCTCCTCCCCACCAGCAGCACCAGCACCAACCCACCCCATCCCCAGCGCAGCATACACCCCCTCCGCGGGGCGCGGGTCGACGTACATACGCACGCTCGCGAGGACGCCGGCGCCGCGTCGAGCCGGGGTGCGCTTCTGCATCTGCTTCCGGTGCTCACGCCGTGCGTGCGGATGTCCTCCTTCGTCTTCGTCTGCGCGCGCATGTGCCGCCGGCGCCGGCGAATGCGGGGAAGGGTACGGATCCCCCAGATCATATCCTCCTTCTCCTTCCCCTCCTGCTTCACACGCACAACCGCCCTTCTCCTTCAAGTCGCCCGCCTCCCCTACCAACGCCGCCGGAAACCCAAACGACGCGAGGTACCGCGCGATGAGCGTGTGCGCGCCGGGGGCGACGAGGAGGAGGTGCGTTTCCGTTTCTGCTTCCTCTTCTGTTTCTTCCCCGAGTTCGGCGTGGTCTTCGGGCGAGAAGTCGGCGCGCAGGGGTGAGGAGCCGGCGTGCGTCTACACATAGACAAACGTCGTCAGCGAGTTTTCGAAGGACGAAAGGACGCGGGAAGAGAGAAGAAAGGGAGAAAGGGAACAAAGAAAAACACCCACCTCCCCATCAAACCCCGTGCACACCCGCGCCGCCCACGCCCCGCTGCCTCCTTCCTCTCCCTCTCCCTCTCCTTCCTCCACACACCCACACCCGCCCACGTCCTCGTCAGCGCGGTGCGTATCACCGCTGCGCAGGGACTCGCTACCCTCGCGCCCGTCCGCCAACCCCTCGAGATACGCGAGCGTAACGCTGCCGGCCGAGGTGCAGGCGGGGCAGCGTGCGCCTTCCTCGTCGAGGTGTTCGCGTTCGGATTCGGCGGGTGAAGAAACGGCGGGAGGAGTCAAAGTGGTGGAAAGAGGTCGACGAGAGGAGGGATGATGGTTGTAGCTGTTCGCAGAAGTGATAGTGGGAGTCGGCGCGCAAGTAGTAGAAGGAGGGGGAGTAGGAGTCGTGCCGGAGGACGACGCAATAAAGGTAGTTGATGTGGCGCTGGGCGTAAAATTCGATGTCGGCATAGGATTGGAAACGTCTCCTCCTTCGGGGGGCGCAGAACCACTGTTCTCCCCTTGCAACCCCCTCACCCCACTCGCGAGCGCGACCATATAATCTTGACAAAGGGGGCACCAAAAGTGGCGCAGGAAGACGACGAGCGTGCGGCGCGTGCGTGTCTTTGTTTTCGCGCGCGCCGTCTCCCCTGCACCTGCACCCACCTTCTCCACGCTCCCCTCCTTCGTCAACACGGAAGAAGAGTCCGCGCCCGCGCCAAGCCCCAACAGAACGCCAAACGGCACCCGCACCCCGCTCGGCGCGACGAGGGGGAGCGCGGCGGCGCGCGCGAGGGCGGCGGGGGTGGGTGGGAGCAGGGGCGCGAGGGGGGGTGGTTTGGCTGTGGTTTTGGGTTTGGAGGAAGAGGAGGAGGCGGGTGGTTTGAGTTTCGTAGGAGAGGCGGCAGGGGGCGCGGGCGCGGCGGGGGGAGTGCGCGTGGGCTTGCGCGGGGAAGAGGGCGCGATGAGTACGCGCGGGGAAGCAAGGGTGGGAGCGGGCGAAGACTTTCGCGGCGACGCGTCCGTGAGCGAAGGACGGGCGGGCTCAGGCGGGGAGGCGGCAACAGGAGACAGCGGCGAGGGATAGGCGCACGGCTTACGCGGCGACATGGGTGAATGCGGCGGGCTCGTCGCGTCCGTCTCCCCGCTCGACGCCGAGGCGCTGGTGCCGGAGTCGGACGCGGTGGGCGAGATGACGGGCAGCTGCAATGGGAGTAGCTGGGGGAGCGCGATTGAGGAGGGGCGGGCATGGGTACGTGCGAGGGCGGCGAGGGCCTGCGTGGATCATTATCAGCGGCAGATTTTAGCAGTCGCTGCGGTGATCCCTCATTTCACCAAAAGGGCCGTAAAAAATAGGTCCTCAGGCTCGATTTTACTGGAAGAAAAACGGCGGCAAGATCGCGACCAATTTTTTCCATTGTAAAATCACCGCTCTTTGTCCCGGTAAAAGGCTACACCCTTTTACCCGGACAAAGAAGCATCCTTTTACAAGGGAAATAAGCGACGAAATTTTGCCGCCACCTTTTCCCTGAGTAAAAGAACTGGTAAAACCCAGTGAACTTCTTGGCCCTTTTACTCTTGGTAAAAGGAATCGATCGCCACAGCGAGTTAGAGTGACGAAAACTTACCGGCGGGACCATCCCTTCGGGGACCTCTGTGGGGGCAGGCGAGCTGATTGTATGCTTGCGGACGCGGGTGGGGGACGCAGGGGCGTGAAGGAGAAGACGGGCGAGGCGGGTGCGCGTTGGTGTGCCTGGTGTCGTCGAAGCAGGATTAGAATTAACATTAAGATTATTTGACTGCGTCCTTCGACGCGTGTAATGCGGCTGCGGCGAGGTGGAGGGTAGTTGAAATTGGTGTTGCGCTTGGTGAAGCTGAGACGACAAGGGCGCGTCGGCGTACAGCGTGAACGACTGCCGCTTCATCGCGACCGGCGTTGAGGCACGCTCGTCGTCGGTGTCGGCATCGGCGAAGATGGGCGGTGGCTTGCGGTGGACCCGCAAGGACATGATGAGCGCAGGAGGCAAGATGAGGCGAGGCAAGTGGCTGGCAAGTTTCGATTATAAGCTTAATCGGAGGCTTCTTGGAAGGCTTGCTTGAAACGCAGCAGTTGCTCGGTTTGCGCGAGGTAACAACGTGTCTTCTCGCTTTATTATCCACTCGTCTAGCCATTTTCCTGCTTTCGTCCTAATCGCGTCCCCGTCTTCAGGCTACTCGATAGCCATCGCGCAATATGTCCAGAATCCATTCAAAGTCCGAGTTGTCGAGAAAGGTCAGATTTTGTCCGGGATTTAGATTGGTCGCCGGTCCTCTTGTCTTCCTCCTCCCTCCATCTGCAATTCAAAGCTTGGACGCTCGGACTCGACGGTCATCGCCATAGCACCATCTGCCAGTCTGCAGCGTTAACACCCTCGCTCCCTGCTCGCTGCTCGCTCGTCCGACCAAGAGTGCATTAGTGCTGTCATCGACTCTCCGAGGCTCGAGCGCCACTAAGTGAAACCTTGATTGACTACCATATTCCCTGTATTGGAACCGGCCTTATATTGCGCGAGAACGATAGCACTAATTACTGGAATCTCCCGCGGCGCCAGCCAGTGCTACTCCAAGTCAACGCTGGAGCGGCATCTGCCAGGATACTCTACCACCGCAATCGCTTGCCTGACAACACTCTGCGCTGTCTTGTCCATTTTCCTAAAGATTGGCTCATCTACGTCCTACCTCGCATTATGACTCCGTTCCCGGCGATGCTTAACCGTCGTCATCACAAATCGAATTTACTTGATAAATACATCTACTCCCCGAGTCCTCATATCGCCTTCTCCGCGTCTAAATCCAACCGTACTTCCTTCCTTCCGGAGCACCCTCTCGCACCATTAGATGCATTAAATGCACGTCTATCATTCGTTTCTGCAACATACCAACATCTATCCATCCACTCAATTCCTCCCTTTGCAAAACCGTCAAACCTTCTTAACGCGACCAACGACGAACAGAAGACCTCGAACGAACCTTGCCTTGCGAAGATTTGAGAACTCGTTAAAAGCTTCCCGCACCAAAGAAAAATTTGGAATCGTGATGCGTATCACAGCACCCAGCCCCGGATCGAACGGGGTTCCTCCTCTGAATCCTGCCCGTTGTACATGTCAGCGGTGCGCCGCCCGAGAACGCGCAGGCTACCAAGTGTCTACTTACTTGAGCATTTCATTTCGCAAAATATGCTTATCGTAGCATACGGAATTCACGGGTTTATATTCAGTCGACTGCGCTTTGGTTTTGGGCGTCTCGTAACGCCGGGGCGGCCATCGATTTAGTTCAAGTTCAAGTTGAGAGCGCGTGAAGGTAGTCCCCTCCCCCTCTAAAAAAAAGAAGAAAGAAAGAGAGAAAGGAAAAAGACATTGCAGTTCCGACTCCAATCACCCGACCCCGGATCGAACGGGGGCCTCCCGTAAACTGTAGACGCGATCCTTTGCAAAGTCTGACAGGTGCACACCATGTGCTAGCGGGTGTCTTCTGCTTACCTCTCTTGTGGCAGATATCACACAAATCTGTCGTACGCGCATAGGTGAGTTCAAGCAGACTCGGGCCGTTGTCGCCGGGACGGGGACGCATGTGCATCTCTACTGAAATCGTAATAAGGAAGGAAGGAAAAATAAAAAGAACACGAGGAAACGGATCCGGAGGAATGCTCGTCTAACAAAAAGGCTGGATTTAACAAACGGATCACCCAACCCCGAATCGAACGGGGGCCTCCTGTTAACTTCGCTTCAGTTCTTATAAGTCCGACAGATGCACACCATGTGCTATTGGGTGTTCTTTACTTTCCACTGTAGAGCCTTATAGGATGTATCCAGCTACAGTCGAAATTCAATTTACAATAGATCCAACCAGACTTACTTGGGTCCTTTGCTTTGTCTCGTTTCACCAAACCACGAATCCATCTCAGCGGCCAAAAATCGCTAAAACTGTAAGGAGCGAAGGAAAATAAAAATAAAAACGATTTTGGGGCAGCATCGAAGGAGCAACGCTAATCGTTGAAAAAGTAAAAAGAAGCTTCAATGGTGTCATCACCCGACCCCGAATCGAACGGGGTCTCCTGTGAACCAAGGTAGGATGGTTTTTGCGTAAGTGGTACAGGGTACAGGTGCACACCATGTGCTATCAGGTGTCTTTTAAGTTCCTTCGTTGAGCTTTATAGGATGTATCCAGCCGAAATTTAATGTACATCAAATTCAACTAGACTTACTTGGACTCTTTTCTTTGTCTCATTTTACCAAACCACGAAGCGATCTCATCGGCCAGGACTCGCTAAAACTATACGGAACGAAGGAAAAGAAAAGCAAAACGATTTTGAGGCAGCATTGAAGGAGCAACGCTAATCGTTGAAAAAGTAAAAAGCAGCTCGTGTTGGTGTAGTCACCCGAGCCCGAATCGAACGGGGCCTCCTGTGAACGAAGGTCAAACGGTTTCTGTTTAAGTAGTACAGGTGCACACCGTGTGCTATCAGGTGTCTTTTAAGTTCCTTCGTTGAGCCTTATAGACATATCCAGTCGAAATTCAATGCACATCAGATTCAACCAGACTTACTTGGACCCTTTGCTTTGTCTCGTTTCGACTCGTCTCACTGGCCACAAACCCCTCTCGTCGGCCAGAACTCGCTGAAACTATACAAAACAAAGGAAAAGAAAAGCAAAACGATTTTGAGGCGGCATTGAAGGAGTAATGCTAATCGTTGAAAAGTAAAAAGCGGCTTGAATGATGTTATCACCCTACCCCGAATCGAACGGGGCCTCCTGTGAACAAAGATCAAAGGTGTTCTGCTAAAGTGGTACAGGTGCACACCATGTGCTATCGGGTGTCTTTTAAGTTCCTTCGTTGAATATAGATTTGCAGAGTCCACTCAAAATTGAACTCACATTAGGATTGTTCAAGTCAACCAGACTCAGGCCCTGTTTCGTCTAGTCTCGTCTCGCCGCTGACGTCCGTGTATATCAGGAAGGTGTTAACACTGCAAATAATGAAGGAAAACTTAAAATCAAAAGAACCCGAGTCAGCAAAGAAGCAACGCTTGCCTCGTTTAAAAAATTAATCTACGGTATTCAGCAACCACCCGACCCCGAATCGAACGGGGACCTCCTGTGAACGACCTCGATGTTCTTTTAAGCAGTATAGGGGCACACCTTGTGCTAGTAGGCGTCCTCTGTCCGGCCACATATGGGTTGAATTTCATCGTTCCGCGAAAGAAATTGATAGCAATGTGGTGACTCAACCAGACTCAAGTCGTTATTTCGTCTCGTCTCGTCACGATGTGTGTCCGGAACTAGCTATTAGTCATATAATAAGGAAGGAATGCGGAATTAAACAGAAAGGAACGCAACACAAAAGTGCTAGCCCAAAAAAAAAAGATGTGACGACCGTGACACTTTCTCCCATACCCGACCCCGATTCGAACGGAGGCCTCCTGTCAAGACTGCTTGGAGCATTTTGCATAAGTGGGTGCAGGTGCACAACATGTACTATCAGGTGTTCATTACTTACTGAAATCAATCCATTAACCAGGTAGCTGAACTCAACCCCGGCGCCAGCCAACAGTGACAGCCTTGCAGGTTTGGTCTCGTGTTCGAATAATCAATTGGGCAAGAGCAAAGAACTCAAATGAGAGACTCCAGAGAGCCAGAGGATACAAGTATGTGAGTCTTTTTTTCCGTGCAATAATCCTTGCATGAGACCTCAAGAAAAAAGGCCGACGGCATCTTAGTCTCAGCCCCGAATCAAACGGGACCCTCCGCAAAGCCGTTGTACTAGATAGGTACACGGCTTGGGCTACTGAGTGCTCCTTTACTTAATGACTGACCCCCTGGCCAACTTCTGGTGCGGTTAGTTTAGATTCTGAGATAATTGGAGGCTCTGTTCGAATTAAACTTGACGGCTCAGAAAACGGGCACGAGGCAGACTAGTGTGAGCATAAAATGCATTTTAACTTCAGTCGTAAACTTTCTGTGCCACAATACGTACTATTACTCCTCCGCGGCTGGGCTAGTTAGGCAAAATTCGACGGGGAATGCAAATTTGAACCGTGAGAAAATCTTCGGCCGATCCCGGTCGAGCCGTTTTGCTCTGTCGCTCGCTTAGGGGTCTTTGTACATTTTCCCTCAGTATGTGCGCCATTAAGTGATGGATTGCTAGAGAGACACTGACATACAGTGCCCCAATATGTCGCATGGGCTGTCGCTAGGGAGATGTCGCCTGGCCGGCATCGCCGCATCGTCCCTTGGTGATTTTTGACGAACCCCTCGAGTTCTGCAAGCTTCCGCCTCAACCAGTGTATCATCTGGATCTTGGCGCCGTGGCGGCTATTTCTCCTTCGGTGCGATGGATCGCGTCGTCGTCTGAAAGATATCTGAGTGCTGGAGAGGAATTCTTGAAACGGAATCTATAACCGGCGCAGCATTGTGCAACCAAGGCTGGTGTGAAGTTCAGAGGACGGAAATCACGAACGTCACCGGAAAGCTCTGGAATAAGTACGCGGTTACGGCCTGTATGCACGCGCCGTGTCATTTTAGGAGCTCGACCAGCGGCTCCAGATGCCGTACTATCAAGCCTCTGCGGCTGTCGATCCTGTGCCGAATGAGGTGTAAGTAGATTCAAACAATTTGCATTTACCTGTGGCTAGCCCGCATTTCAACCCCGGCGCACTCCATCCAGCGATCTGAACGAGCCGTACCGTAAGCGTCGCCGTATGCGGCATGTCGGAGAGATATACCGGACGGATCGGGATACGGCTGTCTTAGTAACCAAGGGGGTCCAAAGATAAGAGAAAGTGATATCACCTACAAATTTTTTTTTTGAGAGGGTCGGCGACACCCTCCCCCCCCTCACAGCCACCTGATGCCATCAAATTCCCTTTTCGGGAGACGGTATTGGCGCACATTTCCGCGCCGGGAGGTGCTACACAAGAGTGGTAGAGTGGTTAATCACCAGAATATTCACAGAGTCTCATAAACAGCTGGTTCATCATATCATATGTGAAGGAACAATGCTCTAAACATTTTTGACTTAGAATAAGTTGAAGTCTGCCGTAATACTAATACATAACGATCCAACCAAACTTTACATGCTGTTGCAAGTTTCATTAGGGGTGGGCCAAAAATGCATACAGAGATAAAATCGAATATGTGGACATTGGTACAGCATGGAGGATGGTCCTAGAATATGAGTTGCGGCAAGCAAATTGAAATCATTTGAGGTACTGTAGAATCATTGATCATCACAGATCGGCACTCTTCGGAGACTGCAATTGCACGGCAGAGGCTCAAGGGCCGCTTCGGCATTCATTCGGCAGAGGGGGGCATTGCCAAATATGCCATAACAATGATGGCCATATGCCGGCGATTGGCAGAACACACAACCTATGCAGTGTTCACTCATATTTTGCTAGACAATTGCTCTGGTAAGTCCTGAGAGGTATCCCAGATGAGTCTCAGAGGACCAGGATGTACAAGAGTTGATATCTGGACCGAAAATATTTTACATACAAATTTTTTTTTTGGTGGTCGGCCAGACACCCTCCCCCCCTACCCCATATGGTAATCTCTTATCTTCGGACCCCCTTGTTAGTAACACATTATGCCGGTTACTTCCTAAAACTCATCGATTCTCGCATTCTCGTAAGATATGTTCCCTCGTTTGGAATGGCTCCCCGCACTGACATTCCACGCTTTCTGCGGGTAAAAATTTAGCGTAGCACTCACCGATGAATGCGTATCCCGTCCTGCATTGGACCAGCCTCCCGTATAGTACACTTCCCTCTCGGTCCCTGTGAAGTGCGTTTTTGGTTTCCACGCCGGTGGGATACGTTCTGCGGGGTCTTCTTCCAGGCTGTGGTCCATTTCTCGAGGGTTTTCTCTTTCGCGGCACGCTTCGCGTGTGTAGGTGTCCTTTTCTTCAAGTTGTTCACGCTCCACATCTAGACGGCGGCCTTGGCAAGTTCGTCGGTTCATTGCTCCTAATGTCCTGGTGGCCCGGCGAACAGTCGATGTCCACCGTGCTCCTGGGTCGCGATCAAGGAATTCCTCAACGCATTGGCGGAAATGCATCGCGTGCGCTTGTCCCGCAGCCAGCCTGGGGTCGAAAATCGACGCCAGTGCAGCCGTGTTGTCTGCGGAGAACTTCAAGAAGTGGAGCTGTCGGATCTGCGGGCGCGAATCTACGAATGTCAGTGCGTCGCACGCCGCCCACTCCCGGCCTGCCATTTTTCGCGTCGTACACCTCTGACTTGGAGCCTTCGGTTCTTCGCCGCGGTAGTATCCCACGACGACGTAACCCACGCTGCGTTTCCTGCTCTCCTTCTGCGTACTATGTACGTGCCGGCTTATCCCAACCTCTGGATCCAAAGCGGCGAACTAAGGAAGCTTAATTAAGCGCCTCTCGATCGTGGCAGTCCCAGCAGCCCCAAAGCCGACGTTACTTGCTCATGACCTGAGACCCCCGCGCTGCGTGGGCCGCAGTCGTTGGTCTTAGACTGGCGGGGCTACGGCTTCTCTCAAGCGCAAATATTTCAAGTTGACGCACGACACGGTTATCGTATCCGTCATTCGCGTACTATGTACGTACCGGCTTATCGAACCGCTGGATGATTCCAAGCGATTTAGGGCTCTCTCGATCCGAGTCCCTACACCTCAGACCACGCCATGCCCTCAGACCCTCGCGCCGCGTTCGTTGCTGTCATCGGTTCTGGACCAGCGGGACTCGTCACCGCGTACACCCTCTTGCAAGACGGCTTTTCTCAGGTGCAGATATTGACGCGCGACTCGACACCAGGAGGCGTCTGGGCAGCCGAGCGCGTTTATCCCGGCCTGCAAATCAACAGGTGCGCACCACCCATGTAAGCCCGCGTGCTAAATTCCTTATCGGACGTCCAGTGTGCATGGAGAGTACAGGTTCTCCGCCATGGACATGCCCCCGCCTGCCGATGCGGGCGGGCGTCTCACGGGGGACGATCTGCGCGCATACATGCAGGGGTTCAGTGACAAGTTCCTCAAGGACATAATCCGCTTCGACACGGAGGTACTCGATATCCGGCGCGACGAGGCGACCTCCATGTGGTTCATCACCGTCGAAGATAAGCGAAAAGGCTCGCGCGAAATACTGGAGTTTTCGCGTGTCGTGCTTTGCACTGGTGTAAGTAATTCCGTTACAATCTATCAATCATTCTTCGCCAGAGGCGATTTACTGCTGTGAATCAGGGATGCAGCACACCGAAAGTTCCTGGTTCCTTTGCGCCCGCTGTAGTCCAGAGCGCAGGCTTCCGGGGACCCGTAATCCACTCCAAGTATTTTGCTGCTCAGCTCGACACCATTTTGGAAACGATCCCGCCAACCTCACCTGATGGGACGTTGCCCGACAAGTCAATTGTGATAATCGGCGGAGGAAAATCGGCACAAGAGCAAGCGAGCCTCATTTCTGAATCGATTTGTCGGCTGATGAGGACCTGTTGCAGCATGGCCGCTTACCTGGTCAACGAAGGAAGGAAGGTTACATTGGTTTTCGAGACCATTGACGCCTTCCTTGCGAGCCCAGCCCCATTGCCGGAATACATACGAAAAAGCAGGTAGGCGGTTATGTCGCACATAGTATCGCATTGGGCTACTCATGCGTCATGTATGTAGGCTGCTCTCCATCATGTCTGGGTGCGCTGAACTGCCATCGGGGTTGGAGCGCTTCATGCACAATACGTGGTTCGGAAGCAAGATCACTCATTTCTTTTGGTGGGCGCTCAGCCGCTCTTCTGTGAGCCGCCGTTTCTGCCTCAAAGACGGGCAACTTATGGCTCTATAGTTTCGAGCACTTTCCATTCCGCGAGACTCTCCACTCCGTAATGTTCGCTCGTTGTTCTGGACCCTGAACGTGAACGATGAAGGAGTACCTCAAGAGAATCGCTTCCACGCCCTCGTCAACAAGGGAAAAATAGAGGCCATATCTCCTGCTCGAGTGGAAGGTTTCGGCCCAGATGGCGAATCAATCGCGTTAACCGATGGTCGGACAGTCAAGGCAGATCTGGTTTTGCTCGCAACGGGATACTCGTCATCCTGGGCCGGCATTCTTGATGGTAAGTTTGAAGCCGTCCTTCCCCCTTGCCTCCGAGTCACAATATCCGCAGAGGATACCGCCGAACTACTCGGAATACATAGACATGCCCTGGGAGAATTCGAGTTCAAGTCTGTGAGGACTCCCTATCATTCGTTGGCGACTCCACCTGCAAGCAGTATGGAATGGGCCGCCAGTATATACAATGGCATCGTCCCAGCGAAGAACATTGCTCGCCGGGATTTCGCTGTAAACGGAGCTATAGTGAGTCTCCTTCTTTGCACGCAGTCGCCATCTGACAGAACACCAGTTCACCGCAAATATGGGATATACGTGCGAGGTCATCGCCCATTGGGTATCGTCCTACTTTCTTGGTGATAATATGGACATTCCAAAAACGCCGGAAGAGGCGTACCAGCACACAGAGCGCAATGCTGCATGGATCCGAAGACGATATCCTGGCACACTTACGTTGCACGTCTTTCTGTTGTACTGGACCAAATTCCAATCCAATTCTAACACATAAGCATCCACAGTGTGAATGAATCCTACACCGCCGATATCGCCTTTTGGACGTGAGTATCTTGCCTAGCCTCCATATCGGTGCCTAAATATATGTACTCTATAAGGTACCCACAACATGCGGATCGACTTCTGGAACAAATGGGTCTTCAAAGCATG
This sequence comes from Mycena galericulata, assembly GCA_029289565.1. Taxonomy (NCBI): domain Eukaryota; kingdom Fungi; phylum Basidiomycota; class Agaricomycetes; order Agaricales; family Mycenaceae; genus Mycena; species Mycena galericulata. The sequence goes on from JARKIA010000091.1 coordinate 275,731, forward strand.
CGCTCTGGTGGAAATTGGTTCACTTGGCCGTTCAAGGCTATCGATTCCGAAGAGTTGAAAACTTTGGCGGAGGAAAGGAGCCAAAGGAGGGCATAGATATTCCGTCGCACTAAACAATGTCTGAAATACTGTGACCTCAAATGGACCTGGACAGGCGAATTGCCGACAGGATGGAAATCAAGGTTTCAATGGACCTGGTTCTCATGAGATCAACGTGAGCTTGGAATTTTGAGTAATAAATAAACCTGTAAATGAGCAGCAACATGTAAGTGTAACTCGAAGTAACACACGTGTTTTCCAAATTTCGTGCGTTCAATAATGGTACATTCGTGAAAGGTTTCCAGATCATAGGAAGTATTTATGTAGGAAGCGCGGTAGGTAGGTAGGTATATTCCGGCGTGGTCCCGTTAAGAAACAACCGGGGTCCGTACTACATAGGCAGGAAGGAAACTCAATCCCCATTACCAGAGGACAATAGCATCGTCCGTACCCCGCTTTCTCTCAGTGTTCTCATAGCATCTTGAGATAGAGTCCAATCCCCGTGTCGAGTGGTCGTCTCGAGGCGCAAAAGCTGCAGCACGGGGCGCCGAGCCACGACCATCTCAAGCAGCTTCGCTTCGATCGACTCCGATGGCGGCCCGCACTTTAACGACAGTTCACGGAGTTGTGGGACCAGTGTGGGTGATGCAAGCGCCACGATGCCGAAATCGAATGAAGTGCATGTCACTGCGACAGCGACAAGGCTGCTTGTGGACGGCGATTGAAGGATGCGGAGAATTTCGTATTGGGCAAGGTGCGCGCCGGTGTGCAGGCGGGTGAGGGGGCACGCGGAGCGGGCAAGGAAGGCGATGATCTGCTCCACCATATTATTATTCTCCTTCCTGTAGATATTTTCCCCGAAATGGAGTTCTTCCAGCGCCGGTGCCGTGATGGCACCTAGTAGCTGGTGGACAGACGTGGGGCGACAATCCTCGAACGCGATGGCAAGAATGGACGACGACGTGGGTGGCAGATCCTCAGGCTTTCTGCCTTTCGAAGCATTCGTAATATGGACTCGAGTGCCCAACGAGAGGAATGATAGAATACGAAGCACATCAACCATGCGACACCTCGTTAACGTGCATTCCTGGAGACGGGACCAGGAAATACTGAAATAATTTGACAGCGCAGCAGTTCCTGGATCGAGTGCTAGCGTCACCAGCGCCGGCAAAGCCTGGATGAAAGCGACAATTTGGGATGATGATCCTCTCTCCATGTGGACAGTGAGCTTCTGGAGGGCAGGGAAGTTCCCAGCGCAAAGAGATTCAAATATTTTGACGTTGGATCCGGATGTAGAAAAGGAAAGATCCACACTTTGCCAGCGGGTTGAGGCAGTCATTAGAACGTCCAGGAGACCAAGATGTACATCCCGGGTTTTAACGGTGAGCGGCATATGGCTGGAGCGCTGCAACTGCAATAAGACCTTTCGAGGATCTGAATGTCGTGGTCCGCCAAAGCAGAAGTGAGTCCACAGTCGCGGAAAAGCCAACGCAACCGAGCGCCATCGACTGCAAACTCGAGCAATGCGCCAGGGCATATTCTTGGATGGGTTAAACTCTTGATGGTACACGAAATGACCGAATATATCGCCTAAGATCTCGTTGGGGAATCGTCGCATGGCCGACACCACCCCCCGCTGCTTGTTGACGAAAGCCTCAAGATCCGCTCGCTGCTGCTCCAACCGCTGTATCATACCGGTTTTTTCAGATATTGCGGCTTCCGCACGCTGGATCGCGTCGTGGATCGCGCAAACCTGAGGATCGGATGGAATGGTATTGCTGGAGAGCGTCTCTGGGAACGGGGACTGGAGAAGTCCAGGCATGTCATCTTCATTGGCCGCGCAGTGCTTTGGGCAATGTGAGAGACAGGACATCCTGACAGAAAATTGACGTGAGCTTTTCGTGGGAGGGATTAGGTATGAGAGACCTTTCCACTTGCTTTCGCAGTTTCACGGAGTGACACGGAGTGACACGGACCACTACTTAGGTATCAGGAAGAGACGTGGCAACGTCGGCAAGAGCTTCGGCAACTTCGGTCCGGAGGCAGTGCCGAAAATTTAAAATCACCACACCAGTCCCAGTTTATACGTTCGGGCTATCGAGGGTTTTCCGCTCCACTCTCGCTCTGGGTATTATGTAGGTGACATTTATTTTATCCGACGTGATTTGACTTAAAGAAGACAGATTCGGACCCGTTATTTCGTCTTGGCTCAGCAACACACATGTATATCAGTCAGGTAGGTGTTTGCACTGCAAAGAACGAAGGAACACGAAAGAGAACCGAGGCAATAACGGATGCTTGTCAACAAAAAGGAATGGTGTCATGCCTGGACCAAAGCCACTCATCATGCATCAACACCCGACCCCGAATCGAACGGGGGCTTCAAGCGACCAGCATTCAAGTCCGACAGATGCACACCACGAACGATCAGGTCTCCCTTGCTCATCTTTGTTGAGTACTTGTATAGCATGCATCCAATCAAACTTGAATTACTTGAATTCGACCAGACTATGAGACGTGGCCGAAGTTTCGTCATCTCGTCTCGCCGCCGACGCGCGTAAATGTCAGATCTCAGCAATCAGGTATTATTAAAGTTGTAAGAAGAGAAGGAAAAAAGATGAAGAACCCGGGGCAACGACGGAGTATCACTTGTCGAAAAAAAAAGCAAAACAAAATTATCACCGGACTCCCTCGAATCTAACGGAGACCTCCTGGGACCTACGCAATGGTTCGTCATCAGCACACACCCTGGCAATGTCTTCTGCTTCCCTCTGTTGTTTATATAAGATGTATCCAGTGGAGATTAGATTTATATGACATTCAGCCGGACTCCGGCTGTTGCTCCGTCTAGGCTCGTCTCGCCATATCAAAATCCCAAGAAAATCTGAAGGAAGGAGGAAGTCAAAACAGAAAGGAACCCAACGTACAAGTGCCAGCCAAAGTCACTGAACCCTCGCTACCACCCGACCCCGCCGAATCGAACGATCGAACGGAGCCGTCCTACGAACTATTCAATAATCATTGTCAAAGTCCAACAAGTACACACCATGCGCTATTAGGCATTCCAACTCACTGATCAGGAGGTCGACTAGACAGGACCCTGGGTCCCCCACGCTAGCAGGCTTGCAGATTCCGTTTCAATGTTTGAAGAACGAGTCAATTTGGCGGAACCTAAGAATGAGGCACTCCAGAAAGACGGTGGATCTTTCTAAATTGAATCCAAGTCCACGAAACAATCACATGAGACGGAAACACGGAAAGAAAGAAAGCAGACGAAATAAAATAAAAAAACATGGCGATCAACCAGTCACGAATCGAACGGGACCCCATGTTAGCAATGTACAGAAGCACCGTTTATGCTACTGTACTGCTGAGTGTCCTATGTTCACCATCGACGGGATATATGGGCGACTTCGACTTGCGACGCAGTTGGTTTGGCTTTTGAGTCGAGTTCTGATTCAACTTAGCCGCAGACACCTCATAAGACACGAACTAGTATGACCAAGAAGCGTTGTAATTTGGTTGCCTGCTTTCTGGGCTGTAATACGTACTAACCCGCCCTTCGGTTAGGTAGGTTGAATTCGACGCCGAATTCGAGCTTGAACCGTGGGAAAACCTTCGGCCGATCCCGACCCAGCTGGTCTCGAAGACTATGTATGACATCCCTGCCGTGAATTTCCTATCAAACACTGCGTTCCGGCCCCTAGACCCATGTAAGCCTAGTCTTGGTGCCTGAGTTTGGGTGTGTACTAGTAGGGTCGCTAGACATGCCTACTCTGGATCTTGGCGCCTCCTGTTTGGCCGTAATTACTGGCAGTGGACTCTGTCCAGCTCAATGGTCCCAACACTGGGGGCAATGGCCCACACATGTCAACCTGACATGCGTGGATCGAATGTCGTTTGCATGCAATATGCTGACTGACAAAGGGACTTTGACTTGAGAAAGGGGGGCTTTGTCGGCTCCCGCGAGCCGACAAAGCTTCCCTTTGTCTTATCAAATATGCAGTACCTCATGCAAACAACGCATGTCGCATTGACATGCGTGGTGCTTTGCCCCCAGTGCAATTTAGGTTCAGTCTAACATCGACAGCTTCGTTTCTCTCCTGATGAGATATATCTAGCTGTGTGCCTGCGACTAGGAAAACCTACCGACCCATACTGATCTCAACTGACCTATGAAGACCCAAACACTGTTCCGCGGCTACCGCCAGATCCTCCAAGAGCTAAAAAGGCTGAGTTCAGTGACCTAGCCACAAGCATCTGTGTACCTGTGCATAGGTCAACTCACCGGAGGCTGAGTCTAGGGACGCCCAGTGAATGGATGCATACAGTGCAGTCCAAAAACACCGAAGACGGTATATGGAAGATGCCAGCGGCGATCACTTGCATAACTATGACAGAACTTGATGCGGGATGGATTTGCGATGTATGTGTGAATCGGTCGTGCATAGACGGATAGTAGTTATTGATCAAGTTTTTGAAAATACGAGGAGTTGGCAGAATTAACCTGGGGAGATAGATAGATTCGGGTAGGTCCAAGATACGGATATATACGTGCCAGAGTTTCATGCTCAAAGTCGTGCATAGAGTTATTAAAGAAGAGGAAGAGAAGTTAATCCGCATTCCCAGACAGCATCACCCGCACCCCGCTTTCTCTCAACCTTCTCACAGAATCATGAGATAAATTCCAACCCCCGTGGCGACTCTGGTGAGTGGTCGTCTCGAGGCGCAAAAGCTGCAGCACGGGGCGCCGAGCCATGACCATCTCAAGCAGCTTCGCTTCGATCGACTCCAATGGCGGCCCGCACTTTAACGACAGTTCACGGAGCTGTGGGACCAGTGTGGGTGATGCAAGCGCCACGATGCCGAGATCGAATGAAGTGGATGTCACTGCGGCAGCGACAAGGCTGCTTGCGGACGGCGATTGAAGGATGCGGAGAATTTCGTACTCGGCAAGGTGCGCGCCGGTGTGCAGGCGGGTGAGGGGGCACGCGGAGCGGGCAAGGAAGGCGATGATCTGCTCCACCATATTATTCTTCTCCTTCCTGTAGATATTTTCCGCGAAATGGAGTTCTTCCAGCGCCGGTGCCGTGATGGCGCCTAGTAGTTGGTGGACAGACGTGGGGTGACAATCCTCGAACGCGATTGCAAGAATGGACGACGACGTGGGTGGCAGATCCTCAGGCTTGTCGGTTTTGGGGGCATTCGTAATATGGACTCGAGTGCCCGCCGCGAGGAGTGACAGAATACGAAGCACATCAACCATGCGACACCTCGTTAACGTGCATTCCCGGAGACGGGACCAGGAAATGCTGAAATAATTTGACAACGCAGCATTCTCCGGATCAAGCGCTAGCGTCACCAGCGCCGGCAAAGCCTGGATGAAAGCGACGGGTGATTTTGATTTTCCCTTCATGTGGATAGCGAGCTTCTCGAGGGCAGGGAAGTTCCCAGCGCAAAGAGACTCAAAGATTTTGGCGTTGGATCCGGATGTAGAAAAGGAAAGTTCCACACTCTGCCAGCGGGTTGAGACAGTCTTTAGAATGTCCAGGAGACCAAGATCTGCATCCCGGATTTTAACGGTAAGCGGCATATGGCTGGAGCGCTGCAACTGCAGTAAGATCAGTCGAGGATCTGAATGTCCTGATCCGCCAAAGCAGAAGTGTGACCACAGACGCGGAAAAGCCAATGCAACCGAGCGCCATCGACTGCAAACTCGAGCTATGCGCCAGGGCATATTCTTGGATGGGTTAAACTCTTGATGGTACACGAAATGACCGAATATATCGCCTAAGATCTCGCTGGGGAATCGTCGCATGGCCGACACCACCCCCCGCTGCTTGTTGACGAAAGCCTCGAGATCCGCGCGCTGCTGCTCCAACCGCTGTATCATACCTGTTTTTTCAGATATTGCGGCTTCCGCGCGCTGGATCGCGTCGTGAATCGCGCAGATCTGAGGATCGGATGGAACGGTGTTGCTGGAGAGCATCTCCGGAAACGGGGACTGGAGAAGTCCAGACATGTCATCTTCATTGGCCGCGCAGTGCATTGGGCAATGCGAGAGACAGGACATTCTGACAGAAAAATAGCGTGAGCTTTATTTGGGAGGGATTAGGCATGAGAGGGACCTTTCCACTTGCTTCCACAGTTCCACAGGCTATAGGTCAGTCAGAAAGAGATGGCCGGCAAGGTCGGCAAGACCCGAGAGCTGCCAGTTCGGAGGCGGTGCCGAAAAAACGAGTTGCTCCTCATCAAATCCGGGGAGATAAGTCTCCAGTTTCTACGTCCCGCTCCCGCCTCGCGACGGGATCGACGATACGTGCATTTCTCCGACCTTTCTTTGTGGGGGATCCCTTATTCCTACATCCTCGCTAGCGTGAATATTGTTTTGATATAGTGGACCGCCAGCGGGGACTGGGGAATGATCACCATGTTGTCCTGGCCTCCCTGGGTGTGGCTGAAGGCTGAAGCGAGGACCGCGTAAGCAGAAGCAGAATCCTGATACGCGGCCCGCTACCAGATTCAAAATCCCTCGCACTCGTTGTATTACTTTAACTCGGCGAAACCTGGCAACGTTGTCGCTTATCATGTCGCACAGAAATGGGCCGTTCAAATTTGCGGCGAACGTGCACAATGTGCCGGGGTACCTTCAGACTCGGAGGGGATACATGAGATTTACTAGGATCCTGCGCAAATACGTAACACTCATTTGGGCGGCAACTTTCGATTATTCTCCGCGTACGCATGCTGAGAAATGGAGCGTTGTCACCGAATCGCGAGTACACAGGTACGTGTTTTTACAGTAGCCTTACCGCCAGTCTTTTTTCGTGGAAAACTCAACACCCGCCCTCGGCCTTTCAAACACCTCGAGTATTATCCGTCCGCAAGGCTGACGCGGACGTGTGCGGTCAGGTCAGAGACTGGATCTACGGCGGCGAGGCGTTTGAGGTTAAGCAAAATCCGCGTCCCAATGACGGCATTCAAGCTGGGACAAAGCGATATTTTTTTAAATAAGAGAAGGGAGTAAAATGTAATTTGAGACATGGTCGCGGGACTGAGGCAGCATCAAGAGGAAGTCGCAAGTATGTAAATGAACTTCAACGCACGGTACCATGGCTTGCGCGAGACTTTGTCGTCCGCGAGGCCATACAATGAGTTCTGCAAGCGACACCGCTGCAATGCACATATATTTGTCAGAGTGCCATCTTCAACTTTGAAAGGAGACAGACCGAAAATGGTGAGAAACCAGAATACGCCATCCCGCAAGAAGAGGGTGATTAGAGGCATTTTGGAAGCTTTATAATGAAGGAGCGTGCGGCCGCATTTGTACAGGGTCATGGAGAACATGATGAACGACTGGGATTGAAGAGCCTGAGGAGGACAACATCCAGCGCACAAGTCGAGGCATACCTTCACAGAAAAGGGAACGGTGTAGAATGTAAAGTAACCAGGGACACCTGAGTGAGGATGAGCGGCATGCCTCGACCCTATTTTGAACGAACTCAAGGAGTAACTTCGTCTGCCAATATAAATTAGAGTTCAAATTCCCGATGAAGTGAAAAAATGAACCCCATGTGAAAGTACTCTATATGCATAACTTGATTCCAGAGCCACGGTATACAGTTGAGATATAACTGACCCCCGAGCGGCAAGATGGAACGATTGTGCGGTTTGCGGGAATCCTGCACTCCAGACCAACTCCAGACGCTCTAATATCTGATGTGCTTTTTTGTTTGGAATGAATATATCAAAACTGTTCTTACAGAGGTATATGTTTCGTCGCACATCTTCACTAGCGGGTCGGAGAGTGCCGACGAGGTCGCACATCATCTTTTCGATTACCGGAAGGACGCGGAGAGCGAGACCTGGAACTGCGCCGTCGATGTCGCTGGTCACCGTCCTCGCGCAGCACGCCCCTCCTCCTCGACCGACTCCCGCTCCCCCGCCTATCCGTCTCGTCAAGGGCAGGCTCTACCTCCTCCTCCTTGACCACACCGCCAGCGTCCGCCAGAAGCCGTTCCTTCTCCTTCCGGCGCTTCCACATCATCTTCCCGAGGCACTTCTCGCATAGGACGGCCTTGACGAGCGCGGACTTGGTCTCACCGTGCTCGGTGTACGTGAAGGGGAGTTCGAGTGTCGACAGGGTCGGCTTCCGTCGCCCGCCCGGCTCGTGGTGTTCGCACCGCGTGTTGCCGCACGTCGTCTCCCCCGCACCCGCCAGAACCTCCGCCTCCGTTCTCCAGCGCAGCGCAAACTAAATTGTAGTAAGACCTGTGGTCAGAAGCCCGCTGTGGTCGCCACGAGGCAAAAGACACGCACGTTCCCGGACTTGTAGTGCTTCAGATCACAGACGGCGTATTCGCGGAAGAGGCTATCGTAGTATTTCGTCGCGAGCTGCTCATTCCACGAGAGGGATTGACCCTTGTCGTCTTCTTCGCGGAGGAATCTGGAGGGACGTTATGAGCCACTGCGTTGCACCCAACTGAGAAGACCAACCGACTTGTGAGAGGCCTTTAGAATTTCGAATTCGGTTTTCCCTGGAGCAGACGGAGCTTTCGAGCTACTGGGGGGGTACAACGCCATTCCGTTACCTGCCCGATCTCTGCCACTTGGAGCTCAGGTGTTGACGTAGGAGTGACAAAAGTTGAGAGTCGATTTGGACACTGCAAGTGCTCGCAGTCGGAAGCGAATGGAGTCCGCGTCACGTGGCACAAAACATCTTTGAACTCAGACGAGCCAAACCACACAAGCCCTACTGCATTCTTCGCCCCATTTCCGGGCCCATCTGAGCCACTAGCATCTCCAGACCATACCTCTGCGCGTTCCTGCCAATATTTCGTTCATTTACAGTCTCTGCGTCGAATGCGGATGTCGCTATGGTCGCCACGAACCAATGACTTTCTTTCACAAAAATATCGGCCGTGAATTATACGGATGGTGACATCTACTCCCTCTTTGTGCGCCATCTCGGGATTGTCGAATGTACACCTACTGCATTTTTTCCCTCGACCGACTACTACGTTCTGTTCTCTATGCCTGGGGTCGAACGAATCTCACTCCTGTCGACGTCGACGTGGCGAAGGCGCTTTTCACTCGTTCCCGTCTCTCAAAACTTCACTGTGCAACTTTCAACTCTGCTGCATTCTGAGCCATTCTCTGTGACGACGAACGTCCCTATGTGGTTCTAGCCTCTTGGAATCAAATGGATCCCCATATTCGGCTATTCTCGGGCGGTACGCTTTGGTACGATTCTCACGAATCTCCAATGCTCGAAAATGAAACATACCTCTCGCCGTTGAACTTCGATGGTCGTGCAACTTTACCTGCCCGTAACACCATATGATCATCTAAATTCGCACTTCGAGGCTCCTTCGGCGGGTCATGTATACCTCCCGTAGGGCCCAGACTGCCTTCGACTTGTGATCAATCGACACACTTCTCTCTGTTGTCTATCTGCCGCATCCACGCAGGCTATCTCTCTCGTTGGGATCGACATTCGCCCTGTCGCTATCGCTATCGTCATTCTTTCCAGGCTTACTTGACTCATTGGACTTGAACCGCGTATCGCACACCTGAACACATACCTTCACGCAGACAGAACGCTCGGCGCCCAGCCTACATCTGACTGGATCATAGCACCCACTCATACACCCGCGCAAACGCCGGCTGCTGGAACCCGCTGACGCTGACGGCATCGCAGGCAGCCTAAACCCCGCTCCTGAGCTAAATCCGCAAAATCTCGACTCCGAATCTGGGTGGGCTGCTCCCTCAGCAGATTCTGCGATGCGATTACGCGTCGGTGTCTGCGCTCCTTTCGCCAGCGGACGCGCTGAGGGGAAGAGACCGGGGTACGTGAATCCAAATGGTACATCCGGTAAATTAAGCCTGGCCGCGAGCCTTCGAATGTACCCGCTGACGATAAGTACTGGATAGCACCGCGGTGCGGGGCATTTGCGCCGTGCGGGCGCTATCTCTCTGAACCCAGGCACCCCAGTCCCTCAGCTCCACAGAATCCTCGCTCAGAGTCGCTGCACCCATTCGCACCGCGTCAGCTGAGCCTAGGCGGACGCAGCATATTGAATGGAATCGCTTTCCATGGGGCAAAGGGGGCTCGGGTAACCTTGAACCTTGAATATCCGTGGGTGCCTGCGGTCTGGGACGGAATTCTTCACAATCTTGCTGACGGAAATGTCGCAGAAGAAGAAGCCCAAGAAGGAACTTGTGGTTGAATTTGGAATTGAACATTTACATACGCGATCGCCTTTCAAGTCTGACAATGCAATAAAAAATGCGCCCTGATTCTGAAAAGCGACGAGCCCAGACCCACACGGCGGATGGCCTCCGAGTAGAGTCCACTGAGTCGGCATCCGCGCTCGGTTTTTCGTGGCAGATTTACGGACTGCATCATGATGGTGCGTTCCTTACATATGAAGACTACTAAAGCCATGCCAATTTCCGCATCCTATCACCAATTCAGCTACTTGTAGTGCTCCAGCCTCAGGGCCGCGACGCTCTGTACCCTTCTATAGCCCAATCACCTCCCCCCCACTGGTCAGTGGCCACTGGCGTCGTCCAACGAGTCTTCACTTTGATGGTCGTGGTATGGGCTCGGAGTCGAGGCGTAATCTTGCAATTGGCGCCCCGAATTCGAACTCTGATCGCGGTTATCTGGTGCCGGTGTTCTGATTTGCTTTTTCTCGACATTTGACATATTATTGACAACCCGCTGTACTTTTACTTTCACTTTACAGCTTTGCAGACGATCGAAATCGATACACGGTACACAGTACAAGGGCAGAACAAGATACGATACTTAGTAGTAGTACTTCTTTATGTATATGGTGCTGGTGGACGCGTATGTATGTATGCAAGCGAGGGAGCGAGGACTGTCTAGCGAACGAACGACGGAGGGCTGACTCAAAAACGACTCTGGAGGGAAGGTACAGTACAGTACAGTATCATTTGTACAACACATTGCAACTACTGCAACTACTGCAAATCAATTAGCATTCGCAACAGAAGAGAGAAGAGGGTAGAGGAGGACTCGCCTTCCGTCGACCCAACCGGCGACGACTTATTCGATTCGATTTTTCGTACATATGCGATGGATGGATACATTGTCGAATTGTTTTTTTGGGATTTGGTTTTTTCGTCCGCGCGGAGGCTGGCCAATCGGACAAGGGCGGCGCGGAGACGGATAAATAACGAGTCGACGGATTGGATGGATGAATACACGAGTTACAGTCCGGACGGCGCGTGCGGGTATCCTGCCTGTCGCGGACGAGACGAGACAAGACGAAATTAAGACACAGCTAAAACGAAGGGGGCGGATGGTGGTGATGGCGGTCGAAGGAAGGAAGGTGGTTCGGGTGAACGAATAGCAAGGCAAGGCGAGGCGAAGGATGGCCCAAGCGTCAGTTGAAGCCATCAAAGTGCCCCTTGAGGATGCGCTCGCCCATCGGCGACGGCGCGCGGCGCGGGCGGCCTTCGGGGGCGGCGCTCAGAGTCGCTGCGCGGCGCGCCTTGCCGTTGCCGTTCCCGGGGCCGGGGCCGGTGTCGCGCGCAAAGGGGAGGCCGTGGCCCTGCGTCGGGCTGACGGCGCTGTTCGGCGGGACGCCGGGCGGGGAGCGCGAGCGCTTGCCGTCTGTCGGCTGTCATGTAATGTTATTATTAGAGTCAGATAAGAGGAGATGTGGACGCACGTTGATGAAGGCGTTGGTGCTGAGGGAGAGGCGGCGGAGGAGGCCTTGCCCGCGCTCGCTGTGCGCGTCGGGGAGGGCGGGGTTCTGCGTCTGCGGCTGGGCGAAGCGGCCCGCGACTGCGGTGCTTGCGCGCCGCGCGTGCGAAACCGCTGGTACTTCCTTCGTGTCGGCTTCGTCTTCTGTGAACGCAGTTCATCGTCAGAGCTCGCTATTATTTACTCCAAGAGACGCCACGCACCCTCAAAGACGGGGGCAGGCCCAAACTTGCGGAAGGGAAAGGTGCCGGGTGTCTTGGTCGGGGACTGGGCGAGAAAGTAGGAGAGGATGGGGGACGTGCCCGGGGAGGCGATGTTGACGCGGGGCGAGGCTGCGGAGGCGGACATAGGGGTGGGGATCTCCGTCGGGGAGCTAGCGGAGCCTGAGGACTCGCTCGAGGAGACGGAGAGGGAGCGGGGGCGGACGCGGGGGAAGGGGGAGGGGGCGATGGGGATGGGCTTTGAGGTTGTGTTGTTGTTGGTGCGGGAGTTTGAAGACATTGTGATGGGGATTGGAAAGCCGCAGAATCGCAAGTCGACGGATTATATACCCCGTGGAGTCCATCTGTGATTGGCTGACGGCCATCAATTCTATTCATGTGCGTCGCTACGATTGTGGCCTACCCCGCTCGAGACTCCACAGCAAGAGATACGCGATAGAGACTCCGCAACGCAGACACGTCCAGAGCAGCAACCCAGGCTCGCAACATCCACGGAGTTTGCAGCGGCCGCAGCATATCTAATCAGAGACATTCGTGCACCGCCCCATCGCGTTACCCCTATTACCCCGCATTCCCTTAATTAGCTCCCAAAAACACGTGTTTCGCTTCTATCGGGTATTTGCCGAGCGCGACGGCGACTTTGCCTTACTCACCACTAACGATGGCGCGAGACACCCAGGCCGCGCTCGTGTGAGCCCCCTATCTAGGCTGCACGATAAGACCTGAAACACCAACGAATTCCCGTACGTACCCAAGTCGATCCGCGCGAGACCGCGTCGGGACGTTCTCTAAAATAATTCTCAAGAATAGAATAGATACATACCAGATTTGACATTCGAGATTCGAGATTTAACCTCCGACGAAGACCAGCTGACCCCCAAGGCGGTGCCCAAAGGACGCTAATTTCCATTCGGCGGAGCTCAGCTGACGCAGCGCGACCGGATCCGAAGCTCTGAGCTCGATGAATAATAATTAATCCCTGGTGCGCTCTTGGTCCTAGGTCTGCGTCTGCGTCCCGGGCCTGCGTCCTGGTACGAGCGAGGACCCGCGGAGGGACCCGGACTCGCCTGCGGGTCCAGAGGCCTGCGCTGTGAATGGAAGCCTGCCTATCCAGGGTAAATCAGGCACCACGCACTGGCAGAAAACAGCTCGCGGCAAGCGTCAATTCACCGAGCTTGACACTGGCAGTTATTATAATTACTCATCACAGTTACACTCAACACGTACATGTCGTACCCCGGATCTCTCCCTTTCCTTTCCAGGTCCTTCCGAATTCCGAAATTCAAACGGCGGCGTCCCGGAAGCTCGTGCGGCCGCTCGCGAAAGCAGCGCAGTCGCAGTCGCAGCGAGCTCTCCAATATGGCCACTTTAAACGCGGAGGGGCACCGACGCGGATCTCCGCGAAGCGCAAGCAACCAGTGCAGCAGGCGAATAGATAGATTCTTTCTTTCTTTCTTTGTGACTTCCGAGCGCAGTTTAGGCTGCCCATCTATATGTATACCTGCGATGCCCTCAGCGCCGTAAGTACGCCGTAAGTACGCCCGGTCCCAGACTGAGACTCCCAGGTCAGTCAGGTTTAGGCTGCTATCGAGAAATGATACATAGAATAAAAAAAGACGGAGAAATAGTGATTTCCGCTCAAATTTAAACGGCAGCGTCTCTCGAACAGCGCAGTGAGCTCTTCAATATGGCGCCCCAAAGTGGGCACTAGTCTTCCTCCAATTAAACGCGAGGGGGTACGCAGATCTCCGCGAAGCGAAAGGAGCAGATTCTTTCTTCAATTCCGAGCGCAGTTTAGGCTGCTATCAAAATAAAAAAAGACGGTGAGATTTATAGTGATCTCCTTCGAATGGCGTCCCTAGCGCTCGAGCGGCCGCTCGCGAAAGCGGCGCAGTGAGCTTCCAATGCGAGCCACTGCGCGCAAACCTGGGCACGCAGATCTCCGCGAAGCGTAAACAGCAGATTCTTTCCGAGCGCAGTTTAGGCTGTCTTCCTGCCCATCTATATATGTATAGCTATGATGCTGTCAGCGTAAGCGTCAGCGCCGTACGCCCGGTCCCAGACTCCCAGGTCAGTCAGGCTGCCATCAAGAAATGAAGAATAAAAAAAATTGTGAACTTGATAGTGATTTCCTCACAAATTCAAACGGCGTCCCTGACGCTCGAACAGCGCAGTGAGCTCTCCAAGACGCGTATTTCGGCGCGCAAGAGTGGTCACTAATACTTGTAAACGCGAGGGAGGGCACGCAGATCTCCGCGAAGCGCAAGCAGCAGATTCTTTCTTCCGAGCGCAGTTTAGGCTGCTTTCCTGCCCATCTATATATTATACTTGCGATTCCATCAGCGTCAGCGCCGTAGTAAGCCCGGTCCCAGACTCCCAGGTCAGTTAGCTATCAAAAAATGAAGAATAAAAAAAGACAGTGAGATCTATAATAAAAAAGAAAGGCCGTCGAACGTTCAAGTAGATGAAGCCGAGGCTCGAGAAAAAGGAGGACGGGTTGGGGATCCGGACGGGTACTGCGGTTAGTTGGAAACTTGCCAAAAAAGAAACAAAAAGGAAGCAAGAAAGCGGACAAGAAAGGCTACTGCTTCAGGACGCCGGCACCAGATAACCGCGATCTGAGATTTAGAGTTCGTGGCGCCAATATCAAGATTACTTGGGTCAAAGTGAGCACTCGTTGCTGGTCAATGGAGGGACCGTGACCAGTGCGCCGCCGAGCCTGAGGCGACGCCAGCTATCTTACTACTGCTAATAGGAGGACGGTGCAGTGATTGGGCTTTCGAAGGCTATGGAGCGTCGCTGAGGTTCAGTGTGCGGCCGGAGCGCAACCACTAGCTAGCTGAATTGATGATAGTATGCGAACGGATGCCGCGGAAATTGGTATGGCATCGGCAGTAGTCTTTGCGAGGAAAGCACCATCACGATACAGCCTGGTTTAAGTCCGCCACGAAAAACCGAGTGCGAATGCCGAATGGGCTCGACTCGGAGGTCATCCGCCGTGTGGGTCTTGGGCCCGCCGCTTTTCAAAATCATGGCGCATTAATGCGTTGCGACTGTGCGGCTGGTTGAAAGTCGATCACGTGAATGTTCAACTCCAAATTCAACCACAAGTTCCTTCTTAAGCTTCTTCTTCTTCTTCTGCGACATTTCCTTTCCTCCCGTCAGCAATATTGCAAATAATTCCGTCGCAGGTCGCAGGCACCCACGGATATTCAAGGTTTAACGTTACCAGCTGAACAGCTGACCGCCGAGCTCCCCCTTTGCCCAATGGAACGCAATTCCATTCAATTTGCTGCGTTCGCCTGGGCTCAGCTGACGCCGAACGAATGGGCGCAGTCACTCTGAGCGAGGATTCCGTGGAGCTGAGGGACTGGGGTGCCTAGGTTCAGAAAGATAGCTGAACGTAAATGCCCCGGCGCCATCCATCTACGTATCGTCAGCGGGTAGATTCGAAGGCTCGCGGCAAGGCTTAATTTACCGGATGCACAATTTGGATTCGGTTGACATCGCGTACTCCGGGTCTCTTCCCCCCAAGTTCACGTCCTCTGGCGACAGGAGCGCAGACACCGACGCGTAATCGCATCGCAGATCTTCGAATCTGCTGAGGGCGCAGTCGAATTCAGACGCCGCAGATTCGGAGTGAGATTTTTCGAGTTTAGCGCACCAGAGCGCAGTTTAGGCTGCCTGCGATACCGTCAGCGTCAGCGGGTTCCAGCGGCCGGCATTTGCATGGGTGATATGTAGACAACAGAGAGAAGTGAGTCAGTTGATCACAAGTCGAAGGTAGTCTGGGCTTCTCAAGGCCCTATGGGATGCGCGAATTAAGATGAACACATGGAAGCTGAAGGATTCCGGCAGTAAATAAGATGTGTTACGGGCAGGTAAGGTTGTGCGGTCATCGTCCTGGGGGGATTCGTGAAAATCATACGAGAACGTACCGTCCGGGAATAGACGGCCATCCAGATCCATTTAATTCCGAGAGGCTAGAACCACATGGGATCGTCCGTTGTCACAGCGAATGGGCGGGATCGATCGAAATAAAGTCAGAATGCAGTGGAGTTGAAAGTTGAGCATTGAAGTTGTGAGAGACGGAAAGCGCTTTCGCCACGTCAACGTCGACAGAAATGAGACTTGTCAAACCCCAGGCACAGAGAATAGAACGTAGTCGGTCGAGGAAAAGAAGGTGTTTAGAACGGACTCGACAATCCCGAGACGGCACACGAAGATGTATACAGGGAGCAGATGTATACCAGCTGTATCACGGCCGATATTTTTGTGAAAAACAGTCATGGTTCCAATGGTTCGTGGCGACCGTACTAGTAGTACTGCGACTCGCATTCGACGCAGAGACTTCAATTGAACGAAATATTGGCAGGAACGCGCAGAAGCATGGTCTGGAGGTGCAAGTGGCGCCGGTGGGCAGGAAATGGCGCGAAGAATGCAGTAGGGCTTGTGTGCTTGGTTTCACTCGTCTTCAAGTTGGTTTGAGTTCAAAGATGTTTTGCGCCACGTGACGTGGACTCCACTTGCTCCGAAGTTTCCAAATTGAAATCGATTTTTGTCAGTCGGAGCGCCTACTGGGAGGCTACCGATTCATAAATCCGATTTGGGAGGCAATACAAAAGTTGGATTATAGAATACATACAGGTCGTCTAAATGTTCCCAGCTGCGTGCGTCGTCCAAGTAAGTCGAGTGAGACCCCCGAAAGAGACGGCCATGGAGTGTAGGAAGGAGGCTATTAGGAGGGCTAGGGATCCTCGTTCAACCCCTTCCCCACGACGGGCATCGGCCGCTTCGAGAAGACGATCTTGCGCTTGACGATCGCGAGCGCGGTCCATGCGACCTCTGAGTCCTCTTCCCCCGTCGGTGTCTCCTTCCTCGACTGAGACGCGTCGCCGTCCACGGCCATCGCGTCGGGGTCTGCGCCGATCGTGCCAGGGGAGGAGGACGACGACACCGGCACGCGCCGTAAAACAGCGAGCGGTTTGGGCAGCGGTGTGAGACGGCCCTCGAGGAGGTGGTGTCCGATCGTGAGTGTGGGTGGTTTCTGTGCGCGCCGCGTCGGCTCAAAATCAGCGTTCGTTCGAATCGGGAAGAAATTTGAAGAAAAGAGAGACGAAATACGAGAGCGAGAACGGGTTTGATGAATTCAAGAGAAAGAGAAACATAACGCACCCCACCTTGTCCACCGTCACCGACCCAAAGCCGGCCCACGAGCCGCCCGTCGCGCGCGCGCGGGGTAGTGCACTCCACCTCGAGCGCGCCCTGCAGCTCGATCAGCACGAGCTCCGCGTGCGAGATCTGCGCGAGGACGGGCGGGAGGGCGGGTGCGCTGGATGAAGATGTTGAGGTGGAGGTGGAGGGCGAGGCGGAGGGCGGAAAGGTGAGTGGGATGATCATTGCGGAGACGGACGCGTGTGGGTGAGTTGGAGTGAGAGAGAGACGCGTTGTTGCGAGTTGCTTGGCGATTGATGGAATCAATCCTGCGTGCCTTCCGTGGTTTTTGAAAAAGTATGTAACCAAGAAAAAATCTACCCCAGCTTTTGCGTTATCGGGAAGATAGCCCCAGTTTATACTGACGGCAGAAAGTATATATGTAGTGTACATGTACATTCAATCTCTCCAGTCAACAAAACACGGCCGAATTAGTTCTCCTCCGCACTCATCCGGACCCAATGCACGCGTCCAACGTGAACTTACCCTGCCCAAGTATGCTCCGGAGGCTCTCCTCCTGCTTGCCGACCCCGTCAAGGATATCCCACAGCCCCGCCGCGCTGAGCGCCGACCGCTCCCAGATCGCCTTGGCTTGCGGCGCCGTCTCCCGTATGCGCTTCATCACGTCCAGCGTTTCTCGAAGCGGGAACCGGTGCGAGGCCAGCATGTTCTTTACCGCGATGTTGAGGAACCCTGCCGCCCGATGAAATAATAAATGATACAGATACACCACTTTTCTGGAAGAGGTCGCTTACACGGATGCTGCTCGTCGTCTGGCGGGAAGCAGTCCACGGCCTTCAGGTACTCCACCGCCGCCTTCCGCAAAAACGCCTTCTCTTCGTTGGGGTGCAGCACCGCCTTTTTGCTGTAGTAGAACCCCCGGTTTCTGTGTGTTCCCTGCAAATCAGTCTACCCAAGAAATGCGGGGCAGACATGCATGCTTACGCGTAGGCCGTCCCACGGGGGTATACGTAGAACGAGCTGAGGAACCCCGGGCTCACCGGCTCCTGGGACTGCATTTGATTCCGGAGCGCCTCATCTACTTCCCGAATGAGGAGGTCGGATTCCTGCAGGAGCTCCTCCAGTAGCTCCGGGGAAGGTTTGTCCGAATACGTCTTGGAAGGTGCACTCAGTCGTGAGTTATATGCCCGGACCTTGAACGGACGGCGGCGTACATCGGCGTACGCCGTGGGGTATCGGATCTCATCGGGTTTGCGTCAAAAGTGTCAGATTTCATCAGAGGAGATAAGGTTCCCCTTGGCGATCAGTGATTATCGTTGATGTGATTAGATTGTACGCTGAAGTTCGCCGTAAACCTCTGTACCGCAGGTGGCCGCTGAAAACCGCTGGATCTCAGTGGATTCATTCAAATAAAAACAAACTAGGCAAACGGATGAATACGAAGGGATCCGCTGGCTTCCGGCTTCCACGTGTACTTCATCACTTTTCACCTCAATCCATTATGAGTGCGGAATCAACTACGACTTCGCTGCGCATGTGTTGATGTTACTCTACAAGGAGCTGGTTGAGAAGAAGGTGATCGCGAAGGGACAGTCTCTCTCTGAAGAGTTCTGGGAGAAGGTTCGGAATATTAACGAGACGTTGAGATTCAGTGGATTCCGCTGTATCACGACGGTTTCCACTGGACTTCAGTGTACAGTGGATATATATTCGGCCAAGTCTGCTGGTATTCGGTGGCTCCTGGTGGAGTCCCGACTATTTTTCAAAGGGAACGACATATTTTACTGGATTTTTGTTCAACTGATCGATAGGATTCACTGCCAGTGTACAACACCGCACAATTCAAATCTTCTCGGCGGATGCTGGCGAAGTCCCACTGGATTTTCGGTGCCTGTACAGTGGGACTCAGTGGAATACAGTGGTTGTACACATCCATTCAGTAACTTTCGGTGAACTTCAGTGAACTTCGGAAGGGTTCCGTCGGTGACCCCGGCAAATTTCTGATGACAAATTTCTGTGTTCAGCGGGATACGCTGGTCCGTATATGAATTATCTGCTGGTTCCAAAATAGCTAGTGCGGTCCGGTGTATGCAAAAATTTCCAACAGAATTCAGTGTACACTATAACGTCCGCGGGGGTTCACCGGAATCCGGTGAATTGGGCCGGCGTTCTGGGTCCGGGCATAATACAGTCAGTCGTTAGCCTCGTGAATGAATCGCGTCGGAAGGGGGGCACACCTGCATCATCGACTCGATGTAGAAATTCTGGACGCCGAAAATGAACGACTGTTCAAAGATGGCACCACGGTTTGCCTTGGGCTCGAGGAGCCATTCGGAGCGCAGGCGGCGCAGTGTCTCGAGCGAGCGTTTGTAGAATTCGAGGGCGGTGTCGTGCCGCTGGCGCAGGCCGCCCTCCATGACGCCCCTCATGATCCAAGCACTGAGAACGTTATATTGAGCGCGGGAAGCAGGAGAGGCGGGAAACGGACCGGATAGTTAATGAGATGGATTTACGGACAGCGTCCCAGCCCTCAGTGCGCTGCCGCTCAAGAGCCTCTCGGATGACTACTTTGGGCCCAGACTCACGCCAAGGGCGGTGAGCATTCATCTCATGGTTTACTTTTCAGCTTGTCATGAGCCTTATATTGCAACGAGGACACCTAGGCTTACTTTGAGTGTTGTATTGAGTGATGAAGTCATTGTCGGTGAAGTGCAAGACACGCACGTCGCGCAGGATGCCGTTGCTGAGGTCCGCGACGACCTGAAAGTAAATGGTAGGTAAGCAGTCGCATTGGACGCACATATCTGAATTCGCCTCACCCCGGGCATGCCCCGTGTCTGTCGCGTGACGGGGTCAATTCGAAGCTGCTTCATCTTGCGAACGCCGCTCATGAATTCCTATCCAAGGGTCAGAGGCACTGAACGCATATTAAACAAATAACGCACTTCATATGCGCCGTGGATAACCCAAGCCTACGAAAGTCATTCAGGTTCCAGTCGACGGCGTGCGTATTGACGAGACCTACGCTACTGGCATGATTAGGCGGCCGCTGTGCTGTGAGCGCAGGGAGCATTGCAGCAGCAAGCTCCCAAGGCAGGCGGCCTTCACCTTGCACGATAGTCGCTTTCTCACCCACGATCGGCGTGTTCTTTAACCTGGTCACGCCCGCGATCGCAGCGTCCAGACCGGCCTGGTACTGCGCTTTCTGCGTCAGCTCCGCCGCCTTCAGATTCGACTTGGGGAGTGCGTTGAGCGCGCGCCGCCAGTGCTCTTGGCTCTCAGGATAGCCAGTCGATACTGGTGATTTTTTATAAAAACTAGGGGAGATTAGAATTGGATGTTTTTTTAAAAAGGGAGTCTAGCTTAGAGGTTTCTGTTCTATAAAAGACTAGAGGTACACACGTTTCAGTCACGGGCTGTTGGCTCCTGCCTAATATGGCAGCCCTCCATGCGGCGGCATCGTTTGCCTGACACATCAAGCGGGTGGCTGTACCACCCGCCGCTGGGTCCCGCCCTGGGCCGCCCACCAAAAATCGCATTTTGTACTGGCTCCGCCTGCTGTTTACCTGGTGTGCTTAGTATACCAACTGTTCAATTATGACTCATAGATCATACCACTGCCACCCTAGGGCCTGGAATGGCTTTGCTGGCATGCTGTGGACCTCGCGCTCATCGTTTGGATGGGGGGCGGGACATATTGATGGGATCACTTGCTTATTTATGTTATGAATACATGCTTCTGCCACGTGGCACGCTTCGTTCCTTGCTACGCTCTGCATTCTAGCTACACCCCTCGCTTCGCTGTGCGCACCTTTCACCTCGCGCCACCACCGCCCGATCTTCGGGTCATGCCTCGTAACCCTCGGCCCGGTTCTGTGGCTCCTGCCGCTCATGCTATTGCCTGGTCGCTCGCAGCTGCCCTAGGCCTGCGGCTGCCCGCCTGCTCCATTCATCCCTGGCTTAATTCCATCGTTGCGCGTGCCACCACCTTATCTTAATCGCGCTGCTTGCGTACCCGCTTGCCCCCGCCCGCTGCCCCGACGCTCCCGCCCAACGCCCGACACTCCCGCCAGCTGCCCCGCTGCTCCCGCCCCAGCGCCCGCTGCCCACGCCCCGATGCCCGCTACCCCCGCTTGATGCCCGAAACCCCTGCCCACTGCTCCCGCCCGAGGCCCGACGCTCCCGCCAGCTGCCCCGCCCCAGCGCCCGCTGCCCACGCCCCGACGCCGCTACCCCCGCTTGATGCCCGACACCCTTGCACGCTGCTCCCGCCCGACGCCCGATGATCCCGTCCGCTGCCCCGCCACCCGCCGCCCACGCCCTGACGCCTGCTGCTCCCACTCGCCACCCGTCTTCCGTGTTCGGTGTACTGTCCCGCTTCCGGCTTGCCATCCTTTCCGACTCCCACGGCTCTGCTTGTGCTCACTGCCCACCCTCTTCATGTTGCATGACTGTCCATTTCTGAATACATGATTTTGTTTTTGTCTCAACATCGGATTCACTGATAAGAAGTGAATATCTATCTGTTTGTCTCTACATTGAATAAAAACTTGTGAAGTTGTAAATTTGAGTCCAATGGTATGATGCTCTCTCGAAACTTCCTGACTACATGTATGGAATTAATACCAATGTCATCTGGATACGCTTCTCCACTGCATTCATCCCCAAGATGTACGAAGGTAGTTTAAGCGCCCGGGCGCTTAAATGCGTTGATGCTCAAAATCACCTCGAAATACCTGCGTTCCGATTTTCTGGGAGCTTTAAATAGTGGGAGGGACATCCTGGAGTGTTGTATGAGTACTCTGAGTTTCAAAACTTTACCTTGGTATCGCCCTATTGTGTTTTTTTCTCTTAAGTCTCATTATAGTCAAATTATAGTTCTCATAAATTGCGGTGGCTCAGTGTTTCTTGGCTGAGGCCCATCTTTGTGCTATATTGGCTGAAATCACGCAGATAAGAAGCTTTTTCCTCAAGAGCCGACCGTTTGGCATGGATATCAGAGAAATGACATTGCACGACAGAGTTGACTCGAAGAATTTGCATTCGGGTTTGCGCGGCAAAACAAACATTTGGAAGGTCCTTGGATGTTCCATGTCTCAAGTATGCTGCCAGAAATGTTTATTTACAGTACATGTAGTGTCCCAAACCGTTTATACAGCACTTGGACCAAAAATGTTCCTCAACTTGCACGGAGCGCTCCTAGATCCATACTGGTGTTTCGATGCATCTGAGCCAATGCCAATCGCGACTTTGAGGAAATGAAAATACTTGAATTTTGTAGGTTCAGTGACCATTCCATTATCGGATGGACTGATAGCCTTGCTCTGTGGTGTTGGATCTCTGAAAAATACCTTTGGACCCACTTGGGACCGGAAATACGGTGTTCCCAAAATTTTGGAGGGTTTCTGTGAAAATGTTTCTACTGTCCCATAAGCTTCTTATAAGATACGGGGGGTAAAATCCAAGATTTTTCATACAGTTGGCTGTCTTGTAAAGGTCAATTTCAACTCGTAAGAGACTGTTTCCCGTGTTCCTCAACGAGAAATCACAATCTTGAAAGTGGCCACCGGATTGGCTTGCGGCAACTATACATGTCAGGATAGGACATGTCAGTAGAGACGTTCTCTTGCGTTAGATCTGGAAAATATTATGTTGGGCGCACTCACCACTCGAAACTCCATGTTCCCAAATTGACTATCGTCCCCAATCTGTTCTTTTACCATATTTATTTTGCTTCACCATGTTTGCGAATAAAATTAGAGACTATCTGTGTCCTCAGAATTTTCATATCTTCCCTGTTGTGGTTAAACACACGCGTTCTTTTTGTTCCTCAACGCTCATCAATGGTGTGTCACAGGCGTTTCATGCGTGACATCCTGCTTCTTCCACGCCACATCTATCGTCGAACTCGGTTTTTCTCCCTCTTCAACCACCGCCAGCACTCCAAACGTGACATACCAGTTTAACTGCACATACACTCTGGTTATCTGCGCTCCTTCCCTTGGATGAGCCATGTGGATTGCTGTACCATGTCGATACCACTTCAAGAGGCTCTCGGCCATAACCCACACACCAGTCTTTGTGAAGAACTCTTTCGGATGTGGGACTCTTCCCAGAGTCTCACATATCCCATTCTTGCTCGCTGTGCCTGACCATAGGCGCTATGAGCAAGATTCGGAGCTTTATTCGGGCAACACCCGGTGGTGTGAGATTTGTGTGCTGGTGGCTGGAGGAGCAACATTGGACGGGAGAACATTCCAACTGGTCTCTGGATTGTGTAGGCGAAAGGCATGGTGGTTTACGTGCGTCTATTACTTCTCTTTTCGCGCCATTCTCGCTGATTATATACGATCACGCTGGCCAAGTCAGCCTGCCTCGTATCTTCACGGGTCAGCAATGGAGTGTGCAACGCAAGCTTTCATCTCGCTCCCGCATCTGCGTGTCGGCACTGCACGCATTGGCCAGGAGGGTGAACTGCGCACACCACGCTGCCACATCCTGCGCTCCGTGTTTTGCGGTACCCACAGCCACGCACTGTGTCGAGTGCTCCATGGCCGATCCGCATTCAGCCGCACACACGGCATAGCCGCGAATACGCGCACCTAGCGCCGCGTGCGCGGCTAGGCCGGAACGCCCCTGCGGTGCACGGGAGTCGGCTCGATGTAGCGTTGTGCAAGACCACGCACCCCTTCCTCCGAATCCCGTGCACGCAGGTCTGCGGGCACGGCACCGGGAGCTAGTCGCAGCTATGGTCGCACAGCCCGCCCCTGGCATGCGATCGACCACGCACCGAATCCCGCGCTCGCAGGTCCACGGGCACGGCACCGGGAGCTAGTCGCAGCTGTGGTCGTGCATCACCCCCTGGCATGCGATCTACTCAGATGAAGCGTTGCCGCCGTGCACCGCTCGCCAGTCCGCTTGTGCACCGTGCCAGCAGCAAGCCACATACCTCTACCTACCATCCATGGTCCCAATCCGCGCCTGGTATGCGCGACTAGGCGAGGACGCTGTCGCAGCACCTACACCCGAGGCATCGGTGCAGTGACGTGACAATACAAGGTACGAGACGCGATCCGCTTCGACTCTTGCGCGCATGGAAGGCGCACGATGTCGGCACGGGCGTGTACATCGATACCGGCGACTCAACGGGATGAGTACGAACACATGCAGCCTGGATCGAAAGCCCTGGCCACAGATAATACCGTTTTTTGCCCCGCAGGGCGCGTGGGGCGAGCCCAACGTGGTTGCAGTCAGGTAGAAGCTGTAGCGTGTGGTCTGATTACTCACCCGCAAGTCTTACTCCGGCACCCGAATCCAGCTGAGCATGCACCGTGGCCGCGAATTCGCGTGCCCAGCGCTGCATGTGCAGCTGGATGTCGTTTCTCCGTGCTCATGCCGGAGCCAGCCAAACACGGCGCGCAACACGTTGGGTGATGCGGAGCGTTCT
Organism: Mycena galericulata; assembly: GCA_029289565.1. NCBI lineage: Eukaryota > Fungi > Basidiomycota > Agaricomycetes > Agaricales > Mycenaceae > Mycena > Mycena galericulata. The sequence goes on from JARKIA010000091.1 coordinate 300,350, forward strand.
GCAGATTGCGACGTAGTGCAGTGGATGCGCCGGTATGTTCCTTGCTTGCCCCGGGGGCGGCAGGTGGACGGTGCGATGCAGTCTTGAGTTCCACGGGTGGTGATATTTTTTTGTTTCGTTTTGCATTGTCCCAAGGTGCTCAGTGTCTAAAAGTACATATTGGAGTATGACCGAGTCGTGATCCCTGGATTAGTGTCGCAGATGCACCATAATTGCGGTTGTGCGCATTGCGGCCCGATTCGGACACAGTGGCAAGCTTGTCGCCAAATCGCCGTCAATAGGGAGAAGTCCATGCCAAACATTACAATACCTCTGATCGTCGTCAGCAATGTCGACGATGCTTTGATCGCTGTGAGTATAGTGAGCACGTTGCATTGGATGGCCGAAGAGACTTCTGACGTTTTATAAAAAACGGTTCTCTAGTGTACCGAGGTTTTTTAAAAAATTGCCCGACTCTAATGACCCCGTTTTTTATAGAAGAGCCCCAGGCTGTGGTGGGATAGCTTCCAATTGCCTGGCCTTTCAGTGAATATTAGACGTCTCAATGAAACATTGCTGTACAAACATCCATGGCTGCGGCTAGTCTAGCCCACGCCTTTGCATACGTTGGATCAAGCTCCGTTGCCTGAGGTCGAATTGAGTCGACACATAATTGAAGTCGGACGAAGCAAATCAACAAACCTTTTTGGCATCGTCGCAAGAGTCCATATACCTACTATCCACGCTAAGAAGTCAAGATTATCCCAGATCTCCCGGCGCACAAACCTTTTCAAGGACAACCGACACGCAGCGCGATTCGCGTACAAAACCGCCAAGCCTTTGGGATCGGAGGCCTCGTCGCTGGCGTGAATAGCCTCAGTGTACTTTTTGCCCGCTATCTCGAAGTTTTTGGCGCTGAATAGCGCGTTACCCTGCGCCTTCAGCTCGGCGGTCGACATGCTGGCTGGGAGGAGTCGATAAGAAAGGAAAAGCGACTCATCGAGACAAAGAAATCTCTCAGCACGCGCTTATGCCGTAATCGTGTATCAGGACCGATAAAATAGGGGCCTGGAGAAAGTGCCGCTTCACCCCAAAAGCGGTAATCGAGCGGCAAAAAGCGGTACTGAAATGGCGGTAATCGTGCGGGTCCCAGTCTCTACGGCGGAATCGATGCCAGAATGGTCCGTATCGGTGTCGGAACACATCGCACCCAGCCATGGTGTACTCACTCAATCTAGCCATGGCTCAATTTTACACGAAAAAAATTAACAAAAGGTGAAATGAATTCATGCAAGTAGAATACATGGTGGCCTTCTCAAACACGGATACGTTGGGCATACATGGAGTCATCCTCCGCGAGGAGAATGCGTCGCGCCATCAACGGCCACGACAATGTGGGCGAGGAGATGCTCCACAACAGCCCGGGCTTTCCGAAGGGACTTGACGAAGGCGCACAGAGGCGCGAGGACGGAGAGGCTGCGAAGCGCGGCGCCAGTCCTCGTCGAGCCCGGGGAGCAGCAAGATGTGCGCGGACTGAATGGGCTGGATTGAGGCGCAGGGGGCGCCACCGCCAAGGGGGGTCAGTCTCTCAGCCCAGCGCAAAGGGAATGTGCGGAGGCCAGCGTCGGCGAGCTGAGGGACGATAAAGAAGGAATGGCAGAGCTCGACCTTTTCAAGGTCATGGTTTGATTTGAGCAACTGGCCCGGATGGATGAGCACGGAGAAGGACGCAGCTTCGAGTGCGCCGCCGGAATGGAGGCCGAAGGCGACGGTGCACTACAGAGACATGTGATGCAGAGACATGTGTAGTGTCGAGCCAGGAGGTCTCTACAATACTCCGCAACATATTTAGCAGCATACTAAACCCCGAGTAGAGTTCAAGAGACTAGACTAATTCACTGACATCTGGCAGTAGTCCAGCGGTAACACAGCAGCAATCGGCGGCAGTCGAGCGGCACTCTAGCGGTACCTTGGCGGTAGTCGAGCGGTACTCTAGCGGTACTTGGCGGCAGTCGAGCGGTACGTTGGCGGCAGCTCAGCGGTACTCCAGCGGTGAAAAGCGGCAATAGCACTGCCACTTCAGCGGCAATAGCATTACCTCAGCAGTACTCCCCCTTGGCTTAAATGAGGCTTAACGAGGCTTAGACGAAAATTGGGGGAGGAATGTGATGATTTTACGGAATTTGTAAATTCCAGGTGAGGACTTGAGACTCAGGGCAATGTCCCATGCATTAATTGGTGTCGAGGATAAGTACTTAGGAAGGCCGAAGTGGATGTGAAGATGGAATTCAGGCCGGAATGTAAATGGTATTTGCTGGAAACTTGAGAGGATACATACTACGGTAAATGAGGTCGGTGCTCGAGTGAGGGTCGTGTCCCTGTTACTGCAGTTCTGACTTACGGTACACTGGGATGGTAAATAATTGACTGTGGGTAAATGTAATGTAAAAAGAGAGAATCAGAAAGAATAAAATGAAAGAAAGAGGTAAGTTAACAGAGATGCAGAGATTGCGCACTATGTAAAGCGACTGGATGCTTCTATAAATTTCCCAACACTGTTGAGGTAGTGAGGAGCATCCAACTCAGCAGTGAGACTTCGGAAAACGGCGCATTGGGAGTGGAGGAAGCTGGACTGTAAATGGTAGGCCTTGAGGGTGAGAAATTAGCGCGAAGTTTGGAGATGGAGGACGACGTCTTGCACACCAGACAGGAGGAGGAGTAGGGTTGTACATTGTAAGGAATCTGGGCCCTGTGACACGCGTTGAGTGTTGCCGGCCTTTGGTCGAGTCGAGAGCGGTGAAATACAACCTATAGCAGTACGCAAGCGGTAAAAGTGGCGACTCAGCGGTAGTAAAGCGAGAGCGGTGATTTTTTCGAGCCCGCCTCAGTCGGGGTTCAGAATGAGCACGGCCCCAAGCCAAGACCTATTGTGAGGGCCGAATTTGCGTGGATTCGTAGTGTTGCACTGAGTTTTCCAGGGAAAGAGACTATCTTACGCATGAGCGACGATGGAGAGATCTAGCGGCGCGCAAGGTAGATGAGAAGCTACCTTCCCAGCTCTTCGAGGGCCGAGGCTCGCTCAATCACGACTTCACAGACCTCGCGACCGACCAGGAGGCTGCAGGTTCTCGATTGTTCCAGAGAATCGAGGTGTGGAGCGTTAAGCTAAGCGGTAGTGGGGCGGTACTCGAGCGGTACCCAGCGGTGGGGAGCGGTACCTAAAGCGGCAAAGCGGTGCTGAAGTGGTGATTTATCCTAGGCCATAAAATAGTCGATAAAAATGCTGTCAGTGACTGTGGTATATGCGAATGGCTGATATGGTATCCGAATAAGCAAGACTTTTAATAGGTAAGAAGGGAATAAAATAGGAAATGAGTGACGGTAGAGATACAGTAAATGATTGTTACAACAGTTACATTGCAAGTCGAAGAAAGAAGAAATAAAAAAGGGAGCTTGATAGAGGAGAAAATCGATACCAGCAGCAGCAAGTGTGCCACACCTCCACATGAAAAGGACCTCCGTCATCCGCCGCGACTCCTCGTCCTCGATCATGCTCGTCTCGTGCAAGATGCTCGATGCTCAATCGGCGCGCAATCTCTCCAGTCAAGAAAACAGTCAAGAAAATACGGCCGAACTAGTCCTCCGCACTCATCCGGAGCCAATGCACGCGTCCAACGTGAACTTACCCTGCGCAAGCAAGCTCCGGAGGCTCTCCTCCTGCTTGCCGACCTCGTCAAGGATATCCCACAGCCCCGCCGCGCTGAGCGCCGACCGCTCCCAGATCGCCTTGGCCTGCGGCGCTGTCTCCCGTATGCGCTTCATCACGTCCAGCGTTTCTCGGAGCGGAAACAGGTGCGACGCAAGCATGTTCTTCACCGCGATGTTGAGGAACCCTGCCGGCCGATGAAGGAATAAATGATACAGATACACCACTATTCTGGGGGAGGTCGCTTACACGGATGTTGCTCGTCGTCTGGCGGGAAGCAGTCCACGGCCTTCAGGTACTCCACCGCCGCCTTGCGCAAAAACGCCTTTTCTTCGTTCGGGTGCAGCACCGCCTGTTTGCTATAGTAGAACCCCCGGTTTCTGTGTGTGCCCTGCAAATCAGTCTATTACCAAAGAAAGTAGGCATGGATGCTCACGCGTAGGCCGTCCCGCGGGGGTATACGTAGAACGAGCTGAGGAACCCCGGGCTCACCGGCTCCTGGGACTGCACCTGATTCCGGAGCGCCTCATCTACTTCCCGAATGAGGAGGTCGGATTCCTGCAGGAGCTCCTCCAGTAGCTCCGGGGAAGGATTGTCCGAATACGTCTTGGAAGGTGCACTCAGTCGTTAGCCCAGCGAATAAACGGCGCCGGAAGGAAGGAAAGGGGGCACACCTGCATGATTGAATCGATGTAGAAATTCTGGACGCCGAAAATGAATGACTGCTGAAAGACGGCACCACGGTTTGCTTTGGGCTCGAGGAGCCATTCCGAGCGTAGGCCGCGCAGTGTCTCAAGCGAGCGTCTGTAGAATTCGAGGGCCGTGTCGTGCCGCTGGCGCAGGCCGCCCTCCATGACGCCCCTCATGATCCAGGCACTGAGAACGTTATATTGAGCGCGAGAAGCAGGAGAGGTAAGGAAACGGACCGGATAGTTAATGAGATGGGTTTACGAACAGCGTTCCAGCCCTCAGAGCGCTGCCGCTCGAGAGCTTCTCGGATGACCACTTCGGGCCCAGACTCACGCCAAGGGCGGTGAACATTCGACTCAAGGTTTACTTTTCAGCTTATCATGAACCTTCTGTCGCAACGAAGACACCTAGGCTTACTTTGATTGTTATATTGGGTGATGAAGTCGTTGTCGGTGAAGTGCAAGACACGCACGTCGCGCAGGATGCCGTTGCTGATGTCCGCGACGGCCTGAACGTAAATGGTAGGTAAGTAGTCGTATTGAAAGTACACATTTGAATTCGTCTCACCCCAGGCATGCCCCGTACCTGCCGTGTGACGGGGTCTATTTGAAGCTGCTTCATCTTCCGAACGCCGCTCATAAATTCCTATCCATGGGTCAGGGGCAGTGAACGCATATCAAACAAATAACGCACTTCGTATGCGCCGTGGATAACCCAAGCCTACGAAAGTCATTCAAGTTCCAGTCGCCGGCGTGCGTATTGACGAGACCCACGCTACTGGCATGATTAGGCGGCCGCTGCACTCTCAGCCCAGGGAGCATTGCAGCAGCAAGCTCCCAAGGCAGGCGGCCTTCACCTTGCACGATAATGGCTTTCTCACCCACGGTCGGCGTGTTCTTTAACCTGGTCACGCCCGCGATCGCGGCGTCCAGACCCGCCTGGTACTGCGCCTTCTGCGTCAGCTCCGCCGCCTTCAGATTCGATTTGGGGAGTGCGTCGAGCGCGCGCTTCCAGTGCTTTTGGCTCTCAGGATAGCTTCCAATCGCCTGGCGTCCCAGTGAATATAAGATGCCTCAATAGAACATCGCTGTACAAACATCCATGGCTGCGGCCAGTCTGGCCCACGCCTTGGCATACGTTGGATCAAGCTCCGTTGCCTGAGGTCGAATTGAGTCGACACATAAAAGTCGGGCGAAGTAAATCAACAAACCTTTTTGGCATCGTCGCAAGAGTCCATATACCTATCCACGCAATGAAGCCGAGATTATCCCAGATCGCTCAGCGCACAAACCTTTTCAGCGACAACCGACACGCAGCGCGATTCGCGTACAAAACCGCCAAGCCTTTGGGATCGGTGGCCTCGTCGCTGGCTTGTATAGCCTCAGTGTACTTTTTGCCCGCTATCTCGAAGTTTTTGGCGCTGAATAGCGCGTTTCCCTGCGCCTTCAGCTCGGCGGTCGACATGCTGGCTGGGAGGAGCCGATAAGAAAGGAAAAGCGAGACAGAAATCTCGCGCTCATGACGTAATCGCGTCTCAGGACCCATAAAATAGTCGATAAAAATGCTGTCAGTGACTGCGGTATATGCGAATGGCTTGTATGGTATCCGAATAAGCAAGGGTAGGAGGGAATAAAACAGGAAATGAGTGACGGTAGAGATACAGTAAATGATGTTTACATTGCAAGAGTCAAGGAAAGAAAAAATGAAAGAGAGTGCTTGGTAGTACGATACCAGCAGCAGCAAGTGCGCAATGCCTTCACATGAAAGCGACCTCCGTCATCCGCCGCGACTCCTCGTCCTCGATCATGCTCGTCTCGTGCAAGATGCTCCCGCGGTTATGCATCGTCGGGCTGACGCTCAATCGGCGCGCGTCGCGGGTAACTGTGAGGGTTGCCCGCGCCTGCTGCTGCTGCACCCCAAACTCCGAGGGTAAGGTCGGCGACGGCGGCAGGTGTGACGGGTCGAAGCCCGCAGGGGGGCCGCCGGTCGACTTGGCACGCCCGAAGCCGATCGAGCGGCGAATGCTCATCATCGTGGACAGCCCCTCGCCCTTCCCGCGCTTGAAGACACTCAGCGATTTACGCCGGTCGGCCTTGTTCGCTGCTTGCGCCGCAGGTGCAGGCTCCGTCTCGCGCCGCGCGGGGGCCTCCTCGCTGAGCTTGAGCGCCTTTGGCGGGAAGTGCTTCGGCTCGTCGTCGTCGACCGGGGAGGCTGTGAGGATGCCCTCGACGCGCTCCTCGACCGGGCTCTCGACGATGACGGAGATGGCGTGGTGCGCCTGGGGCTCGATGGTGCTGTTGCGCACCTTGGTCGCGAGCTGCGCGTTGCGCATGCGGCCGAAGCTCCCAATCGAGTCGGACGTGCTGACGGTCGTCTGCGACTCCGAGTCGAGCATCAACGATGGCACATTAAGGCTCGACTCCCCAGACTCTGAGCGTGGGATCGACTGCGAACGGGGTGGTACAGCTAAGCAACTCTCGTCCGCCGAAACAGTTGTCGGTGAGCTGGGTAGTGTCGGTGTGCAGTCGCCCAGAACGCGTGGGGTTTCTACCCCGGAGAGGGAGGGCGATGGCGGTAGAGGAAGGAAGGAGGGTGTCATTGGCGTGAATTGCGAATCAGCCGTAGGGGTACTGGCAAAGGCAGACATGAGGGAAGAGAAAGTAGTTTCGGCGGCACTGGCTGCGGACGGTGAAGGCGGGAGAGGAAGCAGATATGGATCCGGCGGGGTGTCGGACCATGCCTGCATCAGAGGCCGGGCTAAATTGTGAGCACTCGCGATACTTAGCGTCGGAGGGGGTGGACGCGGTACTTGAGGCTCTGGCTCGCCGGCGTCCTCAATGAATTCGGGGGGCGGCAGGTCTTCTACCTGTGGTGAGGGAAGGGGTGTGTCGACTTCCTTGACCACCTGCAAATGCGCCGGGAAGTTCTCCTGCACGGGAGATGCTGCTGGAGAGTTTCCGCCAAAGCGGAACTCGGTTAACCGTTCGCGGTTTCTCGCTTCCCACTCTTCCTTGATGCGATTGGCTGCGGTCGGACGTCGGTCAAGCCCAGATTCTTGCCCAGGCTCCGGTGATGCCACTATGGCGATCCTCATGTCCTGCTGCTGCTCCTGGACGCTCATAGGCAAAGGAGGCAGGAGACCACGCTCTCGTAGAGCCGCATTGCGTGCTTCTCGCGAAGTTAATGTTGTGCTAGCATTGACCTGAGGAAGAGCAAGAGAGCGGCGTCTGTTATGTTGTGGAGGAGACGTCGAGCGAGAGCGGTTGCGGTTAAATTTCGTCGTGAATTTCCTGAAGATGGATTTTGTGGGAGGCTGCTTGTTCGCAGGGGAAGCAGGCGCCGGCCTTGACGGAAGCGACATGGTGGTTAGCACCAAGTGGAGTACTTTCAGCTCTGAGCTCACTCTGTGACCCGTCGCACCGTATTACGGGAACGCGTTACCGGATCCGTGTTTTCAGATGCACTGGAAAATTGATGCAGAATGATGAGGCATTTTCTCGGTGGCGGCTAGACGACGCACCCAGGCTCCAACGGAGTAGAGAGAAGCTTCTGGCTTATGACGACTGAATCGAGATCCGGTGGCCGTTGCTCGTGCTTTATGCGACGGCCAAGCAGACTTGCCATTCCAAACGCCTTTCGTCTTGTGGAGTCTCCTCCAATAGATGGTGGACTTGAACTCGAGATTCGTTCACGAAATTTGAAGGACTTGATGCTGGTCCCACGCGAGGCGAATATTGGGGCTGGGGGTTCGAGGACTTCAGCCATGGTGGTAGGACAGAGGACCTGAGAAACGGGTCTCATTTGCTTGGCGAAACTGGGGAAATCAGAAGGGGGTAAAAAGGTCTCTCGTGACACCTCCCCCTGGGTCACCCGACACCTTCCAACCTTCCGCTCATTTCACCAATCATGCAGCCTAGATCGCCGTGATTGCGTCCCTTTCCTCGACCGAGAATGTCTTGTTCGGCCGCAAACCGTCGTACCGAGTCGTACTGCAAGTCCATTTTTTTTTCGATGCGTCGGGCGTGGTTTCCTTTTACGAACACGTCTGAACACGTGGATGCGCCGATCAATAATTTGAATGATCTCCGCATGACCGAATTTGACAAATTCTAAACTTAAAACCCCCGCACTCAGGTATTTTTAAGTATGGGGTCTCCTAAGTTACCCTCCTAACTCATTTGGTTCCTCTGGAGAGAAAAAAAATGAGACATTGGAGCTCCCCAAGGGGCCGCACCATTCGATTCTTTATTCTTCCGCGGACGTTTCGGAGCGAGTCCAGTCGAACCCAACATTTCAAGAATCAAGCTGCCTGGAGAGCATTTGGGAATTGGAATCGGCGGCATCAAATGGCGGCGGCACAGGCGGCGGCACAGGCGGCGGAACTTACCGGTAATGATCAGATCATATCTATTTGTACGCCGAGCCTCCGGCAGCGTAAGTGCCGGTAAAGAAAAGGGGTCGTGCTCGCGCACCGCCCACGCCTCGCGATCGGCCGCCCCCGCGTCGCCCGCTGGCGTGGAAGCAGGAGGTACGCGCAGATGCGTACGGGCCCGCGACCCAATGCGCAGATCCGATGCGCACCGTGTGAGTTCCACGCCGCTCGACAACCCAGGTTTATCTCGCGCACCGCCTGCCGCCCACGCCCTCCTCGCCTTTATCCCGCGCGGCGCCCACCTCGCACACTGCCTGCTGCCATCGCCCTCATCGCCTGCTTGCCGTCCCTGTTCGCCACCGCCGTCGCCACGCCGCTCACCACCACCCTGCTCCCTACTCGCGCACCACGCCCCTGGAATCGCGCACAATCACCTCGCTGCCGTTAACGCGCCGCCCGAGCCACCGCCACTCGCCACCGCCGTGCCCAACGTCGCTCGGTAGTGTCGCCAGGAGGTGGAGGGAGGAGCAAGACGTGTCTGCCCCAGTGTCACATGTACGTGATTGAAGGTGACACGTGCATCAATTGTGCCGCCGCTGCCGCCGCCGCTCGATCTGGTGTGATGCCGCCGATTCTATATCTCAAACTCTCTCGCTGCCTGTCACCGCCAATACATTCAACCGGCTACCACTTAAATTTCGTTTCAACCTCATTATGATTCAGGTGAACGCAATGCACCGGCGCCGCCGTCGGCCAAGAGGAGTTGTTGTGCACGAGTTGAACAAGCATGGAATTGTTGGGACAACCTGGGGCAAAGTGTTCAAGTGGTGTCGGCTACAATGAAAGACAGACAGTAGACAGACCCACAGAACTGTGAAAATGATCACCAATTCGACTCAATAGCGGAAGTCCGCGTACAGCGAACCACCGGAGGTTTCATATAGCAAAACAGCGCCCAGCACCGCCCCCCTAAGCCAGGATTTAAGGCGATTCGACATACCCGACCCAAATGACTCTCCGATCCACGGGAAAAAATCATGCACACCAGAGATTTTTCCCCGGGATCCCGCCAAAATCGTACGAGTGCACCGCGGCACAGCCCGAGGATAGCCGGGTAGCCACGTCCATTTAGGCTAATAGAACCGTACAATCGTGGGTCCGTCGTCACAGAGAATGGGCGGGATGAGTCAAAATGAGATATTTGAAGCGGATATATACCGGAGTTGTTAGTCAATGGCCATATGCATCGAAGGCGAAGGCTTACAGTGGTGGCTGAAGGGATGGCCAGGAACAGGTGCAGTCGCCACGTCGACGTCGATCGAAGTGAGACTTGTCATGCCCCAGGCACACAGCGGTATTAGAACGTCGACAAACCCGAAACAGCGCACGAAAGAGATAATACAGTATAGAGAGCAGATTGCAGTCCCAGCAGTGATATTTTCGCCTGCAAGAAAGGATTTTTTATCAAAAAAAGATGCGTCGTCGGGGTGGCCTATGTTAGCGACATCCGCATCCGCATTCCGCATTCCGCGACAGGTCGTTCCGACGCAGATCGTATAGAAATTAATGAACGACTGACTGGCTGAACGACATATTGGCAGGAACGGGCAGAAGTACGGTCAGGATGTGGCGCCGGCGGCCCCGGAGATGAAGGAACTTAAAAGAGTTAAAGGTATGCGCCCAGATCAAGTAGAGAGAAAAAAGGCGAAACCGACCAAAGTTCGATCGAGTTGCGGGCGGTCAACGCAGCGTATAAGTTATAACGCGTAGCACGACACTGAGCCCATGTGGGCCGACGACGAAATGAAAGCTCCTGACCATTTTGTCGTTCCATGAAGGAAAGCGTGTTCGATGGAGAGATTGAAATGAAACGGCCCTCTGTGTGGGGTGGCGGTGGACCCCCGCCGAAGGCTGATGGGAAATGTGGCACAAGACAAAGTGGCGGCAAACCCGGTCGCGAGGGGAACGCTGTAGTGCGAATTCCATATCCATGGAGGCGTATCCGAAATTCGTTGCCATTTTATTACCATCGTAGCGGATGCGAAAACCCAGTCCATGTTGCTGGCAGAGGTTGCCAGTGTTGCCAGTTGGTTGCCAGCGTGATAGGATTCCAGGTTCAGAGCACGAAAAAAAAAACGCCACACCAGATATCTGTCTAGAGAGACTAGCCGGAGCCCCACCCAGGCCACATGCTGAGCTGGGTTTGTGGCGCAACAAAACGCTCGTCGCTGGTTGGGTGTAAACGGTCTGTGCCGCTCAATACGACGATCGAGAAATGATTGGATCATTGATGCGCAAAGTCGGCTGTCACGTGGATGTTCAACCTCAAGTTCAACCCAAATTTAACCATTGAGTTTGGCTCATTAACGGTGCCAGGGGAGTAGTATGTACTTAATACAACCCCGTGATCGATTTGTAATGATCCGAGAAAGATCCGGGCATCGCGCGGCATTGCGCGCCCGTCGTGACCCGCCAATCACAGTCGCATCACGCAGTGCATGATGCGATTGTGATTGCAATCTTGCAAAAGCTCTTGCAAAAGCACCGCCCGCACATTCCATGGACACTGGAGGCAGCAGCAACCCAAAGCCACCCGGCACTCTCAAAGGGACCCACGGTGGCCGCCGGCAAGGTGCTGGAAGGCCGAAGAAATCTGTAACTTTTGGTGTAACTCCTACACCTCCGGAACGTCAGAACTCTCGGGTTACCACCCCCAGTTCTCAAACTGCGTCAACCAGCTCTCAGCGACCGGCGGCGCCATTTTTCTTGCCTCGAAACACGAACCGTGGGATTCCTCTCGGAAACTTCCCACAGCGTGCTTCTCTTTGGTCTGCCACCGGAACCTCGCACGCTGCTGACAGCAGCGCTTCCGTTCCAGCAGGTAAGTTGATTTGATATTGGTGATAGGTCACTGACTTGATAAAATTCAGTAACTCCAGTATCTAGCCCCCAACAGCTCTCAGAGAGTGATGTTGCGCGGCTCAATGAGGAGCTTGCGTATATCGACGAGAACGATGAGCATGCTGACACTGCTGCTGGGGATCGGATAATCGACGAGAGCTTGGTTAGTGAGATTCTGGAGAACACCACCGAAACTCCTGATGCACCAGACACGGAAATCCCAACTGCGGAGTCTGCTCTCTCAAAGTATCTGGTGTCAGTAAAAGCTAGACTGCGTCAGGAGATAAAGACCCACGGACGTCCACTGTGCTATTCTCGGGGAGACTTCTATGATCGGCCTCCCCACCCGGTATTTGCGCTTGAGCATAGTATAGCAACTACGGGACTGGATTCTTCAATTCTATATCAGCGCGACATATTTGTCTGGCTCCCGCATTTACTTCCTGGGTGCCCCAAGGCATTCAAATGTGTTTGTGGCCTGCCTCTGTCTCGCAACGGTGAGATTTTTATGTTTTTGTCTGCTTCAAAAACTTATTTTGGGAAAGGCTACAACGACAATCCTATCGCACGCCGAGTTCGAGCAATGCCTGATGATTTCTTCCTCCTCACCAATCGGTTCATTTGCGATGGACGGAGATTGGTGGGTGAAAAGGGTTGCGGAACAAATTACCAGGGCCATGATCCACACCTCCTTGCCCAGCTTCCGAGGTTTGTGCAGGCCGCTTTTCCCGGTATGTCAATCATATCATTAGTGTAACGGTGAATTAACTATTTTTTTAGCTTACATATCCACGCGCGGCGCCATTTCGAAGCTCATGATGTTGCAAATGTGCAATACTTTTGCAGCACGATTCGGTCCGGCTCCATTTTCGGAGCTTGTCTCTGAAATCCAGCGTCGTTCCCATGCTGATGGAGAGCTGATGTATCTCGCGGCCGCTGATTTCTATGGCCAAAGCAATGTTCAACCTTTCTCCGCATTCGACGATCCCAAGGGATATGCTGGATCCCCACCATCTGTTCCCTATTTAAAGGGAATGTTCACAGACACCATTGCTGCTTATCGCATCTACATTGAGCGTTATATTTCATCGCTATCATTGAGTGAGGCCTCGGGGGACCATACATTTGCGGTAAGTGTCATCTCGACTCATGTTATGTTTCTCAATCATGTCTTCATCAGGTTCTCAAATTCATGGGTGACCTCAAAGGCGAACAGATCTTTAATGCGGCATATACACTTATGAATTCGCATGAGGAGGTCCGAGCGCACTCTCTAACCCAAACCAAATCCTTGGCATTTTTAAAAGATATGTTCGAGGGAGTTAGGGAAGGGTTAAAAAATGCGAACCACCCACCCACTCGTGTTTTTTGGACTGATTCACCACAATGTGCGTGAGATTTTATTTGTATGCACAAATCTGACTCTTCTGCAGTGGAGCGCTCCTTTCTCGAATCTCTCAACAGTTCACTAACCACGGATGTGGAGCCTATCACTGAATGGACTGATCTTCCACGCTTCGAATGCTCTGCTGTTCCAACCACTTTTGTTTCCGACTCAATGGAAATTGAGGAGGCCGCAAATGAGGTTCTTTCAGATGCGATGAATTCTCTGCATGTATCGGTGGTTGCAGTTGCAATCAAGATGAAGGAGTTGGCAGACAAACCTCCTAGTCTTCAAGTGATCCAGCTCCGTACACTAAACAAGATCACCGTTTTTGAAGTGAGCAATATTTTACCTGAAAACCATTTATTGATGCAAAAAGCAGGTCACCGCGCTTAACTCGCGCAGTCATATCCTGCCGTCTCTCCGGGCAATTTTTACCAATCCAGCAATTTTCAAGATTGGCCATTCAATTCGAGATACTCTTCAAACAATTTCTGATGCCTTCTCAGTGCCAGAAATAGGGAAACTGGCAAAGGCAAAAAATGCGCCTATCCTTGACTTGGGAAAGTACGCAAAACTAAAGGCAGTGGTGGACCAGCCGTCCTTGTCTCTGGCTGCTCTGGCCGGTGTTGTCCTCCACAAGTCTTTCTCATTGCCCTACGACACATCTTATCCTTGGTCACTGGCAGCTTCCGAGAGAAACAATTTACTGTTCTGGGAGATTGACTGTCAGTGGCAAATTTACATTGCGCTCAGTCATCTTGGTTCTCTTGGTTTGCCTTTGCAGCCTATTCAGGCAACATCCCATGGACAACTTGTCACTCTCATTCAGGGTTGCAAGCCTGTGGCGGAGGCGTCAATTGTCGGCCATCACCCTGGTTTCTTTGATGCAGTTATGGATGATGCCGTGCCCGCCAACACAAAAAGGATTAATGTGTCCGCCTCGCGTTCTCTGATCAGAATCTCCAAGGTATATCATTTCCGAACCCCATTTTGTTCAAAGTACTGACACAGTCGTACATAGGTCCTTGTTCCCGGCTCCATCCATAAGCTGCACAACCAAACAATCGAGTGGATCTTTGCGCATGGTGGACATGCTGTTGTCAGCACCTCCCAGCTTCTAACTCGAGGAGAGACCGCTCCAGTTCGATCTGATCTTGTCGCTCGCGCATTTCCTGCACCAGAAACTCCAATTGTCTCTCACAGTGCCGAAGACTTCATGCCTTCGATACCTGCTCAAACAATTGAGTTTGAACACTGGACCGAAAGCACCGACAACAATGTTGAATCTGGCGATTCAGATTCGGATTCGGATGATTTTGATTTTGATTTTGATGCAGACTCGCAGTTCGAACCGGTATTTTTTTTTGCTATTTTAAGCCTCCGAATATTTCAGTTGAATAATTTATAGGACGACAGTGGGATGGAAGGAATTGACCCAAGCTATTTTGATAACAGCATCAACGAGGCATGTAGGCACCTATACCTCCCCGGCTATGAATTTATTATCTACACAGGCTACACCTGCCGCCGCGCTGATGGAAGGTGTTGAAAAGACATTTGCCATCATCTTGCAGGCAGACAAGCTTCCCACTCGCGTCTTGGACGATGCGTTCCACTACATGGACCGCCTCCTACGGCTTTTATCAAAAAAGCATTCCGCATTTAGAGCCTTCGCTCACGACTTCAGCGAGGCCATTTTTATTCGGGACCGCACTGATGAAGCTGCTGTCCGTGCTGTCCTCGAGAAACATGGTGTTAGCTGGGAGTTCGCAAAGCGCGCAAAAGGCTCAGCTCTCAATCGTCGTATTCGCCGCTACATCCCGGAGCGCACGGTTTTGGTGCGCAGACTCGAGACTTTGTTCAATGCCTATCAGGACATCCAATGCTCAACGAAGAAGGAAAGCGGCTCCTTCTTTTCGGACGATGCTAAGGAAATGGTTCAACATCTCCTCAAAACTGCACGAGAGGGCTATCTCTCAGATCCTGCCGGGATTCCTCTTTACTATCTCATGGGGAAAGATCGGGATGGGTTGAACATCTATCGTACTATACGCGGAACCAATTCTCTCGAGGGTGGATTCCACATGGTTGTGCGTCGCATCTTTGGATCATTGCGGGCCTCACCAGAATTGGCCGAATGCATTTTAATTAATTGGATTTTGCGCCGAAACCTGAAGGTACGGTCTTCAAACTGTCTTATCATCTCATTTTCATGAAGTGCTTGATAGGTCGGGTTTCGTAATCGGACAGGAAGCAAATATAGAGACCACTCCGCCATCTGGATTAGGGATGAAATCGTCGAACTTTCCATTGCCGTTGGCTCGAAACCTTCTTTCCCGCTTCCCCGGGTGCTTTCCACCCGGATCGCCACCTCTGAAACCATCGGAATCCTCCCGATCTCAACATCCCTTGCAGAAAATCTCAACATCACAACCCTTCCCCGCCCCCGTGTCACTGGCTTGCCTCACCACCGTGATACCCCAGTCCATGTCATGACTCGCCTCTGTACTAAGCCGACAAATCAGTACCGTTATATTCAACTTCGCCAACGTGTACTCACTGCGGTCCTCCCGGTTCACACACACCAGGAGTACATCACATTCAAGGCTCACATCAACCACACAAAATTCAGGAAGACCGACAAGGTGTATCCTCCTCACGAGCATTGGAAGAACATCGACTTCCTCAAGTTTGCACAATCTTGGAACGAGCTCGTTGATGCACAATCACGCACTGTAACCGATTCAAATTTGCGACTGTACTACAAGCTTCCTCAGCATCTCGAAGCGCACCACAAGAAGGTCATCCTATGGAAATCAGAGCGCTCCACTCTGGCTGCTGGTAGCAATTTTGCAGCCAGGAAGCCACTCCTCGAGATCCTCAATTCTGAGGATAATCGCGTTGACACTCTCCCAGCAATTCCACTTCCCGAACCAACCGCCGATGGAGAGCTAGATCTTTCTATTTCAGGTTCGTTCTGGTCATCCCTTCGTTGTAAAGCTGACTCGAAACATTATACTCACAGCTTCCAACGATTTGACATCGTTTGATTCGATGCCTGCCGATGTGCCAGTGCAAGTATTCCCCGAGTTCGAAGATGGTGACAACTCCGAGATGGAAGATGGCGACGACAGCGGTGGCCCTCCCACCGCCACAACAAGCGCTGATCGGGACACGGCCATGGTGCCAGTGATACAGTTGGCCCCTCTTCCGCAACTTGCTCGACCTGTGGTGCGGCAGGCCTTGTTGCCAGGAACTGCCGCGCCGAAACCGTCTAAATCAAGAAAAAAGGCCGACAGACGTTGTGCGCGGTGTGTGAGCGCTGACTGCGATAGAAGGAGTGAGTGCAAAGGTAAAGGTGGGCAAAGGTTCTGCCCGTGTGGACACCCAGCTCCAGAGAAGGCAAAGGCGCGTGTCAGAGAGGTCGTCCTTGCGGCGCGCTTGGAAGCCCAGCGCTCCTCAAATAGTTAACTGCTATGCCAAATTGTTTAGTTCTCAATTTAACCTATCTAATTGTGCTCGCCATGCGCGAGAGGCTTGTCACCCACACAGCTGGTGGCGGTACAAGGTGGTGAGTGAGGACGGGGTCAGATTGAGTGCGTCTAGCCACCCGAATATGTGCTTCAAGGCCCGACACTGGCGCACGGAGCTGTGCAAGTCCCATGGACCGCGAACACACATCCATGGTGCATGCACACCAACTGTGCGGGCCGGGGGAAGAGGGGAAGGCAGAGCAAGGTACCCACCCTTTTCGATCCAGATTCGGCGCCAGCACCCCCGCTGACCGTTGTGCATCACCGCACATCTCCCACTCGGACTCAACATGACACTGCCGCGTGGGCACCCATGCCGCAAACTCGGGGTGGAAGACGAGGTGGGAAGCTTCACTCACCGCATCGAAAATGTTGCGCGCACGGATGCTGGTGCGGTTGACGACGATTGCACCGGAGCACAACACCGCGAGAGCGAGACCAGAGCCGAACACGTGCGTGAGGAGTGGGCGCGCCGCCGGCTGCGCGAGGGTGTACACGGCTGGTGGGATCCGATGCGGCTCCGGGGCTTGCAAACGTAGCTGCGCAAGTCCCGTGAATCGCGAAGACGCGCTCACGGCGCATGCGCAGCAACTGTGACAAGTGCCACGCACAACCGGGGTACAAGAGGGTGCTGAAGTGGGGAAGCGGGGAGGGCAAGAGAGCCGGGGGTTGTTCGTGGGCAGTGGTGTATTGCGTGCTAATGTTGCGTGCATCGCCGCCGGTGAGACATCATGATCAGAAATATGAATGGAATAAGAAAAGAGCACGCACCAATACAGTAAGGTTGATGCCCACGAACAGTGCTGGATCCCCCAGCAGGCATCATCATCTCGCGTCGAACGCGAAAGACACCGTGACAGCTGCGCAAGAACTGAGTTTTGAGGATCCCAGAGTTTGAAGGGTCGTTAATGTCATCCTTGAGGTTTGCCAGAGGTGAGAGCTTGGATCATGGAGCTTCTTCAAAAAGAGGTAGAGTGGCGGGGATGAGACGACCAGAGTCGGATGGATCAGGAGATGTGACTCCGACGGATCCGTGTGGTGGAACCAAAAATATCTTGAATTCCATTGGCCAGCAGATAATACAATCGGCCGATGAATCGGCCGACTGGACATAATACATGATTTCTCGGAACAACTCCGCGTCGATCCGGAGTGAACATAAATCAAGATGCCGCCTACTGCTGAGGGGAGCTGCAGCGCATCTCTGGTACCGCCACCGGGTGCTAATAGACTGGATAATCAATAGATACTCTCTCTCTTTTTCCCTTTTTCTCTCTTTTGCACAACTTGAATAACTTGAATTCTCCGCGCTCTCCACAGACATAATACATGAGCCTTGAGTTTTGCCCCAAATCAAAAAAAAATGGTGAGACGGTATCACCTTCACAATTTGTAATTGCATTTATTGGGACATAAAGCTCTATTTTTTTTGCGGGCTCAGTCTTTTTCTGTCTTTTTGAGCCCCGGCTCGTATTCAAATTCAAACAGATAAAGCCTCGAGAAGTTATAGTAAATCAAGCAAAGAGACGATCCCATGATATATGACGAAGACCTCCCAACTAACGCTACACAGAATTTCAATGAGGATCATGGATTCCCTCCGCGTTCGACAGGCCGCCGTCCCTGGTAGTACTACCAATATACGCTTCATAACGTCCGATTTGAGCATGGTTCGTTCCTACCGCGATGTTCAAGAATTCTGTAGGAAGTGCGGGCCGATTTCGACGACTGCAGAGACCATGTATGTGGATTTTTCTCGCAAGTGTGCTTTTCGTCGTCCAGAAGAAACGTGGACCACTGGCAGTAAGTATATTCTCTGCAGTCAGGAAAACACGACCGAATTACTCCTCCTCCGCACTCAAGCCAATGCACGCGTCCAACGTGAACTTTCCCTGCGCAAGCAAGCTCCGGAGGCTCTCCTCCTGCTTGCCGACCTCGTCGAGGATGCCCCA
This sequence comes from Mycena galericulata, assembly GCA_029289565.1. NCBI lineage: Eukaryota > Fungi > Basidiomycota > Agaricomycetes > Agaricales > Mycenaceae > Mycena > Mycena galericulata. The sequence continues at coordinate 318,870 of JARKIA010000091.1, forward strand.
CAGCCCCGCCGCGCTGAGCGACGATCGCTCCCAGATCGCCTTGGCCTGCGGCGCCGTCGTCCGTATGCGCTTCATCACGTCCAGCGTTTCTCGGAGCGGGAACAGGTGCGACGCGAGCATGTTCTTCACCGCGCTGTTGAGGAACCCTGCCGGCCGATGAATAAATGATACAGATACACCACTTTGATGGGAGAGGTCGCTTACACGGATGCAGCTCTTCGTCTCGTGGGAAGCAGTCTACGGCCTTCAGGTACTCCACCGCCGCCTTGCGCAAAAACGCCTTCTCTTCGTTCGGCTGCAGCGCCGCTTTTTTGCTGTAGCAGAACCCCCGGTTTCTGTGTGTGGCCCGACGTAAATCAGTCTACTACCAAAGAAAGTAGGCATGCATGCTCACGCATAGGCCATCCCGCGGGGGTATACGTAGAACGAGCTGAGGAACCCCGGGCTCACCGGCTCCTGAGAGCGTACCCGGTTCCGGAGCGCCTCGTCCACTTCCCGAATTAGGAGGTCGGATTCCTGCAGGAGCTCCTTCAGTAGCTCCGGGGAAGGTTTGGCCGAATACGCCTTGGAAGGTGCATTCAGTCGTTAGCGAAGAAACCGCGTCGAGGGGGGCCCACCTGCATGATCGATTGGATGTAAAGATTCTGGATGCCGAAAATGAACGACTGCTCGAAGACGGCGCCACGTTTTTCCTTGGGCTCGAGGAGCCATTCCGAGCGCAGACCGCGTAGTGTCTCAAGCGAGCGTTTATAGAATTCGAGGGCGGTGTCGTGCTGCTGGAGCGGGCCGCCCTCCATGACGCCCTTCATGATCCATGCGCTGAGATCGCAGCCATATTGAGTACATACGGGGAAGCAGGAGAGGTGGGAAACGGACCGGATGGTTAATGAGACGGATCCACGGACAGAGTCCCATCCCTCAGTGCGCTGCCGCTCAAGAGCCTCTCGTATGACTACTTCGGGCCCAGACTCAGCCCAAGGACGGTAAATGTTCATCTCAAGGTTCACTTTCCAGCTTGTCATGAACCTTTTTTTGAAACGAGGACATCTGGGCTTACTTTGTTTGTTGTATTGGGTGATGAAGTCATTGTCGGTGAAGTGCAAGACACGCAAGTCGCGCAGGATGCCGTTGCTGAGGTCCGCGACGGCCTGAACGTAAATGGTAGGTAAGTAGTCATATTGAAAGCACACATTTGAATTCGTCTCACCCCAGGCATGCCCCGTAGCTGCCGCGTGACGGTGTCTATTTGAAGCTGCTTCATCTTGCGAACGCCGCTCATAAAGTCCTATTCAAGGATCAGGGGCACTGAACGCATATCAGACAAAAAACGCACTTCGTATGCGCCGTGGATAACCCAAGCCTACGAAAGTCATTCAAGTTCCAGTCGCCGGCGTGCGTATGGAAGAGACCCACGCTACTGGCATGATTGGGCGGCCGCTGCACTCTGAGCTCAGGTAGCATTGCAGCAGCAAGCTCCCAAGGCAGGCGGCCTTCACCTTGCACGATAATAACTTTCTCGCCCACGGTCGGCGTGTCATCCAACCTTGTTACGCCCGCGATCGCAGCGTCCAGACCCGCCTGGTACTGCGCCTTCTGCGTCAGCTCCGCCGCCTTCAGATTCGACTTGGGGAGTGCGTTGAGCGCGCGCTTCCAGTGCTCTTGGCTCTGAGGATAGCGTCCAATTGCCTGGCATCCCAGTGAATATTAGATGTCTCAATGAAACATTGTTGTACAAACATCCATGGCTGCGGCCAGTCTGGCCCACGCCTTTGCAAACGTTGGATCAAGCTCCGTTGCCTGAGGTCGTGTTAAGCCGACGAATACATGTCGTGGCGAAGTAAGTAAATCAACAAACCTTTTTGGCATCGTCGCAAGAGTCCATATACCTATCCACGCCATGAAGCCGAGATTATCCCAGATCGTTCAGCGTACAAACTTTTTCAAACAAAACCGACACGCAGCGCGATTCGCGTACAGAACCGCCAAGCCTCTGGGATTGGCGGCCTCGTCGCTAGCTTCAATAGCCTCGGTGTACTTCTTGCCGGCCGCCTCGAAGTTCCTTGCAATGAATAGCGTGTTACCTTGAGCCTTCAGCTCGGTGGACGACGACATGCTCACAACAAAGAAAATGTTACTTTGTTTATTTTTGTTTCTCTCGTACCACACGTGCTCATTCCCACGGTTCGACTAAAAAAACAAGTTCAACTTCCCCAAGTTTGGATATAGAAGGTTATAGTTATAGTAAACCAAGAAAGAGACGATTCCATAATATACTCCGAACTCCGAACTAACGGTGCACAGGATTTCAATAAGGATCATGTTTTCCTTCCGCGTTCCATTGCGCCCTATTCTGTGGCAGACCACGGAACACGCACATCTCTCTCCATACCGGTACCTCCAACGCAGGTGTTCAGAGTAAATTTGCCCTGGTCAAGCATGCTGCGCAAGTTCTCCTCTTGCTTTGCAACGCCGCGGAGTATGTCCCACAACCCGGCAGCACTGAGCGACGAGCGCTCCCAGATCTCCTTGGCCTGCGGTACTGCCACCCGTATACGCTTCATAACGTCCAAAGTTTCCCTGATAGGAAACAAGCACGATTTGAGCATGTTTCCTGCCGCGATGTTCAAGAACCCTGTGGAAAGTGCGGATCAATTTCAACGACTACAGAGAAGATTTAGGTGGATTTTTCTCACAAGCGTGCTTTTCGTCGTCCTGGGGGAAGCAGTCGGCGGCTTTTAGGTACTGTACCGCCGCCTTTTGATATAACTCCTTGCTATCGTTTGGATTTAAGCGTGCCTGGTGGTTGTAATAGAATCCCTTGTTGCTGTACACGGTCTTCACACGCGCAAACAGGGACAGGAGTATGAACTTACGCGAATGCTGTCGCCCGGGGGTAAATGTAGAAGGAACTGACAAACCCCGGATCGACCGGCTCCTGGGAACGAGGTTGACGAAGCGCGTCATCCACCTCTGAAATGAGAAGGTCACACTCTTCTAAGAGTTCCTCCAAGAGCTCCGGAGAGCGTTGCAAGGCATAGCACTGACACATAGGTGAGTATGATAGTGGGAAAAGAACATATCATAAGACGCGGCACACCTGCATGATGGCCTCGATGTAGAGATTCTGGATGCCGAACATGAAAGTATTCTCGAATACGACACCTCGATTTTCCTTGGGCTCGAGAAGCCATTCCGAGCGCAGACCACGCAGCGTCTCGAGCGAGCGTTTGTAGAATTCGAGGGCGACGTCGTGCCGCTGATGCAGGCCACCCTCCATGACGCCTCTCATGATCCAGGCCCTGAGAACGTTATAATGAAAGCGGGGAGCAGGAGAGGCAGGACACGAACCGGATCGTAAGTGAGATGGATCCACGAACGGAGTCCCATCCCTGGGCGCGCTGGCGTTCGAGGGCTTCCCGGATGATTACTTCGGGTCCGGCCTCAGGCCAGGGTCGGTAAACACTCATTTCAATGGCCACTTAAATTTTTTGAATCACGACTAAGAGCACATCGAATATAACCACTCACTTTGTTTATTGTAGCGGGAGATGAAATCTTCGTCGGCGATGTGCATGACACGCTCATCGCGCATTATGCCGTTGGTGAGGTCCACGATGGCCTAGACGCGAACAGGAGTCAAAAACGATTGAGCGTCTAACAGGAAGCCTCCCACGCCGACCATGCCCCGCATCTCGTTTGTGGCGGGGTCTACACTAAGCTGCTTCATTTTGTTAATACCAGCCATAAACTCCTGGAAAATAATGATCAGGGGCATGTGAAGCAGAGAGTGAGGGACAAACCTCGTATGCTCCGTGGATAACCCAAGCCTAGGAAAGGTTGTTCAGCTACCCAGAACGTGGCAACGGTGTGCATGTCCAGCGGGACCTACACTACTGGTAAGTTTGGCAGGTCCTTGGACCCTCAGACTCGGTAGCATGGCAGCAGCTAGGTCCCAAGGCATGCGGCCTCCACCTCGGATTATAATGACCTGTTCGCCCACGATTGACGTGTTGTTCATCTTGTTCACGCCAGCGGTCGCAGCTTCCAGACCCGCCTGGTACTGCGACTTCTGTGTCTGCTCAGCAAGCTTGAGATTGGACTGAGGGAGCGCGTCTAGCGCGCGCTTCCAGTGCTCTTGGCTCTCGGGATAGTTCCCCAGGGCCTGGGTTCCCAATGAGCATAGAGTTCGAATGGACGCGATAGTTAGACACACATCCTTTGCTGCTGCCAGCCTGGCCCATGCTTTTGCATACGTTGGATCAAGCTCCGTTGCCTGAGGTCGAATTGAGTCGACACATAAAAGTCGTCCGAAATAAGTGATCAACAAACCCTTTTGGCATCGTCGCAAGAGTCCATGTACCTATCCACGCAATTAGAAAGATTACATCTAGATTGTCTGACCTACGGACCTTTTCAAAGACAATCGACACGCAGCGCGATTTGCATACACAACCGCTAAGCCTTTGGGATCCGCGGCCTCGTCGCCAACTTGGATAGCCTCGGTATACTTTTTTCCCGCCGCCTCGAACTTTTTTGCAACGAATAGCGCATTACCTTGAGCCTTCAGCTCGGTGGACGATGACATGTTGACAACAAAGAAAATGTTTCCTTGTTTAGTTTTGTTTAGGCTCTTGCACCACACGTGCTCATTCCCACGGTTCGACTAAGAGCAAATTCAGCTTCCCCCAAGTTTGGATACAGAAGGTCGGCTATATCTGCTTTTCCCGGCAATTTTGAGTCAATTTCCGTCTATAGATTGCATTCCTTCCCCAAAACCGAAGGGAAAATCCTCAATTCGAATCGGTGTCATGGACATTCAAGTTGGAGGTCCATTCGGGTAAAGAGGATCGCGGTCGTACACATAAAAATGCCAAGGATGATAACCAGCATTGATGTAGGCAGATCTACGACTGATGCGTCTAGCAGTGCAAGATTACTTTGCCTCTGTCATGACTCATGCCTTGCGTCGGCACTGTCCGGGCGGAGTTTCAAAGCCACTCCTACTTTTGTTTTTGAGCGACGGCGACGTTGGTATAGTTGGGCATCATTGGGCCTCGTTATTATCGTCAGAACCTGGGCCTGAATTGCTGCCGTCCCCCAGTGCTTACCAGTATACGCGGTGATCGCATGCCGTGTTTGATAGAAATCCATCTCTAATTAGTAACATGCATTGAAATTACGGATCTAACACGGATTACAGACTGAGGCTGTAGCTGACTGTATGATAATGTAGCGTGCAAGCCCGGTACAATCGTCGATAGACGCTTCCCCACCACTCCCACCACTGGATGTCTTCTGCCCCGAACCAGGCTGAGCTGGAAGCCGAACTGCTGCAGCTCATTGCTGATACCCAGACAACGAACTATCTTGTAGGTTCGTCCGGCGACGACGAAAGCGTGGCTGTCTAATAGCCTGACTAAATCTGTCGTAGTGGCTTCTTTGACCCTTGCTGTGTATGGCATATGCTCTCAGCGACCGTGTCTTCTGCATAATGAAACGTCTCCGCGTTTGACAGGGTCGAGCATGTATCCACCTTCAGAGATGAGGTCCGTTCTTCCGAAGCTAGATTACAGTGGATCTCGAAAGCTTCGAATCAGATGCGGTTTATTTGGAAAGGCCCACTGCGTATTTCGAATGCAATTTATGTGAGTGTTCACGACCCGGACCGATACCTTTAATTGAGCCTCGGCCATTCAAATCTCCAATAAAGATCTGGGTGAGGACAGGTTCAACAGCAATGAAGTCCATTATTCATCTATGGGACATAGATGCGATATTGCGCTCTCGTGACTCTGGTGTGAGTCCTCTCACTCAATTAACGAACAACGCATTGATTCCTTCTGCGCGACTAGTGTGTATTCGACCTGTGGGTTCAGCCCTCTTGTTATCAGCAATGCATGAATCACGAGCCGTTCTTACTCGCAGTCATGTTACGTGAAATCAAATCAGACCGCGTAAGGTTTGCGGAGAGATTATGGATATGTGCTCACTCTCTTTCGAATTTCAGACGTGAGTGAATTGGGGATCCACTTTCAATTTTTTTTCTTTTGCAACGCATCTAGTTGTCAATCCTTTCTTTTCGTACGTTTGGGTTGTTGGGTTGTTGGATGAAGCCTGAGGAACAGCTGACCGTGCAAACAGGCGGAGGCCGTTACATCGTCTCTCATTGTGGTAACCGCTGATGTCGTTCTCGTCTTGCGGTGAGTGAATGGGGGCGAATATCAAGTACCCATCTAATTGTCATTTCCCAGCGTGTGGGTTTTGTACGGGAAACCGCGTATAATGCTATATTTCTTGCTTCCTTTGGTGACAGGTGAATTTGGTGTTTACCTCCGGATATGCTTATTTAGTCATGACCAGTGGAAATCATCACCATGTGAGCTAGTGCAAGACTTGGAATCAGATTTTGCCACTATCCTTACCGTACTCGTGGCTAGGATAACCGTTGGTGTATTAACCATTCTCCCGCTGAGAGGTGACTATGGATCTCTTTGTCTTTCTCTTCATAACATAGTAACGTTCCCAGATTTCTTCCACATAGGGTAAGCGGATTTCATAATTCCTACGGACATTGGTTGACTTTGCGCAAGCCCGGCAATCCTCGGATGCTACTCTTTGAGTCAGCCACAAATATTTTTGAACGACAAGAGACTCATCGTGTCTCATACAGGTGTCCCTCGCTACTTCACATTCTACGCAGTTCCTCTTGTTGCGACGGTGACTCAATTCCCGCACTGTCTTGGAGATTTAGTTCTGACATTGTGTCCGCACAGTCCTTTACCATGTTTCTTATGACCTTGTACAAATGCGGCCACACGCTATTAGCCAACAGGGGCGCTCCCATGCCGATTATAAAATTATTCCTGAGAGATGGAGTCTTCTGGTTCCTGGCTATCTTCGGTATGAAATAGATGGATCCCCGCACGCAATTTTAACGTCATCCCGTCGTATGCAGCCATCTCTTTCGCGGAACTCCTTGTGTGGGCGCGTGGTCGGCCGGGGCTCGCGCAAGCCACAGTTGCGTGAGTACCCTCATGATCCACGCATTACATCCTGACCATTACCTCACAGTCCCGCCACAGTGTGCGTTTCTTAGGCTGCTTTTTCTTTTTCAATATTCATTGCACGTGATCCAGGTTGAATTCTGCGATCGGCACACGAATCCTGCTCAATCTTAAGCGCATCGCCGCCGTGGACACGATACAAAATAGCACTGACATACCGACGATGGAGCTCGGTACTATAACAACCATTGGCAGGGCGCCGGATGCCTCGAGCCGGCCATGGTTCCTGCGGTCAGAAGATACAACGGATGTGTAGGGCGTGTTGTTGGATAAGGAATAACTCGCACCCATGAAGGAGGAGGAGAAAGAGGAGGATGTATTACTGCGGAGGTCGCAATCAGAAACAAGGAGGTGCCCTACATATACGGCGTCTGATGTATGTTACAGCCGCTAACGGCCGAGTTCCCTAGCTTCGAGAATCAAAAAAAAAACAGATATGGTTGAAACGAGCCAAAAAAAAGGTGTCGATTCTCAAAACTTGACAGCTCCTGTATTGTCTACAGCCTGAAAGTAGCGTCATTATGGACTCGATGGAGGAGTACAATCGTGGATAAGTACTGTAGCTTGACTGTGTTCGGTTGACATGATCATATTTCACGCCTCCATTTTGACATCCACATCCCCCGTATACGCGCTGGCGAAATGCGGACTAGCCTCGAACGCTTTTCCCTCCTGCTCGGCGCGGACGAACACCTCGCACTCGACGCGGCTCTTGTCGACGTCGACCAGCCAGAGGAAGACCGTGCTCACCATGCCTCTGCGCACCAATTCAGCGGAAGAAAAGGAATTTAGGAGGACAACCCACAGCCCGAAGAGGAACGCGAACGGCATGTTGTCGTTGTTGTCCGCGGCGGTGATGATGGCGCTCGACACGAACGGGCCGATGAAGGCGGAGGTCTTGCCGATCTGCGGCCAAGTGAGCACAAGGGACAATGTAAAAGACGGCCATACCACAGAGAAGAGAGCGAAGAACAGGAACCTGGGGTCGTCGGCTCAGAGACTCGCTCGGAAGCAAAAGAGTACGCACATCTGCGGTAACGGCGACACTTCGCTGATCATGGTCTGGCTGTATGCGTACCATGGGCATACCATCAACCCGTAGAATGCCTGGTACAGCCTGTAGAAAAGATTCAAGACTCGAGTTCGCTCGAATTAAGATTACCGACCAAATTTCCCAGACGTGCTTAAACCCAAACTTATCCGTGTGGACTCCGATGAGGCCCCATATGGTTAGAATCTGGATAGAATGAGTGCGGAGGACGAGAGAAAAATTAGAAACTCGCAATGATCCAAAAGACATTGAAAGAGAGCATCTGTTGCGGTTGAGAAAATTCAAACACCAACGACACTGGCACTCACCGCCTTCGTGCTAATTTTAAAGCGCTTCTGGACGAGCCAGAAAACGTATATCCCCAGTCCCTGCGCCACAATCCCAACGATCAACAGCAGCGTTAACTGGAGAGTCGAATAGGCTACGACACTATTTTGCAGTGTGCCAATCACCGTCACCGTGGTGTTCAGGACGTCTCCCCTGGGTGACGATCAGCGTGTAGTCGTGTTTGCAGGTTGATACCAGTTAATACAGACATGAGGAAATAGAAGATCAGATACAAGAACGTTTGCTTGAGCCGGAGACATTCTTTGAAAGCAACGTAGGTTTGCTTGAACCCAATCGTCAGGAGCGATGTCCCTGGCGGCAGGTTCAGGCCGGGACGGCGTTTCTCCAGCAAGAACCACGGGATGGCACACAGCAGCCAGACGGCGCCGGAGAACGCGATGAGGACGCTGAAAGCCTTTGTGTTGTTTTCCGTGCTGTCGTCGGATTTGACGCCCTTGAGGATGCCGACCATAATGGCGAGCACAACGATCTCGCCAAGGGAGCTGATCGTGAAGGATATGTTGGAGATGCGATTCCGGGAGAGCGAAGTGAGGGTGGTGTGCTCCGCAAGGCTGCGCATCGCGGTTCGCGTGTGAGTGGTGGGAGAAGTAAGGAGGGACTGACGACTTCTGTCCAGACTTGACTTCGGTGAGCGACTCTTTTACCTCCGGGAGATCGCGCGCGAGTCCGGGGAATGCCGCCGTCCAGAACGTTAAAGAGCACTGGTAGGTGATCACTACTAGAGTGTCAGGAATGTTTCTGGTGGATTATAATACTTACACCCAAGGATGTACAGCGCCACACCCGAGCGCCATTGCGCTGGATCTTCGACTCCGAGCCAGGCGAACGAAACAGCAACGGCAAGAATGGTGAAAAAAATGGTTATATTGGGCCGGGAGGTTCCATAATCAGCCCAGGCACCAATGGCCAGCAACAATACGGCCTGGATGGCAAAGGAAATCCCATTTGCTGTTGCGGTGATAAGTCGCGCGGTAAGGAACGAAAAAGTCAACAAACTCATGAGGACGATGGAATTGACTGTGCATCGTGAATCTATGAGAAAAAAATGGAAAATCAAGCCACGCACTGTCACGAACGCGGCCAAGATAAGGAAGAACACAGCCGTTTGCTCCGCAGGGTGCAGTGAACGGAGGTTGCGTAGGATCATAGCCGGCCAAAAATAAGAGATTTTGGAACTGGGAAGGCCCAAAATTGAATCTCCAAAGTCTGGTCAGCTCTCGACACCTTGAGAAAGATAACAACGCTACCCAGATAAGCCATTGTTGCCGATATAGTACAGGTAATATGCCCACAGCTCCGGGCGCGTTGTAGTCCATCGACTCGAGTCAGTCTGGACGGGGGATTCGACTACCAGCTCTGATTTCTTGTCCTCGTTCTCCACAGACATGATAAAGCAGAAGAGAAAAGGGTGTCATCGAGTTCGATTTAAAAATAAAATAAATCGGAGTAGAGATGGGAAGCACGTGGGCGCGGGTGCACACGGCTTCGCTTTCGCCATCAACGACGTCCAGCTCATATCACTTAGAGGTTGCGGCCGGCGCATACACGGGATGTATAGTAGGCTGCCCGTATCTAGGCTGGCATCTAGCGCTCCGAGGGGCGCTTTTCGCGTTGTAAGAAGGGTCAGTTCCAGCCGAGATTCCAAAATTTTGTTTTCTAAACGAAACGAATTTCAAGCGTTTGGCCACTGAACCTCCAGCCGCTACTCCTCTGCCGAAGAAGAAGAGACATGTTGTGCGCACAATTGTGTTGTCTACGACGGCGCTGGTCGGGACCTTCTACATTGGCAGCACTTTCGCGGCATTCCACAACGAGACATACTATGACTTCTTCACAGAGTACGTCCCTCTCGGATACTCAATGCTCTCCTACGCGGAAGGCCAGCATTGGGATACTATGACCGTTGCGTCTGTGGTGGAATCGTCAAAGAAGACCGTCGAATCCACGCAACGCTACGTCACCGACAAAATCAGCGGCTCACCACGGACGGCAAACGAGGCCGTGGAAAGCGCGAAGCAGACCAAGGATGCCGCCGTAAAAGTCTTCCAGGACTCCAAAGACCGCGCCAACGCTGCTGCGGCCCGGATAAAGACGGAAATAAAAAGAGACACATCCGGCGCGACGGCGATTGTAAAGCACCAGTCGGAACAGTTCTCCCGTGAGGTTAAAGCACTCATACGGGAGGCTGAGGCTGCACTGGCTAAGGGGATCGACGCGGCTGGACTTGCCACCACTTCCGAGGTCGCTGCACCACCTGTGCCTCAAAATGATGCATCGCCAACAGACGCTGCCGGGTCCAGTGTCTACCACGCTCCTTTGCCCCTCGGGCATGAACCTCCTCCAGGGTTTTCTCGGCCTCCACCATCAAAGAAACCTGAACCAAGTCCGGCGGAAACCCCGCGACTCCCCCTTCTCTCCCCCGCGCTGTCCTCTCTCAGCTCTTCCGAACCCATCATCGCCCACCTTGCAGGAACGATCGACGATCTTACGGCCTATATAGAGTCGAACCCCGCCGCGACCGCTCAAGCCGCATCGGTCCTCGAAACCGCCAAATCGGACTTAACGGCTCTGGCCACTCACATCGAGAAAGTCCGAGAGGATGAAAGGTCCGAACTGGAATCGAAGCTGGACGATCAGACTAGGGAATATACACTGAAGCTGATGGAGCTGGAGATGGAGGCGCAGGATAAGCTCGATGGTCAGGAGCAGGAGTTTAGGCGATACTTTGATGAGGAGCGGGTCAGACTGACACAGGCTTACCGGGAAAAGCTTGAGAATGAGCTGCGGACGCAGACGGAGCTCATCAACGAGAGGTCGTACCAATCTCCGCCACATCCTACAGGAAACTGACAAACATCATTCAGACTCAAGGAGGAGGTTATAGCACAGGGGATCGAGCTCCAGCGCCGATGGATCCGTGAAGTCAAGGTCCGCGTCGAGGAAGAGCGCGGTGGGCGATTAGCCAAAATCGACGAGCTATCGGCCAACCTCAAACGGCTCGAACGCGTCGCGCTCGACAACTCGACTTACCTGGACGAGAATATCCGCATTCACGCGCTCTGGTCCGCCCTTCGCGCGCTCTCCTCTTCCGCTTTAGCCTCGCCTGTCCGCAAGCCCTTTCGCGAGGAGCTCCGGGTCCTGCGCCACATGTCGGCCGCGCGCGACGACCCCGTCGCTGCCGCCGTCCTCGACTCCCTCGAGGGCTCCGACGTCCCCGACGTTGGTGTCGAGCCGTTTGCCGATCTCGCGACGTGGTTTGCAAGCGAGGTCGCGCCGAAGGTCTCTCACGTCGCGCTCGTACCAGACCAGAACGCCGGCCTTCTCTCGCATCTTGCCAGCCGAGCATTCGCGGGGCTGCAGTTCAAGCGCCACGGGCTCGTGAGCGGCGACGACGTACTGAGCGTGCTGGCGCGGGCAGAGCACTACCTCAACGAGAAGGACCTGGACGGTGCTGCGCGCGAGCTCAACCAGCTGAAGGGGAGCGCAAAATTGCTTTTGCACGACTGGTTAGAGGCTGCAAGGCGGCGGCTGGAAGTGCAGCAGGCACTAGAGGTGCGCAGACTTGTTTGTCTCATGGATACGCGCTCATCATATTTGCAGGTTGTGCAAACTCAGGCGACCTTGGCGTCCTTATTGGTAGTGTAGCTGGTGCAACATATAACCTAATAGAATTCAAAACACATCCATCAGCCAGACGGATTCACAGCACATTCGCATATCACTTGGGCGCGTCTTACGACCGTCTGCCTTGAGATTGAGCGCCAGTAGGGGAAATATAAATGAAGGGCAGACGTACATGTATGTTATCCAGCCCGACTTTGACGAGCCCCGGAAACATCGTGCAGCCCACTCTATCAACCTCGCCCCTCTCGTTCTTGAGACATCGCTTGACCAGCTCGATTTGCTGAGGATACAGCGTGCTGCCGAGCTCGGGCACAAACGCACGATAGAACGCGTCGCCCGAGCCGGATGTCCCGTGAAGCATTCGCGAAAAGTGGTACGCGGAATCGAGGACACCGGAGGGTAGCACGCTGTCGAGGAGGCTGGTGATGTGTGGGATCTGTTCTGTCAGGATGCTGTAGGCCATGTCCGGCGTGCACGTCTCGACTGCAGCAGAAAAGGTCTGCCGTCGCCATACGGACGCGACCGTCGGGTCTCCTGAAAAGACAGGAGAGAATCAATAACGGAAGTGAGGAGGATGAAGGACACTTGCGGGCGAAGATATGCTCGTGGATACGAGTAAGCTGGATATTGGCCTCTTTCGAGTTGGTCACAATTAGACAATTTATGAAGCCTTCTGAGATCGTCTCGGCCAATGCATGTCGCAAGAGGCACTGCACCTGGATTCAGAGTTCACCTCTGCTTCCCAATTTGCCAAGGATGTGATGAATGCTGACCTGCATTGACGTTCCGCTGAAATTGGAAGCATATTCAGGGCCGTTCACGATGTCGTTCAGCGTAGCTTCGCAGATCAAGTGCAGAGGAGCAGGAGGCTGTCGTATAATTTCCGATGCCCAGCGATTGATCAGCTTGTCCAGCTGGGAAGCTCCGTTCTATATTTCGTTTAGCCCGACGTCTGACAATGCCGTTGTACTGAACCTTGATTGAAAAGTCGTCAACGGAGTTCCCCCCCGGCATTTTGAGGCCTGGCCCTCCTTCCAAAAGTTCGATTCGTGCTCTGAGTTGAGCCACCTGTTGCTCCTGCTCTTCGAGCTGCACACGCTGCTCCTCCACTTTCTCATGAGCTATTCGGAAGTTGGTGAGCACGTATTTATACTGATCTGTGTCTTCGACGGCAAGATTGGAGCGGCGAGACATTTATTTCCGCCGACTAGGACGAAGGAGAGAGAGACCAGACAGAGAGAGCCACTAGGCGCCGACATTTTGAGGAGCTCGAAGATGAGAACACCTGGAGATTCGGTCCGACTGCCGGGAGCACCGCCACATCGGCGTTCAACCTTCGCCGTCAACTCGGCCGCGAACTGATAAGGGGAGACATTCATAAGCACCCGACTCGGAAAGCAACCATAACCCCTCATTCTCGCAATCTTGGGCCTTGCAACGTTGAACGACTACCTCACGCGAAAACTCGGCTTGGGGAGAGCAGCTTAAACCATGCCCATTGCACCACCCATCAACTTCCCCGCTTGGTTGAAGGAGAAAGCACATCTCCTCCAACCGCCAGTCAATAATTTCTGTCTGTATCAAGGTAAAGACTTTGTCGTGATGGCTGTCGGGGGCCCGAACGAGAGGAACGACTATCATCTCAATGAAACCGAGGTCTGATAAAATTTTCCCCTCCCACTTATTCCACCTATTTCAATTTTGTTGCAGGAATGGTTCTATCAGTACAAAGGTGGAATGCTACTTCGCACCGTAGATGATGGTGCCTTCCGGGACATCAGGATTGAAGAAGGAGAGATGTTTTTGTTGCCTGGTCCGCGGCTCCCACAATCCTTGCCGTTCTCAACCGTAAATGTCTTTTGTAGCCAATACCCCGCACAACCCCGTCCGCTTTGCAGACACTGTTGGAATAGTGATGGAACGCGTTCGTCCCGAAGGGTCATTTGGTTCGTTATTCGTTTTCTTCTGTGGTTGTGGTTCAACGCTCTCAGATCACTTGCGCTGGTATTGCCCCTCGGACCTGCACAAAGAACCAACCATTATCTACGAGGAGACGTTCCATGTAACGGACCTCGGGACGCAGTTGAAGCCCGTGATACAGCGATGGCAGGAGGATACAAAGCTCAGGACCTGTAAAGTGTGTGGACTTATAGCGGAACCAAAGTGAAGATTATGGGAGGCGCAAATGGATTCGACGTTGACTATATTCCAGCTTATCAATAAATTTTCTTTTCGATGAACCAGGACCGAAAACCGGGATCCCCGAAGCCTCCCAAGTTGAACCAACTTCTTCCCTTGACTGTTCCTGGCGCGTCCATGCAATAAACTTCATGGGCTATAAATCTCAGAAATATGGGCTTTTCAGCGGTCAGAATCGTCTAGATCTAAATCCCTGTGGAGGTCGAGTCGACTCTCGATCGAGGGCCGACTCGAGGCTCAAACGGCGGAACCTGCCGGAACGGTAACCGACGAGTCCGATCAAACCAATCACCGCCTCGCCCGGAACGCGTTTATGTTTTTTTTTATCTTTGCAAATCTGAACCTCCCTCTGTGGAAGGTCCTCGAAGTATACAGCTTCCTTTGCCGAGGCGCTTTACATGCTTATAAGGTTCCAATCCCAGCCGCGAGTATCACCAATTTAAATTCATTGACATATGGTTACGGTCTCCGTGTTTTTGGCGGTGTGCATCGCTTCCGACGGCGATCTAATCTGGATCCATATGCGGTCTTTTGAAGCCGTGCCCACCAACCTTGTCCCACGCGCCCACGTCTCTTGCTGCGAATGCGGCCAATCCACCTTTACTACGCGCTCCAATGCCTTCCAGCGGCTTGGGCTTCCATCACGGTCTACAACCAGGAGCCTTTCGGGGACACTTTGAAGACGATGTCGTCGGCATCGAACTCAGCTGCTGCCGCGACTTATACCGGAGCAGCAGCGTACGACCCCACCGTCTTGGTCGCTCCCCCAGTTCCCAACCCTGCTCCTCCTACCAACTTCTTCCAGCAACTGAGTAGCGCGCCCGTGCCTGGTCTTTCAATACCGCAAGCTGGATATTTCTTTGGCTTCTCGGTGGAGTTTTCCGTAATCAATCAAGTCAGTGAGTAAACCGCCTGCATGCAACCGGAATATACGACTAATATCTGGATCAAGTGGGATCCAATAGGTTTTTCAAGCCTACTATGGAATACACCGCATAGCTCATCGATGCTTTTCCCAGTACCCGTTTACAAGTTCCGTTCCTGAACCTGATTTCGAACGTGCAAGCTCGGGGAGGCTCTGTTCGTGTGCGAGTAGGAGGAAACACACAAGACAGCGCGACCTTGTTCTCCAGCTTACCCGACGGGAAAATGATGGAAAAAGAGGCGCAAAACACGACCGATGCCGTTCGTTCTCTGTCCTTTTCCACTTGATAAACTCTTAGGCTCCCTATCCACCTCATAGACACATACTCCTGCGTTGCTGTATACCACCGACGCTCTTTACATGCTTGCCAATATCTCTGCGCTGGTAAATGTCGAGTGGTATCTCGGTGAGAAGCATCCATTATTATGTATACCTGAGACTAACGTCCGTCCAGGCATTCCTCTGAACGACACATCGAATCTGCGATTGGGAATCGCGGAAGCTGGAGAGGCTATTTTGGGCAACAGGCTCCTAGGATTTCAGGCAAGCCGGCTTCCCATGAGTGGGGGCGATATATTCTGAAGTCCTTTGGTCCAGGTTGGCAACGAGCCTGATCAATATTCCATGTGGGTGTTTTCTCTTGCGTTTCTTGTGTGTCGGAAATCTCATGCAATGTAGACATGGCCACCGTCCAGCGGACTACGGCCCCGCCAACTTCTCATCAGACTTTGGGATCGTAGACGCCGCTCTCCGGGCTGATCCCAAGGTTTCCGTTGTCAACAACAAACTCATTGGCCCGAGTCTCTCAGGTCCGTCATCAATCGTATTTTGTCGTGTGTCTTGCCAATGGTATCTTCGTCCCTTAGGTGTATGGCAACCCGAAGAAGTGTGGGACGTAGATTTTATACCTGATCACCTGCAAAGTCTGTTCGAGCTTTCAATGTCCTTGTTCGTCGCATTCAACCACATTTCACTGTTCCATGGATAACACTCTTCAGTTACCCGAATAACAACTGCGCGGCGGAGTTTGGAGGCCCTAACGCGACGGGTGCTATAGATCCCCAGACAATCTTTTCGAGCTACCTAGATCATACCGCAGGCCAGAAGATAGCAGCGAACTATATCAGCAGGTGAGAGTTGCATGTTCAACTGTGGGATGTTTTAACCGACTTGAATCCTACCCAGCACCGCCCTCGCCCAAACCTACAATCTGCCCTTCCTGATGATCGAGACCAACACCGCTTCTTGTGGCGGGTTTGCCGGCGTGAGCAACTCCTTCGGGAGCGCTCTCTGGGCCTTGGACTACGGTCTGCAATTGGCATATAGTAATTTTACGACTGCACTGCTGCATGTCGGAGGGGAAGGTGTATACTATAACGTGCGTTTAACTTGTTCGTTACTTCTGGGTTAACCTGACTTCATTCTTTCAGCCTTTTACGCGTATGTTCAAGCTCATTTAACGTAATTTCTCCCGGCTTAATCTTGTCTCTAGCCCCCCCGACAAATCAGTCGAGCTTCAGAAGCTGGACCGTGGGACCGATCTATTATTCGGTGTTAGCAGGTTGGACTATTTTTTCTCGCTCTTAGATACAACTCTCATACATGAACTAGTTGCTGAGGCTTTCGGAACTTCCAATCAGTCTCGTATCATCGACCTCGAGATGAACGGCGGAAATATCTACACACCAGGATATGCCATATATGATGGAGGAGTTTTGGCGAGGCTTGCGCTATTTAATTATGTTACGGATCCTACCGGAGCGAGCGCCTATACAGTTTCCTTTGCCATCGGAGGCGGAACCACCGGTCAAGCAAACGGCACTCCTGTACAGGTCAAAGTCAAGTCAGTTAATCTCCGCCATTTTGTCTGTTCTTGGTTAAATGTTGTTGTTACTATGTTAGGTATCTAGTCGCGCCCTCGGTCTCTTCAAAAGACAATATTACATGGGCTGGCCAGGTAAATATCTAAACCCATCTTCCTTCCGAACCGAACTCATCTCGAGCGCCCCAGACGTTTGGCACTGCGTTCCAATCCGATGGTCGTCCGACAGGAATTGAACAAATCCAGACCGTGACATGCAACTCGGACAATACGTGCAACATAACGGTTCCGGCACCCGGCTTCGCACTGGTTTTCTTGGCGGACGTTTCTACCGACGCAGAGTCGTACACGGAGGTAAAGACCTTTCCTACCACCGCATTGACGAAGACGGCCAACACGGCAACGATAAACCCTTCGGTATTGGCCACGTCTAATGGCCAGGCCGGAGCGAATTTCATGGACGCTGAGACGAGTGCGGGTAAAAAACCTAACGGAGCGACTCAATTTTTACCTCATCTAACTGTCGTACTTTGCGTTGCGCTCGGCTTTGCCTCGGTAATGTGGGGGACAATTGTTTGACGGAGATGGACTCTTGGTGAACATGGGACGATCATAATCGCATAATTATACTACACACATGTAATGCAGTACTCAGAGTCGCACCTTGCTTGGTGTTTCAATTAAACGTGAGTATTACGCGTCTTCACGTGGTGTGACGAGACGCGCAGCGGGATGCCATTCAACCACCACCACAACTCCATCTATTACTGGTGTCAAGCTGCATTGCGATCAGAGACTTTGGGTTTCGCCTTAATTCCGTCCATTCACCACTATGCCCGATTGTTTCGTACTACAAGCAGTGGTGCCACCGCATTATCGACTGGTAGCCTTATCACCCCTAGATTAAACGGCGCTATTACAGCGCGGCATGGGCGCACCCGGCTGAGGGCGTCCGGATAAGAGGCGCAGCAGCTACGCGATTCTCTCGTTGCCCCACCTCTTCTTTGTCGAATGGTTTCGACATTCCTGCGACTTGCTGGAAGTCTTTGCTGCCTCACTTTTGTCCGGGGTTCAATCACCGTCTACAGCCAGGAACCATTTGAGGGAACGGCAACAGGTACGGCCAATGTGGCCTCCTACACGGGCGCAGCTGCATACGACCTGACCGTTCTGGTCCCTCCTCCCATTCCCAACCCGCTTCCTCCCATGGAATTCTCTCAGCAACTGAGCAACGCTCCTCCTTCTGGCGTCTCTATCCCTCAATCAGGTTACTTCTACGGATTCTCGATCGAGTTCTCCGTCATTAATCAAATACGTGCGTCGTTCCCTCGGTCATCTATAGCCGTTCGGAAATTGATTATGTGGTGAAGTGGGAGTCAATGGGTGGGTTCCTCGGTGATTTGCATACTTAATAGTTTAATTCACGTCATGCAGATCGTTTTTGCAGGTTCCCTTTCTGAACCTCATGTCTATTCTTCAAGCTCGCGGTGGCTCAGTGCGCGTCCGAATAGGAGGAAATACTCAAGAGACTGCAACGATGGTACAGAACCTTCCGGGCGGAAAGATGATGGCGAAGGGGGTCCTGAGCGACAATCCGGTATGTTTCTTTTATCTGTCTGTCGCGTTCCTCTCCTCTTATTCTGGTATCCAGATGCAAATGTCGACTCCGTCGCTTTTTTATACACCCGAAGTGGTGTATATGCTCGGAAATATTTCTTCTCTCGTGAACGTGCAATGGTACTTGGGTGGGTAGTTCCGAAGACCAAATCTCCTTTATATCTGTCCTAATCCACTCGCAGGGATCCCATTGAACGACACGGAACACCTCCGACTGCAAATCGCCGAGGTAGCGGAAGTGGTTCTTGGAGATAGACTTCTCGGCTTTCAGGTCGGTAATGAGCCTGATCAATATGGAATGTCAGCCTTGCTTTCATTTCTTTCTGGACGTATTTAAGCATCTCATTTTCAGACACGGCCTTCGTCCAATAACGTACAATGCCTCCGATTATTTTAACGATTTTGGCGTGGTGGATGCGGCATTACGGGCGGACCCACATATATCTTCAGTGAACCGGACGCTCATCGGCCCCAGCATATCTGGGGATTGGAAGCTAGAAACCGTCTGGAATACAGGATTCCTCGATACGTATGCGGACAGCCTCGCGGCGTTGTCGGTGGAATAGTACGCATCATTATTTTCCCACGGTTGAACCTTCACTCAACATTGTCCTCAAAGTTACCCAGAGAACAATTGTGCAAAAGTTCTGAATACCTCGGGAGCAATCGTCGATCCTCAGCAAATATTCTACACGTATTTGAACCATAGCGCTGCCCAGACTATAGTGAAAAAGTACATCAACAGGTACGATCCATTAACCACATCTCCAAACTCTCCTGACTGTGTCAATATAGCACTATGATAGCACAATCCTACAATTTACCGTTCGCTATGCTTGAGACCAATACCGCTTCATGCGGTGGCTTCGCTGGAGTGAGCGATTCCTTTGGAAGCGCTTTATGGGCTCTGGATTATGGCCTGCAAATGGCGTACAGTAACTTTTCAACGGCGTTACTGTATGTTTCTGATGTGAATTTCAAATCTCAACTTACGTCTTCCTTAGGCACGTCGGAGGCGAAGACGTTTATTATAACGTATGTCAACTTACCATTTCATCAGGATAGACTCTTTAACTTGTGGCCCACCGAAGCCATTCACCCGTACGTGTCATCTCATTCGGTCCACCTATCTGCCAATGAATCCAAATCTGCACCAACCAGCCCCGCCCACAAATCAGTCAACTTACCACAGTTGGACGATTGGGCCGGTCTTCTATTCTGCTGTCGTAGGTGGGCCGCGAAAATGCTGCTGTTTCCCATACTTACACAAGGCTCAAGTGGCCGAAGCGTTTGGAAAATCCAACAACTCGCGTATCATCGACCTGCAAATGAACAACGGCAGCATCTACACGCCAGGCTACGCCATCTACGATAACAACGGTTTATCGCGCTTGGCTTTGATCAATTTTATAACGGATCCCACGGGCGCTAGCGATTATACCACAGAGGTTTCAGTGGTTGGCGAAGATGGGTTGAGCGGGACACCTATGCAGGTGAAAGTCAAGTGTGTCGTGTTCCTGATTTCTTGATCGAGGCTCAGCGTAAGTTTTCAGGTATCTTGTCGCCCCTTCTGTTAGCAGCAAGCAGAATATAACTTGGGCAGGCCAAGTACGTGCTTCAGAGCCGGACGATAATGGCTCAAACTGATTTTGACCCGGCAGACCTTCGGTTCAAATTTCGCGTCCGACGGGCGGTTGACTGGAACCCTCGATGTCCAAACAATACCCTGCAACACATCAACGAGCACCTGCAAGATTCGAGTTCCGGCTCCAGGTGTCGCGCTGGTCTTTCTAGAACAAACCGCGGAGGAGGCGATTGACGACACAACCCCGGTAACGTGGTCGACGACAGCACTTACCAAGCCTATAAACACACTCAGCGTGAATCCCAGCGCGTTGGCCGCGTCGAATGGACATATGGGGATGGATGAACGCCCGGGAAGTACCAGTCCTTTGCGGAGGCCAAACAACAAAAGCAGTGCATCCGGCCGAATAGAGGGTATATCAGGAGCAGTCTTACTGGCTGCGTGTGTTGGGACTATAATATTTGGATACACCGTCTAGGTAGGTAGGTAGGTATATTCCGGCGCGATCCCGTTAAGAGTTTGAATTATGATCGACTAATAGATTCTCGACAATTTAGCGTAGTTACTCCTGCACAATTTTGACACCGTATTCCTCCGCCCCTCAAGTGCGTTGCCCTGAAATATTCGATGTTCAGATATTAGCGTCGCCAGGCATAAAAAATTCATAGAGTCTGGAGCCAGACTAGGCCAGACTGCCCCGAGAAACACGGAACAATACGGTCCCCACTGGCATTTCCAAAAATAAATATGACGTCAATGTGTCACTTTTCTGATCTGTGACCCTGATTTGTTCTCACGGGGTCGGCGGGTCTTTCTCGACGATCTCTCTCGTGCTCCCCATGAAGGCGGATTCTATCCTGCCCGTTCATCGGCCAGAGAGGCAGCTCGCATTCAACAAAAAAGTCGAGCACGCTTCAAGACCGGGCAGCCACCATCTTCCTCTAAGTCCGTGTTCTCCGATTTTCTCCTTTAAAAAAGTTAAACTCAAAACCGGGGTTAGTTGGTCGCGCCAAGGAGAGTCCTATCGGCGAGTATCTGCGGAAAGTATGGCGGGTGTGCACGACGACCCTCGATGGATCGCTCTCCGAGACCTTCAAGCTCGTCAGCAGCGACGACAGCGATGCCCGGACATCTGCAAGCGGAATGAGCAAGCCGACAGCCGTGGCGGGAGACAACGACTCGTTCCTCGATGC
This sequence comes from Mycena galericulata, assembly GCA_029289565.1. Lineage (NCBI taxonomy): Eukaryota > Fungi > Basidiomycota > Agaricomycetes > Agaricales > Mycenaceae > Mycena > Mycena galericulata. Next base: position 340,298 of record JARKIA010000091.1, read on the forward strand.
CATCGTCGTCGATGAACAACACCACGAGGAGAAGGCTCCCCCGTTGCATCAGTCCGACAGTTCCCAGCGATCGGGCCATGGCGGCAGCAACAGTACAGGTCTCATCAATATGCACAGACTCGACTTTAGCGGCCTCGCCGACGACAAGCACTACCAGGGCGGTTTCGTGTCGTGGATACGATACCGTGGCTGGCCCCAGGTCGTCGACTTTTTCGAGCCCAGGTTTCCGGAGCATGAGGAAGAGTTTCAAGTCCAGAGCTGGCATTCGAATAAAATGCTTGCCTTGTGAGTTTCTTCGTGTTTCACACACCCGATCTGACATTTTTCATCCAGCTCTGCGTCGCTTTGTGAGCCTCAAGTTAAATTTGGCCGCTCACGTTGACTTGATGCCTAGTTCTTATCCTCAACTGGGTCCTGTATCTCATCCTCAACAACGACAGCACAAAGCACACGCTGTATAACAAGGTTCTTTCCTCTCCGTTCTCATCAAATTACAACTAACCTGCTAGTAGATCGTCTATGTTAGTATATCCCACACGCCGCCGTTCTCAATTAACACAATAAATCCCAGTGGGGCTTCTTCGCGCTCGCCACCTTCCCCACGCCGTTCATGATCGCCTTCGACCTCCCGCGACGATCCCCGATACTCTTCCAGACGTGGTTCTGCGTCGCGGTGTGGTACTGCGCGTTTACGGAGCTCATAGGGATGAAGCTATGTGATTTCTTCACCGACAAGCACTGTTTCGGCAAGGTAGGTATCTTCTTCGTCTGGTTATCCGCCGTGCTGACGTCTTGAAGGACTTTCTGGCGATGAGTGCGTGTCGTCTACCGTGCATCGAGGCGTACTTGACATGGTCTCGCAGATTACTACGCGACGGGCTTCCCTGCGCTCATGATGTTCATCTGTTCCAAGCGGCTGTACAACGCTATCGCTCAAACGATCTTCTTCATCCTCACCTGCGTCCTCATCCTCCCTGTTCAAGGCATCTACGCGCGGAACGTCGTCAGCTTCGTGCGTAGTCCTGTCGCCGTCCATGTTGTTGCTGATAGTTCTTTCCAATAGTTCCTGTTTTCGGTCTTCATTCAAGGTCTCCACTATTCGATCGAGAATGTGCGTCGATCATGCTTGGAGACGGCTGGTGCTGATCGAAGCAGGCCAGGCGAAAGATGTTTCTGCTGGCGATCCAGCTCAAGCAGGCCTTCAAGGCGAAGCACAAGGCCCGGCTCGCCGAGTCCAAGGCGAGCTTCACCAAAAGGAGATTTGCCAACTACATCTTCCATGAAGTCAGGGTCCCGCTGAACAACGCAGGTCGGTCAACCGTGATGCCTCTGGTGGCTGACTTGAGCTGATACCAATAACACTCAGTCCTTGCTTTCCAACTCCTACAATCGGGGAACGCCTTCAAGGATGATTATGCCAAGAGCACCGAGATCTACGCATTGGAGCAGGGTTTGAAAATGATGAAGACGGCGAGTCTGATTTCCTCTCTGAGGATCCTCTTTGCTTACTGGAATAGTCCCCTAGGTTCTGAATGATGTTCTCGACTTTGAGAGCACGTATTATTCTTTTTATCTTTTGTCGATGCTAATTTTCTTTCCAGAAATGGATTCAGGACATTTCGAAACCATTGCCAGGGTAATATTAATATCCTTCAATCCCGTTTAGTTTCTAATCACCTTTTGCAGCCATTCCCCTTGCACCACTCGATACGCGCCATTCTCGATCAGGTCGAGGTGCTAACGGGGGCGCGGAACCTCGTTCTGGAGCGCGCGCTGGACGAGCGGATAGACAGCATCCCACGGCTCAGGACCAATGAGCCTGAAGGCCTCTGGGTGCTTGGGAGCGAGCTGCGATTACATCAGGTGCTCACGAACCTTGCGACGAACGCGGTCAAGTACACGCCGGAGGGGGGTGGCGTGGTCCGCATCTCGACGGAGTTTCTGGGGATCACGACGCGGGAGGAGCTGCCTGGCATCCCGCCGGATATCGAGCAGGACCCGGACAAGGACAAGGAGACGGGGCAGGATCCAGAGCCGAGTGGGGACACGACCGAAACCACGCGGGTTGGGGTCGGGGTGGCTCCGGAGAACAGCCCGATGATGTCGAGGAATGGGAGCGGCGTCCAGACGCAGTGTCTCACCTTCCGCCTGGAGGTCCAGGACAGCGGCCCTGGAAGTGAGTGCCTAATTGAGTGGTTGTTCGTGGCTAACGAGGTGCATTGTCAGTTAAACCCTCTGATCTCGTTGAGGACAGGCTTTTCCAGCCGTTCGTGCAGGTAAAGTACGTCGGTATACTCCGTTAACCGTGTTTGACACTGTTCGCAGACCACCGTGGGTCAGTCGAGTGGATCGGGTGAGCACGCTCCCATGGTTGCGCTGCGCGAATGAATACTTATGCAGCATCCAGGCACTGGTCTTGGCTTGGCCATCGTGAAGCAGATCGTCAGACTGAGCGGAGGGCGGCTGGTAGGTTAATTAACCGATATCCTTCAAACACTCGTCCTCAAAGGTCTTCAGGGTGTCACTTCACGCAGGGGTCAAGGGTCGAAGTTCTGGATCGAGCTTTCGTCAGTATTTTTTTTTCGCAACCAAGGGAGAAGAGAAACATCTAACGCCATACATGTATCAGGTATCCGATTGCCTCGCACGCTGAGATACAAGCAGCGCGGGAAGCCAATGCCTTCAATACGTCGCTGTCCCGACCTTATGCGGATCGCAGCAAGAACTCGGAGTACCTTCCTGGGCCCCTAATTTCGTCTACCCCACGGGTAACGGAGAAGTCTGCGATGGAGGCGCCAGCGCCGGTGTTGGGCGCCCCTGCGACGCCGCCAGCGGACCCACCCATGTCGCGCTCGCCCCTGCCGCCGCGGTATGAGAGTAATCCTGGGACACAGCCGCGGCGGACGTCGTCCCCCCAGTTACCGCCGGCGACACCGCTGACGCCACTTTCTACCGACGTGCCCACGTCCGATCCGCTCCTTGTGCTTGTCGTGGACGACGACGCCGTCACGCGTGTGCTGTCCTCCAAGTGCGCACGGCTTTTGTTGATGGCTGGCGTGTGCTGACGACGTGGTGATTTTTAGGTTATTGACGAAGCTCGGGTGCGTGGTGCATACCGCCAAGGACGGGCGGGAATGCGTCGATATGGTGCTGGGGAAGGATCCGTTTACGTACGACTTGATCTGCCTGGACAATTTCATGCCCGTCATGACGGGCGAGGAGGCGGTGAAGGAGATCCGGGCGAATAACCGAGCCGACTTTGTTGTGGGCTGCACAGGTCCGTCGCCCCGTCTTGTTACTTCCGGGTCGAAACTGATGTGATCCCAGGCAACGCGTTGACGGAGGACCAGGACAGCTACCGGGAAGCGGGAGCGGACGAGGTTATGGTCAAGCCTGTTATGATCCAGTGCGTGCTTTCGTTTTCACCCTCCCCTATATACAGAGGCTGAGCTGACGAAATACCCGTGCAGCGACTTTAAAAGATTGATTCAGCTCGCGCAGCAGCGGCGGATAGAGCGGCGAGCGCGCGCGCAGCAATGATGATTGATACCCCGGGTCTGGCGACTCTAGGAGCGCCGCCCGCATTGACGTTGATTTGTGGTGGGCGGTGACCACACACGACTAGTTTCCGCATCTATCCGCATCTATCCCCCTCACCCCCCCCGCAGTCCTAAAAGCTCACACTCGCTAACCCTAACCCATCCACGCACGCACCTACCGCATTCATACCGCATTTACGCATTATATATTTTATAAGTACTGGGCCTTTAGCTTTTAGGGATTCTCTTTTGTACGGATAGTAATTTGACTGTAACGATGTAGCATACACGCCGTGGCTTCGATACATTGTCTTTTTCACATTTCATGTATTTAGGCAATTATTTCTTTTGTGTTGCGGATTTGGGGTGTGGTTGGGGCTTCCATCGTATTGTGGGGTAGTTCGATGGTGGAGAGGGAGAAATGCGCCAACTCGTGAGAGCGAGATGACTTGGGAAAGAGGAAATCTAATTAACGTGAGTAGGACACCGATGTCCGGGTTGAAGTTTGGTGGAATAACAGCGCCGCCGCCGGAGGAGGAAATAAGTGTGATGATCTGCCAGTGAAAGACGATGTGCACGGGAAGGACGCAGCGAAGTGGGCCTATGTGTTCGGATGTCCACCTTGGTCGTGGAGACTCCACAGCTCCTGTGTGAATTGGGCACTCCAGGTTCATGTGCCAGATCCAGCGGAGGCAATATAATACTTGGTACTTTAGAACCGATGCGCCATGAAATTGATGCTCGATGATAAATTTGAGTTAGCTGGCAGGATGATAGCCGCCCGAGTCCGGAGATGAAGCTTATTACCCCACAGTGGACAGCCTCTTGCAGCATAAAAGATGAGACAAAGGCGGAGAGTGTGTTATCCAAGTTGCATAGGCCTCGAGTCTCGGAGGGCCAGGTTTAGTTCTACTGGTTGAGATTTCATTGCGAGACGGAGATTTTTTGGCAATTCGGCAGCCCAGGACGTGCGAGCTGAAGTTGAAACAGGGTCAAGCAGATAGGTCCGTCCACGCCGTCGTGGTGACGGACAGAGGCACAGTTACGGCTGCCAGGCCCGAGAGCCGTCTCGGCAACCCCGCGGCTGGCGTCAAAATTCCATTTGATCTAGCGCCAAATAAATCCCTTCTTACTTACGACCACCGCGCCAGCACATCTACTACGATGGCTCCGGCGCTGAACCATCCCTCAGGCGTCACCTTCATCGACGATGGTGACCTCGTCACCGGCCACGTTGACGCAGCTACATACTATGGCGGCGGCGAGTCGTACACTCGATCTCGCACATACAGTCATGTTCGTCGCATTATCGATGTGCAATCATAATTTAAAATCGCTTTCTTTTCAGTCGCACCTCCACGGATACAATCCCAAGAAGGCCCCCGCGTTCCAAGAGGATTGGCATCTTCGCAAGCGGCGCATGTCGCACGACGAAAAAAGTGTGACCGCGCCGCGTCGCTTCCTTATAGATGTCGAGGAAACTATCCGTGTCGTTCTGGAGCAAGAAGACACCGACGGCGACTTTCAGATCAGCGTCACAGACGCGGGGCCCAAGATGATGGCGCTGGGAACCGCGACGAGCAACGGGTTCAAGACCTTTGACATTCGCGGCACGTACATGCTCTCGAACCTGTTGCAAGAGCTCGCCCTTGCCCGCGACCACAACCGGAAGCGTATTGTCCTCGACGAGTCCCGGCTTACGGAGAACCCTGTTGATCGCCTTTCACGAATGATCAAAAACTCGTTCTGGCATTCCCTAACCCGAAGAATCGATGGCGATGGACTGGAGATAATCACCGCAGACCCCAAAAATCGCACAGGCCGTGTCAACCCCCGTATCTACGTCCCCCACGGTGAACCGGCTATGGCGGAATATTACAGGCAGGTGGCCAGAGACAAACCCCATATGAACCTCGACGTTCAAGTATTGCCGGAAAAGGCTGATGATCCGGCGTTCGTGAAGAGCTTGAACTCGAAACCGGGTATTCTGGCGCTGGCCATGAAAGAGGTGGACGGAACTCTCAAGGGTATACCGTTCATTGTTCCGGGCGCACGGTTCAACGAGGTGCGTGCCACCACATGTTCGATCCCTTATTTTTGACGGCCCGTACACAGCTCTACAACTGGGATTCGTATTTCATCACGCTCGGGCTGCTCGTCGACGGTCAAGTGTCCATGGCGCAGGGTATGGTCGATCACTTCATCTTTGAGATCAAGCATTATGGCAAGATTCTCAATGGGTCGCGCTCCTACTACCTCTGTCGCACACAACCACCTTTCCTCACCGACATGGCGCTGCAGATCTACAATCAGCTCGACCGCTCCGATCTCGCTGCGAACCGCGCGTGGCTCAAGCGTGCCATCCAAGCAGCAATCAAAGAATACCACACCATCTGGGTCGCCGAACCGCGCATGGATCCCAAGACAGGCCTCTCGCGCTATCGCCCCGACGGGCTGGGAATCCCGCCCGAGACGGAGGCGACGCACTTCACGCACATCCTCGAGCCCTTCGCGCTCAAGCACGGGCTGTCCGTTCTCGAGTTCAGCGAGAAGTACAACGACGGGCTGCTCAAAGAACCCGCGCTCGACGAGTACTTCCTTCACGACCGCGCGGTGCGGGAGAGCGGGCACGATACGACTTACCGGTTCGAGAAGCGGTGTGCTAACTTAGGGACGATCGACCTCCAGGCGTTGCTATACAAGTACGAGATGGACATCGGTACGGCGATATCGGAGGTGTTCGACGATGAGCTGGAGCTGGAGGAGGACTTTGCGCTGGCGCCGTTCCCGCCGTCAGTCGAGTCGTATGCGCGCCCCGAGAGCACGCGCGAACGGAGCAAGAGCAGGCCGCAGACGAGCGAGGAGTGGTTCGCCCGTGCGGAGTGGCGGAAGGGGATCATTGACCGGTATCTGTGGAACGAAAGCAAAAACCTGTATTTCGATTATGATACAGAGAAGGAGGCGCAGATATTGTACGAGAGTGTTACGGCCTTCTGGGCACTTTGGGCTGGCTGCGCGAGTGAAGAGCAGGCGTGGCAACTTGTGTACGTCGTCTCGTTGTTTATCTTTCATCATGCTTTCTAACGCGCTTTCGGACTTGTGTAGAACCAAGTCGCTGAAGAAGTTCGAGGTGCTGGGCGGTGTTGTTTCTGGGACGGAGGAGTCGCGCGGAAAGATATCTCTTGACAGGCCGAATCGGCAGTGGGACTATCCGTATGTCTCTCCGATTGATTTTCCGACCGTTTCTCACCCTTATTTTAGATACGCATGGTTTGCTGGCTCGCTCCTACACCACTCTTGACTTGCGCTGATGGATCCACAGGCCACCCCACCAGATCATGATCTGGGTCGGGCTGGAACGGTATGGTTATCTGGACGAGGCCCAACGGCTGGCATACAGATTCCTCTACATGTTTGTCCTCGTCTTTCCTTTCAAATCTGTGTTTCTGACTGTTTTTCGTAGGATGACGACCGCGTTTGTAGATTTCAATGGCGTCGTCCCAGAGAAGGTCCCTTTCTTCTCGTTTGCGTCGAGGTTCATTCTAACCTCACCTCAGTTTGACGCCGTGCGGCTGTCCCATCTCGTTGACGCAGAGTACGGAAACCAGGGTATCGACTTCAAGATGGTACCCCGGGAGGGTTTCGGGTGGATGAATTGCGAGTCCCGATGTCGCTCTCCGTCTGTCTGATTTCTGATTCCTCTGCACAGCGGCTTACCAGGTTGGGCTCTCGTTCCTCACGACCCACATGCGGCGAGCAGTCTCGACGTGCACCTCGCCCGAGGTGTTTTTCGGCACTGCGGCTGGCAGTGGGCAGTCCGCGCTGCTCACCGGCAACCTCCCCTCCACCGACCCTCTTGGGCTCGCGATGGAGGCTCTTGGCGTCTAATCTCTCAAGTTCACGAATACCCTAATTCAAAACAAATAATTCGCATATTTATTCTCTTGTTCCCTAGATCGCTATCGTCCCTGTATATATAGTCCACCATGTAGATTGTAGTACTTCCGTCATTAGAGTTGCTGTTAGAGTTTTGCAAGCTTGTGTGATTTACGACTGTCTGCACAAACATTCGTTATCATCAACGTCTTCTGTTGTTATGCCTGCTTGTCATGCTACCGACCGCGTTGACGAGTCTGCTGGCCTCTCTGCTCTCTCTTCTCACTGACTCACTCGATGCCGAACCTGTCCCGCCGCCGCCGCCGACGCTGAGCTTTGAGCTGCGTCATTTGCACGCGGTATCGCCGTCTGCGCATGTCGTCTTTGCGGACGTTCCGCAACGGGCGGGAATCCTAGGAGACAACTCACACGCGCTGAAGACGCGGACGATAAGGTCGTACAGGCCCCCCTCCTTTGCGCTGCACGCCCAGGCGCGTGCGCAGTCCATGTGGTTCGGTCAGAGCCTGCTCCAGGACTTTCCATGGGAGGAGGACGAGATCAGTGCGCCGGATGTCGAGGACAGGGTCTCGCTGCTCGAGCAAGTGCTTCGGATTCTCGCCCTCGGATAACGTCTGACTGGGCGCAACAGGCTCGCGAAGATGTCTAATAACGCATATGTCGACCTCAACGATACGGCGTGGTACGAGCTCGGGGCGAATTGGACTGTTGTATGTTCCGCTCGCCTGGTCGTTCGTCTTGATCCTCATTGAAGAATCTTAGTCGTATCCGTTTGGATGGGAGCCGGACGCTGATGGGTTCCGCGGGCATGTCTTTGCAACCCCGGATAACGGGACGGTGGTTCTTGCACTCAAGGGCACATCCTCTGGCTTCCTCGGCGGCGGGGGCCCGACCGCAAAGAAGGATAAACTAAACGATAACCTACTGTTTAGTTGTTGCTGCGCGCGCGTCGATTGGACATGGACGACCGTCTGCGGATGCTATAAAGGAGGCTGGAAGTGCAACGCGGACTGCGTCGAGAAGTCTCTCATCGACGACAGCTTATTCTACCCAATCGGCACTGTCTGTTTCTGTGTTTCTCTCTCCAAGATTCAAACTTACTGTGGGCGACACAGAATTTATACAACAATCTCACATACATGTACCCATCCTCGGACATCTGGATCATCGGCCACAGCCTTGGGGGTGCTCTCGCCTCGCTTCTGGGCGCCACGTTTGGCACACCGGTCGTCGCGTTCGAGGCGCCCGGCGACAAGATGGCCGCGGGTCGTCTGCACCTACCCTCGCCCGTGAGTCCTGCCCCCAACCGTATGTGACCTCCCTCACGCCCTCCCGCAGCCCTCGACGCAGCACATCACGCATGTCTACCACACCGCGGACCCCATCGCGATGGGCACCTGCAACGGCGTGCTGTCGTCCTGCGCACTCGCCGGATACGCCATGGAGTCGCGGTATGTATTGTCTCTCCTACCCCGGGCGCCGCTGACGCCGCGCGCGCAGGTGCCACCTCGGGAAGAGCATCGTGTACGACACCGTGTCGAACCTTTCGTGGAACGTGGACGTGCGCACACACGGGATCGTTAACGTGATCGAGAAGGTCCTCAGCGACCCGTGGCCGCCCGCGGTCGAGGCGGGGCGCGAGGTCCCAGAGGCCCTTTACGAGGAGGATTGTGTCGAGTGCTTTAGTTGGGACTATGTATGATTTTCGTAGCGAGCACGATAGAGATAAGTACGACACTGTAACATATGATTTTGGAGTACTATAATGGATGCATAAATTTTCTGCAGCGACCGCTCTTCGAGATGTAAGTTAGGAATTGAGTTGGTCACATAAATACCGTGTATATAGTTATGGCCTGAATGCTGCCATGCATCTTGTATGCATGCGTCGTTTCAACAAGTCAATCTTGAATAAGCTGCGCTTGAAGATAGCTTTATGGAGGTTGATCAATGGATGTCGAAAAACACAAACAAGGACTTGCCGATTTAGACCCATGAAGGGCCTTCTGAACTTCCGATATAAATATCCATCCCGTCCTTCACCAAATCTTCCAAACGCTCCAACTCCTGCACATGTGGCCGGCGGGGAAGCAGCGACGTGGTCCACACCAAGCGGCAACTCCGCAGCGCGCTACCGGGACGCTTCACCATTGCTTCCAGCAGCAAAAGCAGGGCGTGGAAAGAGAAATCTCCATGGTGCCGCTTCTTCTGACAATGGAGGGTGATACTCTCGAGGCGGGGAAGGAGCAGAACATCGTTCTCGAGCTTCCAATGGAAGTGGTGGAGGAGTTCTATGAGATCCTGCTGGTCGTAGTCAAGGAGTTCGAGGGTCAACAGCTCTGCCATGTTTTCTAGGCAGTCCGAGAGATCGTCCGGGTCGACTGACTCGCAGGAGAAGTGTCGGATGTCGCCAAACGATGCGAGGGTAAACTCGAGGCTCATATCTTGGCGGCCGAGAGCGAGCGTTTCGAGACTGGGTGCTTCCAGCTCGTCGAGCACTGTAGCCTGCTGTGTCCTGGTTCCCGTGGACCAAAGCTGAAGTGATTTGAGGTGCGGGAGCGAAACTGGGGAAGAGAAGGCGTGGTTTGCCTCTACCCGTGCGGTCCTGGTGATATAAAAGACACACTCGATCAGAGCCGGCATACGGCTCAGAACGTAGAGGCTTTCCAGGGGGCCGAACATGGTTCCAGTGAAACTGGTGAGCTGGGCATAGGGAATTTGGATTTCGTCAAATCGGGACAGATGATTCTGCTTCTCCAAGGTTATGTGCAGGCTCCGTAACTGAGGTGCAGCCCCTCCTGGCCCAAGGAAAGCGATGGGCTCCGCTGTCGCATCAGAACCTCCCCAGTCCTCTTGGGCAGACCCGAGGGAAAGGTGTGTAAGATACGGAGGGCTGTCAGGCGAGGTTAGGTTTTCCAGGAAAGTGACGGGAATATTGAATTCAATGTTTTTCCATCGCTGATGGTGCTCCAGGATGATGGCAAGAATGTAGGGTGCGCGATCAGAAGCCCTTTCCCACCACATTTCATCTGCACTGCTCGTATCTTGACCCTTACTATCCATGTAGCGCAAGCGGATGGATAGCGGATGGTTTTTGGAGCGGGCGAACCAAAGTTTCAGGCTGGCGCGAATGCGGCCTAGAGGGGTATAACCATCGATGGCGAGTGACCAAGTGCTCCATAGCTGAGGGACGGAGAGGGAAATGTCCCTCCATTGGCGGCACACACTTCCCAGCAAAACAGCGAACTCGGACGCGTCGAAATCGAGCGGATCGTCTGGGAGATAATGGATGAAAATCTGGGACGTTATTTCGACCGGCAATGTGATGACCGGAAACGCCAGGAGGGCATATTGTTCCACCTGAAGCTGCGCAATTTCTTGGCCTGGTTTTACTATCCTCAGTCGGTGAGGATCGCGGGTAGCCATGAACGATCTATGACCGTCACCACTTCAGACGGAGGACTAGATAATCTATTCAGAAAAGGGTTAACCGTACAATATTGAAAACGCGTACTCTGTGTCTGTTTGAGACCGTTCCCTGTTCTTACTATTCTCTCCACTGGTTCAGTTGTTGTGGTTCTCAGAAGAGAGTGAAGACGCGTGCCGTCACACAGCACGTGCCGGATCCGCGGATCATCTCCATTCCTTCCGGGTCAGTCCGAATCTGCACTGTCGTCTTCCGAATCTGGTTGGAATCTGGTGAACGATGAACTGAGTACTGTGGCCATCAGACAGAGGGCTCTCCTTTGTTCTCCTTCAAGACGAAACTATCCGAGAACACAGCGAAGGTATGTAGGTAACCTTTTGCCGCAGGACCCCCGTAGGTCGGAAGTGCCAGTAAGGTCCTCAGTTAACGCCTGGGCAGCTTCACGTTATCAGCATAAGTACCTGTTCTCGAAACTTGCACCAGATCATCTTCGTTCCCAAAACACCGAAATTCGAATGTCCAATCTAACGCCAGTAGTGCCTCCTCGGTGGCAGACGCCTGCATTTGATCACGACAGTTTACGACAATTCTTTTCTGATTTGCGGCAAGTGCGTCACAGCACTATATATAGGTGGGAAGGCTGTTGAGTATAAAACAACAGCATATCCGGAGGCGCCCCCCGCCCTCTCCCTTCTCCTCCCAGCATCCTCTCCACTCGCTGCATGGAGACGCTACAAATTCAGCCCTCTGACGCTCCTCTGGTCGCTCCAAGGTAACGACAGCGCACCATCTTCATATACTGACTGAACTGAGTCCTAATCTTGAATAGCCCACAATTGTTTCAAAATGCGGCGGGCTTCGACATATTTGGAAGCCATTTCGTTTCTGGAGATGTACATTACCACGCAAGGTCATCCAGTGGTATGTGTCTCTCGCTCAGCATTGAAACGTGTTCCAAAAATTGGTCAGGTCCGACACGCGGTTCATCGACGTTACGTTCACCTGTAATTGCGGCAAGTCAACGCTATACCGCCTGTGATTCAACGCTAACAGAAAATTTTCAGCAAGGAGGAGAAAATAACACAGCCCCTCCCATTTCTTTGGGAGCCACGAGCGATTACTCGGAGAGCGAGATTTACTGTAGCCAACTGCTGCGCCAGAAGCGCGGATTTCCCCTCTACGTCCCAGGACCTCAGAGGACTCTCCCTCAAGAATACCAGAGAAACGGCGTACGCATTGGGGATGTCGGAAGAGTGACACCAGAAGGAGCATTTGATTTCTTTTTCAACATTTACCTCCCCGCAGATCACCCCATCAACCGTAATGACGTCCCGGAAGACTTCTTCCCATTGACGCCGTACCTTCCACAGGACTTGGTCCACTTAGAATATGACCCGGGAGATTGCGTCTCGGCGCCTCTTGTCCAACGTGAGCAGTATCATGCTTCTCTGGAGTAAGCACGGCCATGCGATACGATTTGAACCCGCTAAATTTCATTGTAGCTTTCCTGGCGGGGAATTTGTTTTCAATTCGTTTGAGCCGACCGGCGCCATTTTGGCATTACCCCACGGCGCCCATCTGGAGAGACTCGGGACCTTGGGCATCATGCGCCGGTACGCTGCGAACAACGCGGAAAGCTGGTACAAATACGCCAACCAAACCAGAGGGCGCGAGCTGGCCAACGGGTCCCTGTACCTCATCACGGGCAGCGAAAAGGCGAAATCATGGGGGATAGCCTCATTTCGGGATGTTGTTACGGCGCCGCAGGACAAATTCCAGCTCGTCTTCGCGCCCACCGCCGATGCAGATGCTGGCTACAAGTACCGTTGGTACACAGGCCCCGCCCACCAAAAACATGCGGATGCCCCGTCGATAGATGGCACACCGCTCAACCAGTCTACTTTCATCCATGCTTTCGCAATTTCTCTCGGTGAAGGGATATGGGGGAGGCTTTTTCGGGATGTCGAAGTCTGTCAATTGGTCGACTCACAATTGAGATTCAAGCCGGGGCAGGGCTTTGTGCCGCACGGCTCTCAGGGATCTGCGCTCTCGTCGTTCTTCAATCTGTTTTTGGGTGGTGGTGGTGGTGGTGGCGGCTCTAGAGACAGCGACGAAAATTGTGTCGCTCACGATTCAATGGATGAAAACGTAGTTATATCCGATGCTGCTCCTACGTCCAAGGTACGCCTCTGCAAACATTGTTTCATATTGAATTCAAACCACTCGTTCCAAGATCATCCATCCTTCTCAAATAATCAGCGAATACATTCTCCGTGAAGTACTCTTTCCACGCCCCGCCGTGATATTATGTTGAATATAGCAAAAGGCTCCGCAAGCAAGGATTGTGATAACACATAGTGATGACTGGCGTGATCTTCTTTCGCATGTTAGTTTCTCTTCATCGTCATCCAGTCCGTTATAATGCTTCAAGTTACATGTGCTCGTTTAGTTCGGCGACCAACACACCATCCAACAGGAGTTGCTTCAACAAATAGCTGAACGCTTCGACATCGTAGAGGACGATGGGCCGTCGCCGGGTGCGATGTATCTGAAGTCTCGATCCGATTCAACATTGTCAGGCGAAAAGGACCAGGCCAACCGTCCTCCCAGATCGATATCTAACTCGGAGAGTGGCAAACAATCTATCCCGCCCTTTCCCAACATATCAACAAGTGAAAATTATTCCGGACACCATTCTCGAATGGGCTCTATTATTTTCCAGACACCCCAGATTTCAACAGCACAGAGCTATCAACCTCCCTATCCACGTGGGGTACGGTTCTTCACTGACAAGAACTCACGCACCGATACTGCCTCTTCTACGGGGCAATATCCCAGCACCTCGTCAGCTTCCCGGCTGCCCTTGCCGATTCCTAATTCTTCCATCCATGCCGAACTCTTTGTTTGTGAAATTTGCGGGAAAGATTTCTCGCGCGCGCACGACATAAAACGCCATCACGAAACACAACACGAAGTGATAACCGGAACATTCATTTGTGTTCACTGTAATAAAGATTTCACACGGTGCATTTTGCTTGGTTTTCTCTTCTGACACTGCTGGAGTACTGATAGACTAATCCACAGAGCGGACGCGTTGAAGCGACATCTACAAAACAAATGCGATGAGCCTCCTAGTGAGGCCCGTTGGGACGGCGTACAGCTCACCCTGAACACCCCGCGGGAATCGTAGGCTGATGGGGGGAATACTGATGCAAGGGAGAGTTATATGTAGTCCCCCGGAGAGGGCACTTATTCGGGCAGGATGCTTCAGATCTCAAGTCCGACCGGTAGGAGTAGTACAGAGAGTTAATTCAAGTTGGATAAGGAACGGAAATATTATCGACTTTTGAGTGCTGCAATTGTCCTTTGTCGAGACATCGTTGGATGAACTTATGAAAGTCGCAGAAGTGGGAACTATTTTACTCCTTTCTCCGCTATTTCGGAAGTAAAAAAATAGAGATCCGTACGAGGAAAAAACAGTCACCTCGAGTGGCCGCTTTTCAAGCTCTCTAATGACAGTGTGGTATTTAATCAGACGTTCCACTGTATTTTCTCGTCTGGTCTCACTAGAATCTTCTACTAGTAGGCCGTCAATTCAAATGCATGCCTGTTCCTGTTGGAACGCACATGCAGGTATATGCAGACTCCACGAGAGCTCCAGATTCTCTTAGTATTCAGCTCCGAATCAAATCCAACTACGAAAGTGTACGAAAAAATTGAACCACATGGTCACGTGTTTTAGGTTGATTTTTTTTTTTCCAACTTTTTTCAACGCCAATCGACCCTCAGTACTCAGTGTTAATTACTTGACATAGTGCTCCGCCCCTCCAGGGTCATGGTTTCTCGCTCCTACTCTCCGACTGCATTGTCATGGAGTTGGTTGTATGTGCATAAGCAGTACTTACCTGGAAATGCAAAACTCGGACCGTTTTTGTTTCTTTGGTTACTGACGGACATCCCAAGAGGTATGCCGTCCCTCTTCCGCCAATGAGCATTCATCTCGAGGACTCGGTCCAGGGAACGTGAAGCACCAGGTCGGGGTTACGCTGAGTGGTTGGCGCATTTGGGTTGTTTCTCAGTTTATCAGCGCTCTTCGCCGGTGACGGACCGTTTTGTAATCCGGCAAATCAAAATCCCAGTCAGGCGCGTCGACTAGCGCGTGTGAAGTGAATTAGTGAATTCGGAATGGGACGACAGTGTATTCGAAGGCGAAGCCGGTCCAAGCGTAGAATTGTATGACGTCACACTGGGGGCAAAGACCAACGCACTTGAAAGGCAAGTGCGATTCAGTCATGTGTTCTGCACCCAGCAAAACGGCCAACAAAAGAACCTTGAGTTGACAAAGGCAGGCTTTGTCGACCCCCCACCAGCCGACAAAGCCTTCCCTTGTCTGCCAATGCCTGTGTTGCAGGGTGCGTACCACATGCCTGAATCGCACTTGCTTTTCAGGTGCGTCGGGTCGTGCCCCCAGTGTCATGGGAGATATTAAGACCCGTGACGCTGGGCGACAAAAGACAATAAGTTATTTGCGTGTGAACGAGTATCTTCATCTCCTGGATAATTATCAAGTCGGTTTGCGAGACCAGACAAAGGGCCCAGTTCACGATGACGAAAAGCAAGTCAGACTTGGATATAGTACAGTAGTACATGCGGGGTATAAGCGTTTAACAGATTACATCCAGAGGGTTGAAGTTACATTACAGAGCGGATTGATTGCAACAAACGAGAAACCGAGGAAAGAGTGGGTATTTTTTTGCTCGACTGCGACTCGCCACAGACTAACCATGGCGACCGAGCGTGCCCGCGTGCCTGCTAACAACCTTGCTCTCGGCTTGCTTCGCCTTTGCGCGCATCGCTCTGCAAACAGAATCAGCGTCTCAGAAAGAAAACAATAAAGAGAAATACGCACTCCTCCTTGGCTTCCTCCTCGAGCACCTTTATGTGGGTCAGTGCGTCCCGAACACGCGCACGCGCGTGCAGCAGCGCACGGTCGGCCTCCATCTCTGCCTCCTGCGCGGTCGCAATCTTCTCGCGGGCCATTACAACCTTGGGGTCGTTCTGCGCCCTGTACTTCTTCAGGCTCATCTTGGACCCGAAGAACGTGCTGCTGCTGCCCGTGCCAGAGATCGCACTCGGGGCGGTGGAGGCAGGGATAGAGCGGGCATCGGAGCGGAGGGAGTCGGCGGAGGCGCGGCGGCGGGGGAAGAAGAAGCCTGAGCGGACGGAACGCGTGTCGTCGGTGGCGTGAGTAGCGACGGAGCGGTAATCGGAGACGGGAGAGGGTGCGCGGCGGAAAAGGCTGCCGGTGGTTTTGCGCGGGGGCGTCGGCGGGGCGGGAGCGGGCTCGGGAGAATCTGGGTGGGACTTGAAAAGAGGCATTTACTGGTAAGTGATGGAGGTAAGTCTCCGCCGCGAGGTATAAGAGCGAAAGCCAATAATGAGGTCATTAGTGGAGTACCGGCCCGGGGTCCCGCGGCCACCACAGAATAGGGGTCATTCGATACTTTGTGCTTTCATCTGAGGGGACGGAGAACAAAGGACAGTAGCAGACGAGTTAGGGCTCAAAGAAGAGCGACTGGACAACGCAGATTCTAAAAAGGCCATTAGAGGGGAGTGACGATTCAAGACAGCGCTCGAAGTGTCAAACATAAGTTAAGATAGAAGCGGATATCCATCGGGCTACCGTCGAACTCACGAAACGACATCGTGAGTTGTTCCGGCGTTCGCAACCCGCCTTCCTTTTTCGGTCTCTGGGCGTTTAGGTCCCAATTAAGTTATTCGGCAGTTTTCGGCCGGGAAATGCCGCTCCCGCTCATCTTCTAGACTTCTACTCACGAATACGCTCGTGCTCACCAACACCCGTCCCCCAACTCACTTCTCTATAGAGGTTACGGCCTGCTAGTCATAATGTATCAGCGCCACCCGTTAGGCTGATGGATTCGCGCTGGGCGCTTTTCGCTGGATTCCAAACTCTCCTGGTCCCGAGCAATTGCAAGTTATGCAACCCCGAGCTGATATCGATCTCCTCTGGTCACTGGCAATGGATTGATTTCCATCTGCATTTTACCGATTTCAACGCGGTTTCGTTTGCGCAGTGTTAGATTTAGAATCCGTTGAGTCCTCGCAGGGCACAAGGGACGTCAGAGCGAGTGCACTGCGAGCGCTCAACAGAATCCACGTAATGCCGCAAACGGCTCGACCCTCAGGTACCGCACGCTCACCGCGAACTCCGACCCGCGTACGTGCACAACCGCGTGTGCATCTCTCCCTCTATCATGATGCCTTCAAGACTCTGACGTCGCCAAAGTCCACCGATTACTGGCCCTGCAGTCTCGTCTCGTATTGGATACCTTCCTGGTCCCCGAGTAAGTTATGCAACCCCGAACTGATATCGATCTCCTCTGGTCATATCTGACATGGATCGCATTTAACGTCTTCGAAAAGCGCACGCCACAGCGCTTCGGGGCGCTTCCCGCCTCGTTGTCCTACCTCGGGCGTCAATCCCTTTGCATTCGGAATGTTCGTTGCAAAGAGTCCAAAATTAAAGCGGTACGTATTAGCTGATCCTCAAGCTGTGTGACCCGTGTCCTTGTTCTCGACAGCGTTGCATTGTACGAGCTGTGTATTCCCAAGGGATTTATACTTGTTGTCCTTGATTCTGCTCCAGAACTCTACCAGCCTATCTGTTCTCCTTTCCCCACGCCGTACAACGTCCGGCATGGCCATGGCACTAACAACCGATGCTTTGATCTCTAGTACCGCAACAGAGTCCGAGCTAGCTGTGCAGAGGTGGGGCTTTTCATTGCCGGCCGCTCAAGCTGACCTCTGTTGAACAGTCCCCGATTTCTGCCGAATGCCAGTGACTTCCAGATCGTCGGCGGCGCTTTTGTTTTGGGAGACGTACACAACCACTCTGCATTAGACGCACGTACAAAACCACTCTCGAGGATCATTGCTCACATTTGTTTTCCAATTTAGTCGGTTCGAGATCTACCCGCTTTGCCTTCGGCGAACCCCCTGGACGAGGCGTACTCGGAAAGCGAAATCTATCATGGTCAGCTGCTGCGTCAGAAGCGGGGCGTTCCTCTACATCGCCCTGGCCCTCAGCGTAATCTTCCTGAAGAGTATCAAAGAAAGGGCGTTGCCATCGGTGATGTTGGCAGAATCACCCCCGACGGGGAATTCGATTTCTTTTTCAACATCTACCTTCCCGCAGATCACCCTGTAAACGACAACGACGTTCCGGATGACTTCGCCCCCTTGGAAAAATATCTTCGAAGGGACCTATTCCACACAGACTTCGAGCCAGGGGATTATGTCTCCAGTCCCTCTGTCCAGAAGGTGGATCTCGAATCTTCGTCAGAGTATGTCTACATTCCTTCTTCAAACGCTCAGTCGCTGACAGTCGCAGTGAATTCCCTGGAGCTAAATTTTTGTTCAACTGCGAGGCCCCGCAGGGCGCCATCTTGGCTTTGCCGCACGGCGCGCGTCTCGAAAAGCTCGCAAACCTGGAAAGCATGAAACAGCATGTCGCGAAAAATGCGGAGAGCTGGTATACATATATCAACGACGTGAGGGGGCGTGGGCTTGCGAATGGGGATCTCTACCTCGTCACTGGCTGCGAGAAATCATTGTCGTGGGGTATGGCCTCGTATCAAAGCATCCGCGAGGAGTTCCAACTCACGTTCAAGCCCACCGCTGACGCCGATGCCGCGTACAAATACCGGTGGAAAGGCATCCACGGTCGCAAAAATCCAGCACGCACAAAAACCTCGAAACCCGCGCTAATGATCAATCAGACGACCTTCGTACATGGGTTCTCAATTTCGCTCGGGGGAGGAATTTGGGCCCGGGTTTTCGGAGATGTTGGAATTTGCGAGAACGTGGATTTACCTCTGGACGCAAGCCGCGGCGGCGAGCCTGGATCCCGTTCCCATGGTGGAGGGTCATCGTTCTTCTCATGGTCTTTCGGTTTATTTGGAGGTGCAACGACGGGAGGGAAGCACCGTGCAGCGGGGGACGTGGACATTTTTATTTCCGAACAATCGCCAACTTCCAAGGTTTGTTCTCCCCCGAGTTATCTGTCCTTGGTAATGAATTTGCAGCAGATATTTCATCCTTCCCAGATAATCAACAGGTTCCTTCTTCACAAGGTAATGGTTTATCCATCCCTTTTTGACCTCGGAGATGCATGTACGACTATCTATTTCATAACAGGTCCCCCATGCAAGGGTTGCTATGTCCCATGACGATGACTGGCGTGATATTCTCCACGATGTATGTTACTCTTCTCTGCGTGTAGTTTACTCTCCAAGAGTTGATGATCCTCAGAATGGCACACAATCCAGTGTTCAGAATGCCTCACAATTTGTACAAATAATCAACGACCAGTTCGACGTCGTCGAGCAAGACGGTGAGCGTGTAAAATTTCTTTGCTCAGTCCTGACACATGGTTCAGGTGCAATATTTCTCGCAAACAATTCCGACTCTCATACGATGGACGGTGCTTTGGCATCAAGTTCGAGTTCTTCGACGAACGCTTATGACTCGAGTCCTGCGACCAATTCTCATATTGGGCGACATCATATCCAACGCACCGATTCGTCATCTCGCAGGAGCCAATCTCCCTCCGCCGCATCCGCAGATTCCTTCGAGGACTGGATGAACGAGCACACCACCCTATTGACGCCTCCCCCCGAAGATCGAGGGTCTGACTCTCGTCTCGCCGCCAAACTCACCCGCACAGATAGCAGCACGCGAACACGCGGCGCGGGCTCCAAGGCAAAGGCTCGGACGTCGGGGGCACCTAAACCCCGAGAGGCCACCCGCGCGAAGTCGGGCTGCTATACGTGCAGGATCCGCAGAAAGGTGCGTGATCGACACTTCCTCATCCACATTTTGCTTAACGCTAGCCCCAGAAATGCGATGAACGCCCAAACCTGGACGGCGCCTGCGAGACTTGCGTCCGCCTACGTATCCAGTGCCTCGGCTTCGGTGCTCAGCGCCCCGAGTGGCTTCGTGTACGTTCCTTTTACCGCTGCGGTTGTACTTCTCTATCTGATGATCACTGTAGGAGAAGCGCCAAGTCTCCGAAACGCGCGATAAAATCAAAGGATTCCTTGCAGCCCAGGGCATGATCACAGGATGTTCTGGGTCTGCCTCGGGCTCAGGCTCCCGAGTCTCTGATCAAAATTTGCCCGTCTTGCAGCTCGATACGGAAGGCCCCTCGTCGGCGGTGCGTGAAACATCACGTCTAAGGCTGCCCGAGTCCCCGGTTCTCACCCCGGAAATTATTCCCCTGAGTGACAGAAGACGGCGTCGGACGAGGCCCCCGGACACTACCTATAATACCTGTCCGCGATAGAGTAAATCAGTGGCCCAAAATGGCCCTTCCTGCGTCGGCAATATAGAGTAAATCAGCTCTGAGAGCAGCCTTGTCAGTCCTACATAGAGTAAAACAAGGAAGCTCAAGAACATTTTTTTGAACCACTATGGGGCGGCGGCATAATTTTGGTATTGTGGAAGGCTATCGTTCGGATTTAAGCACCGCCCAATCAGGCCCGGGTGTACGCGGGGTGCAAAAAAAGCGCCTGCGGCATGCTGGGAAAAAAAACGGGTTCTGGGGGGGAAAAATGGTGTTTTACGCCGAAAACTTCGTCCGAAATAGAGTAAAACAACGGCCCAGAGCCAGATTTCATAGAGTAAATCAGCAAAATTTTCTGGCAAAAAGCGGACAGGTATTATAGGTAGTGTCCGGGGGCCTGTCGGACGCCGGCGGATGATGTAGGACGCCATCAGACATCAGCTGCTGATGGGTTCTGACACATGCCGATGGAAGTCACGATAAGATACTTAGATATGATATGTGATCTCGGATAAATCTATTTGGTACCCCCGGTACTGGGGGTACTGGGGGTACCATATAGGCGACTTCTGTTTAGTACCCCCCCCTAGATTGCCGAGATGACTCAAATAACCGATAACCAATGCTTTGACCACCTTTCTAGTGTCATTTATAGGGTAAATGAAAGTACTAAGACCTCTTATGAAACCACATTGTCGTCAAGGCACTCTTGCAAACCCACCCTTTTTTTTTCATGTTTTTCCCTGCTTTATTTGGCAATTTCTGAGGTTTTGATGTTTAAAATCGCGAAAATTACCAGTTTCTCTCTGTTCCAAGTGAGGAAATCATCCAAAAAAAATGTGAGCAAGGGATATAATGTCCCACAGGTCATATGATTTTTTTGAAGCATTATTGGAACTGGATTCATGCCCCAGCTCCGTCCCGACCCCATCCCGCCAAGCCCGCCATCAGCCGCCATCAGTGATTCGCTTATAAATCGTGGGGGTAACAAATAGCAGTACCCCAGGGTACTGTGAGTACCGGGGGTACCAAATAGATTTATCCAGTGATCTCCATCCCCCTATTTTGAAATTGTGCAGACCGCACCTGGTCCAGCATCATCGATCATCCACCGGATGTCGCTGGAATCCAGTGGAAGTTAAAATGGACTCGCAAAAAAGACGTTTCGTCACTGATGGTCACAACAAGGGGGGGAAAGGGAATGTGATCCGATCGTGATCGTGATGAGGTGGGAGGATAAGATTAAGATATTCGCGAAAACGTAAGATAAGATTAAGATGAGATGGGAAGGCAGGAAGGAAGGAGAAGGGAAAAAAAATAAAACGGGCAGTTGAGTACGCGACACAATGGGCGACAACGGGGCGACAACGGAAGAGGACAATGAAGAGGTATGTAAATAGGATACATAAAAAGAAGGGAGGGGAGGGAAGGGAAGGTGAGTGAGTGAGTGGAGTGAGTGAGTACGCGACGCGACGCGACGCGACCGACCGACCGGGCGGACCGGGCGGGGGCGAAAACGAAGAGGTGGAGGTGATGTAGGGTGAAAGAAAACGAAACAGAAGGGAATCGATCACTCACGAAGACGAAGATGGGACGGCGCTGGGTGTAGTAGTCGTCGTAGTAGTAGTTGCGTTTGCCATGGATGCAAGGAGAGTAGGGATAAGCGTAGGGGCCATGGAGGAGAATTGACTGGGATACCGAGGTGAAAGGGGACGTAGTAAAGGGCTATGTGTTGTTGGGCAACGATGAGGGACGGACAATGAGGGAGGGTGGCGGGCGGCACTGTGTTATATACACCTAATGTTTGTTCGTGTGGTCCTGCCCCACAATGGCAATGTACGGAAGCATGCCCATTTGTCTTCAATTCTGGAAGCTACGTGGTTCCAGGGCGTATTGAATAAAATGTAATTATTTATAATGAAATACCTGAGCTCCCTCGTCAACGCCACTGGCCGACTTTCACAAATTCCAGGCGCCTCTCGAAAACACGCGTATATGACCCAGTCATGATTTTTTGATTGATTAGACTGGCTAATACATAGGAACTACGACGTTAATTCTCAATTTCTTCCATCTGAGAAGGGGCACGGAACGGCGCGAAGCAGACGAAGCGCGGTGGCGGGTTGATCTAGCGTCATGACCGGGGTCCGCATGATCGACAACGGGACGCGGCGCGCTCGAACATGCGGTGTCCCAGGCCTCGCGGATGCCTTCTTCGCCCTCCGCATGCTGTTCGAGTCGGCGCTTCGAGACCCTCGGAGGCCAGCGCCGAGCTTGCTGAACGGGACGAGCCATACGGGTCCCGCGGTAAACGTCGGTGAAAATCCCATCCCGATCCTGATGTCGCGGTCTACCTCGTACCTGGAGATGGACCGTCAATATATTTGAGCTGCCTGACACCACCGTCCCCACCTTGTTATCGTCCAACTGGGGAGGCCCAGCTCCCACCCCTACTCATGCGGCGGAGGGCATCGATCCCGCTTTCCATAAACACGCGATCGAGCATGTCGCGTCCTGTAGAAATGCTGCCCACTGAACTGCTACCTGGGCTTGACGACGTGATAGAACACCCTGGGGCGAGCGTCGAAGTGGCACTCGCCGGAACAGCGGGTGCCTCGCCCACCGGCGCAGACGGGCTCGGCATATTGTTCACCACACCGACTCTTTCCAGCGCGCGCTGGAGCGTCTTGAGGGCTTCTGGCATGTCCTCCCGCCCGACCTATCACAGAGAAACCCATGACCGTATACGGAGCAGGGAAAGAAATAGACCTGAAGGACACGTATCATCTCCGCATCGCTGCTTTGACTGACGGCGTCCCGCATGAGCGTCCGAAGGTAAGCCGTATCATGCGCCAGATCCAGAGTGTTCTGCGTATTGTACAGGTTCTGGAGAGTAGGGTGGACCGCATCAGGGTGGAGTTCATCATCAAGTTCATCTCGGTGGGCAACTAAAGACTTGTGAGAGGAATTGGGAGGAAGCCCGGGAGTATCAGTTGGGAACGAGGTTCCAAGACCCTGCAAAGGAGCGACAGAAGCGGGGCCAAGCTGCTGCGATCGGATAACCGACTCAAGGAGGGCACGCGTATTAGATTGCCGACTGAGCTCGGCGGCCTGCACCTGCCTCAGGACTCTGAATGTATCGATAGCTGTACAGTAATTAGCCGCCGTTCAGTTTGAGAGACGGCGGGAGAACAAACACTTGCCCCAAACATACTCAACGCCTCTCCAAGTGCTTTGTCGCACCGCGTCCATCGAGGCGGAGGAGGCATAAACGCTCAAACGTTGTGGAGCCAAAGCTGGGACAGTCAGGGCGTGAGGCAAGGTGATAGCAAGCCGGGCGCACCGGTTGTAGCTGAAGTCGCTGTTGTTGGCAGGAACAGCCTTACGTGTCTTTTGCGATGAGCGACGCGGCTCTCCCGGTCTTGAGGTTGACTAGCATTCGATATGATTAAAGGAAAAAGAATGGGACACGATGGTCGCTCCTCACCTATGCGCACGCCTGCGTTCCAAATGACGCTTGAAGGAAAGAGAAAAAGAACCCATTGTATTTCTGACCAGCCGAATACACATACTCTAGCCCTTCCAACTACATTGCCGACATCCTTTATTTGAGTCTACGAAGCAAAGCCTGAAATGGGCGTTGAGCAACGATTAACGCACGACGAGACTAAATGACCTTGATTTTTTTGATGGCGCGTATATCAAGATTGAAGGAGGCGGGGGGGATGAATTGGATCTAGGGCTACTTAGCGTTACAAAACGGGGATGGAGGGTCACTTACAACAAGGTGGGTGATGCCTCCTTCATCACGGACGGCGGAAACATCGACGTGGTCCCGCCGGAGTCGGTCAGGATACGGGTGGTATCTATGGTTGGTTGGTTTGTTTCGGATGGGGCCCATTCTACCGAGAATCAAAACGCGACGGGCGACGATTGGGGTGATATGTGCGTACGGATCTGTGCGAAGACTTTGGTGGTGGGTGTATGGTCTGGTGAAAAGAGTCGAGTAACCTTCGTTTGGGCATCATCATTTAGATTCACCCCATCAAAACAAACCAACGCAGCACACCTGGGGGACGTTTCTTACCTGCCTCTTCGAAGCTCCGCCTGACTGGTGGGTGTGCACTGGGGATGCCGCAGGCATATCTTGAGGTTTAAATTGAAAACGGGCCGGCGGCGGAAATCCTTTATTTTGCAATTTCTCCTCTATCTGCCCTGCCCCTTCATCCTATCCCTCGTGGGTTGTCTCTGCTAGGCTTTCTGCTTCGGATAGATACGTAGCGGCGCATAGCGTCATTAGATGGCGTTTAGCTTAGTTTAATCGGCTAACTGCCGAGAGATTTGAGTATTATATGAGGCAGCGTGGGCGAGGCTGCTTACCTCGGATGAAACAACGGTTGTGGGCTCTTGCTCGTATTCGCTCAGTTGATCTATTTGGGGTATCGTCTCCCCCACATGCGGAGGGTGGGTGCGCAAACAGCTACATTGGGGCTCATCAAAGTGATCGTTCCACTGTTTGTAAATACCCTCGCCGCATACTTGTTCGGTGTATGGAAAGTTGTGGACCAATCCAACATATATCCGAGTCTAGTCCATCGTCGATACATTTTGATACGAGGGATAAGCTACGCTAGGTTAAAACGGCCGAGGGGTCCTACATGGATTTCGCGCAACATGAGCGGAAGATACGACGGTCCGAGGCTGACCGCGATGCGGGACAGAGTTTCTTGAGATTTACTCCGCAAGACCTGAATGAGGACCGTCAGAAGCCGAGCAATTTGGGGTTCGCGTGTCGTAGCAGGCAGGTACTTGGCAACCTTCACTATACCGATCGCATTCGGAATACGCGTGGTATCTTCCGTTGTGGCGTCGCGCTTTTCCAGATGATTCAGCAGGGTTGGTAGTAAACAAAGATTTACGGCGTGCGCAATACGAGCGGAACTTATGCAGAGGTGCTGGTATTGGAAGCTGAGGTGTGGGAACGCCTTCGTCACCCTCATTCTCCTCCTCCCCGTCTTCGTCTGCGTCTTCGACGACAGGAATGGCTTCTTCCATCGGAAAGCGAAAGTGAAAGTTGTCGAGGAGAGAGACAACTGTGCGAACGTAGACTCGTTCGGAAGCATTTTTGGCTCCGGACAATCGCACGTACTTTTGCACCAGAGCGTAGTATGCACCCCACGTTAGACGTTTGGCCATACGGCCGGTGGTCAAAATCGCATCATTTACTAAATGGTGGTCGACGGCAGAAGTGGCCGTAATATAGTTGCCCACTAATGGCACAAAGATCTCGGCAAGGGTATTGCTTCGAAGAGCTCTGGAACGACGATGGATCTGGATGTGGTGGATGTTGTTGAAGTTGGCCTCTTCGTCTCCGCCCGCAAGCAGAACCCGCATTTCCTGTAAGAGGCTGATGGTGTTGCACTTGGTGACCGCGTATGCAAAAACCCCAAAAATCTCCGGGCGTACCAGCTCGTTCTTTGACCGCAAACCGTTCTTCAGCCCAGGGAATAGATCTTTAGTGAACATGGTTTCGAACTCTGGGGAGATGCGTGCTGCGACCAAATCGATAAAATGACGCACGGCGAACGCGGCGTTGTTTCGGATGGCAAGCTCTGCGGGGTCTTGAATGAAATGCAATATACTGTAGATGATCGGAAGCCACTCTGCTTGGGAAAGATACTTGTTCAGCGTCTCGTTCAGCGTCGTAAAGGCGGAAAGCCGGCGATCGAAATCGGGTTCATCTACTCTCCTGGAAGAGTACGCATTCAAAGACTCAAGGATTTGAGCCAGACGCTCCAAGGAGGGGTCAAGAAGGGACAAACGCCTCAGGGAATCGACGAGGCTGATCCGGGCAGGACAGAATCGGAGAGATTGGAACAGTTGGGGATAGAAGCTCGAAGTTTTGACATATATTTCCGAACCTGGGACGGAAAGGTTGGGAATCAAGGGCATGAGCGTCCCGATAATGTTCAAGAGGTTAACCTTGAACTTTTTCGGGGACGACCTTGGGAGGTCTACGGAGAAGCGGGGCGAAAAGAGTAAGAAGAGTTGAGGCTTGGGAGGCATCGGTAGAGTACTGGGCAATCTCAGACAATATGCTGATCTGTCTCTGACCGAGCTGGGTAGAGACAGATGCCGTACCTTTCGTACGCTCCACGAGGATGGCGAGGTTATTGAGAAGAAGGGACACATGTAGCTTGACGACCTTGTCAGAAACATTTGAATCTACGGTGGAAAACGCGAGGAGTTTCCCAACAATGTCGAAAATCTTCGACACGACGGCGGGTTTGACATTGGTGGCAGTCATAGATCTTTGGTAGGACCAGGCTGTCGTACTGGGTAAAGAACATGACGCGTTCACTATCCAGCATCCAGACATAGAACAACTCGAGAAGGGATGAAGGCGCCTGGGTGTTCTCCTTGTCGAGAGAGGCGAGACATGGAGATATGAACGCGGGGAAAACTGCCTGCATAAAGTCGGCCAAGCGCTTGAGACCGAGTTGGCGGATGGACCGCAATATTTTCGACCCCGACGACGTCGCACTATTTTCGTCGTCTTCCGCAGCCTCCTCTTCGGCCCGATCCGCAGAATTGATCCGGACTTGAGCTCGAGCGACCCAGTCCATCGTCCCAAGCAATGCAGGCCAATACGCGACGAGCCTTGGGCCCAGATTGCGAACAACATCGCCCAGCAGACCAATAAAACCGATCTGCTGCTTCTCCGAGACCTCTGCGGGTACATCGCACACCGAAAACGGCTGCTGCTGCCGTGAAGGTCCGACTTAACATCAGATTAACAACGAGGCCAAGGTTCCTCGTCCGTGCAACCCCCAGGTACTCCGAGGACAGCGGCTCTACGATCGGCGCCCCGAGAACGTCCCTTCCTCTCCAGCATGAGGCCGAACAAGAGTCGGGTGATAACTGGAACGACCTCCGCCCGATCCTGAAGTTCGACTTGACTGAGATCCAGTCGCATCAACTCATCACGCCACCGAGTGTCGTCAAGGAACGCGCGTATGTGAGACTCGTACGCGGTGAGACGAG
This sequence comes from Mycena galericulata, assembly GCA_029289565.1. Lineage (NCBI taxonomy): Eukaryota > Fungi > Basidiomycota > Agaricomycetes > Agaricales > Mycenaceae > Mycena > Mycena galericulata. The sequence goes on from JARKIA010000091.1 coordinate 367,566, forward strand.
GTGATTTATAGGTGAGAATGCAAGAAAGGGCGATCGACTGAAGTGCGCGATCCGGGTGGGAGAGGTTGGCGATGTAGAGATCCCGGAGAGCGTCGGTCGAGTGCAGAACTTTCGGGTTACTGAGTTTAGAGAAGAGGGTGGGCCAAGCGGCGAGTTTGTGACGAGGAAGCCCTGAGGACGAGTCTGGGCCGGGCATAGCGAGATCGAGGAAGAATGGTACGATGTCGCGATTGTGTTTTTGCACGAGGGCTGAGCATTCACCCAGGGCAAAAAGAAGCTGAGACTCATAGGTTTGAGCATCGAGCCGGTCACCTTGGCTGCGACTACAGTATTATATGAATGAGATGTCCCAGTCGATAGAGATCCTGCACCCACTTTTACAAGCTCCTTGACATCATGTCGAGCACTAAACGACTTGGTAACGGCGCCCCGCAATTTGTGAGCACTGGGATCGCGCCACGTACGTTCTTCCTCCCAAGGGTCCTTCTCTGCATCACCAGTCTCTTCGTCAACATCCTCCATGGACTGCTTTATAGCGTCGTTCGGAGGCGACGAGGAATAAAGCGTCTGCAACTCCAGGAATACTAACCTCCAGATCTCGTCGCCAAATCGCTGTGCCAACCGCAGGCGACCAAAGCGGACGTAGATTCACCTTCAGCTGGGCTAGATAGGAAATAATGAGTCCTACACGACAGGCAACGGAATCAGGGGATGCACACCAATAAGCCATACGGCACAGAGGTCGGGTCCGACGTTTGCCTCCCGCTGCTTATCCTTCACCACCGTCTCCACCCGCCCAATCCGCAGGACGCGTTCTCGAACACCCTGAACTTCAAGCGGCACCTCTTCGCCGGCCAAACGTCGTTTAACTACCTCGCGAGCATCGGAGGGCTGCGTAGCGGCGAGAAGGCGCAGGGTACCAGACGGAGGGCGCGTGAATGCGAAAGAACGCCCGGCGCAAGTGCAGGGTATATCTCTTCAGGAGTATTTCCAAGAGAGCAATGAGCGTGCGCTCCACTTTATTCAGAAGAGGAAAGTGCATACCTGACTCCGAGAAGGGTCGCGCGGGCCCCAAGAATGTCGGCTGACTCTGCCCACTTGCTCCCCGCGGCGGTACACGTCCTGACCCAGCCAGCGAGGTCTAAATTCTCCCAACGGCCCTCCCCTTCGCTTCCGACTCAAGTCGTCGCAAGACGCCGCCCCACACTTCTGCCATGGCCCTCTGCACTTCAAGTAAACACCGCGGGCAAGATATCGCGGATACATGTCCACGTTTTCTCGAGCAGCTCAAGCTCCGCACTGGACGAGGCGGGAATCAGCAGGAGCTTGTCGCGGCGAATGTGGCAAGGAGTGCGGTTGATGCCGGTGCGGAAATCGTCTTGGAACGAAGCAACAGTGCGAGCAGCCGCGGTAGAATGGGATCGAGACAGACAGGCGAGGGCGTCATCCGCAGGTCGTGTGTTATGTTTGGAGTAGGCTGCGGAAGATATTTTGAATTAGCACGTCCTTAAAAAAAATTGAGGGCCTTCGTCGTCCGATTCATCCAAGGCAATAACCCATGGTTGCATGATCTGTTATGGAGAAGTAACGGCATAGACGCGGACAGTGGTCCCGCACGTAAGGAGGATGGGCTGGGGGGTGCGACGCAAGTTTGTTTGGATATTGACGCAGGGACAGCAGATTAAACGGGACGGACAAAACTGAGTGCCTGGTGGACTAATCCATGGGTGGATGAATTTGCGATTCAAGGGCTGATTAAGCGACCAAATCCACCATCATAGGGCCGATGCGGTTACAATTGGTGGCGACGGCAGCGGCACACAATCGGGTCTATACGAACGGTCGTGTTGAGGACGCATAGCGACGTCCACACGGGCCAATTGCGGTAACTCCGTTGGCAGTGCCACCGAAAATCGCGTTCCTGCCGAGCTGATGGAATTGCCACACCCAAAAATAACCGCACGTGGTACCCGCCCCATTTCTTTCGACTTCCTGAACATCACTCTTTCAGCGACAGCTTCGCTCGCTGTTCGCTCGCCCGCCGCCCACACGCGAGCCATGCTTCCCATCCAATTGCGGTAACTCCGTTGGCAGTGCCACCGTAAAGCACGTGCCTCTTTCAACAACGCTGAGCATGTTTGGTTTCCCACCATATTTGGTATTCAACTTGCACGCTTGTAGGAACGCTGGGGCGGTCCATAAAGAAGGCGGCCTTGTTTTTGTTCTACCGCCCACGCGAATCCAGCGGAGGAAGGCCGGCAGAAGGGTTTAGGTCGACCTGACGACAAGGCTGGGTCGAAGGGGAACGTTTGCGGGTTGAGAGAGCAGCCAGGCACGGTTGCTATTCAGAGTGGGGAGGGGTGGCTCGGTCACTCCCTCCCAACTCCATCCGCCAAAAGCCCAAAATTCTCGCTGATTCACTGGCCCTCCGAGGCTTGATTTACCCCACCGCGGACCGAATAGTTTTCCCCGGGCTTTTGTTTTTATAACTCGCGAAGAACACCGCGGGGTTGTACCGAAAAAGTCCCGGTTGAAATTACCGAGTCAGTATGAATTCGGGCCAATATATGCGACGGACATACCTCGTAGCGGCTCAATTACGCCCTAAAGAAGCTCCGTAGGGATCAACGAGAGGGGTAGGACCGGTATGGGGGTATGTTTAAATTGGCAACTGGCGTAGTCAGTTTTAAACAAAGCGTGTCAGGCAAGCACGTACGATTACCAAGTAGCAAAGGGCGTATCACGTTAAACCTCAGGTTGAAACGTGCCGAAACCGCGGTTAGATGAGGCAGTCAAAGCGAGATGCGCCCGACATGTACGAGCAAACGTCAACCGATTCTTTATATTCATCTCGCCAAAACTTTGTACAAGATTTCGCGGGGCAGCACGTTGAAAAAAAAAAAACATCAGATACGGGTTGTATCCTCCCGTTAACGCTCCTCGTCAAAATTCCGAAAAGTAAACGAACCATTCAAAGAAAGCGCGTAGTGTTTCAAACACGTCTCCGTCGTTGATCGCGAGAGTGAGAAGCGTCTGAACCCCCATGAGTCGCAGGATACTCCGGACATCCATATCGGCCTTTTTTGTCTTGGCAAAATGTAAGGTTCGTTTGAGTATACTTTTCAGTGAAGGGAAGGACGGTGTAACGTGGAGATACCGTCGACGTCCATGATGGACTTTCATGCGGAGAGAGCCATTGTGAAACCTACGATGCCAGGCATCGCGTAGGTTGCTTTCGGGGAACGTACTTAGGCTACGGGCGGTATAGCCTCTGGCAATGAAGTTAGTAAGTAGGGGGCCCTCAGGTATTTCGGTACGCACTCGACGTTCAAGTGGAGCTCTATTCCTATTCGACAACAGACTAGTCAACTGAATGGAAAGAGTTTGTAAACAGACGTGCTGGGGAACCCGAGCATAGCTTCAGAATATAGGTAAGTGCTGTGATATTCCTGTCAGCCAGAAATTCGGGCCCAGGACACCGTAGAATGAACGCACCGTTCAACTAGGTGGCCTCCGCGTTTCGGGGCTTCCGGGTCGTTGGATGTTGAATGGAAACCGTCACGAACCGTTCGACGATTATCCCAACGTCTGCACCGTAAGCGTAGGCCTAATGGGACGGAATCGAGAGTCAGTAGATGGTCCGTTATGAAATGGAACGAGACAAACTGTGGTTGATTTGGAGATATCCTCATATTCGATCTAAAAGATGAGTCGGTATAAGGTGTAGTGATTGGGAGTGCGACATACAGGAACTGAAGGTCCACGATGTTGAGGGATTAGTGCGTTGACTCTAATGGTCAGACGGCAGTCAGTCACAGCCGCGTTGCCGCATAATCAAGTGAAAGTTATCACGACGTGGGTACCTAGTTAACCTGAGCGGACCAGTCCATGATCAGGCTGCCTATGGATTGATCCAGCGGGAAGAATAGCGAAGAATGGCGAGGCCATTCTTCCACCTTGGCGGATCAGTCCCCTGTCCGTAACATGTGGTTGTGGGGATTAACCCACGCCAGATGGACCGATCCACCACCTGCGGCCCTACCCGAGGTCTAATCCCCAAATTGGTCCAACAGGGGGTGAATACAATGCCTCCGATGGATTGGTCTGGAATTGCCGTGGCCATTAATCCCCCACGGCAAAGCGAAAAGCCGTCGTGTGGAGTAATCCGTAGCTCCACGTTCCCGCCCCTTCGCGGGCGGACCGATCCCTGCCTTGTGTGTGAGGCGACGCCCAATGGTGGATTACTCCGTAGCCCATTCTCGTGAGCGGACTAATCCGTAGCCCCACGCCACCTATCCTTCGCGAATGGACTAATCCCTGTGTTGGGCACCAAGCAGGTGCAACCCAATGGCGGATTAATCCCTACTTGATGGACGAATCCATCGCCCCACGTCGTTAAGGGGTTCGTGCCCGCCCCAGCGCTGAAATGGCCCATTGTTTCGCCCCCACGATGCGCGGGTCTTTAAGGTTACACTCAGGCGATTGTATAGATAGTGGGACTCCCGCCGAGATGAGAGTTGCACAGCGCCCGATAAAGAGACGGGGGCTGTTCAGGGTTGTTAGTAGTGGGCCTGCCATACGGTGGTCGGGAAAACTCGCCAAAGTTACGACCGTTTACAAGGAAACAGAAGTTTTATCCGGTATAGATTATCCATTGGAGATATGTGCAAAGCGGGCCTTCAACATCCACTGCGTGATGCGCCGTTTGGCCCCAAAAAGGGACCCCTCAGGAAAGCTGCTTCGGTTAAATGGGTTGGCGAATGAAGAACACAAACTCGAGTACGCGGTGGCATACCAATTACTGCGACGCATCGAAGCTGACGCAGCCGGGTCATTCTTTGCGTTCCGAGTCCCCGTGCTATCCGTCGTAAGGGATCGAACACAGCGCGTGGCGCTATGGACCCGTTACGCTTCGACTTTGTGGTCCCGTCTGGTTTATGGTGCGCGAGTATCGATCGTAGCGAATCGCCTGCTGCCTTCATTAATGTAGATAAGATTTACGGTAAACTATGGCGCTGACCGTTTGAAAGGGCCGGCGGTGAGGGACGCCCGGGTTCCGTTGACGTTTCCCTGAAATCAACGTAGGTGTGTGCTGCTTGACCGACATTCGTCAGCACAACATACTCTGCATCCTTAGCCCAGCTTCCTTTTGGCATACTCTTCACCGCTCATGTTTACTGCTTCCCTTTATTGTATTCACATCATAACGCCCTAGTGTGCACGACATACATGGTGGTCGGGTACAAATATGGGAAAGCTGCTTCTGAAACAAACATGTATCACCTGAGGCCGACTTTCGGCAATTCCCGAGCTGGCAAGAAAAACGATAGTGTATGGTATTCAAACGTATGTAGCATACGGGGTAAGCCACAGTATTAAACAAGGGGCGTTCCACTCGAAGCTTGTTCCAAAATCAGACGGTTTCGGCACATGGTCCTCGATGATATCCAGGACGGGCATAAAATTTCATTGAGAGGACGACTTACCCCAGTTGACGCCATTTTTTTTTGAAAAAAAAAAGTGGTCTCGCCTCGTTGCGCCCATGAACCGGGTCGTATCACCCCGGCAGACTGATCTGCAGTGCTCTCGACCCAGGTGGATTAATCTGTAACTATTTAACCTGAGCAGACCAATCCATGATCAGTCCGTCGATGAATTGATTCAGGGGGAAAAAGGCGACTCGTCCATTCCCCATCCTGGCTACGACTCAGGTGGATTAATCTGTAACTATTGAACCTCAGCAGACCAACCCATGATCAGTGCGTCGATGAATTGATCCAGCGGGAAAAAGGTAACTTGTTCATTCCCCATCCAAAGGTAAAATGTAAAGTGTGATTTAAACGGATTGACCCATGCCCAATGGACCGATCCACCACCTGCAACCCCACCAGAGGACCAGTCCCAGAACTAGTCCGAAAACGAACATGCTTCGGGTAGATTGGTCCGGAATTGTCGTAGCCATTAATTCCCAATCGTGTGGGTTAACCCTTAGCCGCATATTCCCCCCTCTTCGCCGGCCGACTAGTCCGCCTTAGGCGTTAGGTGATAGGCATAACCCAACGGCGGATTAATCATCACCAGATGGATGAATCCGCCCTCTCAAGGGTCCACAGTTCTATTCCGTTAGGTGGGTGCGTGTCAAAGCCTTTTAGGTGGGCCGAGTCAATGATCGGTGCCTCCCTGTAAGGCAATTAACAGCCCTTCAAACCTCCCGACTCTATTTACGGTAATTTTCGATTCTGCTACGTAGTGAGGTCGATCACACCCTGTGCCGCCAATTCTCTGTGGGCCTTTATAAGATCCTCTTCCTTGAGGTTCGTCCTTTCAATCCTATTGTTACTGGAATCCTCTTCGCCGCTGTTCTCCGGGTCGGAATAATCCGAGACATCCACGCTCGGGGTGTGGGCCAGCTATAACGGAATGATTAGAAAAGATGAATGGATGAATTTTATTCACTCACATCGGTTGAGGGGTCCCGCATCGCTACAGCGAGAATAATTCCCGGAATTGAAACCAGCTTGATATCGGGCTCGGGGATCACGGGAACTGTGTTCAAGCCGGCCAACGAGACGAAGTTATCGGTGGAGACTCGAACACGATATATGTTCAAATGGGAGGAATCGATGAACGCAGGATTGTACTTGTTAAGCTTAGTGAATTTGAGCAGCGACGCCCTTGTTGATGGTGATGCAAATATTGAGCTACTGGGATTGAAAAGCACATAGCGCTAGGTTGTTCAAGTCAGAAAATACACACTGAAGTGCTGGCAATGCCCTTACCGAGGAGATCATTCTGAAGACTACGGCAGGCCACAGATTTCCGTTCAATTTCTTCAGCAAATGCACGCCACTCCATCCAAATTTAGAAGTACAGGAAGCGGAAATTGCGGGGATATTGGGCTCCCTCGGTCTCCAGTCCGTGACGTTGGGCATGGGCCCGAGAAAGTGGGGAGATCCGGACGTCAGCGGGTTCAAGTATAGGTTTGAAATCCGAACACTGGGGAATGTATCCGGGATACTATTAGCCAACTTTGGGTGGCGCTTGTCCAGCAAACCGGACGTGTTTTCCCGCAGCTCTTTTCGAAGATCGGCACGCCACTGGGTCAGCTGGCGGCTGAGATCAGAGCCCGTGAGTGACCTCAAGATCTCGACAAGATCTCGACCAAAGCCGTGGGCCGCTAAAGCACGAGCTATTGTAGTTCCAGCTCCGGAAATCCCGGGGCCGTAGTCACCACCAAGAAGTAGCGCGCAGAGAAGGAGGTCGTCCTTCCCTAAAGACACCCCTTCTGTATTTTCCATGGCCTCGAGGTCATAAATCAGGGAGTTGTGTTGAACAGTTGGCCTGGGCATGTAAATTAATGGGATGCAATGTGAACAACTTGAAGACGTACCCCAAAGTGCGAATGACACAACGTGCTCCGAAGACCAAGGCATCGCTGTCCTCGGTGATGATACCGTCTATGCACCCGTTTTCATTGAGTTGCGCCAATTCCGCTTCGGCCTCTCCAGGAGCCTGCGTATTTGAGTTGGGTACAAACTTGGGCAACAGAAGAGGACTCACCTCATAATAATAGAATCCAAAAGCAACAATCATTGCCTTCAGGTCCTGAAGGAGCTCTGTCTCTCTGTGGACTACTCGGGTACCACGCTTCGCACTCGGGCGGCCCGGACCATCGAAAACAAATACATAAGTTATCGGAGCCAACGAAAAGTTGCAGAGTTGGTAGAAAAGCTTCTCCAGAATAAGACTCGGAGTTGCATGCAAAACCCCGGCAGCCGTCAACGCAGCCATAACGGCGTTGATTTGAATACTGCAGCAGTTGAATGCTTAATGGATCGTTAATGTGCCGCGATGCTTGCCTGATATCGACACCGATGATCATGGTTCGGAGCTTGCGGTTATTGGCTTTGAAGCCTTCAATGGTCGCGAGATTAAGCAGCGATCTTGTTTCCGCCGCAGGGCCGACAATCTGCACAGTTCTGATTCAGCTCTTCAAATGCGTCGTTTAACGTATTACACTCACCTCCCATAACTTCGGAATTCCCATCTAGCAAAATGAGTGAAGGAAAGCAAAAGGGTTTCTCCTGTCTTGAACAGCTTCTGATCGAGAAATCGGAACGATTGAAGCGAGATATTTAAGGTATAGAGTGTAGTTTTATAGGTAAGATATAAAGATACAAACCGATTAAGAGAAGAGAAGAGGAAACAGACTAGAGGAATGCCGGACTAAAGCCGATGGAGGTACGTTGAGTTGAATAGGGGGGGGAAATAACAGGGATGCTCACCAAGGCGAAGTTTGCACTTGGGATGGTGACCCGTTAGTATCAATGATTTTCCTACTGAGCCGGTAGACATACTTGGTGCCCGGACTCGCCTCTAAGGTCAGATCGTGTTCACACAGGATGGAGCTGGCGGCGAGAGGAGCCTGGGCCCTGCCCTCTTGCGTGAGCTGATGCCTCCATCAATTGTGAATAAGTGGTAAAGCATGATGTTTGCTTACCGTTTTAAATGTGAGCCAATGGACAGGCTTGGGTTCGGTTCGGTCAACGTCCATCAACGACGAATGCGCTACTAACAATTCAGCGCGAGTTTCACTGCAGCCGGGCGGCAGAGTTAAAACGGCCCTGCCGAGACACGTCGCCATACGACGGAGCCGTGCCGAGTGATGGCTGCAGACGGTGCCGAGGTGCCTCGGCACAGCTCCGTTGTATTGCGACGTAGCTCCGATAGGATCTGCCGAGCAGCCGCCTGAACGCAGTAGTTGTTTTGGGTGGACACACAACCCTCACTGCTCATATTTATTGCCCGCCTTCGCCCAATGTCAACATACGTGAATATGGAAAGGCAGCCTCCAAAACAAACACGTGTCTGAGCCTGACTTTCTGCAGTGGCATCAAAGTAAAGAAAACGATACGGTATTCAAGAATATGTAGCATATGGAGGACGTAGTAGTAAACAAAGGTCAAATCACAACCCAAAATCGGACTGTTTGGGCGGGCGGTCCCCGATTGCGTCGATAATCTCCTGTGGGACGGGCCTCAGAATGAGTGCTTTTTGAAAGGCTGCATTGATGTCGCTTCCATAATCCGTGGTGCCTGAATGACCGGCTTCGACTGCCCATTCCAACGTACCATAACCAGTGGCAGGTCCATGACACATGGAGGATTGGGAGAAGAAAACCATACTCCCTCGACCGGTATCATCACCCTCGACGATGGGGTGTGAGTTTTCGGGGGTTGGTTTCATGACATCCATTTCCGTCCAGACGTGCTGAAGGCCTAATTTTCGTGAACCCCCGAATACAAAAGAAAAAAGAAAAAAAAAGACATACGATGGGTGTCCATATTAAAATGATAAAATAGAGCGGACGGGTAACCCGCCAAAGCCCATGGGGGCAACTCGGCTGCAAAGCCCGCCTCCCATAATACGATCCAGGTCCTCCGCTTGTGATCAAACTTCACTGCAAGTGGGGGTCAGCTGGTGTGGATGGATGGGGGGCAGGGACGTACGGCCACTTTTGAGGATGTAGGTCAGAATCAAGCAGACTCGTACCTGGTTCTTGCAGTCCGCATGCGGCCAGGTGTGAACACGGGCTTGTCCTGGGAATGCTGCATTCAGGCAGAAATTCCAGAAATAGCCGAACAGCGGCCGAATTCCATATTTTTTAAAGTGCCATTCTGCCTCCTCCTCCATATCGGCCGCGATACCGGGCCACACGGCGCGAACAACGCTACAGACCCATTTTCTGCCAACAATGATTAGGGATGGGTCGCGGTTGAACGTAGTGTACACACATGATTCTTTTGACGACTCGTAGGCTCAAAAACCTCTCAACCTGCACCGCATGCTTCTGATGCCAGGCAGTGAGATAGGGCTCCTGAGAATGCTCGGGTCAGCCATAGGGAAGGGGGGGGGAGGCGACGTACGACTGCAGACTGCCTTTGATGTCCGATGATTATGGGCAAATGGGGGCCGCGAAGGCCATTCGCGCATCCGGCGCGAACGGTTGCTGACTGGAGTTCTTCACCAACAAGAATCTCTTGGGCTGCCTCTATCTCCTCCACCAATGGTATCAGCCACATGGCACGGAATGACCGGTAAAAGAAGACCAGTCCATTCTTGTCGACGACAAAAGTCCCGCGCTCCTTGACCTCTCTAACAAACGTACGTGTCAGCCCGTGGATGCTTGGGGATGGCGTATGGCTTACCCGTCCCCCATGACGTATGGGATTGGAATGAAATGCCGGAGCCAAGGCTCCAGCGCCTCTGCACCCGGTTTGGAGCGGTAAAGCTCCCTGATTCTGTTGCGAACTATGGGTGGGGGAGCCCGGCCCTGCCAGCCGGCGGTGCTGCGGGAGGCATCGTGGAGGAGCGAGAACGTGTGCGATTGGACGACTTCGCCCCTTTCAAAAGCTCGGCGCGCCATCGCTTCCTCGCGCAGCGGGTTGAGGCTGCCGTCCCGATTTTTTTGTCCTACCCCCCCACGGCGCTTTTTGCGGCTTTCCTTGCCGGGGCTGACGTGGTTTTTCGGCGGCACGCCGCCTGCAGGTATGGCGGTCGGCGGCGGGCGCGGTCGTTGCTGCGCAGGTGGGCGCTGTCGTCGATGTAGTGGTAGGGACGCAGGCGATATCGTCGCCTCCCTGTCCAATCTAGCTTTCATTTAGCCGCCTGACGGGGAACCTAACCGTCACACATATACGCACATCCAGCCGTGTTTTGGCATTTTTAGGCTGCCGTCAGGGTCTAGGAACTTCAGCGTTTGCGCGTCCCGGATGGGTGCCTTTGGCGGCTGGAGACTAAGGTACTCGCCGCTCTTGGCCTTCTTGGCGCTACCCCGTGCCAACGGTTCGCCTTTGCGTTTACCCCCCACGGGCGATTTCTTCAACAAGTCTTGGAGGCGCGTGGACCGGCGAGGGATTCCGCGGCGTGCATTTTCCAAGTGTCGCGGATGCATAGCGTCCAGGTCGGCCGCCGGGTCGTCGGCCGCGTCGTCACCCCTCGTCTGTTCATAGACGGGCAATAGCATTTGTAGGTCGCAGCGGGTTCTGACGACGTCACCCTGCATAGGTACATCAACGTCAATGAATGAAATTGGGCGGCTCGCCATACGCACACCAAGCACGTCGTCCGGCGTTGGGGTGGGTCCGCCGCCTAGCTTTGGAACGGGGTCGTCGTCGAGGTCGGAGAGCTCCGACAAGTCCGAGTAATCGTCGCGTGGTTTATTCGACGTCGATGCCGCCGGCATCGGGTGGCGTGGGGCGCGGGGCGGTCTTGCGAAGTAACGCGGCCCACTCACTCCGGGCTGAGGGGTGTCCAAGGCCACCGGCGCTGGGGTCTCGGAGTGCATGGCGGTGCTCCAACGACAACCGCCAGACGCCGGGGTCGAGGTCTCAGGGAGGGTCGGGCGCGCAGGGGCTGCGGTCGTGCTTTGCCGGGTACGGGTCCGTATGTCGCGTTGAGGCGAGGTCGGGGCCGCCAGCGTCGGGGCCTCGGAGTGCATGGCGGTGCTCCAACGACAACCACCGGACGCCGGGCGTTAGGGTTGTCGGCCAAGGGGTCAACTTTAACGCGTCGAGGACGCGCTGGGACGCGTCAGAGCCGGGTGGCACGGAGGGAAAGCAATCGGGAGGTGGTGGGACAAAAGAAAGAGGCTGTGGTAACAGATTTAAATAGAGCTCAGAGTGGTGCATGGCCGCACAAAACCCACCCATCTCCTTCGTTCCGTTGGCCGGTCAAACCGTTGCGCACTGATGTCCGTCTGAATCAACCCTGAAAGCGTGATGGGCGTGTTTCCGCGATCATCGACAGTCGCGCGTCCCTGAGAAGAGAACACGCGTTAAACGCGGATCTGGTTTTCAAAAGGAATGGGCACGGCTCACATACCATGCCGCTGGACGAGAAATTCACTATCGAACCAGAAACATTGAGTTTCACCAGAAACGAGGGACAGGAGCACGCGAACATACCTGGAATCAGTAAAGTAAGGCACTGAATAGGATTCGTTCTGCCGCCTTTGAAACGAGAAGAATTTGAACAGACGGTGGATATACTACGACTTACACAAGCGAGAAAACAAAGTGCTACTGTACGCAATCTCATGCCCACCCAACTGGATCAACCTTGTAGGCGTAATGGGCGTGGTGGCGCGATCATTGACAGTCGCGCGTCCCTTGAAAGAGAACACGCGTTAAACGGAGATCAGGTTTCGAAAGTAACGGGCAGCGCTTACATGAGTGTGTTCTATATCATGCCACTGGACGAAAAACTCACTATCAAACCAGAAAGATTAGAAACGAGGGACAGGAGCACGCGGACATACCTGTAATCAGTAAAATAAGGCATTGAACCAGTTTCGTTCTGCCGCCTTTGGAACGAGAGGAATTTGAATGAATATACTACGACTTACACACATGGATGGCGAGAAAACAAAGTGCTACGGTACGCGTCTCACACCCACCCTATGAACTCGCCCTTTGGACCTTCCAAAACGTAGTCGAAACCCGGCCGCCCCGTTCCGCTCGGTGGCGCAGGTCTCTGCAGCTGGGGTTCAAACCTTTCTCTTTTGGGCTGAACACGTCGCGGCGCCTCGGTCATCGGTTTAGCTCCTGAGTGGTTCAGCGGCTGAAATTTCATGAGAGGCGCACAGACGAAGAGTGATCGCAGACTTACCACGCTCGCTGGGCGCGACGCACGTCGTCCGTGTGATGTTTGTCGTTTCGTTGTAGGACCCGAGGCCTAGTGCCGATAAGGGCCGCAGAGGGCAAGCCGCAAGCGCAAACTCACCGTGCTAGCAACTGCGCTCGCCCCAGCCCGCCCGTCGTTCGGTTGCTTCGGAGCTTGCGCCTTCTTCCTCTTTTTCTGGGGCTCGTGGCCCTGTCGGCAGTAAGTCACCGAGTAAGCTCACCGACTACCGGCTCACCTTGTTATCTGGGACGGTCTCTCCTTTGCGCTTCCCCGCCACCCCCGCATCCTCGTCCGGCGTGCCGGAGCTCGCGCGTTCCGTGGGGGTCAGCTCACGGTCTGCCGTCCCGGAGCGGAAAATGAAAGGATCCTTGGCGTCGGTCGCGGCGTTCAGAAAAAAATATTCGGCGATGGCGAACGTCTCAGCGTAGGAGAACGCGTCGGGCGACTGTAGTTTGACGGGAAGAGGGAACCGGGAGGTGTCGTAGTACTTTTCACTGTTCTCGGCGATCGCAGCCCAGGGCGGGTTGCTTGAGTTTCCGTATTCTGAAACAGGTAATCAATGTGGGTATAGAGCACAAGAACAAGCCACACTCCAAAGTTCAGTGAGGTATCGCTCGAGAATTTGCGTGAGGTCTTCGGCAGTGAGCCTTCTCAATACCAAGCTGGGGAACACCGGGATGCCAGATGGGTTTCGGGGGATGTCAATATCGCCGGAGACCGCGCCTTGCCCACGCGGGATGACCTTTTCTGCGAAATGCACCCATCTCCGGTCAATGGAGGCCTCCCAATCCTCCGTTTCATCTGCCATGTCCGGGGTGTTGTCCGCTGCGTGCCCGTTGACACTGAAGACCGCCGCACATAAGCGATGAACGCAAGAAGCATACAGAAGGCTTACACCCCATATCGCAAGTCCCCATCTCCTTCGCGATACGCCCACAGAAGCAAGAGCTCCATATGCCCGACAAGTCCGCCTCGACAAACGCCGTTCAAGGCTCTTGCAGCGGCCCGCGGAAAGTCGACTTGGTTTCTGAGACGACGAGTCAGTTGGGCGGGAGACGACAGCGGAATGAAAGAGAGATGACTTGCGTTGCTACCGAGGGGGCGATGTCTTTGGCTCGGCGCTCGTAGTCCGCCCGCGCATGGGAGTCCAAGGCCTCCCACATCTCTTGCTGGTGAATTTCGAGGCGATCGGATACCCTCGCCTCCGTACCTGTCGCCTCGGCCTGTGCAGCAGCCGGGATGGACTTCCTCTGCTCCATTCCGAACAGTCCGAAGCCCGTCAAGGGAGAAAACTTGAAGAAAGTGTCGGCGATGTGGGCCCCCTTCATGTTTTGTACATGACTATTGAATTTCTTGAGAATGCGCTGGACAAATGTTAGCAGAAGGCAACGGCCCATCCAGGGACGACATACGGTGCTCCAACCACTGTGATCCGTTCCATTTTTCGGGTCCTCGTCTTTGTCGGCCAGCTTCCCTTCGAAGAGGGGGGACTTCATTATGTCGTTTATCTTGTCTTTTTTCCAAGTGGTGACATCTGCGGTGCTGGAGGTGTTGTTCTTCTCCCGTAATTCGTCGTAGAAGCTAGCGATATGTGCCTCCTGCTCCTCGGTGAACTTGCTCTTCGGCCCTGGTTTCCTCGACATCGACGACATCGACTTGAGGGAATTTGATATAGGGGGCGATCGGTTTCATTGCTGATGACCCACTACAGTAATCTACGACATGATTTATAAGACAGAGGCCGCCCACCAGCCACCATCGATATTGACATGGCCGTACTGATAAAAGGCCTAAACTGGTAACCAAACCAAACCCGACAAGGCTGGACTGGGTTCTCGGAGTTTGCCGAACTGACCAATCATGTCGTACCTTGGTGGTTGTAGATATGGTGGCGACTAGTACTTGTAACGCTGTACAAATACACGGCTTTCCGACCCTTTGAAGGCCTTTTCATTGAACCTACTTTCAGTACGCACACGGAAAAATATACAATTTTTGGAGGGCGCCTTCTTGTAGTGCACGTGACTAGTCGCGGACGTGGCCATCACCCAGCAGGACCAAATATCGCGTTGGCTCCATTGTTCAGAAACTCGGATGGCGTCAGCAAGCCCTCCCTAAGGATGTCTATGCACGTGTAGGTAACCCAGAATTCACCAACAGTGGGGTGTGCCCAACCAGCTGGTAGAATTACCGTTGTAAAATATGGACCTGGCGCACCAACACCACTACGGAGCCTTCGTCAATGTTAAGAGTTGTATAGCGAATGTTTAAACGGTCTTTCAGAAGAGGTATGACCCCAACTCGAAAAGGTATTCCGGGGGTGAAGAAGAAATGTTTTTTTTTGGAAAGGTGCTCAGTGTACATGTAAAGATATCCGTCCTGTCCCAACAACATCGCCAGTGGATATTTCGGTTACTAGTGGATGTCGCCGACGTGTTATGCTCTGAAATCTTCATCGAGACGAAGGATACATGCCAAGACAGATATCTAGTAGAATATTATGCTCGGCGCTGCCTTTTCAAAATGGCGTTGGGGTCCGTCAGCACCACCTCATTCCCCGCCCTCTTGTACTTGAATTTTTCGGAAAAGGTCGGGTCCTTTCGGATAGCGTCAGCCTTTTCCTGGTCCTCGGGCTCTCTCCTTTTCCGCAGGGTTTCTACTGCCTTGGTATACGGCATTAATATTCCGGAATCATTCCGGACGAGTTTGAAGAACCCTGCTTTGTCGCTGAAGGAGTCGTAATGCTCAATCAAAAGCTTCAATGGCGGTCAGTAGGCTCCAAAAAAAAAGACAGTTGCAGGGGACGCACCTTGACCTGCGAATACCGGACACGCTGTCCGTTTGTGCCTCCCCACCAAGCCTTCGGCCACGGAAGATGCTTGGCATGTACGTAGGGTATATACAATTTGTCTTCACCTCTACGGATGATGATCTTGGCATGTTTAGGGTTCCAAGTGTCCCGTTGATCGTCCCACCAGGTGAGAATGTCGGCGATTGCAGAGCCTATGTCGCCTTTCAGCGAGATATGGGGCATCTGTACCAAACTGTACAGGTCGCTCGTTGTTACGTCCACTCTCCCTTGTCGTAGGCTGAGTGAATACGGCCGCATGTTCTCGGACCCCTTGGGTGGGGCGGATTGCGATGAACGCTCGGCTGGGTGTGGGCGCTGTTGAATAGGCCCAAGGGGTGTTTTTGTAATTCCTGCATAAAGCGGCCCTCCAAAGAAGGGTCCCGACCCCGGGTGAGTTTGCATTGGGTATGGCGGTGGTAGTAAGCCCGTCGCAGAGCCGCACTGGTACTGGTGCCCCTCGTACGCCGGATAGACGTGCGGGGATGCGCCTTTTGGTATTCCGTTGGGTAGAGCTCTCATAACTTCTTCAGCCGGTAACGACGATGGTCCCATGGGGGGTGCGAGCCCCTTCGCTGCGCCGCCCGCATGAAGTCGATACTGATACGCTTCGTACGGACCGGGCACATAGGCCGCGCTGGGCACGTCGATGTCCATTGGGATCGAGACCGACGATAGAGACGGGATTCCCATGTCTTCCATGCGCGTCTTGGGGAGCATGGGCTTTAATGCTGCGGGCGGGTTGGCTTTTTGGTTCTGGGAACGGCAATGAAGTCGATATATCGAAAAGAATGTGGCAAATACACGCACGGATCGCGCGGTGATGCAGGTCCACTGTTTGGGGACCTTCTCCATGTAGACGTAGGGTGTCTTGACTACTACTTGCGCCGCCTTTTGGAAAGTCTGAGACCAATAACTAGAAACGTTTTTACAAACGCACCCAATCATACCGATCCATAACCAGAGACGGCGGTATTCCTTCCGGCGACGGCCTCCCTTCTTGAAAATCCGGCAGAGGTCCAGTTAGCGATTACGGTCGATCGAAACTGCGCGTGACGACGAACTTTCTTTTTCTAGAACTTGCAAACGTTTTGTCAAGGCGGTTGGCTTTCTTTGGCCCCGTTTTGGACGTTGATGGGAGCGGACGGTGATGCTGCTTAGGATTGGGATGGAGTCGCCGGGCCGATGTAATGACCCACCTTGCCCATCGCCCCCGATTTTCGCTGAGTTGTTTAAGGCGCATGAGGAGGTCCGCCTTTCCACCATCTTTTTTGAGTCCATACTTGTCGCAGTAGTATGTGAGGGCTTGTTTTGACAAGCCGCTATGCCTACATGGATATCTGAGTGTGCGGCCAAAGGGCGAACGGCTTGATCACTGACATCTCCACCATATCGGGGATGTGGCGGCCCTCGGCGTCGAATCTTCCGCTGGGGAAAGGGTAAAGTTGTATCGTCCCATCCATCTGTGAACCCATCCTGATTTACGATGGTGGTGGGGAGAATGAAGGATCGCACCTGACCATGTTGGTTTCGAAGTACGGTGTTTCCGTGGAACGCTTCGCAGAACAAGTTAAGATTTAGGTTGGGTGGATCTTGAGAGGCTGAGCGTAAAAGCAGAAATCAGGTAACGCTTTTAGATGAAGAACAACCGGGGACGTAAAAATATACCCGTCCCTTTTCGAGCCGTTGGGCGTCCTCCTTCCTGTTCCTACGTCGGTAGTTTGACGCCTAAGCATGGCTCTAAATCAATGCACCGGACAGAGGAGATTAGCTCCAGGCAAACAAAGGCAATTCGTACCTACGAGTAATTGCCTTTGAGGAGCGATAAGTGTTAATCCGAGAGGTTTTAGCAGCGTATAAAGGGTAGGCAGTCATGTATGCGACCTCAACATATCGGACGGGACCCGTATTAGGACGGAAAAATATACATTCGTGTACCTTAATACCCCCCGCCGCAACCACAGTTGCGCCCACAGACGGTACATAACAGAACCGGCTGCATCCCTGGCCGGAGAAAATTCTCCCGCTCAATTATCGCGCCGTCCGACCAGTTGATAAGATAGGTCACGATTGTCACCCAACTGAACTCCGTCGACCAGCCACCCCAATCTGCGATTTTTCGGGGGCCCCATCGCAGATAAACCGAAAGAAACTGACATCCCCCTCGGCGAAAAGAATGCGTTCCGTATGAGAATGGGTAAACGCCCACATCGAGAAGACTTTGTCTAAACCATTCAAGGAACTTCTCCGACGTCTTGATGCGAGGTTAGATGTCTGTACGGAAGTCTTGGAACAGATAGAAACTCGCCAAAGGTTCATCCGAAACCCGGTCCCCAGTGTTCATCTTCCGAAACAGAGGACCTTCCTCCTTCCCGGCACATTCGATCCAGCGCGCTATCGCGCGAACGGGACAGAGGTGGGCGTCTTCCTCGCTCATCATGTAAAGCCGAAAGGGTTTGACCTCTGGGGGTGTAAAAAATTCAGCTCGGTCGTGCCGCGCATCCAAGGGACAGATACATACGCCCAAATTGATCAGTTTTACGCCAGCGCAAAGTCAACTCGTAGGAGGGAGGGTTGGTGGGATCGCCGGGAACTCCATCAATGAATTCCAAATCCGCAAAAGTGATACGAACCGCCTCGTCGCAACGAAGCAAGCACCAGAAGGAGATCAACATCAGGGCATACATCTGTAAACGGACACGAGGGGAGCCCCAGTCGTCGTCCTCATTCTTCTCGTCCTTTTTGGTGCGTGCATAAGGCAATGGAACTGAACGGCCTTCATCATTACAAAAGTCATAGATCTTTTTCAGCGTCTCCTGTACATATATCAGCAGATGTCCGATTTTAGTCCTTGAATTCGTACAGGTCTGATTGCCTTGGCACTGGTACTTGTCTCGCCAGCCCGAGTCTTAAAACGGATCATGAGTGCAATTTCCAAAAATTGAGCACATGGAAACGACTACCTTGGTTCGGTGGAGATTTACGAGATATCCCGAGACAGTGTCGGAAACGGAAGGATTACCCTTCCAGTTTCCGTTGTCGTCCTTGTGCCATTTTGTTTTGCCCAGTCCATGGTTATGCCCAAACGCGTGAGTCATAGCCGCCCGCATTTTGAGAGCATAGCTGTAAGATTGACGGGGCTGGGAGGCGGGAATAGTCCTTCCATCGGCGTCTTTATTGTCGCAGCTGGCGTGTGCCCAGTCAGACCAAGAAACAAAACCCTTGGAAGCATACCGAGACATGATCCACGCTACGATGAAATCCGGGCTAGATGCGTGCGGGGAATCGGTGAAGAAGGGAGCGTTGACAGGCCAGTAGGCGCATTCCTTGAGCCATGCAAGAAAGGCTTTCTGAAGCCTATGGAACAACCTCAGCGCGAGGACACCGAGGCAGGAATAAAAACCAGACCCCTCGTATTCTTTTTGAGTACGCTCCGTGGTGCTGTTGCTGGCCTTGCAGATCTGTTGTCGGAGGAGATCTCGGCCCGTGGTCAGATTTGCGGCGCTTTCTTCAAGTAGGGTAGGGTCGTCAACCGATGCCGCGGAGGATTCCTCTTGTTGAGAGAGGAGGTCAGCGGCGATGTCGCCGAGGGATGCATTTTGTAGAGACTCGATAATATGGGCGAAGGGTGACATGGTGGGCGGAAAGGCGTAGTCAGGGGTTGCGGCCGATATGTTTCAGCTGATCTATAAAACGTTGAACCGATGAACTGGGGCCACAATCAGGCTCGTACCGTATGTATCTTATTTCAGAACTGAAACTGGCTTTTGCTATTACAACTATGTAAGAACGACTGGTCTTTGTTAATTTATTTGACTCTGCATGCGACTCAAATCGTGGGCGCTCCCCCCGGACGCAGTGCGCGAACATCCGCACATCCATCCCTGCACTCGATGTCCCCCTATTATCCCATTCTCTGCTTGCGCCCGCGCCGCTGCCATACCCCACGCCAACGCCGAGTGTTTCGGTCGGCCCCCTGGTAAATCCGAACGCCTGTGAGTTGAGGCGACATCTACCTACAAACCATCCGAAGTAAATGCGTCCAAGCGGCGTCGTAGGCGTCTACGGCAGAAATTGGATACGTCAGAACGACGAGGAGGTCATGGCTTTGTAACTCACGGGTGTACCTACAGTCCACTGTGGGTGACTTAACCGTAATTCTTCTCAAGCGTGCGGTACCCATTTGTGCGGGCATATAGCCTAGAGAACGATTACTACACGCATGACTGCTCCGAGGGGAGTGGTGAAGGAAAAGAAAAGAACCACAGACCTTGAATCATAGCGCCACGACAGATGCATGAGGTGGCCTATGTATGGTCACTCAACAATCAATTGCGGACCCCCAAACCACTTAGTCGGGCTCGCCCAACGCATAGCCCACCCCTCCCGCGTTTTGAGACGAATGTAACCCGTGCCTCGTCGAGGATGGTGGAGGACTAAAGCAAGTGGTCGAAAAGCGCCCATCAGCCAACATTGGCAGCTTACTCACAAATTTCGGCATTCTCCGTACACACGTGATAGAGTCAGCAGTGGCAAAAAATTGGCGGGACGGGTGCGCACTCCGCGATATGAGGTTCGACGATGACGGAAGAAACGTGGAACAGACCTTGGAGAAACAATAAAAGTGTTAGAAAATGAAATTACGCAGACGATCCCCTTTTCACGCGCAACGTAATATCTCAGATGAGTGATTGCTTTTCTGCGCGTATAAGGTAGCCTTGTGGTGTAACGGTAACACCTCGCTCTTAAACCCGACTCCTTTTCCTTGGTCTGTGATGATCTCAGTTCGAAGCTGAGCCAAGTTATTATTTTGTAATAGTTTTACTTTGTCACTCCTTTATTGTTTCCAAGTCCAGGTGAATCATCTTTCGCCTCCCAGAGAGCGCACTTCTTCTGTGTTTTGGAAAAACGTTGGACGGATAGGAATGACGGCGAACAAACTCGTCCGTCTGGCGCGACTCACCCCAACACAGCGAGGCAATTTATTGCAAGCCGTTTAAGTCGAAATAGATATGTATTAGCTCTGTAGGATGGTTTGTAGTGGTTAGAGGGACGCGGCTTCTTGAGCGAAATTACATTGAACGTTGAAACGGTGTTTACAACAAAGGACGAGCCACGAATGGGCCGAAGAGCTGACGGACACAACCTACATTGAACTTGGATTGCGATTGACCCTACAGAACACTCGTACATAACCGGCGGACCTTGGATTCATGTATTCCACGTTATATATGCTACTTACCCACTCTTTGGCTGCCATACTACTTGAGATGTTCAAGGAAACGAGCAAGCCGACGACTTCCCGCCACACCGAGCCTCGCCACCCGGGCGCGCTGGATCGCTAGCCGGTCGGAACGAGAGGCCGCAGCTTCGTCCTGTGGGACTTCTCGAGGTCGATATTCCGTGTCCAAGCCGACACGGCCGCTTCGAATTGGGTATAGGATATAGTCGGCGTGTTTGTGGTCCTCGATATACAAGAATATCTTTTTCCTCGTATAGGGCCGTGGGACGGGGAATATACGCTGGTCCACGCAGAGGGGGATCATGTAGTCCGAAAGGAGGTACGCGAAAGCGATCTCATTGGGGTGCGAAGACGATGGCCGCTGGGGGTAAGTAAGGGCGAGGGCGAGTTTATTTGGGTATCGACCTTATACCCCGCCGTTATATTTCACGTACACGTAGATCGCACCGTACGACTTGCCGATGTGACCGGGAAGAATTTGGGTTCTCCTAGGGATCTGTAACTTAAAAATGGGGGTGTGTTATGGTTGCAGCGAGCGTGTTACGTTGCAAAAACAAGAACAAAAAAAAAGCACGGGCGTTCGTAGCTGAGAAGAGGTAACGCACCGTCGTAGACCTTCGGAAATGTGTGCAGTTATGCAACCCGACAAGACCTTTCTTGCGAAGAGGTACGGTATACGTTTGCATTTAGTGGAATGGAGTACTAGATAGGCTTGGCGTTAATTCAGATAAACTGCTGGGTACGGTATCTTCATATTGCGCGCCCGCTTTATGATGGCCGATGCGTCCCTCATGCTAACAACTTTGCCGCTGCGCTTGTAAGAGAAGCGCCCGTCAAGGGTTGAATCGCGTAGGAGTTCTGCTGCTTGCTCCTGTATCATCTGCGTTCTCCGGGTCCGGAGGGTCGTTACGGCCTTTGAGTAGCGCATTATGACGCGCTCCCCTTTATCGTTGATGGATGTTATGGGCGCCCAGAAATCGTCCGTGCGCCCCTCGTCGATGAGATGATCGTAGTAATTCATGATGCACTGATAACCGAGGTAGATAAGCAGATATGGGGAGGAGGAGGACGACCTACCAACAACTCCGAGTATCGAACCTTGAGTCCCACCCACTGATTGGCTTTCCACGGCGATCCATACAGTTCCTTCCATAAAACGCCAGGGACCCCCACTTTCTCGCCGTTGATCCCGACCTTCAGTAAGGCACATTCGGAGTCCCATTCCGGTCGCCTGTCGTCCCACCACCGAAGGATGTTCTTCAAGACTTTATCCATTGGGCCGCGAAGTTGAGCGTTGAACACCGGGGGATCGGGAACATGGGCCTCAGTAAGGACGAGCGGTCCGGTCTTGAGATAGATCGTCCGAGTACCGACTTTGTTGGGAGAAGGAGCCGTACCCAAGACCGAATGCAATGACTCTATTGCCGAAGGTTCATGGCCAGACGGGGTGCCCGTGCGAGGGCTTGGAACGGAGAACATAAGCTGATAGGTGGGCTCCGGAATTTCGGGACGCTCCGCCCGATCAACACTCGTATATTCAGAGAAAGGGACGGGAGCCACGGGGAAGGGATCGGTACACTCCGGAACCGAACCCAAGACCAGCGGGAGAGGGCGATGATGCTGAGCACCCAACGCATGAAAGGCGATGTGCGATGTCTGGGGATACGTTGGGATGAAGGTCGACATAGATGATACAGCGGCCGAAGCGTCGTGGCCACTTGGAATGAAGCCAAGATCAAGGGATTCGGAAGGGTTGCTGTATGACCCCGACGCCGGATTGCTTGGGAACACCGGGTCGGATGACGTCTCGCCTTCAGCGATTACATGCGGGTTTGATGGCACCGTAGCGGGATGAACGGGGTTGGTCTAAGTGGGCGGTCAGCGTTCGAACAAGATTGGGGGTACAAGATGCGCACACCACCAGATGGGGGTTTCGACAGATTTGGGAGAGCCATGGAGCAGACTTTCATGGCCTTGATTCAGAGAATTAAAAGCGGTGGGACAGTGGGAATTATGACCGCACCCATACGACCGGGCTCATTCCTTTTTGCACAGCGGAGACGGTACGGGTCGCATTGCTTGGATCGGAACGATCCTTGGCCTCCCAGCGGAGAGTTGACTTTTTCTTGGTTTTCGACCCTACCCTTGGACCGAGATGCAGGCGGGTCGCTCCAGGAACGAGGCTGCATACAGGTGCAGCGGTCAGCTCATACGAAGGCCCAGCCGAGATCAATCACTTACGCCGCCCAAGAATCCCTGTCACTGCTGAGGTTGAGGAGGCGTTGCCGCAAGTCACTAATGTTACCATAGCTGTGCGGAAGCCGATATTTTTTGCAGAGGGTTTGATACTCTTTTTTTTTCAAGCCGTCACTGAAGAGAGACATCCGTTAGTGCGTTGGAATAATGCGTGGTTTTGCCTACTTACAGTTCTTCATATGCAACGAGGTGTCTACCCTCCGAGTCATAGTTACCAAGGCTGGGGAATGGGTAGAGGGGGGAATCGGTGTTTGACGGCATGGTGGTAAAACGGTGCGAGCCCCTATTCAACGATCTATTTCAAAATTCTAAAGGATATTCGACCCAGGGCAACTACCGTTACTACGCCTTACACAACATAAGAAGGAAAATCCGGCATTTCTGTGAGCACTGAATAAAGAAAGACAAGAGTGGATGGGTGGAAATTTATTCAAACGACAGAACTCGCCAACGGCTCAGCGGACACCAGGACATTTTTCGAAACGAGAACCGTCATGCACGATGGTATGATGCATACGCCAGAGTTGGATCGTGTAACTTGAGTAGTAATTTGGGCAAAGACTTTAGGTGGCCAGAAAGAAAAAAGCGTCAGCCTACTTGTGGATATCACTTGTGCAAGAGGTCGCTCACCTTGGGTCCGACATCGATCCTGGACGCGTCGCTCTGGCACCGTGCCCGACTTTGCGTCCCGGCTTTTCTCACATCCCTCCCCTCCCCCCAGCTCCGCACACGGCAGCGCGGTGGAACTATCTGGGAGGTATGCCATGCTCAAGGATTGAGTGTTCCTGAGCGGGAATCATTGAGCAGGCTGCCGGTCAAAGCGGCCACAGCGCGACTCACCGTACGCCGATCAAACTCGAAATATATGTGTAGTTCCAAGGATGGTTGTTCGTAGCATTTAAGAGGGACGCGGGTTCTTGAAAACTACACCGAATGTCAAAACAGTGTTCACAACATGGGCGGAGATGAATGGGGTTTTGATGCTCACTCAGTAGGATGCGCACGAACCGTCGCCAGTGGATAATCTTGGCGGAACAGGCGCTCTGGAAAGAAGACATGAGCATAGACGCACGACTACGAAGAAGGGTGGCAAATACCTCCAGAAATGGTGCGCACAGGACCAAGGGACTGACAGCAAGCGAACCTGTTTAGAATTGCGCTTGATGCTTATTACTAGACACTTGTAGATAACCAGTCGACCTTGTATTCATGTATTCTGTATGTTATATACACTACATACTCTCATGCTACTCAGGATGGTCGAGGAAGGGAGCAAGCCGACGAAAAATCGCACATCAACCAAATTTGGCAGCATGCCCACACATCTCGGAACTTTCCGAAAGCCATGGCCATCACACACGTGCTCGCTCTTTAATGGTCTTTCCGTCTTGACCAGAGCCATCACGACCAAAACAAGTACCGGAGTCAGTATCTGTAGTACTAGTACATAGAATACGTCCATCTGAACGGTAGAAGACGCTATATGTGACATCACTGTCCGCCGCCATGGGCGGGCACAAGTAAGAAGAATGGGGGGTAAGTCGCACGTCGCTTGCTCAGAACACCAGGTCAGCAACATGAGCGCATCGCATCTTCGTACCCCTACCAAGCCTCCACCCAACCTTCGACGTGCGCGTCTGGTAGGGGCAAACGGCGCTGATGACGCGCCGTTAGACATCGTGGACCTCCCCGCCAGAGTTAGCACAGACGCGGCGGCCGCGCCTAGCGTGTTTTTGTGTGTCGTCGAGTATGGCGGTATACAGCATTTTCGGTACGTGCGCCGATCTGTGATGCATCATCGAATATGGCTGAGACAGGGGAACCCTCCAGCCTTTACACAGAAATGAGGGCCTCAAAGCTTTGGGATGTGAGCTTCTTGCCGACTACCGCCTTCATGTTATCATTCACAAACGAAAAGCAGGACGTAAAGCCCGCCGCGGATGTGCGCTCCCTCCTGAGCGTCGCAAGTTACGCAGGATTTCAGGAGGACCATCGAGGGCTTAGCACGCTAATAGTGGGCGTCGACACAAGGCAACCTTCCGTTTTTTATTCAAAGCCTTCCGTTGATCATTCTCCATCCGCTAGCATAGATGCCTGCCTGGAAATCCACTCCGGGGACCAGGTTGGGGCATTGCGAACCCTATTCTATCAGTTCTGCAACTTCCAAGAAGCCCCGTTAACTCCCATTCTCGTTTTCGACGGACCTGTCTGCCCCGCCTTTAAACGGGGCACCAAAGTCGGCCACTGAGCTCTTTGGTTTGTTGGCCACCTGAAACACCTGATCAAGTCTTTTGGATATTACTACCATGATGTCTGGGTGCTGCTCCCCCTGGTTTCTTTCTCTTGCTACAATACGTCAATATAAGCGCCCGGAGAGCGACCGGATGATGTGCACCTTTTCCGTCGTACCCTCGCCCAAAGTGTTGGACACCGTTGTTGAGGTGCATTCCGCTCCCCTCCTGCCGCGAGTCGATGACGAACCGGGCGTGATAGCCTTACAACGCGACGCTGTCCGTGCACCAGCTTGTGGGCCGAGGCAGAGCTTGCCCACCTTAATAAGCTTGGCTTCATCGACGCCGTGTTCACAGAGGACAGCGATGTTTTCATTTCGGATATACGCGCGTCTGTCTTTTATCGACGACGCATGGGAACAATCCGTGACGATTTCCCAAACATGGATGTCGTTAGATTATGTGCGGATCCTCGCGGTCGTCCTCCTTTGCGCGACATCCGCCCGACCCCTCTTTGTGGACGGCCCGCGAGCCGCTACTTGATAAAATATCAGAATTTTGCGCGGCTCATTTCGGGTGGCATGCGGTGCTGCGAGATTGGTAAATCTAGACTATGGCCGGGGGCTGCTTGTTCAGTCCGTGTCGCCCTTAATGATGTTTTGCCGTGTTCTCTAACTGTATCCTCAGATGCATGTCGTATATGACTAGGCAACCAAGGTGTTTACGACGAAAGACACGAATGCGACGCTGCTCAAGGTGGTTAGAACGACCACCAAGGAATTGGGTCCCCATCTCTGGATCTATTCGGGCTTCGCATATCTATTGCTGATTTTACCAGGAAGGCCAGGCTCCCGCTGGCGCACGGGGATGCAGGGGACTATGTCCTTGTGACGGTCCCGGGGTGCATATCTGCAAGAGCGACACGCAATTCACAAAATCGCCGTGAGTAAACGGTCTTACTAGTTCCATACAACGCATAATAAAAAAGTTAGTCCCAGGACATTGATACCGAAGACGTCAGTCAAGCAATCTACCCGGAAGATCAAGGTAGCACTGGCGCTGCGTCTGCTAGTCATCTTCTATTTCCTCTGTGAATGTTGGGGTAGTTGATTTCTCCTGAACATGGCAGATAACCGTCGGAATCGGGTGATGAGAGCAGTCCCTGTGAAGGTGCGGGCACGGCATCGGGGCAGGACGTGAGCGGAATCGTCATCGATCTCACTGAGGTGGAGGAGGGTGAACTGGTGTTAGCACACCGGCGTTTAAGTCGAAATGGCGTTATTGATCTCACCGCCGACAATATTTGAACCGTACATCCTTGGTTGGTTTTTTGTAGGTCTGAATCCAGTTTAGCCCTGCACCTCCTTGAGCTGTTGCTGCAAGCAGCAGGGCGCGTATGGTTTACGTTGAAGCAGGCGCATCCATCCAGGCTCAGATACCATCGACCCTCTGCTTTGCATTCAAATTGCTGATGCAGGCGGATCTGCAGGAGCAATTTACATACGAGATCAGTTTACGATGGACCTTGAACCGGGTCGAAAGTCAGTTCGGTACGTGACAATCACGCATGCTTCCAATACGTGGGTCCTTACGCCCAAATCATATTGCCTTCTCATGTTCTTTACGGCTAATGTCATTTTCCCTTCCGCGGCGACTTCTGAATTCAAATTCATGGCTGAGGTATCTGGGGGGCGCCCAAAGGCACCTACACGGGCGTTTCAGACGACGCCTGTGGCGTCGGCCACATTTCGTTGGGGCCAGGAGTGACGGGCCTTCGCTCGCACAATTACCAGTCTCTCAACGCATCCATCGGACGGATTTCATCCACCCACAAAAATGAATCCTCGTTCTCATTTGTGTTCGAAATATCCCCTTTCATTTCAGCCCAGAACTGCCGCTGCTGCCGTCGTTGATTACGGGAATGCCATGGCCGAGCTTGTGCAAATGAAGCACGGGCACCTTGCGGTGCTATTGCCTGCACGGCTTTTCAACGTGGGTCTTTTAAACCTTTTGCACCCCTGTTCTTATCCGTTCCATTGCAAGGCGTCATGCAGTGCCTCGGCTACGCATTGCGCAAATATCTTCTGTCGACACTTATTCACCTATTTCGAGCGCAAAACCGTAAGCACAACTCTTGGCCAAACGACCCTTCACTGACTAAGCCTGAATACAGTTTTGTGGAAAGTGCGGGGACGCATACTGCTCCAACTGCGCCACCCGGTCTCTTCCGTTACTTGAAACGACCCGACTCCCCTTTGACTTCCCCCCGCGCTCCATTCCAATTGCGTTCTATTACATGGACCCCTCATCACCAAGAAGGGTGGCCACCATTTGCGACGACTGTTACTCGCAGATACACGGTCACCGTTTTCAAACGAAGACCCGCTCGGAGCCTAGTCTCGACGTGGAAGAGCCGGCGCAAATCCACGTTTACCAACATGCAGATCCTACCGAGGTGGCAACACAGTCGACGCCCACTTCTGGACTGGATGCTTATCCGCTGAAAGAAAATTCGGCGGTCTGCAAGCGTAAGGGCCTTGGTCTTTGGAACCCCGTGATCATACCCGAGACGCCGTGGAAAGATCTTCCACTCGGCCCCAATCGGTTGAGGCCGTACCAGGCTGAGATTCTTCGTATGGAAGCAGAAGAGGAGGCAGAGCGAGGCGGCCACGTTGTGAAAATTGGAGGTAGGCCTTTCGCATTGAAAAAATCGTAATTTTTGAAGGTTTTGCAGAATTCCAATATCGCACGCCGGCAGCGCCTCGTGCGGGGTCCACGACTTCTGCGGAGTATCGGTGGGCTTGGTATAAGCCGTTGTCGGACCCCGGATTCTAGGTCAGACTCGAAGTAGTAGATGACCGTTGTTTTCTCCATCCCAACTGCCTTTCATTGCCGTTTCGACCACCACAAGCCTTTTAGCTTCTAAACCTGTATCTGGTGTCTTGCTCGCAAGCCGGTATGAACCGCCATCGACTGGCACGAAAATACTAGGTGCGCTCAAAGTAGACTTTCCGCGCGCGGCTGCGGCCGCGGAAGGTCATGTGCAGCGGTCACATCGCAGACCAAACAATGATTCCGATGACATTCCGATGACGATGGTGGTCCCGCAGGTTGCGCGCGTTGTCGGGCGGGCTCCCGCTCGCCGTCGACGGGCAACTGCCCGGCTTGATCTTTAAAGTGCGTGTAATGTTTAATTTGCTTTCTGAGATTCGTACTCCCATGATATGTAATATATAGCAAGAATCTTATACTGAAGACTTTCAGTGTCCGTTGACGACGTTGGCGATGACGGCGATAGTGTGTCCATCGGCTACCCTTTTTGTAGTAAATAATTTGGCATTTGATGTGACCGGTGCACATGACCTTCCAAGGCGCGGAAAGTCTACTTTGAGCGCACCTGAAGAATAGGTTTTGAAATGGTGTAGATAATTTTCGTACGCCACGGTGACCATCTTGCTCCAGCATAGGAAAGCTGTAGCGAACCCGTAACGCCGTCCAAAGATCGAAAGGCGGAATCTAATCATTCTTCCTTGACCTCTTCCAGGGCAAGGAAACCAACGAGGGCATTAAATCGTCCCCTCAATACTCGGCCCTCAAGTGCAGTGTCGGCCTCCCAAGAAGCTTGAGACCCCCGCAAATTCCAACAAGTGTTCCCGGTGCGTTAGAAAGTTTCAGCTCTCCGGTGTTCAATGGTGTCCCACGGTTAAAGCCAACCTTGGGCGTTAGCTGTTTTATTTGAGTAATTCCCTTGATCCAATCGCTCCTGGCACTGCCGGTGGGTACCATCGCGCACCCCCCACCTTATTCCTGCTGCTTATGCCGACTCTTCTCTGGGGAAACCAATTCACGTTCTCCACCTACGACAAAATATTACCCTTCGACTTCCTCTGCACCTGCGGTTCGCGATGGCGCCCCCTTTGCGCTTTGCCTGGCTGGTTTTCGGTCTGGAGGACCCACACGTGTTTGTGTGTCACGATTTTCCAAATTCAAATTTCCGCACCACGCTTAAAAACCGACAGCAGGAACGAAATTGCTCGCTGGCAACCGCTCGGAAAGTGGGGAAATCGGAGCACACACGGTGTTTGTGCCGCCGCTTACCGATATCCAGGGTATATGACTAGACGGGAAAATGTATGGTGGATGTCGGCGAGGTGAATTCTTGCTGATATGCACCTTGCTCAACTTGAGACCGGTGCGGGAACGAAGATGAGTCGATAGCACGCAAGGCAGCAGAAAGGGTAACCATGCATTTTGTAACTAAACACTAATCATCATGGTATTCACAACCCCAAGCCCTCCTCATGTTCCTTCAAAAGCTGGATAAACCGCGCAAGGGTGTCGTCAGATGGCTGGGCTTCTAATACGATGTGCTTGGGTTCCAATGTGTTTCTCTTCTGCATGCGGATGGAAACTACAACTTCTCGATCGGTGATTTCAATGATTTTGACACGCGCCCGCTCGTCTGCACGGAGGCCAATCAGCACCGCCTATTGGCGGTTAAGATTGTGAAAATAATTGAGAAGAGATTCACGTACAAGGTGGCAAAGCATATGGTTGCTGGCAGCCTGGGGCAGGGGGCTTATTGCGGGTACCACTGCTGGCTCCTAACACAGTTCAGATTATATCCAAAGTGTTAGCCGTTCTCATACCTCATCAGTCGACGCTGATCCCCTCACTAACGCCGGGGACTCGCGCTCGGATTCAGAATCTGAGGGTGAAACCAAGGGGGGCATGTCATCGGAATCCGGCTCGGATTCAGAATCCGAGGGTGAAACGAGGGGGGGTATGTCGTCGGAGTCAGGCTCGGATTCAGCGTCGGAGGTAGACACAAGGTCGGGAAAGTCGTTGAGGCAGTTGTGGGACATGACGAAGCTTTTGTCCTTGACATAGGGGACCGGGATATTTATACCGATCGATGGGTGAGTACAAATCCGATCTCGATTTGGACCCCAAATCAAGGTTAAGGTTCGCAGATCCCCCTCGGAGAGAGGAACACCTACCCACGCCTTTTATTAACAAATCGCGCGACGAGGGCGGATTACGATGGCGGCATTGTCCTCAACACCACCGCCCCCGCCAGGCTTCAAGTTCTCTCCTCTTCTCTCTGTACATCGTACTAGAATCAGAATTTTCTGGCCAGAAGGAGTTTGAAGGACCGTTGAACAAATCTTCTGCGTTCCGCAGGCGTCGACGTCAGGCTGTTCATTGGTGTGTGCAAACACCCGGTATCGATGAATACGAAGAGAAAAGGAGAAGAACTCTTTATGTTCAAGCTACTCACATACAGTACTCCATTTTATAGAAACATTTGCACGCGCGAAAGAGGGTTTGATCCGCGCGAAAGAGTGTCAGCCCGATCTGGTGATATAATAGGTGGTTACCTTCCTCTCTCACTATTATTTTTCTCTCTTCGCTAGTTGTACGTGACCCAACGACATATCCTGCACAGTCCGTGGTAACTCTGGGCGTCAACCCAGGCTGAATTCACATCTGGATTTCGGAAATTTGGAGTTTCTTGAGCTAGAAAATTCGATTCCCTGCCCCCAGCGAATTCGAGATCAAAGGTATGTTGGATAAGATAAGATAAGATAAGATAAGATAAGATAAGATAAGATAAATACAGCACGGTAATATATGCAAAATTCAATGAATTCTGTCGGGCAAGAACTTATCGCAGTACTGAATCAAGTCTGGGGGAATCTGCGGCGCCCTTAATTTGGCGGCGGGCGCATCGAAATCCTTCGTTAACGCCACTCAACCTACCTCCTTCTGACTCGCAAATCCCGCGTGAGATTTTTTGAAGGACGTACGTGTGGAGGGGCAGTGGCGAGGCGTCCGTGGGACGTCCGAATTCAAACTTGCCAATGAATTTCATTGAATTATGAATGATGGGAGCGGGCGTAACAAATCATCAGACGGGTTGCGCACCAGCCATTCCATGGATGGCTTCTGAAAATTGAAATCCTTGACACCATTCTCCACTGATTCCCATCTTTGAGTACATCATATTAAAGCTAAAGAGGGTCTGTCGTACGCATAAAAGGACATGGATCAGGTTCAGAATATTGAGTGAAATCGAAAGCTACTCAATAGCTCAAGTGGCTTTTGTGCCTCTTTGGTTCATGCAGGCACTGTCAAGGGAGCAGGTATGTGGGAGAGCAGGGCGCCGGCTCCCGAAGCCGTGGCCTTTAC
This sequence comes from Mycena galericulata, assembly GCA_029289565.1. Classification (NCBI taxonomy): domain Eukaryota; kingdom Fungi; phylum Basidiomycota; class Agaricomycetes; order Agaricales; family Mycenaceae; genus Mycena; species Mycena galericulata. The sequence continues at coordinate 399,019 of JARKIA010000091.1, forward strand.
CACATTATTTTTCGCCGCTGAATTCTTCTTCGCGCTAAATTGCCTTTCGCACGCGCGACGACCTCATTCGTGCGCGCAATTTATTTTATTGTACAAAGGAACCCCTCATTACCCACCGGGCGCAGCGCTCTCAGGCTGACAAGGATCCGCAAGGATGAGTTCCTTAACTCCATCCGACTCGGAGGCGTGTCGCCAAACGAACGGCACATCCAACCTCCAGGAACAGGCGGTGTTTACCAATTTGACATCTTGGTTCACGAACGTACGGCGGCTGGTTGTGCGACCTGGGCCTCCCCATTTCTGTACACGACGCGGTGCTGTAAGTAATTATAATGTTTCTACATAGATCCGGTCGACGTCTCGGTATTTCCCGAAAACTTGTGATATCATGCACGTGCCCGTTTATTGACAAGTTTTTCCTCGTTTGACTGGAGCCCATCACCTACACTTAGACTCAGGCTACAGCAAAGCGGTTCTGTGTAGTTGTAGATACACAGAGTAAATACATCTTAGTGCTCAGTCCAGCGCGCCGCTGCTACGTGTGCGCGAAGTAACTAACATGGAGGGTAGGTCGCAATTCATGCAGGGTGACAACATCTCGCTCAGTGCACCAGCTCTTGGCCCACCTTCGCGGCGCGATGCTTTAACACCTTCTTTGGGTGAAGATCTCCCACTCGCTCCATCCCGGTCACCATCCCCGCCCCCGCCCGCAATTGCCACTGTGCCGATGTTTGGGTCGCGCGCGCCCACGCCGGAATACACCCCGCTACCGATCAACTGGTCGTTGCTTTCACCCCCACGACCTTTGCTCGATGAGAGTAACGACGATACGGCGCCGGGACCTCAGACTGAGGTCGCTCGTGTGCACCCGGTAACTATTCACGCGCTCTAGGGGACCCGTTTTCTAAGCATTACATAGAACCCCGGCCTCCCTTCCAACCGTCCCTCCAAGCGTCAACGCACAAGCGTACGTTCATTGCGTTTTCGTGGCCAAGCGACCTTGCTCATGCTCCCTTAGCGCATATCGACTCACACGGTGGCAAGGTTCTTAGATGTCGAGGCCCGTGAAGACGACGCATCGGACATGGAGGAAGAGGGCGAAGAAGATGATGGTGCGTCCCCCCTCGTCGCCCCACTGCCTGAACTGACGCTACGTACACCAAACAGCTTTCATCGATGATGACCAGCAGAGCTACGATGGCCCCGAACACCATCCGTATACCCGCCGTGAGATAGGCGACGAAGATCTAGACGAGAGCGAAATGCTAGAGAAGCTTGCTGCGCGCTACGTACAAAACGGTCGGGCGTCCATTTTGCCTGAATCAGATCTGGAGGGCCATTTCGAGGGTCTAACCCTCCTCCCCACCGCACAGGACCCAAACCTGTTTGGTGTCAAGACCAAGCGTGGTTTCGAAGGTGATCTTCTCCAGGCAATCTACAATCTTGGCGTCAAAAACCCTCAACTTGGCATCTCATCCGCTTTTTGTCGGGAGCCTGGATCCGGCTTGGTATATGTGGAAGCACCAGGTGGCCAATTCCTCGACAAGCTCTTGAAAAATGTGTACCTGCGCAACAATAGGCAAACACCCACGCTCGTTCCCTTACATTCCCGACCAGAACTTCTCGCGTTCCCCAAAGACCTCATCCCTGGGCAGTGGGCCCGGGTGAAGCAAGGGAGATACAAGGGTCAGCTAGCTTTCTTACCCCCCCTCTCACCCGACGATTCCTTCCCCTCCGAGTATCTCGTCGTACGGCAAATCCCCCAGCGCCGAAAATCTGACCAAGAACCCGCTCCTGCCGTCATCGATTTCCAAGGAAAAGCATTCCCACCCCCTTGGGAGGAACATAACGGATCGCCATCCCAGGATGCAAAGTCGCAAAACATGCTGTGGCGCTGCAACCTCAAAAATGGTGATTTGACCTGTTTGAACGTTCACCCAACCGAGGCAGAGATCAGTTTGTTTCGTAATTGCGGCCATACCGACATCCCTAGTGGTCCTGAGGACCAATCGAAGCACCTAGCCCCCGCCGAAGGTGATCGCGTTATAGTGACTGCTGGCAGTGACGCCGGAAAGAATGGACGTATCCTCCGAATTAACCGGCTGTTCAGGGATGATACCCGCGAAGGAGGAGGAAGAGCCACGAAGCACTTGTTCAGGATGGCCACCGTGACTGTTAACGACTCGGATACGGCGGTTGACAAACATACGAGAAAACTAGTTATGAAAGAAGTCACACTACCCGTCACCAGCCTTGGGCACTACTTGCTTTCCGCGGCACCCACGCTCGACATCAACGACCGTGTCATTGTCGTAGCTGGCGATCAGCAAGGCCAGGGGGGTTATGTTCAAAATATTGACAAGGATCACGTCGTTACTGTCCGGCGCGACCTCACAGTCTGTGACGTGGATGTTCTCGACGACACCACTGACTCCAGTTTTATTGTTCCAATCCGATGTCTCCAACGCTGCTTCAGGTGTGGTGACCATGTCAAAGTTGTTAAAGGCCAGTGGGTGGAGCGCCTAGGTTGGATAGTTTCCCTACTCCCCGGCGGCGAGGCAACGGTGTATGAGGTGATTCTTTCGAGTCTGCTTTCCAAAATCCATCATCTAATTTCCCTTTTCTTACCTAGTCGACCATCGCCGCTGAACTGGTCGAGTTCAAGACACAGGCTGCAGAAGATCCATTTCCCAATGAACAAGTGCGTACCTAGTCTGGATAAAACACCGTGATTTGAATCTGTTCTAGTTCATTGTGTGGACGTCTGAAATTGTTTTCTGCCAAGATCCAATGACATACGCCGCGACCCGACCTTTGACCAAAGACCTTGCTGCTAGTCCCGTCTGCCCATCGCCGGAGCCGGAGCCGGAGACATCTAGGGCAAAGCCCAAGGCGCCCCCAAGCCCGCACATGATGAGAGTCAACAAGGACTACACCGGACTGGAGGTCCTTGTCGTCAAGAGCCAGTTGAAGGGTCTACGGGGAGTAGTTGTACAGTGGAATGAAACCACCCCTCTTGCAAGAGCGTCGAACTCAAGCCTGCCGATGTCCTTGGAAGAGAAAGAGGCTTGGAAACTACAAGAAATCAAAGCCACAGCCGAACGAAAAATTATAGCGTTGAAGGAACGATATGCGCTGCATTTCGAGCCCACCCGCAAGACAGAGGACACCATGATGGAAGTGATGCTCTCCGTGCGGCTGGAAAATAGGGTAAAATTGGACCAGATACCGGGCCACCAAGTCGTAGAACGCTAGTACGTTGTTTTGCGCCCCCTAAGGCGACATGACTAACTCTTTTGCCTAGCACGCGTATGCCAATTTACCAAGCTCTACACGTTCCACCTCATCGTCGCCGTAAAGGCACGATACTTGAAGAAAATAAACGCGCCGGAAAAGCCGAAGAAACGAAGGTCGCTGAAGAAAAGCGAGCCGCTACACCACCTCCACTTGACAATGATATAGTTTGGCCTGAGGTCGCCGGTAGGTCGGGTACGGTTTATGGAAGGCACATGTTGACAATGACTAGATAGTCAACCACAGCATCGTGCGTACTCGCCGTCACGAGATGTGAACGGTCTGAGCTTCGCCCCCCCTATGACTGAAGGTGATTCGGTTCCCCGTCCCCCAGTCTCAAAGGACGATGTCCGGGACAAAGGCAAGTCAGTCATGTCCGATGATGGGTGAAGCCATTGACGGCTCTACAGGCGAATGGCTACTTGACAAGCGGCTAGATATACGAATTGAAGGCCTCAAAGATTGGAGCCTTTTGTCTAAATTGGGTAAAAAAGCGCAGCGACAGGAGGGGGCTTTAGGGATCCTCGTACTCCAGAGTACCGTCCGGGATCTTGATGGCCTTATCCAGGTCCAACTTGGCTCTGTGAATCAAGACTTTTTCCGACTTCCAGTCCGGTGCATCAAACCGATGAGAACCATGTACCGGCCTGGATACGTCCAGGAACATACACCGCTTCATCAAGCCCGAACCAGGGTGGTGATCATTGGTCCGGATGTCACCGGTGACATGTCCAAAGTCGGAGAATATGCCCAAGTCGATCCCGAGGGATCCATTATTTCGGATGTGGTCAAAGTCGTCTTTCCCAGTTCATTCGGACAAGAGAAAGGGATCGGGTATTACAATGCTAAAGACCTATGTCGTTCTGTTAATGAAACCATCGAGTGGCAGGGCTTTCCTGTAGAGAAATCGTACTTTTTGTAACCTGCAATGCCATCAATTGTAACGAAAGTTTCAAATCGTAGGAGAGACCGTCAGATGAGTCAGATGGCGTATTTCAATTTCAAACAGGGGTCCGAGTTGAGACACAACCACCATGACTCTTTGGACGGTATGTGGCTGCGTCTCCAGGATTCAAGAAACTCACAATGCTTTCAAAAAGGTCATAAACTCATCTGCCCAAACCGGGGATGATCTGACAAATCATACTATCGAGCAAGGATTCCGAGCTGGCAGTAACGACTTTCGTGCTCCGCTTATCGGCTTCAACGGCAAGTAAGTAAGAAACATGTTCCAACGGTGCTTGGTCTCACCAAAGCCACAGTGAATGGCTTAAACAAGCACAGTTCCCATATTGTCATTCTAAAAATTCGCACAATGGAATCATGTCCAGACTCATCTTCCGGGTCCTGGATCACCTTCTTTTACCTGGCCAAAAAGTGTTTGTCTTTGACGGTCTCCAGTGCATATCCGACGAGCGGCTCCGCAAAATCAGAAGTTCGCATACGTTGGTTGACGAATTCCGAAGGTGTCTGAACGACTTAGGGGTATTTTCTTGCATGGTATGGTTATGATTGCTTCGTTAACCCCGTCTCACGCACCCATTCAAAGGCACCCGCAGAAGCTGAAGCTGAATTGGCCCAAATGAACCGTCACAATATGATTTCGGCAGTGTTCACGGATATCTTCGACACACTTGCTCTTGGGGCATCAAGTGTAATACGAACCGGGTGTGCCCTGCTCCTCCTCAAAAGTTACCGAGTTCTCATAATTTCAGCCCGACCGGCGGATCTTCCTTTGTAATTCACAGTGCCCAAGCCATTCAGGATGCATCTCTTACCCGGGGAGGACTGATTCTCCTGGTCCTCCTGGCAGGTGGCGATAATAACACGGTACGTTTGCATTTTCATTGAGGGGAAGGCTGAGGGCGTACTACAATGTAGGGCATCGCTGGCTGTGGGAAGGGGATCGCTTTATCATTAGCGCGTCGGGGATTCGGCGATGCGCTGCTCGTGGCGGTGGAGACACAACTTGACGACGCTCTCTTAGAGCATATCGCCGAATGGAAGGCCGCCCTTGTTTACGAACTCGAGTTCGATCCCGACCGAATCCGAGGTCGCCGGTATCCCGATCTCGCTCGCAGAATGGCAGACGATGCAACATTCCCGGACCTTAAGATTTTGCGCTTCTACGCCGCCCCACTCACTTCCTGGTCACATGGGCAAGTGCGACCTCCGCCATTTGAATTCGATGCCATGAATCTGCCTCGATTTGCTGCTTTTTGCGAGGCCTCCTTTTCGTGGGGCATATACCCGAGGGTTGTCAAATTGCTACAGAAGTTTTTATACCCAGCGGCTTGTATCCAGGTTATGTCAAAGGGGAGTCCCCCCTCATAATTACGACCGGTGCATACTTATGTTGATTCTAGGATTCTCGCAGTCTTGAATTATTACGGAATGACAAACGCTTCGAAGATTCGGACGAACATGTATGTTTCTGCGCCTTGACAGAGATTGTGAAGCATCGACAGCAAGCGCCAAGTGCTTACTTGGTCAGGGTTATCACCACTCGCCTTGATACTCGCATCCAAACGGGCCTCGTCCGCTCGCCCTTGCCTCTATCCCCAGCCCCCAAGAAAAATAGAACATTATGGGTGCCCTCGCTGTTGCTGGAGTATGCGTTGCCGGACATGGTCCAAGATTTCCGACTCAATGTGGCGTATCGTCGCATGCCGTCATCGGCCCGTACGTAGCTCGCCTCGTTTTTTACTCCGCAATATCGCACAGGCTTTTGTAATTTGTTAATGGACAATCTGTGCAACGCCGGGTCAGCTCAGCTTTTGCCGCCTTGTTGCACTGGGCGCCTGGCAGCACCGTCATGATGCGACCCTCGCCCTATTTATTTCCCCCCTCATTAATAACGTGCTGCGATGGTACCTACCGTACGTGACGCCAGTATAAACCGCATTTCAGTTACGAAACTACGTGCGGTCTCCTTATAACATAATTGAGTTTGTCTAATTTCCGACCACCTCGCTTGAGCTTGGACCATTCTCCGTCGAAAATTTCGTCGGTGGAACTAGTAAGTTCACCTTCCCTCTGTACGTAGCTGACGAACCGGGGCTGTATTTATGGCACAAGTTTGGTGTACTTCGTATCTTTGCCTGCATCCCTCTTGACGTTTTGGCATGGCTGGCAGGGTCAGCGTCTACACGGATTCCATCACCCACGACGGGCCTTGGACCCTCCGTTGCCCGGACTTTGAAGACACGGCCGAAGGCAACGGCGAAGGCGAAGGCGAAAATTTTGACGACGATTCCGACAATGAAGAAGCCCCCGACCCCGAAGCAGAAGAAGACGAGGAGGTGTCCAAAGACAGGTTTCGCGAGCTAATGCTCCAAGTCTGCCCCAGGCACACCAAAAAAACCGCTGGGGAGTATAAGGGGTATGTACACTACTGTCTTGAGTTCGATACACTTATACGGTCTCAGCATCGTCGATGCCATGGATGGCACCCTCCGCGACGCAAAATGTCCCCATTGGCCTGGACACGATGCATTTTTCGTTATTCCCCCTGATCAGGATAGTCCACAGCATATTGTAGCTTACATCCACGCCGTGTCCGTCCTCCAATTCTCCTTCCGGTGCCCATACACTAATTTTCTGTCCTTGAAGCTGCGGTAACACCGACCTTAAAGGGAAGGAGCTTCAATCTTCCAACGAAGAACGCTTCGGCTACGGCCATGCCTACAAAATGAAGTCCGCTATACTGGACAAATTCAGGAAACTCGGTACGGGCAGGGAGCCATGGGTTCGAGGTTCTGACGGGCAGTGGGGTGGAAACCCGGCTATGTCCAATGAAGTCTCGGACTACCTTCATGGGCTACATCGGGAAAAGGTTTATTATTATATATCTGGAGTGGGACACTTGTCATTTATCGCCTTCTCTAGGTGCAGGCAGGGGAGACATCCCTTAGCTCGAGGGCGATTACGTTGGTGAGCGGCTTTTGACTTATGATCGATGGTCGCAGATTTGCTAAGTATATTTCTTTAGGATGAGCTCAAGCTCATGTACGATTTCTCAAACGCGGACCACAGGTCCGACCCTGAAAATTATCGCCGAACCAGGACACAGACTTCGAAAGAATGGGCAACTCCGCGCAAGAGGCTACAACTACATTGTATGCTTCTTATCTCAGTGTGGTGCCTCTTGCGGGCGGACGAGGTGTTACGCATACGAACGTCCGACCTGACCTTCGTAGATGCGGACGGTGAAACACCGGAGTCCGTAGTTATAGCACTACAATATAGAAAAAATCGTCCGCACGGGGGTGAGCCTTTTCCATCAGCAACCATGACCTGAATTGATTTTGAATTCAACAGACAAAAGCACCTTCCGGTTATACCTGCTGCCAGCCGAGGAGGCCTATATGTGTCCAGTTCGGGCTTTAGCCCATTGGCTTCATTATGCCAAGGAAGAATTGGGGGACGACAAAGACGAATCAGGGAACAGCATAGACACCCCGTTATTCAGGAAGGTGGGCCCCCTCGACCAGGTGCTAAAGGAACCTCTGGTAGGTTTAATTCCCCGCCCTTGCCGTTAGCAATTCTCACCTATCGTAGCCCTACGATACGTATTTAACTTGGCTTCGTCACATTCTCATCGACATCGACATCCAAGACATCTTCGCTTATGGGACCCATTCCGGTCGGAGAGGTGGATGCCAAATCTTCCACATCTACATGAGGTGGTCTTTGAGGAAGATCGCTGATTGGGGCGGATGGTCTTATAAAAATGGCTGCAAGGTCATAATCACGTACTTGTTAGGGCTATCGGACTCGCCTGTGTTGCCCAGGGGCGATTTCTTAAACCCTGACAAAGACAAAGCGCTCAAGCTTCTTTGCAGACTCTGTGGACGCGACTGCTCCTGTAACAGCTACTGACTATGTAGTTCGTGGGTTAATCACTTTTTATGCCTTCCGATGAAGGACGCCATGGGCTCGTTCCTGATGTGGAACACATCAGCCTGCGCGGACCCTGTGTTTGACTTACCCCCCATTCTTCTTACTTGTGCCCGCCCATGGCGGCGGACAGTGATGTCACATATAGCGTCTTCTACCGTTCAGATGGACGTATTCTATGTACTAGTACTACAGATACTGACTCCGGTACTTGTTTTGGTCGTGATGGCTCTGGTCAAGACGGAAAGACCATTAAAGAGCGAGCACGTGTGTGATGGCCATGGCTTTCGGAAAGTTCCGAGATGTGTGGGCATGCTGCCAAATTTGGTTGATGTGCGATTTTTCGTCGGCTTGCTCCCTTCCTCGACCATCCTGAGTAGCATGAGAGTATGTAGTGTATATAACATACAGAATACATGAATACAAGGTCGACTGGTTATCTACAAGTGTCTAGTAATAAGCATCAAGCGCAATTCTAAACAGGTTCGCTTGCTGTCAGTCCCTTGGTCCTGTGCGCACCATTTCTGGAGGTATTTGCCACCCTTCTTCGTAGTCGTGCGTCTATGCTCATGTCTTCTTTCCAGAGCGCCTGTTCCGCCAAGATTATCCACTGGCGACGGTTCGTGCGCATCCTACTGAGTGAGCATCAAAACCCCATTCATCTCCGCCCATGTTGTGAACACTGTTTTGACATTCGGTGTAGTTTTCAAGAACCCGCGTCCCTCTTAAATGCTACGAACAACCATCCTTGGAACTACACATATATTTCGAGTTTGATCGGCGTACGGTGAGTCGCGCTGTGGCCGCTTTGACCGGCAGCCTGCTCAATGATTCCCGCTCAGGAACACTCAATCCTTGAGCATGGCATACCTCCCAGATAGTTCCACCGCGCTGCCGTGTGCGGAGCTGGGGGGAGGGGAGGGATGTGAGAAAAGCCGGGACGCAAAGTCGGGCACGGTGCCAGAGCGACGCGTCCAGGATCGATGTCGGACCCAAGGTGAGCGACCTCTTGCACAAGTGATATCCACAAGTAGGCTGACGCTTTTTTCTTTCTGGCCACCTAAAGTCTTTGCCCAAATTACTACTCAAGTTACACGATCCAACTCTGGCGTATGCATCATACCATCGTGCATGACGGTTCTCGTTTCGAAAAATGTCCTGGTGTCCGCTGAGCCGTTGGCGAGTTCTGTCGTTTGAATAAATTTCCACCCATCCACTCTTGTCTTTCTTTATTCAGTGCTCACAGAAATGCCGGATTTTCCTTCTTATGTTGTGTAAGGCGTAGTAACGGTAGTTGCCCTGGGTCGAATATCCTTTAGAATTTTGAAATAGATCGTTGAATAGGGGCTCGCACCGTTTTACCACCATGCCGTCAAACACCGATTCCCCCCTCTACCCATTCCCCAGCCTTGGTAACTATGACTCGGAGGGTAGACACCTCGTTGCATATGAAGAACTGTAAGTAGGCAAAACCACGCATTATTCCAACGCACTAACGGATGTCTCTCTTCAGTGACGGCTTGAAAAAAAAAGAGTATCAAACCCTCTGCAAAAAATATCGGCTTCCGCACAGCTATGGTAACATTAGTGACTTGCGGCAACGCCTCCTCAACCTCAGCAGTGACAGGGATTCTTGGGCGGCGTAAGTGATTGATCTCGGCTGGGCCTTCGTATGAGCTGACCGCTGCACCTGTATGCAGCCTCGTTCCTGGAGCGACCCGCCTGCATCTCGGTCCAAGGGTAGGGTCGAAAACCAAGAAAAAGTCAACTCTCCGCTGGGAGGCCAAGGATCGTTCCGATCCAAGCAATGCGACCCGTACCGTCTCCGCTGTGCAAAAAGGAATGAGCCCGGTCGTATGGGTGCGGTCATAATTCCCACTGTCCCACCGCTTTTAATTCTCTGAATCAAGGCCATGAAAGTCTGCTCCATGGCTCTCCCAAATCTGTCGAAACCCCCATCTGGTGGTGTGCGCATCTTGTACCCCCAATCTTGTTCGAACGCTGACCGCCCACTTAGACCAACCCCGTTCATCCCGCTACGGTGCCATCAAACCCGCATGTAATCGCTGAAGGCGAGACGTCATCCGACCCGGTGTTCCCAAGCAATCCGGCGTCGGGGTCATACAGCAACCCTTCCGAATCCCTTGATCTTGGCTTCATTCCAAGTGGCCACGACGCTTCGGCCGCTGTATCATCTATGTCGACCTTCATCCCAACGTATCCCCAGACATCGCACATCGCCTTTCATGCGTTGGGTGCTCAGCATCATCGCCCTCTCCCGCTGGTCTTGGGTTCGGTTCCGGAGTGTACCGATCCCTTCCCCGTGGCTCCCGTCCCTTTCTCTGAATATACGAGTGTTGATCGGGCGGAGCGTCCCGAAATTCCGGAGCCCACCTATCAGCTTATGTTCTCCGTTCCAAGCCCTCGCACGGGCACCCCGTCTGGCCATGAACCTTCGGCAATAGAGTCATTGCATTCGGTCTTGGGTACGGCTCCTTCTCCCAACAAAGTCGGTACTCGGACGATCTATCTCAAGACCGGACCGCTCGTCCTTACTGAGGCCCATGTTCCCGATCCCCCGGTGTTCAACGCTCAACTTCGCGGCCCAATGGATAAAGTCTTGAAGAACATCCTTCGGTGGTGGGACGACAGGCGACCGGAATGGGACTCCGAATGTGCCTTACTGAAGGTCGGGATCAACGGCGAGAAAGTGGGGGTCCCTGGCGTTTTATGGAAGGAACTGTATGGATCGCCGTGGAAAGCCAATCAGTGGGTGGGACTCAAGGTTCGATACTCGGAGTTGTTGGTAGGTCGTCCTCCTCCTCCCCATATCTGCTTATCTACCTCGGTTATCAGTGCATCATGAATTACTACGATCATCTCATCGACGAGGGGCGCACGGACGATTTCTGGGCGCCCATAACATCCATCAACGATAAAGGGGAGCGCGTCATAATGCGCTACTCAAAGGCCGTAACGACCCTCCGGACCCGGAGAACGCAGATGATACAGGAGCAAGCAGCAGAACTCCTACGCGATTCAACCCTTGACGGGCGCTTCTCTTACAAGCGCAGCGGCAAAGTTGTTAGCATGAGGGACGCATCGGCCATCATAAAGCGGGCGCGCAATATGAAGATACCGTACCCAGCAGTTTATCTGAATTAACGCCAAGCCTATCTAGTACTCCATTCCACTAAATGCAAACGTATACCGTACCTCTTCGCAAGAAAGGTCTTGTCGGGTTGCATAACTGCACACATTTCCGAAGGTCTACGACGGTGCGTTACCTCTTCTCAGCTACGAACGCCCGTGCTTTTTTTTTGTTCTTGTTTTTGCAACGTAACACGCTCGCTGCAACCATAACACACCCCCATTTTTAAGTTACAGATCCCTAGGAGAACCCAAATTCTTCCCGGTCACATCGGCAAGTCGTACGGTGCGATCTACGTGTACGTGAAATATAACGGCGGGGTATAAGGTCGATACCCAAATAAACTCGCCCTCGCCCTTACTTACCCCCAGCGGCCATCGTCTTCGCACCCCAATGAGATCGCTTTCGCGTACCTCCTTTCGGACTACATGATCCCCCTCTGCGTGGACCAGCGTATATTCCCCGTCCCACGGCCCTATACGAGGAAAAAGATATTCTTGTATATCGAGGACCACAAACACGCCGACTATATCCTATACCCAATTCGAAGCGGCCGTGTCGGCTTGGACACGGAATATCGACCTCGAGAAGTCCCACAGGACGAAGCTGCGGCCTCTCGTTCCGACCGGCTAGCGATCCAGCGCGCCCGGGTGGCGAGGCTCGGTGTGGCGGGAAGTCGTCGGCTTGCTCGTTTCCTTGAACATCTCAAGTAGTATGGCAGCCAAAGAGTGGGTAAGTAGCATATATAACGTGGAATACATGAATCCAAGGTCCGCCGGTTATGTACGAGTGTTCTGTAGGGTCAATCGCAATCCAAGTTCAATGTAGGTTGTGTCCGTCAGCTCTTCGGCCCATTCGTGGCTCGTCCTTTGTTGTAAACACCGTTTCAACGTTCAATGTAATTTCGCTCAAGAAGCCGCGTCCCTCTAACCACTACAAACCATCCTACAGAGCTAATACATATCTATTTCGACTTAAACGGCTTGCAATAAATTGCCTCGCTGTGTTGGGGTGAGTCGCGCCAGACGGACGAGTTTGTTCGCCGTCATTCCTATCCGTCCAACGTTTTTCCAAAACACAGAAGAAGTGCGCTCTCTGGGAGGCGAAAGATGATTCACCTGGACTTGGAAACAATAAAGGAGTGACAAAGTAAAACTATTACAAAATAATAACTTGGCTCAGCTTCGAACTGAGATCATCACAGACCAAGGAAAAGGAGTCGGGTTTAAGAGCGAGGTGTTACCGTTACACCACAAGGCTACCTTATACGCGCAGAAAAGCAATCACTCATCTGAGATATTACGTTGCGCGTGAAAAGGGGATCGTCTGCGTAATTTCATTTTCTAACACTTTTATTGTTTCTCCAAGGTCTGTTCCACGTTTCTTCCGTCATCGTCGAACCTCATATCGCGGAGTGCGCACCCGTCCCGCCAATTTTTTGCCACTGCTGACTCTATCACGTGTGTACGGAGAATGCCGAAATTTGTGAGTAAGCTGCCAATGTTGGCTGATGGGCGCTTTTCGACCACTTGCTTTAGTCCTCCACCATCCTCGACGAGGCACGGGTTACATTCGTCTCAAAACGCGGGAGGGGTGGGCTATGCGTTGGGCGAGCCCGACTAAGTGGTTTGGGGGTCCGCAATTGATTGTTGAGTGACCATACATAGGCCACCTCATGCATCTGTCGTGGCGCTATGATTCAAGGTCTGTGGTTCTTTTCTTTTCCTTCACCACTCCCCTCGGAGCAGTCATGCGTGTAGTAATCGTTCTCTAGGCTATATGCCCGCACAAATGGGTACCGCACGCTTGAGAAGAATTACGGTTAAGTCACCCACAGTGGACTGTAGGTACACCCGTGAGTTACAAAGCCATGACCTCCTCGTCGTTCTGACGTATCCAATTTCTGCCGTAGACGCCTACGACGCCGCTTGGACGCATTTACTTCGGATGGTTTGTAGGTAGATGTCGCCTCAACTCACAGGCGTTCGGATTTACCAGGGGGCCGACCGAAACACTCGGCGTTGGCGTGGGGTATGGCAGCGGCGCGGGCGCAAGCAGAGAATGGGATAATAGGGGGACATCGAGTGCAGGGATGGATGTGCGGATGTTCGCGCACTGCGTCCGGGGGGAGCGCCCACGATTTGAGTCGCATGCAGAGTCAAATAAATTAACAAAGACCAGTCGTTCTTACATAGTTGTAATAGCAAAAGCCAGTTTCAGTTCTGAAATAAGATACATACGGTACGAGCCTGATTGTGGCCCCAGTTCATCGGTTCAACGTTTTATAGATCAGCTGAAACATATCGGCCGCAACCCCTGACTACGCCTTTCCGCCCACCATGTCACCCTTCGCCCATATTATCGAGTCTCTACAAAATGCATCCCTCGGCGACATCGCCGCTGACCTCCTCTCTCAACAAGAGGAATCCTCCGCGGCATCGGTTGACGACCCTACCCTACTTGAAGAAAGCGCCGCAAATCTGACCACGGGCCGAGATCTCCTCCGACAACAGATCTGCAAGGCCAGCAACAGCACCACGGAGCGTACTCAAAAAGAATACGAGGGGTCTGGTTTTTATTCCTGCCTCGGTGTCCTCGCGCTGAGGTTGTTCCATAGGCTTCAGAAAGCCTTTCTTGCATGGCTCAAGGAATGCGCCTACTGGCCTGTCAACGCTCCCTTCTTCACCGATTCCCCGCACGCATCTAGCCCGGATTTCATCGTAGCGTGGATCATGTCTCGGTATGCTTCCAAGGGTTTTGTTTCTTGGTCTGACTGGGCACACGCCAGCTGCGACAATAAAGACGCCGATGGAAGGACTATTCCCGCCTCCCAGCCCCGTCAATCTTACAGCTATGCTCTCAAAATGCGGGCGGCTATGACTCACGCGTTTGGGCATAACCATGGACTGGGCAAAACAAAATGGCACAAGGACGACAACGGAAACTGGAAGGGTAATCCTTCCGTTTCCGACACTGTCTCGGGATATCTCGTAAATCTCCACCGAACCAAGGTAGTCGTTTCCATGTGCTCAATTTTTGGAAATTGCACTCATGATCCGTTTTAAGACTCGGGCTGGCGAGACAAGTACCAGTGCCAAGGCAATCAGACCTGTACGAATTCAAGGACTAAAATCGGACATCTGCTGATATATGTACAGGAGACGCTGAAAAAGATCTATGACTTTTGTAATGATGAAGGCCGTTCAGTTCCATTGCCTTATGCACGCACCAAAAAGGACGAGAAGAATGAGGACGACGACTGGGGCTCCCCTCGTGTCCGTTTACAGATGTATGCCCTGATGTTGATCTCCTTCTGGTGCTTGCTTCGTTGCGACGAGGCGGTTCGTATCACTTTTGCGGATTTGGAATTCATTGATGGAGTTCCCGGCGATCCCACCAACCCTCCCTCCTACGAGTTGACTTTGCGCTGGCGTAAAACTGATCAATTTGGGCGTATGTATCTGTCCCTTGGATGCGCGGCACGACCGAGCTGAATTTTTTACACCCCCAGAGGTCAAACCCTTTCGGCTTTACATGATGAGCGAGGAAGACGCCCACCTCTGTCCCGTTCGCGCGATAGCGCGCTGGATCGAATGTGCCGGGAAGGAGGAAGGTCCTCTGTTTCGGAAGATGAACACTGGGGACCGGGTTTCGGATGAACCTTTGGCGAGTTTCTATCTGTTCCAAGACTTCCGTACAGACATCTAACCTCGCATCAAGACGTCGGAGAAGTTCCTTGAATGGTTTAGACAAAGTCTTCTCGATGTGGGCGTTTACCCATTCTCATACGGAACGCATTCTTTTCGCCGAGGGGGATGTCAGTTTCTTTCGGTTTATCTGCGATGGGGCCCCCGAAAAATCGCAGATTGGGGTGGCTGGTCGACGGAGTTCAGTTGGGTGACAATCGTGACCTATCTTATCAACTGGTCGGACGGCGCGATAATTGAGCGGGAGAATTTTCTCCGGCCAGGGATGCAGCCGGTTCTGTTATGTACCGTCTGTGGGCGCAACTGTGGTTGCGGCGGGGGGTATTAAGGTACACGAATGTATATTTTTCCGTCCTAATACGGGTCCCGTCCGATATGTTGAGGTCGCATACATGACTGCCTACCCTTTATACGCTGCTAAAACCTCTCGGATTAACACTTATCGCTCCTCAAAGGCAATTACTCGTAGGTACGAATTGCCTTTGTTTGCCTGGAGCTAATCTCCTCTGTCCGGTGCATTGATTTAGAGCCATGCTTAGGCGTCAAACTACCGACGTAGGAACAGGAAGGAGGACGCCCAACGGCTCGAAAAGGGACGGGTATATTTTTACGTCCCCGGTTGTTCTTCATCTAAAAGCGTTACCTGATTTCTGCTTTTACGCTCAGCCTCTCAAGATCCACCCAACCTAAATCTTAACTTGTTCTGCGAAGCGTTCCACGGAAACACCGTACTTCGAAACCAACATGGTCAGGTGCGATCCTTCATTCTCCCCACCACCATCGTAAATCAGGATGGGTTCACAGATGGATGGGACGATACAACTTTACCCTTTCCCCAGCGGAAGATTCGACGCCGAGGGCCGCCACATCCCCGATATGGTGGAGATGTCAGTGATCAAGCCGTTCGCCCTTTGGCCGCACACTCAGATATCCATGTAGGCATAGCGGCTTGTCAAAACAAGCCCTCACATACTACTGCGACAAGTATGGACTCAAAAAAGATGGTGGAAAGGCGGACCTCCTCATGCGCCTTAAACAACTCAGCGAAAATCGGGGGCGATGGGCAAGGTGGGTCATTACATCGGCCCGGCGACTCCATCCCAATCCTAAGCAGCATCACCGTCCGCTCCCATCAACGTCCAAAACGGGGCCAAAGAAAGCCAACCGCCTTGACAAAACGTTTGCAAGTTCTAGAAAAAGAAAGTTCGTCGTCACGCGCAGTTTCGATCGACCGTAATCGCTAACTGGACCTCTGCCGGATTTTCAAGAAGGGAGGCCGTCGCCGGAAGGAATACCGCCGTCTCTGGTTATGGATCGGTATGATTGGGTGCGTTTGTAAAAACGTTTCTAGTTATTGGTCTCAGACTTTCCAAAAGGCGGCGCAAGTAGTAGTCAAGACACCCTACGTCTACATGGAGAAGGTCCCCAAACAGTGGACCTGCATCACCGCGCGATCCGTGCGTGTATTTGCCACATTCTTTTCGATATATCGACTTCATTGCCGTTCCCAGAACCAAAAAGCCAACCCGCCCGCAGCATTAAAGCCCATGCTCCCCAAGACGCGCATGGAAGACATGGGAATCCCGTCTCTATCGTCGGTCTCGATCCCAATGGACATCGACGTGCCCAGCGCGGCCTATGTGCCCGGTCCGTACGAAGCGTATCAGTATCGACTTCATGCGGGCGGCGCAGCGAAGGGGCTCGCACCCCCCATGGGACCATCGTCGTTACCGGCTGAAGAAGTTATGAGAGCTCTACCCAACGGAATACCAAAAGGCGCATCCCCGCACGTCTATCCGGCGTACGAGGGGCACCAGTACCAGTGCGGCTCTGCGACGGGCTTACTACCACCGCCATACCCAATGCAAACTCACCCGGGGTCGGGACCCTTCTTTGGAGGGCCGCTTTATGCAGGAATTACAAAAACACCCCTTGGGCCTATTCAACAGCGCCCACACCCAGCCGAGCGTTCATCGCAATCCGCCCCACCCAAGGGGTCCGAGAACATGCGGCCGTATTCACTCAGCCTACGACAAGGGAGAGTGGACGTAACAACGAGCGACCTGTACAGTTTGGTACAGATGCCCCATATCTCGCTGAAAGGCGACATAGGCTCTGCAATCGCCGACATTCTCACCTGGTGGGACGATCAACGGGACACTTGGAACCCTAAACATGCCAAGATCATCATCCGTAGAGGTGAAGACAAATTGTATATACCCTACGTACATGCCAAGCATCTTCCGTGGCCGAAGGCTTGGTGGGGAGGCACAAACGGACAGCGTGTCCGGTATTCGCAGGTCAAGGTGCGTCCCCTGCAACTGTCTTTTTTTTTGGAGCCTACTGACCGCCATTGAAGCTTTTGATTGAGCATTACGACTCCTTCAGCGACAAAGCAGGGTTCTTCAAACTCGTCCGGAATGATTCCGGAATATTAATGCCGTATACCAAGGCAGTAGAAACCCTGCGGAAAAGGAGAGAGCCCGAGGACCAGGAAAAGGCTGACGCTATCCGAAAGGACCCGACCTTTTCCGAAAAATTCAAGTACAAGAGGGCGGGGAATGAGGTGGTGCTGACGGACCCCAACGCCATTTTGAAAAGGCAGCGCCGAGCATAATATTCTACTAGATATCTGTCTTGGCATGTATCCTTCGTCTCGATGAAGATTTCAGAGCATAACACGTCGGCGACATCCACTAGTAACCGAAATATCCACTGGCGATGTTGTTGGGACAGGACGGATATCTTTACATGTACACTGAGCACCTTTCCAAAAAAAAACATTTCTTCTTCACCCCCGGAATACCTTTTCGAGTTGGGGTCATACCTCTTCTGAAAGACCGTTTAAACATTCGCTATACAACTCTTAACATTGACGAAGGCTCCGTAGTGGTGTTGGTGCGCCAGGTCCATATTTTACAACGGTAATTCTACCAGCTGGTTGGGCACACCCCACTGTTGGTGAATTCTGGGTTACCTACACGTGCATAGACATCCTTAGGGAGGGCTTGCTGACGCCATCCGAGTTTCTGAACAATGGAGCCAACGCGATATTTGGTCCTGCTGGGTGATGGCCACGTCCGCGACTAGTCACGTGCACTACAAGAAGGCGCCCTCCAAAAATTGTATATTTTTCCGTGTGCGTACTGAAAGTAGGTTCAATGAAAGGCCTTCAAAGGGTCGGAAAGCCGTGTATTTGTACAGCGTTACAAGTACTAGTCGCCACCATATCTACAACCACCAAGGTACGACATGATTGGTCAGTTCGGCAAACTCCGAGAACCCAGTCCAGCCTTGTCGGGTTTGGTTCGGTTACCAGTTTAGGCCTTTTATCAGTACGGCCATGTCAATATCGATGGTGGCTGGTGGGCGGCCTCTGTCTTATAAATCATGTCGTAGATTACTGTAGTGGGTCATCAGCAATGAAACCGATCGCCCCCTATATCAAATTCCCTCAAGTCGATGTCGTCGATGTCGAGGAAACCAGGGCCGAAGAGCAAGTTCACCGAGGAGCAGGAGGCACATATCGCTAGCTTCTACGACGAATTACGGGAGAAGAACAACACCTCCAGCACCGCAGATGTCACCACTTGGAAAAAAGACAAGATAAACGACATAATGAAGTCCCCCCTCTTCGAAGGGAAGCTGGCCGACAAAGACGAGGACCCGAAAAATGGAACGGATCACAGTGGTTGGAGCACCGTATGTCGTCCCTGGATGGGCCGTTGCCTTCTGCTAACATTTGTCCAGCGCATTCTCAAGAAATTCAATAGTCATGTACAAAACATGAAGGGGGCCCACATCGCCGACACTTTCTTCAAGTTTTCTCCCTTGACGGGCTTCGGACTGTTCGGAATGGAGCAGAGGAAGTCCATCCCGGCTGCTGCACAGGCCGAGGCGACAGGTACGGAGGCGAGGGTATCCGATCGCCTCGAAATTCGCCAGCAAGAGATGTGGGAGGCCTTGGACTCCCATGCGCGGGCGGACTACGAGCGCCGAGCCAAAGACATCGCCCCCTCGGTAGCAACGCAAGTCATCTCTCTTTCATTCCGCTGTCGTCTCCCGCCCAACTGACTCGTCGTCTCAGAAACCAAGTCGACTTTCCGCGGGCCGCTGCAAGAGCCTTGAACGGCGTTTGTCGAGGCGGACTTGTCGGGCATATGGAGCTCTTGCTTCTGTGGGCGTATCGCGAAGGAGATGGGGACTTGCGATATGGGGTGTAAGCCTTCTGTATGCTTCTTGCGTTCATCGCTTATGTGCGGCGGTCTTCAGTGTCAACGGGCACGCAGCGGACAACACCCCGGACATGGCAGATGAAACGGAGGATTGGGAGGCCTCCATTGACCGGAGATGGGTGCATTTCGCAGAAAAGGTCATCCCGCGTGGGCAAGGCGCGGTCTCCGGCGATATTGACATCCCCCGAAACCCATCTGGCATCCCGGTGTTCCCCAGCTTGGTATTGAGAAGGCTCACTGCCGAAGACCTCACGCAAATTCTCGAGCGATACCTCACTGAACTTTGGAGTGTGGCTTGTTCTTGTGCTCTATACCCACATTGATTACCTGTTTCAGAATACGGAAACTCAAGCAACCCGCCCTGGGCTGCGATCGCCGAGAACAGTGAAAAGTACTACGACACCTCCCGGTTCCCTCTTCCCGTCAAACTACAGTCGCCCGACGCGTTCTCCTACGCTGAGACGTTCGCCATCGCCGAATATTTTTTTCTGAACGCCGCGACCGACGCCAAGGATCCTTTCATTTTCCGCTCCGGGACGGCAGACCGTGAGCTGACCCCCACGGAACGCGCGAGCTCCGGCACGCCGGACGAGGATGCGGGGGTGGCGGGGAAGCGCAAAGGAGAGACCGTCCCAGATAACAAGGTGAGCCGGTAGTCGGTGAGCTTACTCGGTGACTTACTGCCGACAGGGCCACGAGCCCCAGAAAAAGAGGAAGAAGGCGCAAGCTCCGAAGCAACCGAACGACGGGCGGGCTGGGGCGAGCGCAGTTGCTAGCACGGTGAGTTTGCGCTTGCGGCTTGCCCTCTGCGGCCCTTATCGGCACTAGGCCTCGGGTCCTACAACGAAACGACAAACATCACACGGACGACGTGCGTCGCGCCCAGCGAGCGTGGTAAGTCTGCGATCACTCTTCGTCTGTGCGCCTCTCATGAAATTTCAGCCGCTGAACCACTCAGGAGCTAAACCGATGACCGAGGCGCCGCGACGTGTTCAGCCCAAAAGAGAAAGGTTTGAACCCCAGCTGCAGAGACCTGCGCCACCGAGCGGAACGGGGCGGCCGGGTTTCGACTACGTTTTGGAAGGTCCAAAGGGCGAGTTCATAGGGTGGGTGTGAGACGCGTACCGTAGCACTTTGTTTTCTCGCCATCCATGTGTGTAAGTCGTAGTATATTCATTCAAATTCCTCTCGTTCCAAAGGCGGCAGAACGAAACTGGTTCAATGCCTTATTTTACTGATTACAGGTATGTCCGCGTGCTCCTGTCCCTCGTTTCTAATCTTTCTGGTTTGATAGTGAGTTTTTCGTCCAGTGGCATGATATAGAACACACTCATGTAAGCGCTGCCCGTTACTTTCGAAACCTGATCTCCGTTTAACGCGTGTTCTCTTTCAAGGGACGCGCGACTGTCAATGATCGCGCCACCACGCCCATTACGCCTACAAGGTTGATCCAGTTGGGTGGGCATGAGATTGCGTACAGTAGCACTTTGTTTTCTCGCTTGTGTAAGTCGTAGTATATCCACCGTCTGTTCAAATTCTTCTCGTTTCAAAGGCGGCAGAACGAATCCTATTCAGTGCCTTACTTTACTGATTCCAGGTATGTTCGCGTGCTCCTGTCCCTCGTTTCTGGTGAAACTCAATGTTTCTGGTTCGATAGTGAATTTCTCGTCCAGCGGCATGGTATGTGAGCCGTGCCCATTCCTTTTGAAAACCAGATCCGCGTTTAACGCGTGTTCTCTTCTCAGGGACGCGCGACTGTCGATGATCGCGGAAACACGCCCATCACGCTTTCAGGGTTGATTCAGACGGACATCAGTGCGCAACGGTTTGACCGGCCAACGGAACGAAGGAGATGGGTGGGTTTTGTGCGGCCATGCACCACTCTGAGCTCTATTTAAATCTGTTACCACAGCCTCTTTCTTTTGTCCCACCACCTCCCGATTGCTTTCCCTCCGTGCCACCCGGCTCTGACGCGTCCCAGCGCGTCCTCGACGCGTTAAAGTTGACCCCTTGGCCGACAACCCTAACGCCCGGCGTCCGGTGGTTGTCGTTGGAGCACCGCCATGCACTCCGAGGCCCCGACGCTGGCGGCCCCGACCTCGCCTCAACGCGACATACGGACCCGTACCCGGCAAAGCACGACCGCAGCCCCTGCGCGCCCGACCCTCCCTGAGACCTCGACCCCGGCGTCTGGCGGTTGTCGTTGGAGCACCGCCATGCACTCCGAGACCCCAGCGCCGGTGGCCTTGGACACCCCTCAGCCCGGAGTGAGTGGGCCGCGTTACTTCGCAAGACCGCCCCGCGCCCCACGCCACCCGATGCCGGCGGCATCGACGTCGAATAAACCACGCGACGATTACTCGGACTTGTCGGAGCTCTCCGACCTCGACGACGACCCCGTTCCAAAGCTAGGCGGCGGACCCACCCCAACGCCGGACGACGTGCTTGGTGTGCGTATGGCGAGCCGCCCAATTTCATTCATTGACGTTGATGTACCTATGCAGGGTGACGTCGTCAGAACCCGCTGCGACCTACAAATGCTATTGCCCGTCTATGAACAGACGAGGGGTGACGACGCGGCCGACGACCCGGCGGCCGACCTGGACGCTATGCATCCGCGACACTTGGAAAATGCACGCCGCGGAATCCCTCGCCGGTCCACGCGCCTCCAAGACTTGTTGAAGAAATCGCCCGTGGGGGGTAAACGCAAAGGCGAACCGTTGGCACGGGGTAGCGCCAAGAAGGCCAAGAGCGGCGAGTACCTTAGTCTCCAGCCGCCAAAGGCACCCATCCGGGACGCGCAAACGCTGAAGTTCCTAGACCCTGACGGCAGCCTAAAAATGCCAAAACACGGCTGGATGTGCGTATATGTGTGACGGTTAGGTTCCCCGTCAGGCGGCTAAATGAAAGCTAGATTGGACAGGGAGGCGACGATATCGCCTGCGTCCCTACCACTACATCGACGACAGCGCCCACCTGCGCAGCAACGACCGCGCCCGCCGCCGACCGCCATACCTGCAGGCGGCGTGCCGCCGAAAAACCACGTCAGCCCCGGCAAGGAAAGCCGCAAAAAGCGCCGTGGGGGGGTAGGACAAAAAAATCGGGACGGCAGCCTCAACCCGCTGCGCGAGGAAGCGATGGCGCGCCGAGCTTTTGAAAGGGGCGAAGTCGTCCAATCGCACACGTTCTCGCTCCTCCACGATGCCTCCCGCAGCACCGCCGGCTGGCAGGGCCGGGCTCCCCCACCCATAGTTCGCAACAGAATCAGGGAGCTTTACCGCTCCAAACCGGGTGCAGAGGCGCTGGAGCCTTGGCTCCGGCATTTCATTCCAATCCCATACGTCATGGGGGACGGGTAAGCCATACGCCATCCCCAAGCATCCACGGGCTGACACGTACGTTTGTTAGAGAGGTCAAGGAGCGCGGGACTTCTGTCGTCGACAAGAATGGACTGGTCTTCTTTTACCGGTCATTCCGTGCCATGTGGCTGATACCATTGGTGGAGGAGATAGAGGCAGCCCAAGAGATTCTTGTTGGTGAAGAACTCCAGTCAGCAACCGTTCGCGCCGGATGCGCGAATCGCCTTCGCGGCCCCCATTTGCCCATAATCATCGGACATCAAAGGCAGTCTGCAGTCGTACGTCGCCTCCCCCCCCCTTCCCTATGGCTGACCCGAGCATTCTCAGGAGCCCTATCTCACTGCCTGGCATCAGAAGCATGCGGTGCAGGTTGAGAGGTTTTTGAGCCTACGAGTCGTCAAAAGAATCATGTGTGTACACTACGTTCAACCGCGACCCATCCCTAATCATTGTTGGCAGAAAATGGGTCTGTAGCGTTGTTCGCGCCGTGTGGCCCGGTATCGCGGCCGATATGGAGGAGGAGGCAGAATGGCACTTTAAAAAATATGGAATTCGGCCGCTGTTCGGCTATTTCTGGAATTTCTGCCTGAATGCAGCATTCCCAGGACAAGCCCGTGTTCACACCTGGCCGCATGCGGACTGCAAGAACCAGGTACGAGTCTGCTTGATTCTGACCTACATCCTCAAAAGTGGCCGTACGTCCCTGCCCCCCATCCATCCACACCAGCTGACCCCCACTTGCAGTGAAGTTTGATCACAAGCGGAGGACCTGGATCGTATTATGGGAGGCGGGCTTTGCAGCCGAGTTGCCCCCATGGGCTTTGGCGGGTTACCCGTCCGCTCTATTTTATCATTTTAATATGGACACCCATCGTATGTCTTTTTTTTTCTTTTTTCTTTTGTATTCGGGGGTTCACGAAAATTAGGCCTTCAGCACGTCTGGACGGAAATGGATGTCATGAAACCAACCCCCGAAAACTCACACCCCATCGTCGAGGGTGATGATACCGGTCGAGGGAGTATGGTTTTCTTCTCCCAATCCTCCATGTGTCATGGACCTGCCACTGGTTATGGTACGTTGGAATGGGCAGTCGAAGCCGGTCATTCAGGCACCACGGATTATGGAAGCGACATCAATGCAGCCTTTCAAAAAGCACTCATTCTGAGGCCCGTCCCACAGGAGATTATCGACGCAATCGGGGACCGCCCGCCCAAACAGTCCGATTTTGGGTTGTGATTTGACCTTTGTTTACTACTACGTCCTCCATATGCTACATATTCTTGAATACCGTATCGTTTTCTTTACTTTGATGCCACTGCAGAAAGTCAGGCTCAGACACGTGTTTGTTTTGGAGGCTGCCTTTCCATATTCACGTATGTTGACATTGGGCGAAGGCGGGCAATAAATATGAGCAGTGAGGGTTGTGTGTCCACCCAAAACAACTACTGCGTTCAGGCGG
The DNA here is from genome assembly GCA_029289565.1 of Mycena galericulata. Lineage (NCBI taxonomy): Eukaryota > Fungi > Basidiomycota > Agaricomycetes > Agaricales > Mycenaceae > Mycena > Mycena galericulata. Next base: position 423,124 of record JARKIA010000091.1, read on the forward strand.
CTGCTCGGCAGATCCTATCGGAGCTACGTCGCAATACAACGGAGCTGTGCCGAGGCACCTCGGCACCGTCTGCAGCCATCACTCGGCACGGCTCCGTCGTATGGCGACGTGTCTCGGCAGGGCCGTTTTAACTCTGCCGCCCGGCTGCAGTGAAACTCGCGCTGAATTGTTAGTAGCGCATTCGTCGTTGATGGACGTTGACCGAACCGAACCCAAGCCTGTCCATTGGCTCACATTTAAAACGGTAAGCAAACATCATGCTTTACCACTTATTCACAATTGATGGAGGCATCAGCTCACGCAAGAGGGCAGGGCCCAGGCTCCTCTCGCCGCCAGCTCCATCCTGTGTGAACACGATCTGACCTTAGAGGCGAGTCCGGGCACCAAGTATGTCTACCGGCTCAGTAGGAAAATCATTGATACTAACGGGTCACCATCCCAAGTGCAAACTTCGCCTTGGTGAGCATCCCTGTTATTTCCCCCCCCTATTCAACTCAACGTACCTCCATCGGCTTTAGTCCGGCATTCCTCTAGTCTGTTTCCTCTTCTCTTCTCTTAATCGGTTTGTATCTTTATATCTTACCTATAAAACTACACTCTATACCTTAAATATCTCGCTTCAATCGTTCCGATTTCTCGATCAGAAGCTGTTCAAGACAGGAGAAACCCTTTTGCTTTCCTTCACTCATTTTGCTAGATGGGAATTCCGAAGTTATGGGAGGTGAGTGTAATACGTTAAACGACGCATTTGAAGAGCTGAATCAGAACTGTGCAGATTGTCGGCCCTGCGGCGGAAACAAGATCGCTGCTTAATCTCGCGACCATTGAAGGCTTCAAAGCCAATAACCGCAAGCTCCGAACCATGATCATCGGTGTCGATATCAGGCAAGCATCGCGGCACATTAACGATCCATTAAGCATTCAACTGCTGCAGTATTCAAATCAACGCCGTTATGGCTGCGTTGACGGCTGCCGGGGTTTTGCATGCAACTCCGAGTCTTATTCTGGAGAAGCTTTTCTACCAACTCTGCAACTTTTCGTTGGCTCCGATAACTTATGTATTTGTTTTCGATGGTCCGGGCCGCCCGAGTGCGAAGCGTGGTACCCGAGTAGTCCACAGAGAGACAGAGCTCCTTCAGGACCTGAAGGCAATGATTGTTGCTTTTGGATTCTATTATTATGAGGTGAGTCCTCTTCTGTTGCCCAAGTTTGTACCCAACTCAAATACGCAGGCTCCTGGAGAGGCCGAAGCGGAATTGGCGCAACTCAATGAAAACGGGTGCATAGACGGTATCATCACCGAGGACAGCGATGCCTTGGTCTTCGGAGCACGTTGTGTCATTCGCACTTCGGGGTACGTCTTCAAGTTGTTCACATTGCATCCCATTAATTTACATGCCCAGGCCAACTGTTCAACACAACTCCCTGATTTATGACCTCGAGGCCATGGAAAATACAGAAGGGGTGTCTTTAGGGAAGGACGACCTCCTTCTCTGCGCGCTACTTCTTGGTGGTGACTACGGCCCCGGGATTTCCGGAGCTGGAACTACAATAGCTCGTGCTTTAGCGGCCCACGGCTTTGGTCGAGATCTTGTCGAGATCTTGAGGTCACTCACGGGCTCTGATCTCAGCCGCCAGCTGACCCAGTGGCGTGCCGATCTTCGAAAAGAGCTGCGGGAAAACACGTCCGGTTTGCTGGACAAGCGCCACCCAAAGTTGGCTAATAGTATCCCGGATACATTCCCCAGTGTTCGGATTTCAAACCTATACTTGAACCCGCTGACGTCCGGATCTCCCCACTTTCTCGGGCCCATGCCCAACGTCACGGACTGGAGACCGAGGGAGCCCAATATCCCCGCAATTTCCGCTTCCTGTACTTCTAAATTTGGATGGAGTGGCGTGCATTTGCTGAAGAAATTGAACGGAAATCTGTGGCCTGCCGTAGTCTTCAGAATGATCTCCTCGGTAAGGGCATTGCCAGCACTTCAGTGTGTATTTTCTGACTTGAACAACCTAGCGCTATGTGCTTTTCAATCCCAGTAGCTCAATATTTGCATCACCATCAACAAGGGCGTCGCTGCTCAAATTCACTAAGCTTAACAAGTACAATCCTGCGTTCATCGATTCCTCCCATTTGAACATATATCGTGTTCGAGTCTCCACCGATAACTTCGTCTCGTTGGCCGGCTTGAACACAGTTCCCGTGATCCCCGAGCCCGATATCAAGCTGGTTTCAATTCCGGGAATTATTCTCGCTGTAGCGATGCGGGACCCCTCAACCGATGTGAGTGAATAAAATTCATCCATTCATCTTTTCTAATCATTCCGTTATAGCTGGCCCACACCCCGAGCGTGGATGTCTCGGATTATTCCGACCCGGAGAACAGCGGCGAAGAGGATTCCAGTAACAATAGGATTGAAAGGACGAACCTCAAGGAAGAGGATCTTATAAAGGCCCACAGAGAATTGGCGGCACAGGGTGTGATCGACCTCACTACGTAGCAGAATCGAAAATTACCGTAAATAGAGTCGGGAGGTTTGAAGGGCTGTTAATTGCCTTACAGGGAGGCACCGATCATTGACTCGGCCCACCTAAAAGGCTTTGACACGCACCCACCTAACGGAATAGAACTGTGGACCCTTGAGAGGGCGGATTCATCCATCTGGTGATGATTAATCCGCCGTTGGGTTATGCCTATCACCTAACGCCTAAGGCGGACTAGTCGGCCGGCGAAGAGGGGGGAATATGCGGCTAAGGGTTAACCCACACGATTGGGAATTAATGGCTACGACAATTCCGGACCAATCTACCCGAAGCATGTTCGTTTTCGGACTAGTTCTGGGACTGGTCCTCTGGTGGGGTTGCAGGTGGTGGATCCGTCCATTGGGCATGGCTCAATCCGTTTAAATCACACTTTACATTTTACCTTTGGATGGGGAATGAACGAGTTACATACCTTTTTCCCGCTGGATCAATTCATCGACGGACTGATCATGGGTTGGTCTGCTCAGGTTCAATAGTTACAGATTAATCCACCTGAGTCGTAGCCAGGATGGGAAATGGACGAGTCGCCTTTTCCCCCCTGGATCAATTCATCGACGGACTGATCATGGACACGTTAAATAGTTACAGATTAATCCACCTGGGTCATAGCCAGGGAGAGCACTGCAGATCAGTCTGCCGGGGTGATACGACCCGGTTCATGGGCGCAACGAGGTGAGACCACTTTTTTAAAAAAGAAAAAAATGGCGTCAACTGGGGTAAGTCGTCTGCGTTCCTCTTGGTCCTCCTCTCAATGAAATTTTATGCCCGTCCTGGATAATCATCGGGGACCATGTGCCGAAACCATCTGATTTTGGAACGCGCTTCGAGTGGAACGCCCCTTGTTTAATACTGTGGCTTACCCCGTATGCTACATACGTTTGAATACCGTACACTATCGTTTTTCTTGCCAGCTCGGGAATTGCCGAAAGTCGGCCTCAGGTGATACATGTTTGTTTCAGAAGCAGCTTTTCCATATGTGTACCCGACCACCATGTATGTCGTGCACACTGGGGCGTTATGATGTGAATACAATAAAGGGAAGCAGTAAACATGAGCGGTGAAGAGTATGCCAAAAGGAAGCTGGGCTAAGGATGCAGACTGACGAATGTCGGTCAAGCAGCACACACCTACGTTGATTTCAGGGAAACGTCAACGGAACCCGGGCCTCCCTCACCGCCGGCCCTTTCAAACGGTCAGCGCCATAGTTTACCGTAAATCTTATTTACATTAATGAAGGCAGCAGGCGACTCGCTACGATCGTACTCGCGCACCATAAACGAGGACCACAGAGTCGAAGCGTAACGGGTCCATAGCGCCACGCGCTGTGTTCGATCCCTTACGACGGATAGCACGGGGACTCGGAACGCAAAGAATGACCCGTCTACGTCGGCTTCAATGCGTCGCAGTAATAGGTATGCCACCGCGTACTCGAGTTTGTGGTCTTCATTCGCCAACCCATTTGACCAAAGCAGCTTTCCTGGGAGGTCCCTTTTTGGGGCCAAATGGCGCATCACGCAGTGGATGTCGAAGGCCCACTTTGCACATATCTCCAATGGATAATCTATACCGGACGAAACTTCCGTTTCATTGTAAAGGGCTTTGCGGCGCAAAACGGCCGTAACTTTGGCGAGTTTTCCCGACCACCGTATGGCAGGCCCACTACTAACAACACGGAACATGCCCCGTCTCTTTATCGGACGCTGTGCAACTCTCATCCCGGCGGAAGTCCCACTATCTATACAGTCGCCCGAGTGTAACCTCAAAGACCTGCGCATCGTGGGGGCGAAACAATGGGCCATTTCAGCGCTGGGGCGGGCACGAACCCCTTAACGACGGCATCGACCTTGGGGCGATGGATTCGTCCATCAAGTAGGGATTAATCCGCCATTGGGTTGCACCTGCCTGACGCCCAACACAGGGATTAGTCCATTCGCGAAGGATAGGTGGCGTGGGGCTACGGATTAGTCCGCTCACGAGAATGGGCTACGGATTAATCCACCATTGGGACGCAAAGCAGGGATCGGTCCGCCCGCGAAGGGGCGGGAACGTGGAGCTACGGATTACTCCACACGACGGCTTTTCGCTTTGCCGTGGGGGATCAATGGCCACGGCAATTCCAGACCAATCCATCCGAGGCATTGTATTCACCCCCTGTTGGACCAATTTGGGGATTAGACCTCGGGTAAGGCCGCAGGTGGTGGATCGGTCCATCTGGCGTGGATTAATCCCCACAACCACATGTTACGGACAGGGGACTGATCCGCCAAGGTGGAAGAATGGCCTCGCCTTTTTCCCGCTGGATCAATCCATAGGCAGCCTGATCATGGATTGGTCCGCTCAGGTTAACTAGGTACCCACGTCGTGATAATTTTCACTTGAATACGCGGTAACGTGAGTTGGGTCCCACAACTTTGACTGTGATTGACTGCCGTCTGACCATTAGAGTCAACGCACTAATCCCTCAACATCGTGGACCTTCAGTTCCTGTATGTCGCACTCCCAATCACTACACCTTATACCGACTCATCTTTTAGATCGAACATGAGGATATCTCCAAATCAACCACGGTTTGTCTCGTTCCGTTTCATAACGGACCATCTACTGACTCTCGATTCCGTCCCATTAGGCCTACACTTACGGTGCAGATCAAAAATCTGCAGAGTGTCGCGCAGTTACGGACGTTCCAGACCGCGATGAGCAACGTCGAATCGCTCCAGTCGCGCCTCGAGCGCTCCGAGGGCCTCATGCGACAACTCCGCGCCGAGCTCGCTTCCGCGCATTTCAACTCGACCGCCACGGGCGCGGGCCACGGCACGCCCTCCACTTCGAGCAAGGATTCTCCTAGTGCGGGGTCGATTGGGAGCCCCACGACGGACGACGCGAACCCGCCGATACAGGCCGACCGGCGCATGGCGTCGCTGCTTGTGATGCGCGCGGCGCGGCGCGCGTTGAGCGCGCCCACGCCCCTGCCGCATGCGGACGACCTCTTGCATCTAGAGCTTGCGCGCAAGGTGCCCTCTTTACATCTATCATTCTCGTAGCGTAATACACCAACCCCTCCCTCCCCTTCCTTCCTATTTCCTTCCTTTTGCACCATCCCATATCGCACCGCACCGCACCGCATCCCGCCCGCCCTCCGCTCGCTCATATATATACCCACACACACGCATACATGCATACTGAGTAATGACTTACTAACGCAGCTCCAGTTCGACAAGCTCCACATGGGCGAAAACGGCGTGCCGAAGCGGCACTTTATCGGGAAGAGCAGCGGCGTCGTGCTCATCAAGGCCGCGATCGACGCGAAGGCGCATGTAAGGCGCGGGGAGCGGCGCGCGGGGAGCGAGGACAAGGGGAGGGGGTGTTCGGGGGCAGCGCAAACGCCAGCGCAAGTGTAAATGGGCTGAAGCGCAAGAAAGCTGGGGCGGCGCACGGGAAGGGGCCCGGACCGTGCAATATTACTGATTTGGACGGCGCGGAGGACGAGGAGGACGATGGAGAGGACGAAGACGAGGAGGACGTCGGCGAGGGCGTGGGGATGTGGACCTCGCGCCGGCTGCAGTATTGGACGTTCAAACCCGTGAGTCTCCTCTTCTTCTTCTTTTTTGTTTATCCGCTAGGAATGAGCTGAAGCGCTGACGTCTCCTCTCCCTTCTCCCTTCTCCCTTCTTCGGATAATAATGACTTCGTCGTCGTCTCGGGAAGTGGGAAAACACGGCCCACCGCACGCAGGTATACACCTTCCCCGCGCCGGACCTCACCGCGGCCCTCATCGACCTCTACTTCACGCACGTGAACTCGTACGTTCCGCTCCTCCACCGGCCGACGTTCGAGCGCAACGTCGAACTGGGCGTGCATCTTGAGTGCGTCTTACTTTCCTCGCTTCTCCATTCAATCAATCAATCATCCTTCGATCAATACAAAACTGACGACGAAACGCGCAGAGACGACTCCTTCGGCGCGATCCTGCTGCTCGTGTGCGCCGTCGCCTCGCGGTGGAGCGACGACCCGCGCGTCGTCGCCCTCGCGCGCGCCGGCACGGAGAAGGGCGGCATCCATGGCGGGACGCTCCTCGCGTGTGGGTGGCAGTGGTTCGATCAGGTGTGTGTTGTGTTATGTCGGGCGCCTTATCGCCCTGAGGGTACAAATTCAATTTGATTTTGATGACGCTTTTTTTTTCGTGTAGGTCCCGCTGGTGGGGAAACATCTGTTTGGACAGGCGACGTTGTATGATTTGCAGTATTATTGTGTGCGTTTTTTTTTTTGTGATTCGTCGCTGCGATGCTGTACTAACCTACTCTTTCAGCTTGCCGTTCAGTTCTTGGAGGGCTCCTCCGCGCCGCAGGCGTGCTGGACCCTCATCGGGGTCGGGATCCGGCTCGCGCAGGTACGCACTCGTCTCAACACACCGTGTCAGCAAAGCAAGCTAATCACCATGCGTCTCTTCTCCAGGATGTCGGCGCGCACCGCCGCACCTCGCACGTCGAACACCCCTCTGTCGAACGCGAGCTGTGGAAGCGCGCCTTCTGGGTCTTATTCTATATGGACCGCACGATCAGCTCCGGTATGGGCCGGCCGTGTGCGATTCAATTTGACGAGTGCGTTGCGTTTTCGTTCTTCATTTTATTTATTTTGCCTTGGGCGGCTGATCTGATCTGCACGGCGGCAGCTTCGACCTCGACCCGCCCATCGAATGCGACGACGAATATTGGGAGCACCCCACGCACCCCTTCCAGCAGCCCGCCGGTGTTCCCTCCCGCATCTCCTTCTTCAACGCGCTCCGGCTGAACAATATTCTCGCGTTTTGCCTCAAGATATTGGTGCGTTCAGTTACTTCTTCCACGGCGCTGATTTGATTGTGTTATGATGCTCACCCATCGGCCCATCGTGGTTCCCGCTCAGCAAGGTGCAGGCGGTGTTCCAAATCGACGATACGTGGGAGGAACACGTCGTCGCGGAGCTCGACTCCGCGCTCAGCCAGTGGCGCGACGAGGTCCCGCAGCATCGTGCGTCTCGTCTCTTCCAAACGTACGTAGATCCACTGACGTTGACAATGCGTGGTGTTGCTCCACACAGTGCGCTGGGACCCCTCACGCGCGGACCCGCTGTTCTTTGACCAGAGCGTCGCGCTGCATTCCGCGTACTACCACACCCAGATTCTGATCCATCGCCCGTTTATTCCGATGGTTCGGAAGTCGGCGCCGACGGTATGTCTTGCGTCTCCTCAGATGCCGAAACCAAGATTAACTCGCGTTTTCAACGTAGGCCCTGCCGTCGCTGGCGATCTGCACGAACGCGGCCCGCGCGGTCGCCAACATGGTCGATCTCCAAAGGCGGCGAAAGGGGAATGTGCCTGTCCTCATAAACTTGGTGCGTCGACTTTTTCTTTTTTCTTGTGCCCTGGTTAACACCGCAACTAACGTTGCCAGCCCGTCGTTTTCACCTCGGGCATCATGCTGTTGCTGAATGTGTGGAGCGGCAAGCGTACGGGTCTCGTTCCCGACCCGAGCCGTGAGATGGCGAATGTGCACAAGTGCATGGAGGTCGTGCGTCTGTGTGAGGAGCGGTAAGCAGTGCGGTCAGATTGTCACCTATCATCACTGATTTTGCTTTTGCAGTTGGCAATCGGCGGGGCTCCTGTGGTATGTCTCGTACAAATCCCATGACGATGAGGCTGATTTATGAATCGGACACAGGGACATTCTCGCGGAACTGGCCTCCGTCGGAAAACTCCCGCTTCCAAATTATAATGCGCCGGGCGGGGCCGACCAGGATAGATCTCAGCGTCCGCAGTAATGTTGCCGCGACTCCGACTCGAAGTCATTCGAAGTCGAAGTCGCGGCCGACTTAAGTCGAGTCGAGCTGAGTCGGTGCTGCGACTCGGGTTGACTTCCAAGTCGACTCGAGTGACTTCAAGTCGACTTGACGCTCCAAATTTCCCAAAGGCGTGCTGAGTCGTTTACAGCACAAAAAAAGCAATTTCTTGAATTTTGATGGAGTGTGACCAGTGCGTGACATCACCGTGACATCTGTCACGTTTCCGTGATTTTTTCGCGAAATCACCGCAAATGAAGCTAGAACCCCAAAAATACCTTGCTATAGAAAATGTGCTCCGGAGTCGACCTGAGTCGACCTGAGTTGACTTGGACCTATCGAGTCGAGTCGAGTCAAGTCAAATCCGCGTTCAAGTCGACTTTCGAAGTCGCGACTCGACTTTTCGAGTCGCGGCAACATTAGTCCGCAGTCCGTATCCTCGAGCGCGCCGCGGTCGCGCGCGGCCGACTACCCCACCTGCCACTTCCAGTCCATGACCCCCGAGGACACCGCGCGCATCATGCTCGGCCCCCGCGGCCTCCGGCAGACGTTCGACCGCCCCATCAGCGACGCGCAGTTCCGCGCTCCGTAAGGTGCGTTTACTGACCCGTTAGCTGCAGACAATTTGCCGACAGTTTTATTCAGTCCCTCTTCGCCTACCACGTCGAAGCTCTGGTTCCATCCTCTCCACAAAGCGTGAACGCTACCCAGACGCCGCAGAAGCTGAACGGCAACGTCCATTTTTTCAGTGTGGGGTCGCTGATGGGACGCACGCTAGTGTTCTTCATGAAGCGGAAGAATGTGAAAATATATAGAGCTACTCTTCTCGCTGATACTGATACTTTCTTTTAGCTCGATAGCATCTTTCACGTCGTTGAGTCCATCATCGACAAGATCAACGAAAGAGACAAGACACCTGCAGGCATAGGAAGCCGTCGGCTTCCGACTGTCAAAATCTGACTGGTTCAGAAGTCGGGACTTCTTCCTGCCGTCGGAATCCTTCGATGTCATGTCTTAAAAGCTAGAATTGCCTTCCTGTGCACGAAGGGCTTCGAGATTATGGATCTCTTGGAGTAGGTGTTCTTCCACTCAACTAAAACCAAGCTGACCATGCTCCCAGCTTCAACAGCGTGACCATACCACAGCGGGAGGACCCGCGGCTTGCCAATCTGGCTAAGCGTTGTGAGTATGTCGTCCCATGGGTATGTTCCGGTGCACAGACGAAGAGTTTCTCCTATGCTACCGCGGTGAGCTACTTGTTGGTATCGCGCGCACGTACTTAAGTGCTGATGCTATTTCCTCGAGAATTCGGTCTCTATGTCAACAAGCACGGTGATCCTAGTCCCTCGAGACCAGTAGGCACTGTTGAATGGGAGGGTACGTTTGTCAAATTCGTCTTCGAGTCCACCAATTCAATTCCTCTGTTATTGTAGGAACTGCGGAACGGGTTGCGTTCCATGCGCCGTACGTCCTCTTATTCGACAGCCGATTCATCGAAGTGCGCGACGTCGAGACCGGTCGGCTCGCCCAAATCATTCCTGGGAACGACATGCATTTTTTATGGGACGGCCGTGGGCAAGCTTCCAATAGCAACGAGCAAAATCTGGCCGACCATCGCAACGGTGTTATCCAGGATGCACGGGTCCATGGCGTTATGAATGCTCCGGAGCCACCACCCCTACCTGGCCGAGCCGCCCCTCGAGCCGTTGCACAACATGTCTTTGAGCTCATCCCGACCATCCCGCTCTATCTCCCGGGATCATTGGCTAGCCCGTCTACCACGACGTACTTTGCCTCCTCATCTCCCCCACATTCACCTCAGCTACGACCGACAACTTCGTATCGTACGCAGGCATGATATTATATTTATTCAACTCATTATTGTTGGTATCTAAACTCATTGGTAACATCTCAAACATGCATTGGTTTCTTGAGGGCCTCATTTGGACTGAATGGGGAGAGGAAAGGGAAGGGGCCCTGACTCGCAAAGCGAACGTCGCTGTTGGTCGCAGTTGCAAGGTGCTTGTTAAATAAAGTTTGTCGGCCAGTGGAAGGCTCGCGAACCAGCAGCAAAGCCAGAAAACCGACGGGATTCTGTCCTAGTCGAGGTGAATGACGAGGACGAGGAGCAGGAGCAAGACCAAGGTGAGGCGCCGAGCGCTCCGGCACCGACCCGCGCCGCACAGCATCCACCTCCAGCTGCTGAAGGCGTCGACTCCCTCGCGGAATCGCTAAATGCTCTTTCTCTCGTCCCGCCGACCATCCACTTCGGGCGCGGCGGCAAAAATGGCGGGTTCGCAAACGAGCCGCAGCCGCGCGGGGGGAGGGCACACCGGGCGCGCGGGCAGCGGCACGAAGACGAGATGGACGTGGAGGTCGTGCACATAGGAGGACACGCGAGAGGGCGTGGCAGAGGGCGCGGAGCGGGGCCCGCCAGCGACACGGATGCAGGAGCAAAAGCCTCCAACCGTTATTTCATCCGAGGTAAGCAGCCTCGCCCACGCTGCCTCGTATGACACTTAAATTTCTTAGCAGTTAGCTGATCAAACGAATCTAATCGCAACGTATCTTTCACAAGCCGCGGGGACAACCCATGAGGGATAGGATGAGGAGGCAGGTTGAGGAATCGGATAATGAAATACCCCGCAGTTGGCCCGCCTTGTTGAAACCCCGAGACATGCCCCGACGCACACCCACCAGTCGGCTTGAGTTTCGAAAGCGGCAAGCAAGAAACGCCCTCAAGTGTGCTGCGTTGGATTGTTTTGATGAGATGAATTCAAATGATGATGCCCAAACGAAGGTTATTCGACTCTTTTCACCAGACCATACACCCACCACCAAAGTCTTCATACAGATCCGTACGCACATTCCACCCCAATTGTCGCCCGTCGCGTCTTGATTCTCCGCAGAATGGGCCCCATCCGAAACAAGTGTACCAACCATAGATTCCACCCGTATCCCGACCGACTCCGGCGGGACCAAGTCAATATTTCCGCTGTCCGCGACGAAGGAGGCATTACCCACCTTGTTGTAAGTGACCCTCCGTTCCCGTTTTGCAACGCTAAGTGGCCCTAGGTTCAATTTATCCCCCCCGCCTCCTTCAATCTTGATATACGCGCCATCAAAAAAATCAAGGTCATTTCGTCTCGTCGTGCGTTAATCGTTGCTCAACGCCCATTCCAGGCTTTGCTTCGTAGACTCAAATAAAGGACGTCGGCAATGTAGTTGGAAGGGCTAGACTATGAGTGTATTCGTCCGGCCAGAAATACAATGGGTCCTTTTTCTCTCTCTCCTTCAGGCGGCATTATGAACGACGGCCGCGGAAAAGTTCCACTGCCTGCCTGCCGTGTACCCTACCTTGTAACCGTCAGCTTGTTTTGCGCAGCACGATTTATTGGACAAGAAGGAATTGAATTAATGACACGAATTGACTATGTACTAGCTAGGAGAATAGATGGTATAAACAAGAATAAAGGGTGTAAGATAGGATAGATATGGACAAGCGCATGCCTCTCTACTCCTCCGGTTCATTTCCAAGAAGAACTCAAGAAAAAGCCTCTCAATTAGGCTGCAGCGTTGTGAGGGTGGGGGCGATGGTGACGACTCAAGCGATAGTGGTAGAGGCGGTCAGAGAGAAGATCCGGGAGCGTGGGGTCATAAGCTCTGTAGAAGAGCGCTTGAGCGGCGGCCACGTCGGCGGGGGTCGGGGGCGGCACAAGTTCCCCACCCAAGGGGTGCTCGAGGGACTGGTGAAGAGGGAGCCGGGGCGCGGTGTGCTCACCAGAGCCCCGAGGTGTTGTCGGTGTTGTGGGGATTGAAGGGAATGAGTACGTAGACGCCAGACTTTCTGATTCGAGGCTCGACGTGGGGCGGAGGACCGCGAGATCCACGGTCATCTCTGCGTCCTTCACTTCTTCGGCAAGGGGCGGGTCAACAGCGACGGGGGGGAGGACGGGAGCGCCACCATCGATGGGGGTTGTGTTTTGTCGAATCCCGTGGCCTTGCTATGGAAGATGGTAAGTTAACATCGTCATCGTAGGTACGAAAAGGTACAACATACAGTTGTCGTTGTCGACGGCGTTGACTGCACGTCATCATCGGACGTTCCCCGGTCCCGTTGCAGATGCAGACGCGTTTTGAGGCGCTGCACGGCGCGCGAGAACGATCCGCGCCTTGGGAAGAAAAACACGGTTCCGTAGCCGTAGACGGCCAACGCAAACAGGGCAGACGCCAGTAAAGTCAACCCTACGATTGCGCCAATGGTTAGAGGGCCATTGTTGCTGTTGCTGTGTGAAGGCGTTAACGAACGCAGTCGATCCGAGGAGCGAGCGAGCGAGCACAAGGGAAAGAAATACGCCGCGAAAGAGACGCCGGCCGCGGCCGGAGGCGCGAGACAGGACGCCGCACCGCGATATCAGAGAAAAAAGAAACGAAAATAAGGCCGAGCGAGGGAGGAGGGAGGAAGAGAGAGAGAGAAAGAAATAGGTTCCGTTCCGATCCGATCCTCGGATTGCGGATCGAGCGAGGAGGAGGGAGGAAGGAAGGATCGATTGGAACGATTGGAACGGGAGGAAAAAGTGCCATCAAAACGAGACGTTGGCGATCAAAGCAAGACGTTCTGACGTGACAAGAACGTCTTGTTTTCACGAGAAGTCCAAGCCACATCCACAACCCGCACGTTTAATACGGAAACGGCAGGACAGCTGATTTGAAGCTCAACTCCGCCAGATGTATGCCACTAATTACGATTCTGTGTGCATGTCTTGATGCTAATTTACAAGGAGATGGTGGAAGACAGGATTGTGAAGAAGGATAGGATCTTACCGGAGGAATTTTGGGAGGTATGGCAATGGATTTAAGTTAGTTACTGTATTCGTGTGCATTCCTCTCCCAACAAGTACCTCTCAGCTCTTATTATTACTATTGACTTATGGAATTCCACCAGATATCAGTGGAATTTGTCCAAAAAGACGGTGAATTCTCCTGGACGCCAGTGGAGTTCTTCCAAAAGGCTGGCGGATTCCGCCAGACGTCAGTGGAATTTGTTTAAAAGGACAGCGGATTCTCCTAGACGCCGGTGGAGTTCTTCTAAAAGCTGGCGGAATCCACTAGACATCAGTGGAATTATTCCACACGGTTGGTAGATTCCATCAGACTCCTGCGGAATTTTTCTAAAGGGTTGTAGATTCCGTCAGGTTCCTGCCAAATTCATCTCAAAGGTTGGTGGATTCCACTGTATGCAGATGGAGATCACTCACAAATCCAGCAGATGTTACCAGGAACTGGTGAAAAACTGCTGGAAACTGCCAGATGTCGAGTTAAGATCACCGACCACCGCCGGCAGGAGCTGGACATCTGTGCCAGGTCCGGTGGACGACGGCGGAAGGATGGTGGAACTCCAGCAACATCCAGTGGATCTCACTGTCAGTTTTTCTTTCAAGTAGTGACTTCCGAACCTCCGAGTTCATAGCTATGAGTTTCAAAAAAAATGATGTTCAAACTTCAAAAGGGGAAAATTGAATTAGACTGAAAGACATCAAAATCCACCAGCATCCACTGGTGGCGGCTCCGTCCGGTGGATGGTGCTGGAGGTGCTCTCTGCATCCACTGGAATCCGATGGAGGAACGCCGGATGCCGGTGGAGGACGCCACCTGTGGCGGTGCGGGCATATTACTGAAATTATTTGCCATTATCACCGAGGGCTGTGATCTACCGGCGGTGGAATATTCACCATTTTTTACCCCGCATGCTGAATACAGTGTGCCACCGCCCACTGAATATCCTTATTGATTTCTTTCCCCGCCTACCAGTTACTTGGTCTTACGGCCAGTGCTATCGCATTATAGTTACGACTGCGTCCAAACTAATTCAAGTTCTGCATTGCATTGATATCCGCTAACATCTTGTCTAACATAGTCTCATGTATCGTATCTTCTTGTCTTCTTAGGTCTTTCATCGAAACGTACTAGACCTCAAGATTACAAGCAATAAGTATGTCCTGAGAGACAAATGTTTGACTCGGAAGAAACCGGTTCATGTCCTCAGATGACTTGGAATATATGACCCGGCGCCACTCGTTGGCGACCCCGGCTATTGATTGCGTCAAGAACGTGGTTAAATTACCCAAAAAGGGCGAAGAAAACAAGGAAAATGATACTTACACCTTCCCCACCACCGCCGTGAACCGCTGCATTTATAGAACATATCGTGAGTTCTCCCTACTATCGCCTGACTTCATCAAATTGATATTCTTGGGGCCCTCTCAAGTTTTTTTCATTGAATTGACTGTGAAAAAAGGGATGGCGATTCGCAAACTCTCTGAAGTCATCAAAATCCTGGGTGACAAGGTTATGCAAGGTTGAAATTGTAACAACGAACAGTATAAATGTGCAGAGATGAGCGAGCTCGCACAACACACATATGCGACTGACCTATTCTTTTTACCTCCGCCTGCCGCGCTTTCCGCGAAATGCACATATTAGGTCGCCGGTCAAAGCGTATTCTACGAGTCACGGGATCATGACCAAATCCAGTAACCTGTTACCTAACAGTGACATCCTCAAGTTGACGGCCATCAGCGCTCTTAATTTAGCCACTACGCCGCCCTTTGATTCCGTTATTCACGTAAAATAGAAATACGCAGAATACGTGTATAAGGAGATGCGAAAGGAGATAATGGGATTTCGGACTGGGATCCAGAGATGTACATACATATTTACATATTTATTGCTTGGATTGGGTTATTCAATTGAGGATGAAATGAAGTGAAGTGAAATGAGATGATGCATGGGCCGGTATGATAGTCTGTGTTGCGTAGGTTGTGTTCTATGGATTGGTTTGGTTGATTGATTGGATGGGACTGATTGAATGGAATGGAGTGTTGGAGGCGGTGTACAATTAATATGTATGGAGGAATGGATGAGATGAGATGACAATGTGGACGGAACGGAATGAGGAGACGCGACGGGGGAGGGGGATTGGATATGTGACCACACGGAGTCATATTAGACTGCGGCCTACCACTCAAACTCCCTGCGCTCCTCATCAGCCTCATTGAACCAGAAGGAGGAGAACACGCACCCCGTACACCTTGTAAACAGATAGTCCTTTCCGCCGGTGTGCACCATGCCGTCCTTCAGGACGCACTTCCACTTGTTCTTTACACGTGCGACCTATATATAGGAGATGAGGTCGGTCCGTCTGAAAGAATAACTGTAAGCGCAACGCACCTTATCATACGTGCAAAACACGATATCGCCCTCCGGCCCGCCCTCAGCATCGTCGACCTCGTTGTCCGTGTCCGAATCGTCAAGGTCGCTGTTGATCTGCGCCTCGGGGTCCGCGTCCGCGTCGTCGTCGTCTGCGGTGGATTGGGAGGACGTGCCCGCGCCGTTTAACTTGCCCTTGGCGGTGGCAGGAAACGGAGGCGGCAGGGACGGGTGCGCCGTGCGGGGTGCGTGTATAGGCACCTCCTCGTCCTCGTCCTCGTCGTCATCCGAGTCTCCGCCGGCGGGGCCGTCGGTCTGCGGGAGGCGGTACATATGGAGCGGGAGGGGCGGGGGATAGGCCGGGGGGCCGGGGAGGGTGGGGAGGGCGTATTGGGACGGGGGGGCAAGGGTGTAGCGGGGGTCCTGACTGGGCTCTGGCTTGACGGGAGGAGCGCGCGGGGGGACGTAATGGGGGAGACCGGGGAGGGCGAGGACGGGCGCGGGCGGGCTCTTGTCAAAATCGGCGACGCGCGAGGCCATTACTTTCGTTTCCCATTTCTGTGTTTTTCATTCAGATATCGAGTTAAGAGTATCTGAAGAGAGCCTACATGCTGCAACTCCACCAAGACATCCTCGGCGACGCCAAACTCTTCAAAGGCGGGACGGATGGCCGTTATCACATCGTCGATGACGACCCGGTACGTCGCCGGCTATGGGGCGCGGTGCTGAGCACGACGCTGTGGACGACGACGACGACGGCGAGCACGACTTACGACGATTTTGTTCGACATGGCGGCAGGAGAAAGGAGAGCAAGGCTGAATAATTTCAAACTCCGCGTTGGCAGTCTCTTTCTTCCTTTGTCTTACCACAGCCATCGAGGGTGGCTTCGATGCGCGCGCCCTTGCTCGCCCCGGAACCCAAGTCTACCGATGAGCATACCTGGAGTTGCGAAGGAACGAATCCGATGCCAATCGACCACGGAAAAAGTTGGGACTGCACCACATTCTACACACCCTCGACAAGCTATGGGGAGACACCAGCAACACTTCAGGTACGTGCCCGCTCCGAAGTCATACCCAGCAAGAACGGGGTACGCTTTCCTCGCAACCGAGACGACTCATCATAGAAAAACATTGGATACTCTGTCGTCTCCCCACCCCCGCACCCGAACGGACACTTGCGCAGTTTCAGCGGCACTAATGTTCTGTCCTCGACGTATGCTGACTCGGTACCAGTACCATCCTCTTTAACGCTTTCCTTTGCCCGAGTTGACTGCTAATACCGCAAGACAGCCATGATAAACTTTGATGGGTTGTGCATAACGCAGGCAAAAATTGGTTCACATCTACTTGAAGATCTCGCATCGCTGCTGCATTCAAATATGGCCTTTCCCAGCGCACCTCCGCCAATTTTGGAAGCGGGAGCACTGGCAACTTTTCCGAAAAGCGGATTTGCCGTAGTTTTCAAGGTTACCGGATATTGCAGATATTGCAGAGCAAATGAGTCGCCTGTAGCGCAAAGGGACTGGCCCCAGTTCAGTGAACAACGGCGCGTGCATGGGTATTGCCCGACGCCGAACAGACGCAGATATGTAAAGACTTCATCATCCATCGTCAACGTCAATTATCAGGGTCCGTTAAAACAGTATAACAAGGTCTAGACTCTGCAAAGGGATACTGGCCATTGAATTCGTTGGCGACAGACCTTTCTCTCAACTCGCCGCCGTCGATGGCGCTCGTCGAAGCGCGTGCATGTACTTGGGGGGCATATTTGTTCAAATCATCCGATGGGAAGGCTTCACCATTGGAGGGTACTCCACTCCGTATCGCCACGCGGGACAACGTCGTCTATTCTGGCCTCGATGTCAAGAGGAGCCTTCAAAAGGGGAAAGTCGGCCAGCTCAGAATCATATCTAAATAATGCCGACGGCACGCACTGGGTTTTCCGTTGGTTAAGATTCAATGTAGGTTCGATAAGTACATGCGTCCGACTTTCCTATAATAACCTAACGACGAAACCTAGATGCTATTCACCACATAAAGGGTCTCGCTCTCGAAATAATCACACCCGAAATCTCGCTCATTCGTTGATTTAAGCGCAGCGCCTTGACCGTCGCCATTCTACGATCGATCCCTCACGCAGTCGCATTGCCGCGAGCCATCCGCGCCGCGTTCATCTGCACGGCGGCCTGCGGTAAGTACCCGCTTGATCTCAACCGCATTCGAAACGTCGAAGTGCTTGTCGGCGGCTCGTTCCTCCTACACGGCGTCGGCAACTCAGAATAAACTAGAAGCACCGTGACAAGCGACGCACGAATTGCCAGATAGCGCCACCAACCGGGACCGGCTCGCCGATGCATGTGGGGAGCGCGAGGGCAAAGAAAGCGAGGGTGGGGGCGATGACGAGATCTACCGATTCAGCGTATCGAGGTAATTGAAGTTAAACGCACAAGATAGAGTCGGCGCTACTTTACACCATCTTCCAGGCGCGAAAATAAGAGTGCCTGTCAAACCCTATGTATACTAATTACTATGCAACGTCTAAGGATCTCTGACGTCGGCACAGTGAACCACATCTCAACCTACTCTGGGGTTCATGGCGAATTCGAAGTTCGCGAATCGTAGAGAAGTTGAAACTGATATCACGTGACGATGTGGTTCAATTTTTCTTGCACTTGAACTCGAGTCAGACTGCCAGTGAAAACTGTGGTTTGGAACCGGGAAGGATTATCTTTTGAAACTCAGGCTTGGGTTTCGGTTGAGACACCTGGGGAATCTGAATTCCAGGTGAGGGTTGGTCTGAATCCGAGATAAACATCCTGAAGGTCTGATTTTCCAGAGAGAAACCCCAAAAATTTTGAGCGTAGGCCAGACATCCATATTGTATACTGTCAAGGTAAATACTGTTGGGGACCTCTTGAACTGCCCAGTTGCAGCCTTGCAGGTCATTTCCGAAAATTCAACCAATATCACGTGACACATGGTTCAAATTTCATTTCATTTCAAAGTCCGCTGCTAGCTGGCTTCTCTTTCGCCTGCTTTCGCCTCCACTTCCCCGCCGTTTCTCCCTTTCATTTCGATAATATTAACGCATGCACCAGCAGTCTTGCCATTCATGTCGTTCGCTACCGACGCTTCATGGCCAGTTGGCTTGCTTAGGATTTTTGACATTGCGCGTACCATCCAGGGCTCGGAGAACCGCTACCACGGTGCATATACGAAATTGCTCACGTACTGTTTTGGCGTTCGACTTCGTCGTTGCTCCTCAAGTGCCGCCGACCGAGAACAGTCGCGAGACCGCGGATTCCACCTTTTATTTCATCGTGTTCGACGTCGCCAACCAGAGCCCCGTTTTCCTCATCGAGGTCAAGGACGACGGGAATAACCTCTTCCCCACCACACGCAAAGCAGCCGACGAGCAGATGCGCCGGCGTTACGACGAACTTCTCCACAAGTGCCTCATCCCCTTGCTATAATACGGTCTTAGCGTCCTGGGCACCGGCATGCGCGTTTACTGTGGCGATAAGGCCCGCCAGACCCTGACACCGCCACTCGTTGAACCCGATCGGCGCTTCGTTTTGCCCCTAACGAGTATCTCCAGGACCAATGGAGTGTCGACATCTTGTCTCCCAGAGGCTTTTCGGAGATGACGCGGATCGTAGCCTTCGTCAAGAACGCAAGCGCAAAACTTGAGTCAGGGCGAGTGATTTTTTCCCTTTGATATGTCGCTAAAACTGAGGTTACAGGAGCAACTGATTCCACTTTGACTCGACCTATTTTCCCGCGCACCATCGAATGATTTTATGACTGCACCAATCTGTATGACTGCACGGTTTCAGACTGTTAGTGAACCAGCGAGGTTGAAACAAGAAATGACCCTACTCTTATGCCCTATAGCTGAAAAGAAACCAAATTCTGACGCATTACTTGTGCACTTTGTGGGTGTTTTCAACACTTTGAAACGCAAGGATTTCTTGAAACGCAGCCTCCGTTATGTGTGCGTCACATAGGCTAAATTTTCAGGCCAGCGTTAAGCATCAAGGTCCAGCCATGCAGATCGCTACAGTACTTCAGGCTGCGCGTCCTTAAAAGACATTGAAACTAAGCCGGTACACATGTGACGACTCAGCTACCGCTCATCTGGCACGTCCTCACCACGAGCATGAGCTGTCCTTTTGTCGAGTCGCGGCAGGGGCTTTTGTGGATTATCCCTTCCTTTAACCAGATGTAGAGGTTTCGCTTGCTCATATATCCTCGGAAGCTCCCCTGTGTTCATCCTCCATTATGATAATAGCGGTCTGATGTCAGACTCACACAGCTTGCAAGGAGCCTAAAAATTCATATTGTCGTATATAGTTGATCTCTATACTAAGATCAGACTGAAAAAACCTAGTGGTAATTTCAATTACATGTAACATGATATAGGACAGTGCCAAAATTCGAGTTGCTGCGTTCTTGTATCAACCCGCGGAGGGCAACAACGATGAACTAGGTAGCATTGTGGTCCTAAATTAGCCGAAGGCCACTCCCTACCAAACGTGCCGACGGAATTACATATAATAATGTGTTCAGAAGTGCGGTGCTGGGGTGAGAATTCAATTAGCGCTTTGCAACTTTGGGTGTCGCCGATCACAATTTACCTCCGTTGAAGAACATTGTCGACATTATGGACAATGATTCAGTAACTTACGGCGTTGTGACTTGGCTGCATTCTGACACCCCAACCAGTCGCAAAGTCCGATTCGTATCTGTTCGGTTTTCGCCATTTTCTGTACGTATGCAGGATAAAATTTGGATTGGTGGTACATATTCCTATTCTCAGTCTGTATGTATGCATAGGAAGAGACAACAAGGCCATGGTTACGAAATCAAATTCACCTGCGAGCCTTCGGTTCCAATGTATATTTCCCTTCCATCTGCAAGCAGCTGGCGAAACGCAGCGCAAATCTCCGCATCAGGTTTGCAGAGCTGTAACGCATTGACCCCTCTGTAATTAATGAAATGGATCGAGGTGACGAAATTGAAGCAAGTGAAATGGGTACCACCGACTGCAAGTGTGTGATGTACCTCTCTCCACATGTCAGAGATAGTGCCCCAGAACTCGAAAATGCTCAGACTGTGTAGATTTGGATGAAAGCCAAAGGGAGACTTCGCCAACGCGGCAAATAGATCCTGCACAAGATCTCTGCTTGGCGCATTCAATTCCAGATGAGTCAGGGTGGGAGCGAGGCGAAGGCATTTTTCCAGTACGGGGAAGTGGAGTTTATAACTTCCCATTGCCATATTTTGGAGCGGCGGGGCAGATTGCTCCGAGAAGGAACAAAACTCGTCATGATGCATGTTGAAGAAGGGGACAGAAATGGTTCGTAGACCGGGCAATGCCAGATATTGCAGGAGTTTTGTACAATGAGCTGTGTCTTCAAATCGCAGCTGACGCAAATGCCGATGAATAAGCGTTGTTTGGGGTCCACGGTCTGTTGAAATCTTAACCTTAGAGAACGACCATTCTCTGATATTCGGAGCAAGATGCAAGACTCGCAGAAGTGACGGGATATCAAAGCAGACTCGGATGTTCGTGTCATTTCCAACGCTCAGCGATCTGAGGGAGGGAAATGGCTCTGAGCCTAGGCCCTTTAAAGGGTCAACGGGATCGTTACGATTTCCTTCGTCGCGGCAATGGCATATTTCGAGATGTTCAAGTCGCCGGGCGTGTCCTCGAACGACAGTGGCGAGGGCATCATCAAAGTCCCCGCGGAACGAGATGGACAGAGGTTGGTTACGTGCCCGGTGAAGCCAGGCTTCCAAAGCTTTTTCAAAGCCCTTGGCCCGCGGAAAGAGGACGTGAATCGCCTTCCAAAGTGTGGGAGTAACAAGGGCGATATCGGTCTAGTTGATGCAGATATTCAAGAAGAGCATCGGAATGTGACTGGCTCCGGGCTCAGGAATGGGGGGAAGGCATAGGATGAAAATTTTGGAAGAGATTTCGAGGGGTAGACGTGCCACTGGATCGCGCATGTCATTGAGGTGGCGCTGGGCAAGACTCTTATCGGTCTCGAGTCGTTTTAGAACTTGTCTCTGTTGCTCGATATCGACCGAGAGCTTCTCGATGCGTTGTTCAATCTCTGTGATGGACATGGGGAATATGGGGGCTATGCGACTCGTCAGACGCGATCTATGGTGCAACAGAAATACGTACTCTGAACTCATTCGCCCCTCCGAGTCGCGGCCAGGCTGTTATTGTCAGAGGTTCAGAGGTGCGTTTTACCAGGGTTATCGAGGTTGGTTCAGTCAGACTGAAGTAATAGTTTCAGGGGCAGCTGAGGACCTGAGGTCAAGGTGAGGCCAGGCAAGCCCAAGGTCGGCGGAAAGAAGGGGCGACGCTTACATAACGGCTCTGCCTTCCACGCTCATGTTCATTTCACATTTCAACTTGAACTTCATGGTGGCCGCGATGCTAAGCTAGCGCTGGTTTCCCCTCCAGATTACTCGACGACGTCGATAACTCAACTTCATCCGTCTTTCAATACCAATATCCGACGTCGACTTTTGCTGACTTCGCGACTATCTCCGAGTGTCAATCCTCCTGGCAGCCGCTGTAGTCCACGCTTCCGGTGGCAAGGGCGAGCGCAATGTCGACGATGCGTGTCTTGAAAATCCCTCGGTGTCATCTCAGGCTCTCTCGAATGTTTCATCTGGATCGATCATATATCAGCTGCCAGTGGGCAGGTTGGATCGTCCCCTGGCCCGGTGTCTGCTCCGAGCTGGGATATCATACAGCACCAGGTAGATACTACCCGCACCCCGGGCCCGCCTGCCACGTCTCCGTCTCGTAGCTGTCCCGTCGGTCTTACTTATCCGTCTTCCCGTTTATACTGATAAGTTATCTGTCTTCCCGTTTCAAATCGATCCGTCAGGCGTGGTGACTAAACGGCCCGGGTTCACTTCAAAGCTCAGAGACTCTAAGCTGCATTATCCGGCATCATCATATGCAAACCATCTTGTCTTGAAATTTCTCGGAATCCTCCCAGTTTTGATCGCACGCCAGACGGTTTGCGACGCTGTCTATCTCCGCGCTGGGCGCTTTTGGCGATCTTTCGGGCCCTGGAAATTGGTGATTTCCTTGCAACATATGTATGGCTTCTTGAGCTAAGATTAAAAGTCGACAACATGGAAGTGGTTTCTTGCGGCCGCATTCAATGCCGGGAGGTTTAAATTCGGACGGGCCACGCAGATCCCGGGCCACGCGTCAGTCGCAAGTATCCGGATCCCCCAAGCGCCTGGAAGTGGTTTGTTTCTTGCGGCCGCATTCAATGCCGGGAGGTTGGACGGGTCACGCAGATCCCCGGTCCCGCGTCAGTCGCAAGTATCCCTTGAGTATCCACCAAGGGCGGATCGGCGCGTGGCTGTCCCATCCCGGTGGGTGATCCCTGCCGCGACGCGTCGACATAGGGCAGGCAGTAGGCTTGGGGACGAAAGAAATGGATGATCGGGATTCAGGGAACCCTTGTCCGACGGATTTTCCTAAACTAATGGCTCTGTGGAATTAATAGACCAGTTTTCCTTGGCCTCATGGTGACTCGAGTAGTACTGAGTATTCCGGCGATCGGGCGTTGCACCTGCCAGCTTTCTGTCTTGCACATTCGGGCGGTTTACTGACGGTAGGTATGTATATTCCGGCGTCCCGTTGAGAAACGGCCGGGGTTCTCGTTGTATGCGACTTGTTCGCTATCTGGCGGCTGAGTGACCACTGACGGAATACGAGACAGCTCTCTTTTACAGGATAATTCTATTTGGCAACCCCCGTGCCAGATATACGGGGGTTGCCATATAACATTGTTCTATTTGGCAACCCCCACTTGGACGATAAGATAAGCAAGATAATCACGAAAATCCGCTTTGACCGCTGTTTCTTCTACATTTTCGCCCTTCTGGAGTGTTCAGACCACCAATTCGAGTGTTGGGAGCTCCCCTGATTATACTTCCATGTGCTTGAGTTTTTTCGGCATTTATTTCGGTCCGTTTCCATGATTTTTCTCAGGTTTTCTGAGCAAAGTGGCCCAAACCACGATAATTTGATGGATTGAGCAAGAAATTACTCCCCAAAAAATTGTGAGACAAGCGGTAAGTACTTCTGAATGTAGTCAATTTTTTTCGGGATTAACCAAACCATTTAAAGGCATCAGGAACGTCCTGAATCTCTCCCGCCTCGCCCTGCCATCAGCGCCATCAAGCGCCATCAGCTGATGGCTTAGAAATCATGGGGTTGCTAAATAGTGGCAACCCGGGCGTGCCAAAGAACGGGGGTTGCCAAATAGAATTATCCCTCTTTTACATGTGAGCTTATTTAAGTGTGATGCTATTAGGAGGACAGGAAGCAGTCCAATTTTCTTGAAACTCCGATCGAGACGATTTTATTCATGCTCGACTCGGAGCCGGCCTGCTTTGGCAGCAGGCGGAAACGCCGGGGACTCCCTCGTCGAACGCCAACCTCTTCGGCCAAGTGCCAGCGTGTAAACGGGCCGTCGGCGGTGCATTCACGCTTCAGGGTTACGAGACTTTCTGACTTGACCAAATCAGCACACTGTGCCTATGAAGCTGAGATATTGAGGGCACACATTCTTTGAATGCTTCTCGGGTAGTCCAAGCGTATAATATCGTTCACTTACGATATTCGCAGTTTTTGTACACGCCAACTTCTCGTCCAATTGATTTGCATCTCAATTTTAACAGGCTTCAGATCAGGGCTCAGACCGGTGTTTCGAAACCACGATTCAAGGGGCCCATCCGAGATGAACCAGTTGATGAACCGCGGAATTACCAAAAATAGGGCTCGACGGTGCGCTGTTTGTTCAAGTTGACTTGGTCTCTTTTGGGAAAGAGCAGTCACTGGCAAGCACTCACTCTCTACGAACTGCTTCTGTCCGCGGCTTTCTAGTCGGAACCCTGATAACAGCTCTCTTGAAAGCGGGGACGACAAGTTACACATTCTAATAAAGCGGGTAAGGCCGACAACTTGGCACGGCCCGCTCAGGCTACCGTGATGACTGTAATGGTCTGCGACTCAGCGGCGGTAGGTAGGTAGGTAGGTAGAATTATACGGCCGGTCCAACTCATGAACGCCGGTTCCAGGGATTAACCCGGTGTACACGCACTAGCAGAATTATTATAGCCCCGCAGCCCGGCCGAAACACGTCTCCCATAACTGGTTGTCCCGTCTACCCGAGTGTCAACTGGCATTACATCCATTTCCTAAGGCCTTGTCCAGCCACATGACATCATCCAGGAAGAATATAAGCCAGGGGGTCGGATTTTGTACTGCCAAGGACTATGGCTGACCTCCACAACATCCGAGAGGACGGCGTTGAGCCATCCACCGACCCTTCGCGCTCTCCTGCCACTGCCCGTTACCCTGTTTTTGATGAATCCGCCTCAGTGACCAACAGTTCCCCCAGCCCCTTCCCTACGGGTCGCAGATCCAGTGTTTCCCATGTCGATGTCGATTTTTTCGACCCCGCTGGCGTACAGGGCCTCCGCCGTACCGTCACCCAAATTTCTGAACGAGGTTCCAAGAAGTTACCAAAGACGGAAAGTATAGATTCTGACGCGACGCTGCACCCGGGGAATGGCCCCTTCGACCTCGAGAAGACCCTCAAGTTCGCTATGAAAAAGTGTGTATTTTTTCATGTCCCTCCATATATTTTTTATCGAAGGTGACTCCACAGGATCGAGGACGCGGAGATCGAGCAGCGTGAACTTGGCGTGGTGTTTGAAAACCTCCGCGTCGTCGGACTGGGCGCGTCAGCGTCATATCAGCCCACTCTCGGCTCGACCCTTAATCCGCTTTCCATCATCGAGAGTATCCAGACTCTCCGTCACCCGCCGTTGCGGAATATTCTCGATGGCATCTCTGGTGTTGTTCGTCCGGGCGAGATGCTTCGTGAGTCTGCTTATTCGCAACTTGCCCCCGCCATACTCACCGCCATCTCAGTTGTTCTCGGCCGTCCCGGGTCCGGGTGCTCTACGCTCCTCAAGACACTTACGAATCAGACCGGCGAATACCACTCAGTCTCGGGCGCCGTTCACTACGACTCCCTCACCCCTCAGCAAATCCGGGACCACTACCGAGGAGACGTGCAGTACTGCCCGGAGGACGACGTCCACTTCCCCACCCTCACCGTCGAGCAGACCCTGCGGTTCGCCGCGAGCCTCCGGGCACCGCAGGCGCAGGCGCGCTTCCAAAGCCGCGAGGAGTACGTTGACACGATGGTGGAGATCCTCTGCACCGTTTTCGGGCTCCGCCATGTGCGCGACACGAAAGTCGGGAACAATGCCATCCGCGGCGTGAGCGGCGGCGAGAAGAAGCGTGTCAGTATTGCGGAGGCACTCGCCACAAGAATGCGCATAGGCGCATGGGACAAGTATGCCCTCTTTCCTACGAATTTCAAAAAATACTGATGACTTTCCAGTTCGACGCGTGGCCTTGATGCCTCGACTGCCTTGGAATTTGGGCGGGCATTGCGTATCGCGACAGACATCGGGCGCGCGACTACGATCGTGTCCATCTACCAGGCCTCCGAGACCCTCTACTCGCTGTTTGACAAGGTCTGCGTCCTCAGCGAGGGGCGCATGGTGTATTTCGGGCCGGCCGACCAGGCTCGCGATTATTTCCTTTCGCTGGGATACGCGCCTCAAGCAGAGCGCCAGACGACGCCCGACTTTCATTGTTTCCGTACGCTGATATCGTGCATCCATCGATCGCTGGTTCGATTGACACTCTTGCCAGGTCACCGATCCCGTTGGGCGCGTAGTACGGGCTGGGCTCTCTCCCGAGGAAGAGAAGGCTCGTCCCCGCTCGTCCGCCGAGCTTGCGGAGCACTTCCTCGCGTCGCCGCTGATGGCCAAGAACCGCACGGACATCGACGCGTACAAGAAGGAGTGTGTGCCGGGTCAGAAGGACCGCGTGCAGCAGTACAAGCGCAGTGCCCAGGCTGAGCATGCGAAAGGCACGCGCCGATCCTCGTTAGTCCTCCACACAAACGTATCTGTCTTCCAACTGATCGCGGGCTAGGCCATACACGACCTCGCTCTTCATGCAGGCGCGGGCGGTGATGCTGCGCCGTGTGCAGATTATCCTGGGTGACAAGACGGGGGCTCTTATCCTAATCTTGTGGGTATTGTGTATGTGCGCCCTACAACATGCTCATAGCGTCCAGTACATTTGTACTCCAGGGAATCATCGGTGCGCATCTCATTGAACTGGAATGTAACCGGTCATTAACTCGCCTTCCGCAGTTGGCTCCGTCTTCGTTAATATACCAGACTCCACCTCATCATTCTTCTCCAGAGGAGGTGTCATGTTCTTGTAAGTCACGCGTGTCTTTCGCGACAAAGATTGAGGACTCTTTCATTTTCAGCGCACTCCTGTTTGCCGCTCTCGCGAGTATGGCAGAGATCGCCTCGTTGTTCATCCAACGACCCATCGTCCTCCGGCAAAGCAAAGCAGCCTTGTACCACCCCTTTGTCGAGGGTCTTGCGCTGACGCTGGTTGATCTGCCGATCACATTCGCCACGACCGCAGTACGTTCCATTTTTCTATTCGTGATCTTGGCTGCGTGACTCACCCGCGACAGGTTTTCGCGATCCTGCTGTATTTTATCGTCGGGCTGCAGCGAACGGCGGCTCAGTTCTTGTACGTTCGGCCCAGTTCCTTGTGATATCCTGTTCACATGCCCTGCTTATCTGCAGCATCTTCTACTTGTTCCTGTTCACAATGGCCGTCACGATGAAAGCATTCTTCCGCGCAATCGCAGCGGCGTTCAAGGACCCCGCGCCGGCGCAGTCGGTGGCTGGAATACTGCTTCTTGGGCTCGTCGTGTATACCGGCTACACGGTTCCCAAACCCGTGCGTGTCCTGCGATTCCCTCCCCGCGTTTTTACTGACCCCCTTACGCGCAGTCGATGTAATTACATCCCGTGTGTGGTAGTGTTGATGACTCACCTCCTCTTAGGATCGGCGCCCTGCGATGGATCACATACATTAACGTGAGTTCTATTCAGGCGTGACTTATACCAGTCACCAGTGCTTGATGTTGAACTATATAGCCTCTGCGTTACGGGTTCGAAGGCGTGGTGGCAAACGAGTTCCGAACGATCAATGGTTCTTGTGCGTCGCTGGTTCCCACGGGGGCCCGGGTACGAGAACGTCAGCATCACCAACCAAGTCTGCGCCACTGTCGGCTCTGTTCAGGGTCAGAATTTCGTCGATGGGAACAAGTTTATCGCGGCATCGTACGAGTATTCGTACAGCCACGAATGGATGGTGTGTCCCCGCATACACCATTCTCCTCCCAGCCCTTGCTTACGCTTTTGCAGAACTTTGGGATCGTCGTAGCGTTTGGGATCGGGTTCATCACGCTGCTGCTTGTGTTCACCGAGTTCAACACATCGACGTCCGCGAACACCTCTGTCGTGCTGTTCAAGCGCGGCTCGAAGAAGGCTGCAGCGCTGGTTGGCAGCGGGGCGGTCGCCGATGCGGAGAAGGGGGCAGCAGCGGCAGCTGACTCGCACGTGGCGGATGGCGACGTCGAGGAGGCGCTCGCGGCTGCCCCGCCGATGTCGGACATCTTCTCGTGGCAGAACCTCAACTACGTCGTTCCTGTCAAGGAGGGAAAGCGCAAGCTGCTCGACAACGTCTCGGGATACGTCGTCCCCGGCAAACTGACCGCGCTCATGTACGTCTCCGTCTCCCTCGTCCCACTCCACTTGGTGAATCAATGGGTCTACGTACCGCTTTACAGGGGTGAATCTGGCGCAGGCAAGACAACGCTGCTCAATGTCCTCGCGGAGCGCACCACGACTGGTGTTGTGACTGGGGACATCTTCGTCAACGGACACGGGCCCCCGCGCGACTTCCGGTCCCAGACGGGCTACGTGCAGCAGATGGACACGCATGTGCCGACGGACACTGTTCGCGAGGCGCTGCTGTTCTCTGCCACGTTGCGCCAGCCGGCGTCGGTTCCCTTGGAGGACAAGGTCGCATAGTATGTACTTTTTGCCTTGCATTGCGATGTACCCTTGTTGATTCTTTGCGCCAGCGTCGAAACGTGCTTGAAGATGTGCGGGCTCGAGGCCGTCGCGGACGCGTCGGTCGGCAGCTTGGGCATCGAGCATCGTAAGCGGACCACTATTGGTGTGGAATTGGCGGCAAAGGTGCGTTTGTGAGATTGAGATTCGTGTCCGGCATGATCTCATACGGTGCGAAAGCCGAAACTGCTGCTCTTCTTGGACGAGGTACGTGCCCATTGTATCGCCGCTGAACTGTTCCTCATCTTCTTGCAGCCCACCTCCGGTCTTGACTCGCAGAGCGCGTGGGCGATCATGCTGTTCCTTCAGCAGCTCGCTGCTAATGGACAGGCCATCCTTTGCACGTACGTCCTTCTATTTCTGCTCGTGATACAGCACTCATCGTGCGTTCAGTATTCACCAGGTATTTCCTTTTGGTTTGCACACGCCTCCTCAGGCTAATTGCTTGAATCCCAGCCCTCGGCAGAGCTTTTCCAGGTAAGTAATGCCATAGAATGTTGGTGCCCATGATTCTTGAGACCCAGTAGATCTTCGATCGCCTGCTGCTTTTGAAGAAGGGTGGCCAGGTTGTGTACTTTGGAGACATTGGCGAAAACTCGAAGACCCTCATTCATCACTTTGAGTCGAACGGCTCCCGCCATTGCGAGCCTACGGGGAATCCGTAAGCCAGATTTGTCTCTCCGGAGCCGGCGCCGGCTCATTCTTTTACAGGGCGGAGTTCATGCTTGACGTCATCGGGGCTGGCGCAACAGCGAGCAGCGAGCAGGACTGGTGCGTGTCTCTACTTGACAACGAGTGTGTTCCTGACCGTCGCGCAGGGAGGCTGTCTGGCGTAAATCACCCGAATCTGCCAGGGCACAAGAGGAATTACAAAGGATCCACACTGAGGGCCGGAGTCGTGGAGCTGTCCAAGCGACCTTTCACGATAAATACGCGACTCCGTGGATGCAGCAGGCCACTCGTTTATTCAGACGCGACATTAATTTCCGCTGGAGAGACGTGCGTATCGCTTTCGTTGGGACTGGAGCTTTTTCTGACTCTCCAGCTTTGCAGCCGACCTATCTGTTAGCTAAACTGGTCCTCAACATCGTGGCTGGTCTCTTTATTGGAGTGCGACCCTTTCTTTGTTTACCGAATCCCTCTGACTTGCGCACCCCGACAGTTCACGTTCTTCAAAGCCAAAACGTCTCAGCAAGGAACTCAGAACCAGCTTTTTGTAAGCATTCTCGTACTTTGATTTCTCCCTCATCTTACTGGACATTGCTAGGCTATCTATATGGCTACCATTCTCTCCGCTCCGCTGTCCAATCAGCTCCAGGTCCCTTTTTTGGCGATGCGGAATATTTACGAAATCCGCGAAGGGCCCACCAGGTTCTACAGTTGGTCCGCGCTCATCACCTCCGCCTTTTTGTCGGAACTGCCCTGGAATATTATTGGATCATCGATGTTCTTTCTCTGCTGGTAGGTTATCTGCTTCGCACCCGTTTCTTTGCTCACAGTGTCACACAGGTACTGGACCGTCGGTATCGAAAATGACCGCGCCGGGTACACCTATCTTGTATGTCTCCTGTCGCCCCTACCGAGATCCCGATCTGATCGCTCTCAGATGATGGGTGTGATTTTCCCCCTGTACTACACTTCGCTCGGGCAAGCGGTTGCCGCTATGGCCCCAAATGCCGAACTCGCAGCCGTTCTCTTCAGTTTCTTCTTTTCGTTCGTGTTGACCTTGTAAGCGTTACTAATAGCTCCTCGGGTGTGTCCCACTGACCCCCGCCCGCAGCAATGGCGTTCTCCAGCCATTCAGAGAACTTGGATGGTGGAAATGGATGTAAGTCATAGCCCGCGTCTTCTTTCCAGTTTCCGACTTGACCTTCGTCAGGTATCATGTGTCGCCCTTCACCTATTTGACCGAGGTACATATTTTTGCATTCGTTCGTGGTCATGTACTCATTCTTCGCGCGTAGGGACTTTTAGGTCAAGGTGCGAACCTGTCGTACCATTCTTGACAATACGATCTGACGATCTCTCACAGCACTTGGCAGACGTAGTATCACTTGCAGCTCCGTGGAACTTGTGACTATGAGTCCTCCTTCGGGCCAAACGTGCGGGGAATACCTTGCAAAGTACATCTCCTCCGCCGGCGGTTACGTGGCCAACCCGAACGCCACATCCGGATGCCAATTTTGTTCTACCGCTACCACCGACCAAGTAACTCCAAGTCATCTCCTCTTCGTCGAGTTCTTTGTTGACCTCTTCGCCTAGTTCCTTGAAGGCAACTTCAATATCTTCTATTCCCATCACTGGAGGGATGTCGGTCTCATGTTCGCCTACATTTTCGCCAATGTACGTCTCTTACTGTCTATTGAGTGGACTGTCGCTGATCCTTCGTGACCGCTAGATCGTTGGCTTGTACGCGATCACGTACTTTTTCCGCATCCGCACCACCAGCATCTTCACGATCTTCAAGAAACGCAAGGCCTCGCAATAGACGTGTCTCAAAAACTCAATCCGAAACGGACGATAGACGACGTGATCAGTCAGTTAGACCAATAGAAATATACTAGAACAGCAAAGCTCGGCGAAAGCAAACTTGATAATGTACCATATGTAGTATTGTAATAACAATCGATCGTTTTCGCGATTCTTCAGCCGTATTTTTGTCTTGTAAGCCGTCTGCTCGTCGGGGTAGTCTCCTGGAGTTTGAGCGCCGCGATGTACGGCTCGCGGTTATGCTCGTGTTGAGTTCCTCAATTTGAGTTGAATTCCGCGACTCCATACTGGCACTGGGTTGTCTTGCACTAACTTGGATGCATAAACTACGGTCGCGTTGAGTCCCCTGGTTGGATTCCGCACGTACTGTTTGGTGCTAAAGGTGTGAGCAAACAATCGGCGTGGTATATTTGGGAACACAGCTGATGAGTCTTACGGCGAGTAGATATAGCGCAACACGCCCTGCTAGGGATTTCGGGGGAAACATTTCTTGATCAAAAGCGACTGCGGCGGGTCCTGTCGCCGTCGGGAATCACCGATATGACCGGTAATCAAACAAATATTTGAACATCTGACTGTACGTAATTCCGAAGTCCCCTGTTGGAGGTCTGGATTTACCCTTTGCCATGTCGGACAACTTGAACTACAACAAGGCTGTAGCGGTCGTCGCAAGGTTTCGCGGACTGCTGGCCGCGCGCCCTTGGGCCTCCACTGGGTCTCTAGCCGCCTTGTTCATTGTTTTGCGCCTGCTCTTTGCAAAGAAGAAGCCTAGCAAATACATCGTTGATCTCTCCAACGTTGGCTCTGCTGCTCAAGAAGGCGGAAAAGAATCAGAATACGACGTTATCATCGTTGGTGGAGGTCTGTCGTTTCTGAAATACCACTATGTCTTGGTGACAGTGTTCCAGGCACCTCCGGATGCGTGCTTGCCGCAAGACTGAGTGAGGATCCGTCCATCCGGATCCTCCTATTGGAAGCCGGAGGAAGGTAAGGCTGGCCTCTTAGTGCGGTTTACCGGTATTGAATCGCTCGTTCAAAGCGGGAGCGCGCTTTTAGAGAGCCGCATACCGTCAGCCTTTGGCAAGCTGTTCCTGACAAGGCATGTGTATGGGTTCCGAACTGAACCACAGGTACATGCGAAAGGCCAGAAACGCTTCTTTCCACGAGGTCGGTCAATGCACTCCATTTGTCCTGTATGTACAAGGTTATTGACGCTTTGGTAGCCAAACTTCTAGGTGGATGTGCGTACTGTTTTGTTAATTACGGTCGTTATATTGACTCCCCTAAGGCTCTTCCATCAATGCGCAAATGGCCCAATACGGCGCACCAGGGGATTTCGACCAATGGGCAGAGGTCACAGGCGACGATTCGTGGTCGTGGAAGAATTTGCGGCGGTATAAAACGTAGAGCATGATCTTATAAATCTTTCTTACTCTTCATTCCAGCTATTTCACCAAGTTCGAAAAGTATACACCCGATGTAGCGTATCCCTTGGTGGATGCCTCGGAACGAGGCTCCGCCGGGCCCGTCCGCGTGGGCTACTTCAATACCGTCTCCGCACATTCCAAGGCATTCTTGACAGCTTGTGCCCAAGTGGGTATCCCGCTCGTTCCAGACTTCAACGGATCCAAGGGTCCGATCGGTGCAAGCAGAGTAAGTGGTTTTACAACACTCTGTGTCGCAATAAGTTATTGACCCCGTCCAGATCAGTACGTTGCATACTCCCGTGGTTCATTAGCGTCTCACGAAGTTACAGTGACCTATGTGGACGACAAGAGGGAGAGGGTCTCGTCGGAGACAGCGTACCTTACAAATGACGTACTGGCCCGGCCTAATCTCAAGGTGGCCATCCACGCTCAAGTAACTCGCGTCATTTTCGAGAAAGTCAATGGAGAAACCCGCGCGGTCGGTGTCGAGTTTGCGAAAGCGGTAAATGGCCCCCGTTACCAAGCCCGTGCTCGGAAAGAGGTCGTCCTTTCGTGGGTATTGATGCGGCTCAAGTTTCTTTCCCCTGACCAGACTCGTCTCGTCTAGCGCAGGCGCCATCCATTCTCCACACGTAAGCATGCTGCTTAACTCGGTGGTATCTTACATTGGAGATTATATAGATCCTTATGCTGTCAGGTGTCGGGCCTGCACAGCAGCTGCAACAACACGGAATTCCGGTGATCCACGATCTCCCAGGCGTCGGAGCGAACCTCGTCGACCATCCAGTTGTCGATCTCTATCTGAAAGACAAGCTCAACGATTCAGTGAAGATCTTGAAGCCAAAGTCGGTCTCGGAAGTGCTGTCGTTCACTCGGGCCCTCTTCCAGTACCAGCTCTTCGGCACGGGAAAAATGGCTTCCAATGTTAATAATTTCGTGATATAACACTTCGTGGCGCTTACATATCGTCCAGTTTGGTGAATCTGCTGCATTTATCCGGTCGGACGACCCAGTGCTGTTCCCCAAGAGCCAATTTCCACAGGAGCTCGAGGACAGTACATCGGGGCCTGCAAGTCCGGATCTAGAAATATTCTGCAATGCTATGGCGTACAAGGTGGGTCCTGAGGCATCCTTCATATTTCCATGCTCAAGTAGCATTGACTAGGACCACGGGGCGATCACATTCGACATGCATACATACGGCTTGCACTGCTACTTGGTCCGGCAAGTGGCCGCAATCGACCCCGTAGTTTGAGACTAACACAGCGACAGTCCCACGAGCCGAGGCGCGGTCCTATTGAAGTCTGCGGATCCGTGGGCTTTACCCAGCATCAACCCAAAGTAAGTCTTGAGGTTAATGCACACTCGCCAGCTTACCGCTGTTCCAGCTACCTCCAGAGCCCGGACGACCTCGAGAAGCTGGTCCGCGGGTTCCGCATTCTGCTGAAGATCGCGCACGCACAGGCTATGGACGCGTACGTCGACCACAGCAACACTCACCCTGACCTCGACCACGCCACGCACCTCAAGACGGACGACGAGATCCGCGAGATTGTGCGCGAGCGCGTCGAGACGGTGTACCACCCGACCAGCACGTGCCGGATGGCGCCTGCGGAGCAGAATGGAGTCGTTGACGCGCGGCTGCGCGTGTACGGGATCCAGGGACTGCGCGTGTGCGATGCGTCGATCTTCCCGTGGATCGTATCAGGTCACACGGTGAGTTTGTCTTGCGATGTGATGTGGTCTCGGGCTTATACTATTCTCATCAGGCTGGTGCATGCTATGCGATTGGAGAGAAGCTCGCTGAGGAGATGAAAGCGGAGCTCAACGCCTCCAAGTACTGACAGGCCTGGACGTATTCTTGTCAGTTTGCTTACGGTGCCCAGAGAAGACTGCCTGTACTTGACTTTTTATCACCATCTCTGGAGTTTTTATTATTATTGGAGACTCGCCGCATTGTTGGCCTCATGGAAGGCAACAATGTTCTCGCTCCTGTAGCTACGTTCGCTCTAAGGAATTAAACCGGGGATGGAAAAAATTGGGGTATCGCCAGTGGGAGTTCTATCCGTACATACTACACGAATTAAGTTATGTGATAAAGTAGGCATTATACACCAACCCATAATGAAACCAGAAGGGATGCGCTACAGGCGAAATTAAAAGGGAAAGAAATACGAAGATAGAAAGAAGGAAAGAGAGAAAGCCCGTCAGTCCGCCATGCCAAACCGAAGCGCCTTCCCGAGCGGGCTCTTGTCCGGCCGATGCAGGACCTTCTGCCCATTGTGCGGTGAAAGCGGGGAGCGCTGCACTGGTGTCGGCTTGCGATCCGGTGACTAGACCGTCATTGTGTCAACCATCTCCTGAGTAGAACATCCTAAGCATACCTTGAAGGCTGAGCCTCCGGGGCTGCCACCGCGATCGGCCACTGCCACGAAGGATTCGCGGGCGGAATAGAGCCTGCGTTTCTTGAACACAGGCTGGGGCGAGGGCTCAAGCTATACCCAGCGAAGCTATTCAACATTGGCAAGACCATGAGCCGGGGAAAGCGTACGTCAGGCGGAAAGCCGTCGGCCACCGTCGCCAGCTCGAACCCGGACCTGAGCTTAAAATCGCCTGCAGAGTAGGTGGGGCCCTGCATATCCAATAGAAATCATTGGCGCCAATACAGTGAGGTGATGCATACGGGCTTTAACCTAAGGTCCAGATGTTTCCACGGGGAGACAGGAGGCGCCGCAAGCTAGCAGTCTCGTCAGTCAGTGTCCAACGTCCATATACTATTACGAAGGGACAGCCGTACCTTTTCGAGAAAGTCGTGATTATGTTCTGTACTCCCAGGACTAAAGGATAGTGGGGGAGAATCGTCGAGCGTCCCAACCTGTATGAGTGAGGATAAACGTGTGGCAGGCAAAACGGCGAAAAACCGCATACCAGGGCAAGAAAGGACGGCTCCGATTCGTCGTCCTGTATTTGTAAAAAAGCTGATGACGAGTCGTGGAGTGGCCAGCTTACCGTCAGGTCATCCCGATCCCGCTCGGCAGTCGTCGCGGTCTTGACGCCTGAAACGGATTCTCGTCCTCCATCTGACTCGGAATCGGTGTCCGAGTCAGACTCATGCCTGTCGGTCTTATATAGGATCGAACCGGACGGTCGGGGTGAATAAAGATATTTGATACTCACGATACTTCGCGCGTTCATGAGGAACTGAATGTCTATACGAAATGAGTATCGTACTACATGACTCTGAACATGAGACAACAGACCCGCGGGGATCTTCTTCTGGCTGGACGATTGGGTCCTGGGTGGGCCCACACTACGCGTCCGGTTAGTCATCTCGGAGAATTTAAAATGACACCAAACTTACGACGCATCGTAGGCGACTCTCGCGACCTCGAGCAGTGGTTTAAAGAAAGGATGGAAAAGTTCGGTGACCAGCTGCGAGTTGCAGTTACATTCAATCCACTTGAGACCCACCAAGGCCTCAAAGCCGCCGTCGACCCGATCAATTTCGGCCTTCTCGACCCCATTATCGAGGAGTCCTGCGTCAATTTTCCTCATAACCACCTTGAGCACAGCGTCAGATCGGACGGAGTTCTCGAGTATCTAAGCCATGTTTACGTCATTCACGACGCATGTCAGAAGGACACTTGCCTTGGAAAAATTTACGGGTCTTTCGCCGCAGAGGTAAGGAAGTGTCATGGTGAAGATGGCATGCTGCAGGACTGTCTTGCCCGTGCGACAGTAGTCCTCGCGGCAGACAGAAGTTGAGTTGGAAAGGAAGATACGCGCGGAAGATTCTGTAAAAACAGGCCAAGAGGACGCCTGCAGATCGAGTAAACAGCAGGGAGGTCGATACTCCGGAAGGTTGACGTGGCGAAGGACGGCGGCCATCGACTTGCTGGTGCAGTTTGAGTTTTGGGGCGGAAGCTTTCTTAGTCATGGAGAGATGCGGTGTGGGCGACGACGCAAAGAAAGTTACTCTAGAGGATGCGGTTACGGGGAGGACGAGGAGAGGTGACGCGATGGAGGAAGAAGACAAGAAACAATGCGGTTACGTAACTCGCGTCGAAGGGTGATTGGCGTCCTGCACTGCCGCTGACCGTAATCTACCGTAATCAGGTCCCATGGGCGCAAATCCTGATATCTCCGGCGGGATCAGATTGCCTCACGGATAAGCCGCGTTAAATTCTCAGAAATTGCTCGAGGTCGAAGTAGGCCCGCAGGTGGCCACAGGCTGGTGTGGCTAGTGCATATCTTTGTTCGGTTCTATGCGAGGGTGATACAGAGTACTTGAAGAGCTCAAAAAACTCAATGGAAAGACTCTCGGACAGGAGGTTCTGCTATCGCTCTAGCCTGGGTAAGCATTGCTGTAGAAATGAAGTCACAAGTGTGTAGTTCAGTAGTTCAATAGTAGCACAGATACTTGGAGTAATTAAAATTTGTACGGAGGCCTGGTGAGCTAATCTAGCCAAGCATATATGCCACCAAATCCCACTGTTCGTTGTGTCTGCTGTAGTTCAGTGGTTAGAATGGAGGGTCCAAAGCTAGCGTGGCGGACTCAGGTCGGCGGTTCGAATCCGTCCAGCAGCACAAAAATGGGAGCCGGGTTCCGCGCTGTGACGCCGCCCCCGGTCAAACCCGGATGCGATCTCCCTCCGCATAATCCGAGTTTCATTCAAAGGGAATCACTTTTTTTCCCTCTATTTTTTTTGGAGCGAGCACTTATTCAGTGTCAGGCCTAAGAGTCGGTTTTGTTGAATGCTTCTCATGAGCAACCTTCTGGGACGATTAGTTGTCGACCGACCATTCCAGCAGGCGCAAGTACCCCTGCCCGCCAAGATCACTCAAGTTGTTCATCCAGGACTCCACGGCGCTCCCAATAAGTTCAACAAGCTCAGAGAACATATTGAACTATTTTGAAGGACGTAACTGTCGGTTTTTCGCCAAGGGTACCAGTGAACGCGAACCAACATTCTGCCATGCGGATCGTTGGACAACCTAGTAAGAGAAGTTTAATCCGAGCGCAGAGAAAAATGGAAAACCTGAATTGAAAGCCTCGTCATGATCACGATTATGAGCCTCCGTAACGGTAGTAGGACTGAGCTCAGTTCAATACTTCTAGCTTATTACTGGTGGGGCATTGAAAATGCAGTGCGGCGGCAGGGATGGATGCACAGGTGAGAGAAGTCCGTTTTCTCTCAACTCCGTATAGCTGCGTAGTAGGACCCATGCAATTCACGCAAGCATCTTCTTTATTATAATATGAGGGGGGGGTATAACTATGATGGGCCAGACCTCCGGCATCCTCAGGATCATACCCGAAAACTCGGTATGATTGGATGCCGAGCCGGGGCGAGAACGTCGAGAAAGGCCCTTTAGTGCCGAGGCACCGGGTAGGACTCATGCCGGGCCGGGGATGACTCGGAAGCTAAGACAGTGAGCCGAGAAAAGCCCTTTCGTGCCGAGGCACCGGGGAGGACTGGTGCCGGGGCGTCAGCCACGGCATCTGACCCGGCCCGGCCCTCGGGAGCTTGGCGGGGTGGAGAACTCGAGCTAGAGAACACGGAACTGAGGGCAAAACCTCCACGGGACAGAATTCGGCATGCTGAGTAGAACTCTGAAGAACACTGATGATAATAAAGGATCTAAGTTGTATACTGTGAAGTACTAAATAAATATGTCTTGGTACTTCCCCGTCAATCTATCGATGGGCTTACACAGTATCTGACCCGGCCCGACCGTCGAAAACACGGGTGCTTACCCCGGCCAAGACTCACACCGAGACCTCACGGGAACTCGGCAGGACTCAGCACACACACTGACCCACGGGAACTTAGCAGGACTCAAGAAGGCGGGAAAATGCGCTGGCCGGGACTTAGGCTGAAACCTCCATTGAAGAGCGGCAGGATTGGGTAGAACTCGGAAGCCCGCCGGGATGAGAACAAAAAAGTGTATATTGTGAAGTACTACATAAATTTGTCTCGCTACTTCTGGGTGCTTGCCCCAGCCAAGACTCACACCGAGACCTCCACGGACCTCAGCAGGACTCGCCACACTAGGTAGAACTCGGAAGCACCCTGACCCACAGGAACTTAGCAGGACTCAAAAACGGGGCAAGAATGGGGGAGCTTGCACCGGGACTTAGCCCGAGACCTCCAACACGGGGGCTCGACAGAACTCAGCACTGGTACAACTCGGAAGCACGATGGGAAGT
This sequence comes from Mycena galericulata, assembly GCA_029289565.1. NCBI lineage: Eukaryota > Fungi > Basidiomycota > Agaricomycetes > Agaricales > Mycenaceae > Mycena > Mycena galericulata. The sequence goes on from JARKIA010000091.1 coordinate 461,903, forward strand.
GTATATCATGAAGTGCTACATAAATTTGTCTTGCTACTTCCCCGTCAAATTTTTGACGGGCTTACACTAGTCTTTACTATAATAAAAAGTGGTCGATAACGAACATCAAAGAATGTTCGAAATCGCACGCCCACGGTCACGCCCCATGCCGAGCCAGGTCGAGAACGCGCCGAGCCGAGCTGCGAGACGAGCCCCGACAGTTGGAACATGCCGCGGCAGGGCCGAGCCGGGCCCAAAGAAGCCGAAAATGGGACGGGAAGGCGAGAAGAGCTTCGAGACTTGCACCGAGCAAGAGGCCGACCGGAATGTACATCAGATGTCGGAGACCATACGGGTCCGGCACCTGGGCCGAGGCACAGGGTGGCTGGCGAGCATGCTGTTGCCGACGGCGGTCAGCTCAACCTCATGCCGAGCAGACCCGATCATGCCGAGCTTGAAGCTGTCGAGCCTCACCTCTTCTTCAAGTTCTCCTTGCAGATGCTGGGTGGGATTCAAACCCCAGATGGAGAGACACAGTACTCAGGGCCTGAGGGTGATATAATTGATAAAAGGAACAAAAAAATGAGGGTGGAAATGCAATAGAAATGGGTAAGCTGGGGGGAAAAACAAAAAGCCCAAGAGAAGGGGATGATCCAAGGAATAAGAGAAAAGGGTCAGGTCAGATAGGGCCTTGATTAGTGCAGTCTGATAGCTTGCCGAGGAATTTTTTAAGAGAACTGGCTCACGGCAAGAGGGAGGAGGGAAGGGGATGAGCAGAAAAATGGGAGAAAAGGGTCAGAGACAGGGCTCGATACTGATGGCAGCGCGCGATACCTCGGACGATAGCTAGCGGAGTTTAAATTATCGGCTGCTCGGCAAATCACGCTGCTGGCGGTTGCGCCGTCCGATGTAGTATACTCAGTACTGTACAGTGTATGTACTGGAGACACTGAACATACATACTCATACTGTATCTCATTGTGAATGTGTTACTCTATGAACAATACAGGCTGGTGATTATTTTTCAGTACTAACAGGGTTCTTTCTGGGCAAAATCACACTTGTCCAGTTGGTTGGACAATAGATTGGACGCAGCGAGCTAGCTCCCATGCAAATGCGTGAGACGCGACGCTTGCTGCATGCGCACCACTCCAAAGTATATGACACGGCCGATGTGTCGCCATCAGGCATCTTATCCGCAAGCGGAGTAGGCGTCGTTGGTGCCTAAAGGCTATTGCGGTGTGGCAGGCAAGTGGCGGCATGCACGCGACACGCTTGTGCGCCAGCCGTCGGTTCCGCAGTGCGCAAGCCCAGCGCGCAGATCGCATATTGTCAATGTGGTTTGGCTATGTGTCCGTGTGAAACAGAGCTTTGAGAGCATTAGGTTAGGACATAAACGAGTGGGGTCCCGAGGGAAGTCCTGGTCCACACGAAGAGAGCACACGAGACAGAGGAAGAGGAAGAGAGAACGGATTCGTGATTGATTTGATCTCGGGCCGCGAGGTATCCGTATTAAAACTCCGCTAGGTATCCGAGTATTCTTAAAACTTTTTCTTGGGGAATCACTAGGGCTCCAATAATCATATAAAAATTACCCAAATGTACACATATGTTTTAAGCTTGTCATAAGATTTTATTGCGAGCTCTTGGTGATGTGGTTAGTATCTTTGGCGACTTATTTCAGTATCCGTTTTTGTGGCTGAGCAACCGGAAGCTCTCGCCAAATTTGACCAAACTTCTCCCCCTTTCGGGCGAGTATTTTAGTATCTTTATTCTTTATTTTTGTATTTCCACGCACCACCATCAGTATCGAGCCAGAGACAGGAATGTGAACAGACAAAGGAGGAAATTGTATAACTCCTTCAATAAATACTTTCTTTCAACTTGCTAATGCCCGTGAATTTATTCACGGGGTTAAGCTAGTCATATATTATATGGGTTTCTGCCGCATGGCTTAGGGAGAATAATAATGCACCCCAAGAGCTTTGACAAAGGGCTGCCATTCAATTTCACCACTGGCAAACAGACCTGTATGTGGCCAAGTGCGTTATCTTTTCATCCTCGGTAGCAGGGAACAGCAACTGGTTGATATTGTTAATCCACACCCAGCATAAGTACACCGCTCGTCGTGTCCGCTGTAGTTTAGTCGGTAGAATGGCGGGTCCAAAGCTAGCGCGGAGGACTCAAGTCAGCGGTTCGATTCCGCCCAGTGGCACCCTTTGGAGCCGGGCACCGCTCTGTGAAGCCGCGTCCGCGTGAAATTTCAGATGCGTTCTCCGAGTCCTTACACCTATTCTGGGTTTCGAAGCAGTGAATTTTTTTCCCTTTCCACCACAGAACTAAGCTGAGTGGACGCAAAGCTTTGTTCACAGCCTCCGAAGGGTAAGGTTGTCTCTTTTCGGGATTCATTATTCAAAAGACTCGTTTGTGATTGACGATCACACTGCCACTGATGTCGAAGGCGTTCTGTATGGGGATGCAATTCAACCCTTTTTATTCCGCGTTTGTGACTTGAAGAAAAAATATTTGCAGCTATCTTACAGTTAAGTGAAGTAACTGGGAACGGCATTTCAACTTGGCCCACCCAAATTCATGCAGGTGGCTGGAATTCCTGTCATGCCCTGAGAAGTACTGAAGTCTGAAGTAGAGCGTCAGAGTTTGATCCGAGGGATTCAAAAAAAATGAAAACTTCCAATTAAGCCCTCGACTACGAATATTTAAGAGCCGCCGTAAGGATGAGACCTCAAGCGCTCATACAAGAGGCGAGCGATCTCTGGATCGGACACACAGATCAACACACGTGATCAACCCCCCCCCTACCAAATTGGGAAGCACGCCCTCCGCGACTTGCCTCCCCAGTATCGGATACACAACACATAGTCTCATCCTATGGAGGTGCCCAGGGTCAGAAGCACTCTAAATGGCTTCAGAGAACTCTGAGTCTGCGCCGGGAGAAAGAAAACAAGAATCCAGCCACCGACAGCGAGCTAAATCAACACAACCTCATTCTTCTTCTTACCCATTATGTTGTCACCTCAGATCCTTGTAATGAAGTTGATATTTTTTGATTACTTGTGTACACCATACTATACATGAACCAGCTAAACCCAATATGTTTCTGCGGCCATGATTTGGAGGGCAATAGGGGATGAATTCTGGGTAAAAAATGAAATGCTAACCCCAAGATGGAGCAGGTAAGAGTTTAGGCTGTCTGCAACATGAGACGACACGTTGTGTGTCCGGTACTGGGGAGGCAAGTCGCGGAGGACGTGCTTCCCAATTTGGTAGGGGGGGGTTGATCACGTGTGTTGATCTGTGTGTCCGATCCAGAGATCGCTCGCCTCTTGCGCTCATAAATTGCAAGCGGTTGAGAGGGCCGATCAGGACACGAGGCCAGCACGATTTGACCACGTGACCCCACGCGTTTGATTCAACCACGTCCAAAGCGAGTCAAACAAGACTTCTGGCTTGCTCGAGACTGCGATGTTCAAGGGAATCCTTCCAAAGAGAATCGCGTCTTCGGACTTCACAATGGTCACAGCACTGGGGGAGCCACCTGCCACTGCCCCGAACAAGGAAAACCAACCCGGTGCATCCAAGGCTGCACGCGCCGCGCCGACGAGCAAAGGGAATCCCCAGTCGCGCAAGAGAGGCGACACGAAAGCAAAAGAGCCGCCCCCGATGACCGGAGATGGCATGGAAGTTGCATTCGACAAGCTTTTAGTGCGTTCTTCTGGCTTTCTTACATGAGATTCAACGCCCTCATCGTGTCGCAGGAGGACCTCCAAATACCCTCCACTCTCCGTCCTAGACTAATCGGAATGGAGTCAACCGTCAAGGCCGCAATGCTCAAGTCGTCGCAGACCATGGCGCTGGCCCCTCTGCCATTGCCACTGCCTGCGGCGCGGGACACACCACCGCTCACCCCGCGCTCGGCCGCCCTCCGCCGCACACGCAGCACGGAGTCCCTCGACTCACCGCGCCACATGAAGCCCTCACTCGAGTATGCCGCGCCCCGTGCCCCCGCCCTCTTTGCCGAATCCGCACAGCGCGCCCCGTCCGGCAGCGCGGACCGTAAAGCTAGCAGCCACTCTCCGCGGGACGTCGTTTGACGCCGCACGGCTGCTTTCTCGGAGCCAAGTGAACCTCCCCATTTCGGTCTCCGTGGTGGACCTCACCGGAAAGTCGTCGAAGGACCGCAGTGCAGCGGCGGGCAAGGAGAAGGCGGCGAAAGATATATCCCCAACACGGTTCTTCAGTATCCTGTCCGGAACGTCGAGCACCCAGCTGGATATCGAGAATGTGAAAAAGTTGAGACTGCTATTAAGGAACGAGTCTGCGAGGTAACTCTTGTGCAATTTCTTGCCGAACATCGAACTCACAGACCTTCAGTTGGTCGGAGGAGTTTTTGAAGTTGGGCGGCTACGCAGCACTTCTGACGCGTCTCAACGAGATCCTCGAGGTCGAGTGGAGGTATGCTGTGTTCCACACTCCCCTTCTTAGAGGTCTGAAACTTGTTGCAACAGAGAAGAGCAGCATGACGATCAAGTATTGCATGAGCTCCTCCGGTGCTTCAAAGCTCTGTCGACGTCGTCGATTGGGTGCTTTGCGCTACGCAGCTCATGCCCCACTCCGTTCGTTCAGCTCGTCGCGCTTTTGTACTCGGACAAGAAGCCGGGAGAGGTCGCGACGAGACAGCTCATTGTCGATCTCCTCATCATCCTCTTCGAGTTGTACCCGAGCTCCTCGCTCCCCTCCCTCGGCAACCGCCCCGACCCGCGCCGCGAGGCCTGGGAGACCGCGTCGACGGCCCCGACCACTAGCAACTTGATCACCCTCCCCGCACCGCACAAATCGTTCTACTCGCTGATCCGCGCGCTGCTACTGACGCCCGCTCCGCCCCCATCTGAGTCGCCTGCTGCACCCATCTCCCCGCACGCGTTCATCGAATCTCTGCACCGGCCGCGGATATACAAGACATACCTTCAGGAGTTGTCAGACGTGTGCCGGGACTACTTTTGGGTGTTCTGCCATCCAAACAACACCATCTGGATATTATCGGAGACGGACGAGGGGCGGGTCGAGAAGCCGCGGGCGCCTGGAGGGATGACCGGCGGCGTTGAGTTTGAGGCTATGGGGTACTTTGTAAGTATGGCGTTCAAGTATCGAGTCGCTTGCTCATGGAAACCTCCTCAGACGACACATTTGAAACTCATTAATTCCATCGCCAAGGCGGTGGCGGACCTGAACCTACCGAAGGACCACGACCACTCGGCGTACCGCTTCCACGCTGACCTGTTTCTCTCCGGCTTTGAACGCATCATACTGGTACTTTTCCCTCCTTTTTCCGCCGGGATGAATATTGACGATGCACGCAGATTTCGCGGAAGGCGTCGACGACGTATTACCCGACGCTTCACCTGGAGCTCGCGCGATATGTGGTAATGTGCGGGCGCGCGGGATACGAGTTGCCGTGGCCGGTGTCGAGGCTGGTGGGTGTGCCGCCGCCCGCGCTGGCGAAAACTCCTCTGAGTGTGCCTGGGCGCAGTGGAACGCCAGGCCCTCCACAGGCTTCGCCAACGAAGCGTGGCGCGGTTGCGGGCGCACCTGCGCTGCCGTCGCCACGCAAGATCGAGCCGTTGAGGATTTAGCAGAGCTAGAGTATAAGTTATCAAGTTTTCGATATGCATGCAATGTATCGTGAATTGTTTTCGGCATTGCGAGGAGAGGAAAAGATGTACGAGAAGAAATCAAAAATATTGAGGGCGAGGGGTTTACCCACGTCTTTGGCTGATCGACGATATCTGTCGGGGAGGGCGGAGAAAATGGCGGATATTCCCAATCATGTCAACAGACGACCGTTCTTTATATTGGGCTGCGTAGTAAATAGGTATGTCACGACATTACCATCGGTCCAAAGCTAGTTGAGCAGAAAACAAAATCTATTTGAAATCCCAATGTATATCTCCCTCCCATCAGCAACTATTAGCTGGAATGCAGCAAGCATTTCTGCGTTGGGCGTCCAGAGCGAAGTCTGTACCGAGCCAATGAGCTCGAGACCGGTGAAGCTCGCACGGCCCACTGAAAGCACGCAACGTAACACTTTCCACGAGGAGTCTACGGAACTTCGGCCCAGTGGTCAAAAATACGCAGACTGCAGGGGTTGGCGAGTAATTCGGGAAGAGAGTCAGCCAATGTTGTAAATAGCTGCTGCACCAGAGTTCCTTGTCCCGACAATTCGAAATGGGTGAGGGCGGAAACGAGGCGAAGGCATTTTTCTAGTTGGGGGAACTCGAACGGCTCACATACCATCTGAATCGTGAGGGTTTCGGTGGCGAAGATCTCCAAAAAGGAAGGGAACATTGAAGGACTGAAGCGTCCAGGACTTGTGATGTTGAAAGAATTGTAGTCCTGTTGTGGTTAGTCATTCCAGGATTCTGGAGTCGTCATTGTTTTCCAAGGATAAGCTGGCGCAAAGCCGGAAGAGATACTTGTCTTGGGGGAGATGCAGAAAGTTTGATGATGAAGACAATTCATTCTCTGAGATTTTGAGCAAGACGAAGAACTTTCTAAAACTGACGGCATATCGAAGTGGGCGCGGATGGCCTTGTCGCTGGCGACCGTCAAGGATTCAAGGGAGGTAAATGGTCCTAGACCCTATAAAGGCGCAAGGTACATGATACATGCCCAGATTTTCGAGCTGCGGGCGTGTTCCCGGACGACGGTGGCCACGGCGACATCGAAATCTCCACGGAGGGAGACGAAGAGACCTCTAGTTCCGCGTACGGTGCAAGATTCCAAAAAACGTTTGCAAAACCCGGGAAAATGATACAAGGGAAGGTCGGACGGCGATATCGGTCCACTGAAACGGGAATGGCCCGAATGGGGGGAAGGCAATGCACGAGAATCTCGAAACACTCTTCGTTTTTCAAGGTGGGATCAGGAACACTGTGAGATTCGCTGGGGAACGAATACTAATGATTCCCGGGGACAAGTCGCGGAGGGGTAACGAGGCAAAATGCTTACATAAGGATCATCTTGAATTCGAACCTTGTCTTGAACTTTGATCGAACGCGCTCAAACGCGTCGATGTTACATACTCCCGGACAACGAGTGGGTTCTCCGAGCTCCATCCCCAAGACGCCTATAGACTCTCCAGCAATAGGACCTCGCCCGTCTCTTGTTAAGTACAATTTCTGAATTCCAACGGCGACTATGCACCACCTCGAACGACCGTTCGATGAAGCACTCGGCCGACGTTGAGGCTACGCACTGCGTCCCAAAAATTTAGCTCTGCGTTCCATGTCACCAAGCCTGCTATTTCCCGTCTCCGAAATTCCATTGAGCTTTCTTTTTACAAATGCTCGTTCAAGTTCGCGCTCAGTCACTTCGCGACGCCCGGGCCTCCGAGTAGCCTCTGTCCAAGGACCCCGAACGAGCTAGTTACCTCTACATTGCCTCTGCGATCCAGCTGCTTTTCTTGCCTTATATAACTTACTGGGATCCTTCAGCAGGTTCGTGTATTCCTTTAGATCTGGATTTTTTTTTGGCAGTTTGCTTCTTGGCGAGGCGGTGTGGATACTGCGATCTGAATTTCTGCGGAAGGCTGGTCACCGCTGCGACTGCGCTCCGCAGGATACTGGAATGATGTATTATCCGTGATCCATTCGCGCGCACGCCGTCTTGTCTTGGTATCGTCCCGGCAGCTCACGCAGGTACTACTGCTCCGGGCCTCCTACACTGATTCAAGTTCCCTCGTCCGTCTTGCATTTCTTGGAATTTATCCGTCCTCCAGACACGAAACAAACTAAATATCTTAGTATCCCATTACCCAGGTCATCCGGCAGCATCTGACTGCGGGCCTACGACTTGTTCACGACCGTGTATGTTGGGATTGTCTCGTTCGAAGAGTTCTTCGACTTTTACTATGCGACTTTGCGAAACAAAACAGAATTGGTCAATGAATATTCGCAGGCCATTCAAGATCACGATCTAGGCCAGTCACCGCGCCCCGGTTGCCAGTCCAGTCCTGTCCAGTCATATCACTGTTACTTATCGCCTTCAAGCCCGATGTCAACTTGAATTTGTAGATGCCTTTTGTGCCGGCTGGATCTTACTGTTCCGTGGCACCCGACTGAGCCACGGGTTATGTACGTGGTTCAAATCTGTGGTAGGCTGCTATTCGCCGGTTCGAATTTGGGGCAGGCTGCTATTCGCCGAGCCTAATCCTAAGGTTGGTGCGGCCTGGCTATTCGCTGGCTAATTGAGCTCCGGGGTGGGTTTTACAGGCCAAGTGAGTAGCTTCAACAAGGTTGGCTTTGTAAGGCCCGGAGTCGTTTCCGTTGTATTTAACATCACGTTCCAGACCACAGCGCTCCACAATTGCGGTAAATCAATATCTTCCGCACCCTAGACTCGGAGGCTAGCCTAGATCTGATCAACGAGCCAAGATTGAGGAGACTCTAGCCCTGATGTCTAGAAACTTGACAACGGCCGCACAGGTCGCTCGTCGAGGACGCGCGTTGCCTGCATGGCCTTGAAGGATGGACAAGACGGCGCCGGCTCACAAGCTTTTCCGTCGGACAGCCGAAGGAGCTTCTAAGTTCTGAGGCATTTTCGAGCTTCCTGGAGACTGCTATATATGTCGGGAGGTCCGTGGATGTGATTGGCTAGCCAATGGCAGTCGAGCCTGGGTCTGGGAATTCGATTCTGGACTCGAGATAACGATGGGCATGGGGAAATCAGTCGGGGCTGTAAGTTAAATATCCCCACGTCTAGGTGTACTGGCCTTGTTAACCCTGAATTATTACAGAGGATGTGTCAGTTCTCCGGGCAGTCCGAGCTGACGACGGGCCTCGACCAGTCAAGTAGACCAATGAGATTGAGACCGATATGATGCTGGGATGAAGTGGCGAGCCAATGGCAAGACGGGGTCTAGACCTGTTCTAAAAAAGTGATGTGTTCCGCGAAGTTTGTGCTGCAGCTTGAGCGGAGAAATGTGCGAGCTACTGGAACGGTGGCATACAGCTTGGATAGTGTGTCCGGGTGGCCTGCAATTTTCTGCGTATTTTGGGAGGGAGGGGGGAGGGGGGAAATGAAGTGTTAATGTGATTGGCTCTCGGGGGATCACTCCAGACAAACCAATGAGGAGAATCTAGAGCGTCCAGGCTCTGGTGAGCATCCTCTGGCCCTCCAAGTAATAAAAATGCGGCCAGCATCATGCGGCCTGATACCCCCAACATGCTCCCCAGGCTCCCTTCTCCCCCGCCCATGTCTACCATGTTAATGAGCGCGACTAAAGTCCGCCCGCGCCCTCGTGGCCTATGGAAGGGCCGTGGGACACCTAAACACGGTCTCGCCTTTGATTCAGGACGACGATCCAAGACCAACCAAACGCCAGCGATACCAGCGCTCAGACGACACCTAGCGACGACGGCGGCTCCGACGACGACTATTATCTCGTCGAGTGCTCGCCTGAGCCCCCCGACAGCGGCAGTGAGGCGGACATGGACGCTCAGGAGCCGGAGACAGAGACCAAGGTCGAGGACTGGGAAGACCTCAAGGAGCTCTTTTCTCGCGCGGTGGACCAGTATGATAGTAAGCGTTGCCTAGCGCGCAACGAAAAACAAGAGTCTCATTCGATTGCGCACTTAGGCGACGATGTAAACGAGGCTTTGCCACTGTTACGCGGTGTCATCCACGAGTGCCATCGCTTTTTGCTGCTCTACGAAGACCCGTCGGTGCTGTTCGCACAGCCCAATCGACCCCGCAGCAAGTCGCCCGAACCTATATCGATCTCACCCTCTACCAGACCACGAAAAAAATGGTGAGATTGATATCAATCTCCCGCAGATAATAAAACTCAACGAGTGCCACCAGTACATGCAAGGAATCGCCCACTGCATTCCATGCGATCCTGGGCACGGCCCTCTTCCTGTTCGGTAACATCATCGCGCAGGACCCGTCCCTCGCGCTCCCCGACGAACCGAGCACCGCCGCGACCTACTGGCTCGCCGCCCTCGATGTCTTCGAGACCGGTGAGAACCTCCCGAGTCGAACAAGCGGCCGCGGCTGCGAAGCGCCCGAAGACTGGCGCATGGCCATCGTCTGGGGGCGCACCCTCCTCTGCATCGCCGACGAAGCCCTCACCCTCGCCTCCGACCCCACCGCGCCCCCACCGCCCCCCGAGACCAAATGGCCCAGCCCCGCCGCCTCCCCCTTCGCCGCGATCGCCATGCGCCGCCCGCCCACCAGCCGGCGCATCTCCCTCGCCACCGCAGTCCCGCACGACCTCCTCCTCCTCGCCATGGACCAATTCACGCGCGGCATCTTCCAAATGCCGCACCCCGCACACGACGAGGCCGCCGCCGACGCGCAGGCGCGCCCGTTCAGCCGCGCGAAGGAGCTCTTCACGATCGCGCGCGAGGTGCTCGCGCTCGCGGAGCGCCTCCCCGTGCCGGGCGAGCGCATGCGCTGGGCCACGTGGGCGGATAGCGTGCTGAACCAGATGGACATGGAGGGCGACACGGCGCGCGCGGAGTGGCGCGGGCCTGTTACGCGCACGCGGGGGCGCTGCTGGCTCGTTGCTGGGACCGCGCGCATGGAGGACATCGAGGCGCTCGCGGAGGAGCGCGGGTGGGGCGAGGGCGAAGGCGAGGATAGCGTGCTGGATAGTGAGGATGCGGAGGAGGCGAGGGAGGGTCTGGTGCGCGCGATCGAGTTTTTCGAGCGCGCGGCGGGGAGTGCGAAGGGCGAGTTTGGTGCGGAGAGGGAGGATGGGGAGGAGCTGGGGGAAGAACTGAAAGCAGAGGAGGTAGAGCTGCGCGCTTTCCTGGCCGAGGCGCTGCTCACACTCGCGAATCTGACCAAAGAGGAGGACAAAAGAGAAGAATTATATAGACGCGCTCAAATATTAGGTCCGGACGACCTCGAAGGGATGGACGTTGACGATACATAGCTGATTTCTTTTGGGTATTTGGGTACACATGTCTTGTATATCAATCTGCACTGTACACTACCAGCATACCCCGTCATCGCAAACATAAAACAGGTGCTTCTCACTTCAGTGGATTGCAGATGATGCCACGCGACCAATCTTCAATCTTTTTGGGCGGCGATGCGCACCACCGTGAGCCGTACGCGTACGTTGCCGCGTTCAAGTTCCAGGAGACTACCAGTTCCTCGGCGATTCGTTTAAAAAGATAAAAATACGGCTGAAGAATCACATAAACGATCGATTGTTATTACAATCCTACATAGTGTACATGATCAAGTTAGCTTTCGCGAGCTTTGCTATTATCCCTCTTCTAATATATTTCTGTCATTCTAACTGATCACGTCGTCTATGCTCCGTATTTGATACACGTCTATTGCGAGGCCTTGCGTTTCTTAAAGATCGTGAAGATGCTGGTGGTGCGGATGCGGAAAAAGTACGTGATCGCATACAAGGCAACAATCTAACGGTCACGATCAGCGACAATCCACTCAATAGACAGTGAGAGACGCACATTGGCGAAAATGTAGGCGAACATGAGACCGACATCCCTCCAGTGATGGGAATAGAAGATATTGAAGTTGGCTTCAAGGAACTAGGCGAAGAGGTCAACAAAGAACTCGACGAAGGAGGAGATGAATTACCTGGTCGGTGGTAGGCGGTGGAACAAAATTGGCAGCCGGATGTGGCGTTCGGGTTGGCCACGTAACCGCCGGCGGAGGAGATGTACTTTGCGAGGTATTCCCCGCACGTTTGGCCCGAAAGAGGAGTCATAGTCACAAGTTCCACGGAGCTGCAAGTGATACTACGTCCGCCAAGTGCTGTGAGAGATCGTCAGATCGTATTGACAAGAATGGTACGACAGGTTCGCACCTTGTCCCAAAAGGCCCTACGCGCGAAGAATTAGTACATGACCACGAACGAATGCAATAATATGTACCTCGGTCAAATAGGTGAAGGGCGACACATGATACCTGACGAGGGCCAAGTCGGAAACTGGAAAGAAGACGCGGGCTATAACTCACATCCATTTCCACCATCCAAGTTCTCCGAATGGCTGGAGAACGCCATTGCTGCGGGCGGGGGTCAGTGGGACACACCCGAGGAGCTATTAGTAACGCTTACAAGGTCAAAACGAACGAAAAGAAGAAACTGAAGAGAACGGCTGCTAGTTCGGCATTTGGGGCCATAGTGGCAACCGCTTGCCCAAGCGACGTGTAGTACAGGGGGAAAATCACACCCATCATCTGAGAGTGATCAGAGTCGGGATTTCGGTAGGGGCGAAAGGGGACATACAAGATAGGTGTACCCGGCGCGGTCATTTTGGATACCGACGGTCCAGTACCTGTGTGACACTGTGAGCAAAGAAACGGGTGCGAAGCAGATAACTTACCAGCAGAGAAAGAACATCGATGATCCAAGAATATTCCAGGGCAGTTCCGACAAGAAGGCGGAGGTGATGAGCGCGGACCAACTGTAGAACCTGGTGGGCCCTTCGCGGATTTCGTAAATATTCCGCATCGCCAAGAAAGGGACCTGGAGCTGATTGGACAGCGGAGCGGAGACAATGGTAGCCATGTAGATAGACTAGGAATGTCCGGTAAGACGAGGAGAAACCAAATACGAGAATGCCTACAAAAAGCTGGTTCTGAGTTCCTTGCTGAGACGTTTTGGCTTTGAAGAACGTGAACTGTTGGGGTGCGGAAGTCAGAGGAATTCGGTAAACAAAGAAAGGGTCGCACTCCAATAAAGAGGCCAGACACAATGTTAAGGACCAGTTTAGCTAACAGATAGGTCGGCTGCAAAGCTGGAGAGTCAGAAAGAGCCCAAGTCCCAACGAAAGCGATACGCACGTCTCTCCAGCGGAAATTAGTGTCGCGTATGAATAAACGAGTGGCCTGCTGCATCCACGGAGTCGCAAATTCATCGTGAAAGGTCGCTTGGACAGCTCCACGACTCCGGCCTTCAGTGTGGATCCTTTGTAATTCCTCCTGTGCCCTGGCAGATTCGGGTGATTTACGCCAGACAGCCTCCCTGCTGCGACGGTCAGGAACACACTCGCTGTCAAGTAGAGATACGCACCAGTCCTGCTCGCTGCTCGCTGTTGCGCCAGCCCCGATGACATCAAGCATGAACTCGGCCCTGTGAAAGAATGAGCCGGCGCCGGCTCCTGAGAGACAAATCCGGCTCACGGATTCTCTGTAGGCTCGCAATGACGGGAGCCGTTCGACTCAAAGTGTTGAATGAGGGTCTTCGAGTTTTCGCCAATGTCTCCAAAGTACACAACCTGGCCGCCCTTCCTCAAAAGCAGAAGGCGATCGAAGATCTACTCGGTCTCAGGAATCACGGGCACCGACATTCTATGGCATGGCTTACCTGGAAAAGCTCTGCCGAGGGCTGGGATTCAAGCAATTAGCCTGGAGAGGCGTGTGCAAACCAAAAGGAAATACCTGGTGAATACTGAACGCACGATGGTTAACTACATCACGAGTGACAGTAGAAGGACGTACGTGCAAAGGATGGCCTGTCCATTGGCAGCGAGCTGCCGAAGGAACAGCATGATCGCCCACGCGCTCTGCGAGTCAAGACCGGAGGTGGGCTGCGACAAGATGAGGAACATTTCATCGGCGATACAATGGACACGTACCTCGTCCAAGAAGAGCAGCAGTTTCGGCTTTCGCACCGTGTGAGATGCCGGACACGAATCCCAATCTCACAAACGCACCTTTGCCGCCAATTCCTACACCAATAGTGGTCCGCTTACGATGCTCGACGCCCAAGCTGCCGACCGATGCGTCCGCGACGGCCTCGAGCCCGCACATCTTCAAGCACGTTTCGACGCTGCGCAAAGAATCAACAAAGGTACATCGCAATGCAAGGCAAAAAGCACATACTATGCAACCTTGTCCTCCAAGGGAACCGACGCCGGCTGGCGCAACGTGGCAGAGAACAGGAGCGCCTCGCGAACAGTGTCCGTCGGCACATGCGTGTCCATCTGCTGCACGTAGCCCGTCTGGGACCGGAAGTCGCGCGGGGGTGCGTGGCCGTTGACGAAGATGTCCCCAGTCACAACACCAGTCGTGGTGCGCTCCGCGAGAACATTGAGCAGCGTTGTCTTGCCTGCGCCAGATTCACCCCTGCAAGGTGGTACGTAAGTCCAATGACACACCGGGTGGGACGAGGGAGCCGGAGACGTACATGAGCGCGGTCAGTTTGCCGGGGACGACGTATCCCGAGACGTTGTCGAGCAGCTTGCGCTTTCCCTCCTTGACGGGAACGACGTAGTTGAGGTTCTGCCACGAGAAGATGTCCGACATCGGCGGTGCAGCCGCGAGAGCCTCCTCGACGTCGCCGTCCGCAGTAACCTGCGAGTCAGCTGCCGCTGCTCCCTTCTCCGCATCGGCGCCCGCCCGCGCTGCCAACCAGCGCCGCAGGCCTTCTTCGAGCCGCGCTTGAACAGCACGACAGAGGTGTCCGCGGACGTAGACGTGTTGAACTCGGTGAACACAAGCAGCAGCGTGATGAACCCGATCCCAAACGCCACGACGATCCCAAAGTTCTGCAAAACGTAAGCGAGGGCTGGGAGGAGAGGGTGTATGCGGGGGACACACCATCCATTCGTGGCTGTACGAATACTCGTACGATGCCGCGATAAACTTGTTCCCATCGACGAAATTCTGACCCTGAACAGAGCCGACAGTGGCGCAGACTTGGTTGGTGATGCTGACGTTCTCGTACCCGGCCCCCCTGGGAATCAGCGACGCACAAGAACTGTTGAGCGTTCGGAACTCGTTTGCCACCACGCCTTCGAACCCGTAACGCAGAGGCTAGATAGTTCAACATCAACACTGGTGACTGGTATAAGTCCGCGCCGAATAAAACGCACGTTAATGTATGTGATCCATCGCAGGGCGCCGATCCTAAGAGGAGGTGAGTCATCAACACTACCACACACTGGGATGTAATTACATCGACTGCGCGTAAGGGGGTCAGTAAAAACGCGGGGAGGGATCGCAGGACACGCACGGGTTTGGGAACCGTGTAGCCGGTATACACGACGAGCCCAAGAAGCAGTATTCCAGCCACCGACTGCGCCGGCGCGGGGTCCTTGAACGCCGCTGCGATTGCGCGGAAGAATGCTTTCATCGTGACCGGCCATTGTGAACAGGAACAAGTAGAAGATGCTGCAGATAAGCAGGGCATGTGAACAGGATATCACAAGGAACTAGGGCCGAACGTACAAGAACTGAGCCGCCGTTCGCTGCAGCCCGACGATAAAATACAGCAGGATCGCGAAAACCTGTCGCGGGTGAGTCACGCAGCCAAGATCACGAATAGAAAAATGGAACGTACTGCGGTCGTGGCGAATGTGATCGGCAGATCAACCAGCGTCAGCGCAAGACCCTCGATAAAGGGGTGGTACAAGGCTGCTTTGCTTTGCCGGAGGACGATGGGTCGTTGGATGAACAACGAGGCGATCTCTGCCATACTCGCGAGAGCGGCAAACAGGAGTGCGCTGAAAATGAAAGAGTCCTCAATCTTTGTCGCGAAAGACACGCGTGACTTACAAGAACATGACACCTCCTCTGGAGAAGAATGATGAGGTGGAGTCTGGTATATTAACGAAGACGGAGCCAACTGCGGAAGGCGAGTTAATGACCGGTTACATTCCAGTTCAATGAGATGCGCACCGATGATTCCCTGGAGTACAAATGTACTGGACGCTATGAGCATGTTGTAGGGCGCACATACACAATACCCACAAGATTAGGATAAGAGCCCCCGTCTTGTCACCCAGGATAATCTGCACACGGCGCAGCATCACCGCCCGCGCCTGCATGAAGAGCGAGGTCGTGTATGGCCTAGCCCGCGATCAGTTGGAAGACAGATACGTTTGTGTGGAGGACTAACGAGGATCGGCGCGTGCCTTTCGCATGCTCAGCCTGGGCACTGCGCTTGTACTGCTGCACGCGGTCCTTCTGACCCGGCACACACTCCTTCTTGTACGCGTCGATGTCCGTGCGGTTCTTGGCCATCAGCGGCGACGCGAGGAAGTGCTCCGCAAGCTCGGCGGACGAGCGGGGACGAGCCTTCTCTTCCTCGGGAGAGAGCCCAGCCCGTACTACGCGCCCAACGGGATCGGTGACCTGGCAAGAGTGTCAGTCGAACCAGCGATCGATGGATGCACGATATCAGCGTACGGAAACAATGAAATCGGGCGTCGTCTGGCGCTCTGCTTGGGGCGCGTATCCCAGCGAAAGGAAATAATCGCGAGCCTGGTCGGCCGGCCCAAAATACACCATGCGCCCCTCGCTGAGGACGCACACCTTGTCAAACAGCGAGTAGAGGGTCTCGGAGGCCTGGTAGATGGACACGATGGTAGTCGCGCGCCCGATGTCGGTCGCAATACGCAATGCCCGCCCAAATTCCAAGGCAGTCGAGGCATCAAGGCCACGCGTCGAACTGGAAAGTCGTTAGTATTTTTTGAAATTCGTAGGAAAGAGGGCATACTTGTCCCATGCGCCTATGCGCATTCTTGTGGCGAGTGCCTCCGCAATACTGACACGCTTCTTCTCGCCGCCGCTCACGCCGCGGATGGCATTGTTCCCGACTTTCGTGTCGCGCACATGGCGGAGCCCGAAAACGGTGCAGAGGATCTCCACCATCGTGTCGACGTACTCCTCGCGGCTCTGGAAGCGCGCCTGCGCCTGCGGTGCCCGGAGGCTCGCGGCGAACCGCAGGGTCTGCTCGACGGTGAGGGTGGGGAAGTGGACGTCGTCCTCCGGGCAGTACTGCACGTCTCCTCGGTAGTGGTCCCGGATTTGCTGAGGGGTGAGGGAGTCGTAGTGAACGGCGCCCGAGACTGAGTGGTATTCGCCGGTCTGATTCGTAAGCGTCTTGAGGAGAGTAGAGCACCCGGACCCGGGACGGCCGAGAACAACTGAGATGGCGGTGAGTATGGACGGGGGCAAGTTGCGAATAAGCAGACTCACGAAGCATCTCGCCCGGACGAACAACACCAGAGATGCCATCGAGAATATTCCGCAACGGCGGGTGACGGAGAGTCTGGATACTCTCGATGATGGAAAGCGGATTAAGGGTCGAGCCGAGAGTGGGCTGATATGACGCCGACGCGCCCAGTCCGACGACGCGGAGGTTTTCAAACACCACGCCAAGTTCACGCTGCTCGATCTCCGCGTCCTCGATCCTGTGGAGTCACCTTCAATAAAAAATATATGGAGGGACATGAAAAAATACACACTTTTTCATAGCGAACTTGAGGGTCTTCTCGAGGTCGAAGGGGCCATCCCCGGGTGCAGCGTCGTGTCAGAATCTATACTTTCTCTCTTTGGTAGCTTCTTGGAACCTCGCTCAGAAATTTGGGTGACGGTACGGCGGAGGCCCTGTACGCCAGCGGGGTCAAAAAAATCGACATCGACATGGGAAACACTGGATCTGCGACCCGTACGGAAGGCGCTGGGGGGACTGTTGGTCACTGAGGCGGATTCATCAAAAACAGGGTCACGGGTGGCAGGAGAGCGCGAAGGGTCGGTGGATGGCTCAACGCCGTCCTCCCGGATGTTGTGGAGGTCAGCCATAGTCCTTGGCAGTACAAAATCCGACCCGCTGGCTTATATTCTTCCTGGATGATGTCATGTAGCTGGACAAGGCTTTAGGAAATGGATGTAATGCCAATTGACACTCGGGACAACCAGTTATGGGAGACGTGGTTCGGCCGGGCTGCGGTGGCTATGATAATTCCGCTAGTGCGTGTACACCGGGTTAATCCCTGGAACCGGCGTTCATGAGTTGGACCGGCCGTATAATTCTACCTACCTACCTACCTATCGCCACTGAGTCGCAGACCATTACAGTCATCACGGTAGCCTGAGCGGGCCGTGCCGAGTTGTCGGCCTTACCTGCTTTATTAGAATGTGTAACTTGTCATCCCCGCTTTTAAGAGAGCTGTTATCAGGGTTCCGACTAGAAAGCCACGGACAGAAGCAGTTTGTAGAGAGTGAGTGCTTGGCAGTGACTGCTCTTTCCCAAAAGAGACCAAGTCAAAACTTGAACAAACAGCGCACCGTCGAGCCCTATTTTTGGTAATTCCGCGGTTCATCAACTGGTTCATCTCGGACGGGCCCCTTGAGTCGTGGTTTCGAAACCCCGGTCTGAGCCCTGATCTGAAGCCTGTTAAAACTGAGATGCAAATCAATTGGACGAGGAGTTGGCGTGTACAAAAACTGCGAATATTGTAAGTGAACGATTATACGCTTGGACTGCCCGAGAAGCATTCAAAGAATGTGTGCCCTCAATATCTCAGCTTCATAGACACAGTGTGCTGATTTGGCCAAGTCAGAAAGTCTCGTAAGCCTGAAGCGTGAATGCACCGCCGACGGCCCGTTTACACACTGGCACTTGGCCGAAGAGGTTGGTGTTCGACGAGGGAGTCCCCGGCGTTTCCGCCTGCTGCCAAAGCAGGCCGGCTCCGAGTCGAGCATGAATAAAATCGTCTCGATCGGAGTTTCAAGAAAATTGAAATCGAGGAAACTGCTTCCTGTCCTCCTAATAGCATCACACTTACATGTAAGAGAGAGCTGTCTCGTACTCTGTCAGTGGTCACTCAGCCGCCAGATAGCGAACAAGTCGCAGGAACGAGAACCCGGCCGTTTCTTAACGGGCCTGTGCCGGAATATACATACCTACCGTCAGTAAACCGCCCGAATGTGCAAGACAGAAAGCTGGCAGGTGCAACGCCCGATCGCCGGAATACTCAGTACTACTCGAGTCACCATGAGGCCAAGAAAAACTGGTCTATTAATTCCACAGAGCCATTAGTTTAGGAAAATCCGTCGGACAAGGGTTTCCTGAATCCCGATCATCCATTTCTTTCGTCCCCAAGCCTACTCCCTGCCCTATGTCGACGCGTCGCGGCAGGGATCACCCACCGGGACGGGACAGCCACGCGCCGATCCGCCCTTGGTGGATACTCAAGTGATACTTGCGACTGACGCGGGACCGGGGATCTGCGTGACCCGTCCAACCTCCCGGCATTGAATGCGGCCGCAAGAAACAAACCACTTCCAGGCGCTTGGGGGATCCGGATACTTGCGACTGACGCGTGGCCCGGGATCTGCGTGGCCCGTCCGAATTTAAACCTCCCGGCATTGAATGCGGCCGCAAGAAATCACTTCCATGTTGTCGACTTTTAATCTTAGCTCAAGAAGCCATACATACGTTGCAAGGAAATCACCAATTTCCAGGGCCCGAAAGATCGCCAAAAGCGCCAGCGCGGAGATAGACAGCGTCGCAAACCGTCTGGCGTGCGATCAAAACTGAGAGGATTCCGGGAAATTCCAAGACAAGACGGTTTGCATATGATGATGCCGGATAATGCAGCTTAGAGTCTCTGAGCTTTGAAGTGAACCCGGGCCGTTTAGTCACCACGCCTGACGGATCGACTTGAAACGGGAAGACGGATAACTTATCAGTAGTATATAAACGGGAAGACGGATAAGTAAGACCGACGGGACAGCTACGAGACGGAGACGTGGCAGGCGGGCCCAGGGTGCGGGTAGTATCTACCTGGTGCTGTATGATATCCCAGCTCGGAGCAGACACCAACCGGGCCCGGGGACGATCCAACCTGCTCACTGGCAGCTGATCGATCCAGATGAAACATTCGAGAGAGCCCGGGATGACACCGAGGAATTATCAAGAGTCAGACACGCATCGTCGACATTGCGCTCGCCCTTGCCACCGGAAGCGTGGACTGCAGCGGCTGCCAGGAGGATTGACACTCGGAAATAGTCGCGAAGTCAGCAAAAGTCGACGTCGGATATTGGTATTGAAAGACGGATGAAGTTGAGTTATCGATGTCGTCGAGTAATCTGGAGGGGAAACCAGCGCTAGCTTAGCATCGCGGCCACCATGAAGTTCAAGTTGAAATGTGAAATGAACATGAGCGTCGAAGGCAGAGCCGTTATGTAAGCGTCTCCCCTTCTTTCCGCCGAGCCTGACCTCAGGTCCTCAGCTGCCCCTGAAACTATTACTTCAGTCTGGCTGAACCAACCTCGATAAACCTGGTAAAACGCACCTCTGAACCTCTGACAAGAACAGCCTGGCCGCGACTCGAAGGGGCGAATGAGTACGTATTTCTTTTGCACCATAGATCGCGTCTGACGAGTCGCATAGCCCCCATATTCCCCATGTCCATCACAGAGATTGAACAACGCATCGAGAAGCTCTCGGTCGATATCGAGCAACAGAGACAAGTTTTAAAACGACTCGAGACCGATAAGAGTCTTGCCCAGCGCCACCTGAATGACATGCGCGATCCAATGGCACGTCTACCCCTCGAAATCTCCTCCAAAATTTTCATCCTATGCCTTCCCCTCATTCCTGAGCCCGGAGCCAGTCACATTCCGATGCTCTTCTTGAATATCTGCAATAACTGGACCGATATCGCCCTTGCCACTCCCACACTTTGGAAGGCGATTCACGTCCTCTTTCCGCGGGCCAAGGGCTTTGAAAAAGCTTTGGAAGCCTGGCTTCACCGGGCGTGTAACCAACCTCTCTCCATCTCGTTCCGCGGGGACTTTGATGATACCGTCGCCGCCGTCGTTCGAGGACACGCCCGGCGACTTGAACATCTCGAAATATGCCATTGCCGCGACGAAGGAAATCACAACGATCCCGTTGACCCTTTAAAGGGCCTAGGCTCAGAGCCATTTCCCTCCCTCAGATCGCTGAGCGTTGGAAATGACACGAACATTCGAGTCTGCTTTGATATCCCGTCACTTCTGCGAGTCTTGCATCTTGCTCCGAATATCAGAGAATGGTCGTTCTCTAAGGTTACGATTTCAACAGACCGTGGACACCAAACAACGCTTATTCATCGGCATTTGCGTCAGCTGCGATTTGAAGACACAGCTCATTGTACAAAACTCCTGCAATATCTGGCATTGCCCGGTCTACGAACCATTTCTGTCCCCTTCTTCAACATGCATCATGACGAGTTTTGTTCCTTCTTGGAGCAATCTGCCCCGCCGCTCCAAAATATGGCAATGGGAAGTTATAAACTCCACTTCCCCGAACTGGAAAAATGCCTTCGCCTCGCTCCCACCCTGACTCATTTGGAGTTGAATGCGCCAAGCAGAGGTCTTGTACAGGATCTATTTGCCGCGTTGGCGGAGTCTCCCTTTGGCTTTCATCCAAATCTACACAGTCTGAGCATTTTCGAGTACTGGGGCACTATCTCTGACATGTGGAGAGAGGTACATCACGCACTTGCAGTCGGTGGTACCCATTTCACTTGCTTCAATTTCGTCACCTCGATCCATTTCATCAATTACAGAGGGGTCAATGCGTTACAGCTTTGCAAACCTGATGCGGAGATTTGCGCTGCGTTTCGCCAGCTGGTTGCAGATGGAAGGGAAATATACATTGGAACCGAAGGCTCGCAGGTGAATTTGATTTCGTAACAATGGCCTTGTTGTCTCTTCCTATGCATACATACAGAATAGGAATATGTACCACCGATCCAAAATTTATCCTGCATACGTACAAGGAATGGCGAAAACCGAACAGATCCGAATCGGACTGGGGTGTCAGAATACAGCCAAGTCACAACGCCGTAAGTTACTGAATTATTCTCCACTATGTCGACAATCTTCTTCAAGGAGGTAAATTGTAATCGGGGTCACCCAAAGTTGCAAAGCGCTAATTGAATTCTCACCCCAGCATGGGTGCCAAAACTGGCTTTCCGCACTTCTGAACACATTATGTGATTCCGTGGGCTGTTTAGGGAGTGGCCTTCGGCTAATTTAAGGCCACAATGCTACCTAGTTCATCATTATTGCCCTCCACGGGTTGATACAAGAACGCAGCAACTCGAATTTTGGCACTGTCCTATCATGTTATGAATTTTTGGGCTCCTTGCAAGCCGTGTGAGTCTGACATCAGACCGCTATTATCATAACGGAGGATGAACACAGGGGAGCTTCCGAGGATATATGAGCAAGCGAAACCTCTACATCTGATTAAAGGAAGGGATAATCTACAAGGGCCCCTGCCGCGACTCGACAAAAGGACAGCTCATGGTCGTGGTGAGGACGTCCCAGATGAGCGGTAGCTGAGTCGTCACATGCGAACTTGCGTACCGGCTTAGTTTCAATGTCTTTTAAGGACGCGCAGCCTGAAGTACTGTAGCGATCTGCATGGCTGGACCTTGATGCTTAACGCTGGCCTAAAAATTTGGCCTATGTGACGCACACATAACGGAGGCTGCGTTTCAAGAAATCCTTGCGTTCCAAAGTGTTGAAAACACCCACAAAGTGCACAAATAATGCGTCAGAATTTGGTTTCTTTTCAGCTATAGGGCATAAGAGTAGGTCATTTCTTGTTTCAACCTCGCTGGTTCACTAACAGTCTGAAACCGTGCAGTTGTACAGATTGGTGCAGTCATAAAATCATTCGATGGTGCGCGGGAAAAAAGGTCGAGTCAAAGTGAAATCAGTTGCTCCTGTAACCTCAGTTTTAGCGACATATCAAAGGGAAACAATCACTCGCCCCGACTAAAGTTTTGCGCTTGCGTCCTTGACGAAGGCTACGATCCACTTCATTTCCGAAAAGCCTCTTGGAGACAAGATGTCCACACTCCATTGGTCCTGGAGATACCCGTTGGGCAAAACGAAGTGCCGATCGGTTTCAACGAATGGCGGTGTCACGGTCTGGCGGGCCTTATCGCCACAGTAAACGCGCATGCCGGTGCCCAGGACACTAAGACCGTATAGCAAGGGGATGGGGCACTTGTGGAGAAGTTCGTCGTAACCGGCGCATCTGCTCGTCGGCTGCTTTGCGTGTGGTGGGGAAGAGGTTATGCCCGTCGTCCTTGACCTCGATGAGGAAAACGGGGCTCTGGTGTGCGACGTCGAACACGATGAAATAAAAGGTGGAATCCACGGTCTCGCGACTGTTCTCGGTCGGCGGCACTTGTGGAGCAACGACGAGGTCGAAGTCTTCGCCAAAACAGTACGTGAGCAATTTTGTATATGCACCGTGGTAGCGGTGGATGGTACGCGCAATATCAAAAATCCTAAGCAAGCGGACTGGCCATGAAGCGTCGGTGGCGAATGTCATGTATGGCAAGACTGCTGCTGCATGCGTTAGAACTATCAAAATGAAAGGGAGAAACGGCACTCGCTTCAAGGCGGGGAAGTGGAAGCCAGCTGCCAGCGGACTGTGAAATGAAATGAAATCTGAACCATGCGTCACGTGATATTGGTTGAATTTTCGGAAATGACCTGCAAGGCTGCAACTGGCAGTTCAAGCCTGAGAGGTCCCCGACAATATGTTTGGCTCACGCTCAAAGTTTCCGGGGTTTCTCTGGAAAATCAGACCTTCAGGATGTTTATCTCGGATTCAGACCAACCCTCACCTGGAATTCAGATTCCCCAGGTGTCTCAACCGAAACCCAAGCCTGAGTTTCAAAAGATAATCCTTCCCGGTTCCAAACTACAGTTTTCACTGGCAGTCTGACTCGAGTTCAAGTGCAAGAAAAATTGAACCACATCGTCACGTGATATCAGTTTCAACTTCTCTACGATTCGCGAACTTTGAATTCGCCATGAACCCCAGAGTAGGTTGAGATGTGGTTCACTGTGCCGACGTCAGAGATCCTTAGACGTGGCATAGTAATTAGTATACA
Source organism: Mycena galericulata (assembly GCA_029289565.1). Lineage (NCBI taxonomy): Eukaryota > Fungi > Basidiomycota > Agaricomycetes > Agaricales > Mycenaceae > Mycena > Mycena galericulata. The sequence goes on from JARKIA010000091.1 coordinate 485,584, forward strand.
TAGGGTTTGACAGGCACTCTTATTTTCGCGCCTGGAAAATGGTGTAAGCGCCGACTGTGCGTTTGTCTCGATACTCTGAATTGACACACCTCACTATCGCCCGTCCTGGCGCACTTCGCCTTCGCGCTCCCCACCTGCATCGGCGAGCCGGTCCTGGCTGGCGCTATCTGGCAATGCGTGCCTCGCCTATGCTTCCACTTTATTCTTACTTGCTGACACCGTGTACTAGGAGGAACGGGTCCCCGACAAGCGCTTCGACGTTTCGAATGCGGGTACTTGCCTCAGGCCGCCGTGAACGCGGCGCGGATGGCTCGTGGCAATGCGACTGCGTGATGGATCGATCGTAGAATGGCAACGGTCAGGCGCTGCGCTTGAATGAATGAGTGGGCGAGATTTCGGGTGTGATGATTTCGTTGCCCTTTTGCAGGCTCCTCTTGACATCGAGGCCAGAATAGACGACGTTGTCCCGCGTGGCGATACGGAGTGGAGTACCCTTGACTGGTGAAGCCTTCCCACCGGATGATTTGAACAAATATGCCCCCCAAGTACATCCACGCGCTTCGACGAGCCCGATCGACGGCGGCGAGTTGAAAGAAAGGTCGGTCGTCAACGAATTCAATGGCCAGTATCCCCCTTGCGAGTCTAGACCTTGTTATACTGTCTTCACGGACCCTGATATTGACGTCGATGATGGGTAGTCCTTGCCTTGTTGGAGAACGTACATACAAGCGTCTGCTCGGTGTCACGCAATACTCATGCATGCGCCGCTGTTCACTGAACTGAGGCTAGTCCCTTGCGCTACAGGCGACTCGTTTGCTCTAAGATCTCTGGTAACTTGAATATTACGGCAAATCCGCTTTTTAGGGAAGCTGCTCTCGCTTCCGAAATCGGCGGAGTCCTGCGACGCACTGCGGAAGGCTGTAATTATATGCAGCAGCGATGCGAGACCTTCAAAAAGACAAGAACCAATTTTTGCCTGCTTTATGGACACCCCATCAAAGGCTGTCTTGCGGTCCTAGCAGTCAACTCGGCGCAAAGGAAAGCGTCGTACTAGTACCGAGTCGCCATACGTTGGCCATTGAGAGCTGCGATACAAGGACACAACATTGGTGCCGCGGGAACTGCGCAAATGTCCGTTGGCGTGCGGGAGTGGGGGGACGATAGAGTATCCAATGTTTTTCTATGATGAGTCGTCTCGGTTGCGAGGAAAGCATACCCCGTTCTTGCTGGGTACGACTTCGGAGCGGGCACGTACCTGAAGTGTTGCTGGTGTCTCCCCATAGCTTGTCGAGGGTGTGTAGAATGTGGTGCAGTCCCAACTTTTTCCGTGGTCGATTGGCATCGGATTCGTTCCTTCGCGACTCCAGGTATAATCATCGGTAGACTTGGGTTCCCGGGGCGAGCAAGGGCGCGCGCATCGAAGCCACCCTCGATGGCTGTGGTAAGACAAAGGAAGAAAGAGACTGCCAGCGCGGAGTTTGAAATTATTCAGCCTTGCTCTCCTTTCTCCTGCCGCCATGTCGAACAAAATCGTCGTAAGTCGTGCTCGCCGTCGTCGTCGTCGTCCACAGCGTCGTGCTCAGCACCGCGCCCCATAGCCGGCGACGTACCGGGTCGTCATCGACGATGTGATAACGGCCATCCGTCCCGCCTTTGAAGAGTTTGGCGTCGCCGAGGATGTCTTGGTGGAGTTGCAGCATGTAGGCTCTCTTCAGATACTCTTAACTCGATATCTGAATGAAAAACACAGAAATGGGAAACGAAAGTAATGGCCTCGCGCGTCGCCGATTTTGACAAGAGCCCGCCCGCGCCCGTCCTCGCCCTCCCCGGTCTCCCCCATTACGTCCCCCCGCGCGCTCCTCCCGTCAAGCCCGAGCCCAGCCAAGACCCCCGCTACACCCTTGCCCCCCCGTCCCAATACGCCCTCCCCACCCTCCCTGGCCCCCCGGCCTATCCCCCGCCCCTCCCGCTCCACATGTACCGCCTCCCGCAGACCGACGGCCCCGCCGGCGGAGATTCGGATGACGACGAGGACGAGGACGAGGACGAGGAGGTGCCTATACACGCACCCCGCACGGCGCACCCGTCACTGCCGCCTCCGCTTCCTGGCACCACCAAGGGCAAGTCGAATTCAAACGGCGCGGGCACGTCCTCCCAGTCCACCGCAGACGACGACGACGCGGACGCGGACCCCGAGGCGCAGATCAACAGCGACCTCGACGATTCGGACACGGACAACGAGGTCGACGATGCCGAGGGCGGGCCGGAGGGCGATATCGTGTTTTGCACGTATGATAAGGTGCGTTGCGCTTACAGTTATTCTTTCAGACAGACCGACCGCATCTCCTATATATAGGTCGCACGTGTAAAGAATAAGTGGAAGTGCGTCCTCAAGGACGGCATGGTGCACACCGGCGGAAAGGACTATCTGTTTACAAGGTGTACGGGGTGCGTGTTCTCCTCCTTCTGGTTCAATGGAGGCTGATGAGGAGCGCAGGGAGTTTGAGTGGTAGGCCGCAGTCTAATATGACTCCGTGTGGTCACATATCCAATCCCCCTCCCCCGTCGCGTCTCCTCATTCCGTTCCGTCCACAATTTCATCTCATCTCATCCATTCCTCCATACATATTAACTGTACACCGCCTCCAACACTCCATTCCATTCAATCAGTCCCATCCAATCAATCAACCAAACCAATCCATAGAACACAACCTACGCAACACAGACTATTATACCGGCCCATGCATCATCTCATTTCACTTCACTTCATTTCATCCTCAATTGAATACAACCCAATCCAAGCAATAAATATGTAAATATGTATGTACATCTCTGGATCCCAGTCCGAAATCCTATTATCTCCTTTCGCATCTCCTTATACACGTATTCTGCGTATTTTTATTTTACGTGAATAACGGAACCAATGGGCGGTGTAATGGCCAAATTAAGAGCGCTGATGGCGCAACTTGAGGATGTCACTGTTAGGTTACTGGATTTGGTCATGATCCCGTGACTCGTAGAATACGCTTTGACCGGCGACCTAATATGTGCATTTCGCGGAAAGCGCGGCAGGCGGAGGGGAAAATAATAGGTCAGTCGCATATGCGTGTTCTTCGGGCTCGCGCATCCTTGCGCATTTATACTATTTCCAATTTCAACCTTGCATAATTGAAGTATAGAGAGTTTGCGATACGCCTTCCCGGCCATTGGATGGCTTTCGTTCTCACTCCAACATTCAATTCAGTTCACAAACTTTTGGAGGGCCCCAAGAACATCCATTTGATGATAGGGAGAACTCGGATATGTTCTGGTTTCTGGTCGGAGTCATCAGACATCTGGTGGTTGCATCGAAAAGTCGCTATTCTTCGCCAATTTCACGGATGTTGAAACGAGACAAGACGTAAAGATTCGAAAACCGATAAACAAGTAGGACGGATCAAGCGAACCATGATGCTTGGGGACGTCACGCTGCGTGTCGGCGCTCCGGCTGCAAGGGTGCAGCTGTTCCCGGCAATGAAAATCTCACTCAGTGCTGGGCACTATCATGCGCCGCACCTCGTGGCCTTCGCGGCGGCGGCGAGCGCGCTCACACCCCCCGGGGGCGTGGTGCTGGTAAGGAATGCAGCGGTTCACGGCGGTGGTGGGGAACGTGCGAGCATCATTTTTCTTGTTTTCTTCCGTCGCCCTTTTTGGGTGATTTAACCACGTTCTTGACGCAATCAATAATCGAGATCGCTTTAGATATTCCAAGTCATCTGAGAACATGGATCGGTTTCTTCCAACATTTGTCTCTCAGGACAATCTTATTACTTGGCATACTGGGTTCTACATTTCGATGTATCTGAGAGCCCTAAGAAGACAAGAAAATACGATATATGAGACTATGTTAGACAAGATGTTAGCGGAGATCGATGCCGAACTTGAATTAGTTTGAACGGAGTCGTACTACCATGCGACAGCACTGGCCCTAAGACCAAGTATGGCAGGCGGGAAAAGGAATCAATAAGGATATTCAGTGGGCGGTGGCGCACTGTATTCAGTGTGCCTGGTAAAAAATGATGAATATTCCACCGCCGGTAGATCATAGCCCTCAGTGATAACCGGGGTGATATTCGGAGTGGGCAGCGTTAGACGTGATGTTTCACGCACCGCCGACGAGTGGTCTTCGGTATCGAGCTGCAAGACGGGCAAAGTTTGATCAGAGTCCCGGGAGCCTGAGCCTGCGGCAGGCCCAGGACGTCCTCTGATCCTGCCCTGAGCTCCAAGGAATCCTTTGATTTTATCGCGCGTTTCGGAGACTTGGCGCTTCTCCTACAGTGGTCATCAGATAGAGAAGTACAACCGCAGCGGTAAAAGGAACGTACACGAAGCCACTCGGGGCGCTGAGCACCGAAGCCGAGGCACTGGATCCGTAGGCGGACGCAAGTCTCGCAGGCGCCGTCCAGGTTTGGGCGTTCATCGCATTTCTGGGGCTAGCGGTAAGCAAAATGTGGATGAGGAAGTGTCGATCACGCACCTTTCTGCGGATCCTGCACGTATAGCACCCTGACTTCGCGCGGGTGGCCCCTCTGGGTTTAGGTTCCCCCGACGTCCGAGCCTTTGACTTGGAGCCCGGGCCGCGTGTTCGCGTAGGCGTCAATGGGGTGGTGTGCTCGTTCATCCAGTCCTCGAAGGAATCTGCGGATGCGGCGGAGGGAGATTGGCTCCTGCGAGATGACGAATCGGTGCCTCGGATATGATGTCGCCCAATATGAGAATTGGTCGCAGGACTCGAGTCATAAGCGTTCGTCGAAGAACTCGAACTTGATGCCAAAGCACTGCGCGTCCCGTCCATCGTATGAGAGTCGGAATTGGTTGCGAGAAATATTGCACCTGAACCATGTGTTAGGACTGAGCAAAGAAATTTTACACGCTCACCGTCTTGCTCGACGACGTCGAACTGGTCGTTGATTATTTGTACAAATTGTGAGGCATTCTGAACACTGGATTGTGTGCCATTCTGAGGATCATCAACTCTTGGAGAGTAAACTACACGCAGAGAAGAGTAACATACATCGTAGAGAATATCACGCCAGTCATCGTCATGGGACATAGCAACCCTTGCATGGGGGACCTGTCATGAAATAGATAGTCGTACACGCATCTCCGAGGTCAAAAAGGGATGGATAAACCATTACCTTGTGAAGAAGGAACCTGTTGATTATCTGGGAAGGATGAAATATCTGCTGCAAATTCATTACCAAGGACAGATAACTCGGGGGAGAACAAACCTTGGAAGTTGGCGATTGTTCGGAAATGAAAATGTCCGCGTCCCCCGCTGCACGGTGCTTCCCTCCCGCCGTTGCACCTCCAAGAAAACCGAAAGACCACGAGAAGAACGATGACCCTCCATCGTGGGAACGGGATCCAGGATCGCCGCCGCGGCTTGCGTCCAGAGGTAAATCCAGGTTCTCGCAAATTCCAACATCTCCGAAAACCCGGGCCCAAATTCCTCCCCCGAGCGAAATCGAGAACCCATGTACGAAGGTCGTCTGATTGATCATTAGTGCGGGTTTCGAGGTTTTTGTGCGTGCTGGATTTTTGCGACCGTGGATGCCTTTCCACCGGTATTTGTACGCGGCATTAGCGTCAGCGGTGGGCTTGAACGTGAGTTGGAACTCCTCGTGGATGCTGTGAAACGAGGCCATACCCCACGACGATGATTTCTCGCACCCAGTGACGAGGTAGAGATCCCCATTCGCAAGTCCACGCCCCCTCACGTCGTTGATATATGTATACCAGCTCTCCGCATTTTTCGCGACATGCTGCTTCATGCTTTCTAGGTTTGCGAGCTTTTCGAGACGCGCGCCGTGCGGCAAAGCCAAAATGGCGCCCTGCGGGGCCTCGCAGCTGAACAAAAATTCAGCTCCAGGGGATTCACTACGACTGTCAGCGACTGAGCATTTGATGAAGGAACGTAGACATACTCTGACGAAGATTCGAGATCCACCTTCTGGACAGAGGGACTGCAGACATAATCCCCTGGCTCGAAGTCTGTGTGGAATAGGTCCCTTCGAAGATATTTTTCCAAGGGGGCGAAGTCATCCGGAACGTCGTTGTCGTTTACAGGGTGACCTGCGGGAAGGTAGATGTTGAAAAAGAAATCGAATTCTCCGTCGGGGGTGATCCTGCCAATATCACCGATGGCAACGCCCTTTCTTTGATACTCTTCAGGAAGATTGCGCTGAGGGCCAGGGCGATGTAGAGGAACGCCCCGCTTTTGACGCAGCAGCTGACCATGATAGATTTCGCTTTCCGAGTACGCCTCGTCCAGGGGGTTCGCCGAAGGCAAAGCGGGTAGATCTCGAACCGACTAAATTGGAAAACAAACGTGAGCAATGATCCTCGAGAGTGGTTTTGTACGTGCGTCTAATGCAGAGTGGTTGTGTACGTCTCCCAAAACAAAAGCGCCGCCGACGATCTGGAAGTCACTGGCATTCGGCAGAAATTGGGGACTGTTCAACAGAGGTCAGCTTGAGCGGCCGGCAATGAAAAGCCCCACCTCTGCACAGCTAGCTCGGACTCTGTTGCGGTACTAGAGATCAAAGCATCGGTTGTTAGTGCCATGGCCATGCCGGACGTTGTACGGCGTGGGGAAAGGAGAACAGATAGGCTGGTAGAGTTCTGGAGCAGAATCAAGGACAACAAGTATAAATCCCTTGGGAATACACAGCTCGTACAATGTAACGCTGTCGAGAACAAGGACACGGGTCACACAGCTTGAGGATTAGCTAATACGTACCGCTTTAATTTTGGACTCTTTGCAACGAACATTCCGAATGCAAAGGGATTGACGCCCGAGGTAGGACAACGAGGCGGGAAGCGCCCCGAAGCGCTGTGGCGTGCGCTTTTCGAAGACGTTAAATGCGATCCATGTCAGATATGACCAGAGGAGATCGATATCAGTTCGGGGTTGTACAACTTACTCGGGGACCAGGAAGGTATCCACTGCGAGACGAGACTGCAGGGCCAGTAATCGGTGGACTTCGGCGACGTCAGAGTCTTGAAGGCATCATGATAAAGGGAGAGATGGACACGGTTGTGCACGTACGCGGGTCGGAGTTCGCGGTGAGCGTGCGGTACCTGAGGGTCGATCCGTTTGCGGCATTACGTGGATTCTGTTGAGCGCTCGCAGTGCACTCGCTCTGACGTCCCTTGTGCCCTGCGAGGACTCAACGGACTCTAAATCTAACGCTGCGCAACCGAAACCGCGTTCAAATCGGTGAAATGCAGATGGAAATCAATCCATTGCCAGTGACCACCGGCAGAGGAGATCGATATCAGCTCGGGGACCAGGACAGTTTGGAATCCAGCGAAAAGCGCCCGGCGCGAATCCATCAGCCCAACGGGTGGCGCCGATACATTATGACTAGCAGACCGTAACCTCTATAGAGAAGAGAGTTGGGGGACGGGTGTTGATGAGCACGGGCATATTCGTGACGAGTGAGGGGGAGCGGCGTTTCCCGGCCGGAAACCGCCGAATGACCTAATTGGGACCTAAACGCCCAGAGACCGAAAAAGGAAGGTGAGATGCGAACGCTGGAACAACTCACGATGTCGTTTCGTGAGTTCGACGCTAGCCCAATGGATATCCGCTTATGTTTGACACTTCGAGCGCTGTCTTGAATCGTCACTGAGCAATCCTGAAGGCCCCTCTAACATACTAGAAGCTGTGTTCTCCAGCCGCTCTTCGTTAAACCCTAGCTCGACGCGAGTTTTTTGCGCTCCTCTCCGTCTCCTCGGAGTCAGGAAGATGAAAGCACAAAGTAGCGAATGTCGTATTCTGCGGTGGCCACGGGTCCCCGGGCCGGTACTCCACTAATGACCTCATTACTGGCTTTCGCTCTTATACCTCGCGGCGGAAACTCTCATCCATCACTTACCAGTAAATGCCTCTTTTCAAGTCCCACCCAGATTCTCCCGAGCCCGCTCCCGCCCCGCCGACGCCTCCGCGTAAATCCACCGGCAGCTTTTTCCGCCGCGCGCCCTCTCCCGTCTCCGATTACCGCTCCGTCGCCAGCCACGCCACCGACGACACGCGTTCCGTCCGATCAGGCTTCTTCTTCCCCCGCCGCCGCGCCTCCGCCGACTCCCTCCGCTCCGATGCCCGCTCCATCCCCGCCTCCACCGCCCCGAGTGCGGTCTCTGGCACGGGCAGCAGCAGCACGTTCTTCGGGTCCAAGATGAGCCTGAAGAAATACAGGGCGCAGAATGACCCCAAGGTTGTAATGGCCCGCGAGAAGATCGCGACCGCGCAGGAGGCAGAGATGGAGGCCGACCGTGCGCTGTTGCACGCGCGTGCGCGTGTTCGGGACGCACTGACGCACATCAAGGTTCTCGAGGAGGAAGCCAAGGAGGAGTGCGTGTTTCTCGTTATTGTTTTCGTTCTGAGACACTGATCTGTTCGCAGAGCGATGCGTGCAAAGGCGAAGCAAGCCGAGTCCAAGGTCGTCAGCAAGCATGCGGGTACGCTCGGTCGCCATGGTTAGTGTGTGGCGAGTCGCAGTCGAGCAAAAAAATACCCACTCGTTCCTCGGTTTTTCGTTTGTTGCAATAAATCCGTTCTGTATTGTAACTTCAACCCTCTGGATGTAATCTGTTAAACGCTTATACCCCGCATGTACTACTATACTATATCCAAGTCTTACTTACTTTTCGTCATCGTGAACTCGGCCCTTTGTTTAGTCTCGCAAACCGACTTGATATATGCAGGAGATAAAGATACTCGTTCACACGCAAATAACTTATTGTCTTTTGTCGCCCAGTCTTAATATCTCCCATGACGTCATACAATTCTACGCTTGGACCGGCTTCGAATGCACTGTCGTCCCATTTCGAATTCACTAATTCACTTCACACGCGCTAGTCGACGCGCCTGACTGGGATTTTGATTTGCCATGTCACCGAATTACGAAACGGTCCGTCGCCGGCGAAGAGCGCTGAGAAACAACCCAAAAGCGCCAACCACTCAGCGTAACCCCGGCCTAGTGCTTCACGTTCCCTGGACCGAGTCCTCGAGATGAGTGCTCATTGGCGGAAGAGGGACGGCATACCCCTTGGGATGTCCGTCAATAACCAAAGAAACAAAAACGGTCCGAGTTTTGCATTTCCAGGTATAAGTACTGCTTATGCACATACAACCAACTCCATGACAATGCAGTCGGAGAGTAGGAGCGAAAAACCATGACCCTGGAGGGGCGGAACACTATGTCAAGTAATTAACACTGAGTACTGAGGGTCGATTGGCGTTGAAAAAAGTTGGAAAAAAAAAATTCAACCTAAAACACGTGACCATGTGGTTCAATTTTTTCGTACACTTTCGTAGTTGGATTTGATTCGGAGCTGAATACTAAGAGAATCTGGAGCTCTCGTGGACTCTGCATATACCTGCATGTACGTTCCAACAGGAACAGGCATGCATTTGAATTGACGGCCTACTAGTAGAAGATTCTAGTGAGACCAGACGAGAAAATACAGTGGAACGTCTGATTAAATACCACACTGTCATTAGAGAGCTTGAAAAGCGGCCACTCGAGGTGACTGGTTTTTCCTCGTACGGATCTCTATTTTTTTACTTCCGAAATAGCGGAGAAAGGAGTAAAATAGTTCCCACTTCTGCGACTTTCATAAGTTCATCCAACGATGTCTCGACAAAGGACAACTGCAGCACTCAAAAGTCGATAATATTTCCGTTCCTTATCCAACTTGAATTAACTCTCTGTACTACTCCTACCGGTCGGACTTGAGATCTGAAGCATCCTGCCCGAATAAGTGCCCTCTCCGGGGGACTACATATAATAACATATTACTCTCCCTTGCATCAGTATTCCCCCCATCAGCCTACGATTCCCGCGGGGTGTTCAGGGTGAGCTGTACGCCGTCCCAACGGGCCTCACTAGGAGGCTCATCGCATTTGTTTTGTAGATGTCGCTTCAACGCGTCCGCTCTGTGGATTAGTCTATCAGTACTCCAGCAGTGTCAGAAGAGAAAACCAAGCAAAATGCACCGTGTGAAATCTTTATTACAGTGAACACAAATGAATGTTCCGGTTATCACTTCGTGTTGTGTTTCGTGATGGCGTTTTATGTCGTGCGCGCGCGAGAAATCTTTCCCGCAAATTTCACAAACAAAGTGTTCGGCATGAATGGAAGAATTAGGAATCGGCAAGGGCAGCTGGGAAGCTGACGAGGTGCTGGGATATTGCCCCGTAGAAGAGGCAGTATCGGTGCGTGAGTTCTTGTCCGTGAAGAACCGTACCCCACGTGGATAGGGAGGTTGATAGCTCTGTGCTGTTGTTGGCTGTGACTGTGGTGGACCCAGAAACGAAATCTGGGGTGTCTGGAAAATAATAGAGCCCATTCGAGAATGGTGTCCGGAATAATTTTCACTTGTTGATATGTTGGGAGAGGGCGGGACAGATTTTGCCACTCTCCGAGTTAGATATCGATCTGGGAGGACGGTTGGCCTGGTCCTTTTCGCCTGACAATGTTGAATCGGATCGAGACTTCAGATACATCGCACCCGGGACGCTCGACGGCCCATCGTCCTCTACGATGTCGAAGCGTTCAGCTATTTGTTGAAGCAACTCCTGTTGGATGGTGTGTTGGTCGCCGAACTAAACGAGCACATGTAACTTGAAACATTATAACGGACTGGATGACGATGAAGAGAAACTAACATGCGAAAGAAGATCACGCCAGTCATCACTATGTGTTATCACAATCCTTGCTTGCGGAGCCTTTTGCTATATTCAACATAATATCACGGCGGGGCGTGGAAAGAGTACTTCACGGAGAATGTATTCGCTGATTATTTGAGAAGGATGGATGATCTTGGAACGAGTGGTTTGAATTCAATATGAAACAATGTTTGCAGAGGCGTACCTTGGACGTAGGAGCAGCATCGGATATAACTACGTTTTCATCCATTGAATCGTGAGCGACACAATTTTCGTCGCTGTCTCTAGAGCCGCCACCACCACCACCACCCCAAAACAGATTGAAGAACGACGAAAGCGCAGATCCCTGAGAGCCGTGCGGCACAAAGCCCTGCCCCGGCTTGAATCTCAATTGTGAGTCGACCAATTGACAGACTTCGACATCCCGAAAAAGCCTCCCCCATATCCCTTCACCGAGAGAAATTGCGAACGCATGGATGAAAGTAGACTGGTTGAGCGGTGTGCCATCTATCGACGGGGCATCCGCATGTTTTTGGTGGGCGGGGCCTGTGTACCAACGGTACTTGTAGCCAGCATCTGCATCAGCGGTCGGCGTGAAGACGAGCTGGAATTTGTCGTGCGGTGCCGTAACAACATCCCGAAACGAGGCCATCCCCCACGATTTCGCCTTTTCGCAACCCGTGATGAGATACAAGGACCCGTTGGCCAGCTCACGCCCTCTGGTCTGATTAGCATATTTATACCAGCTTTCCGCATTATTCGCAGCATAGCGTCGCATCATGCCCACGGTCCCGAGTCTCTCCATCTGTGAGCCATAGGGTAAGGCCAGAATGGCACCGGTAGGTTCAAACGAATTGAAAACAAATTTCCCGCCAGGGAAGCTACATTGGGTTAATTGAGGGGGTTCAAATCGCATAGTGTGGCCGTACTTACTCCAAAGGACCACGATATTGCTCACGTTGGACGAGCGGTGTGGATACACAATGTCCCGGGTCAAAATATAGGCGGAGCAAGTCCTGTGGAAGATACGGCGCCAGTGGGACGAAGTCCTCCGGGACGTCATTTTGGTTGATAGGGTGATCTGCGGGGAGGTAAATGTTGAAAAAGAAATCAAATGCCCCTTCTGGTGTCACTCTTCCGACATCTCCAATGCATATACCATTTCTCAGATATTCTGGAGGAAGCGTTATCTGAGGTCCTGGGACGTAGAGAGGAAATCCGCGCTTCTGACGCAGCAATTGGGTCCAGTAGATCTCGCTCTCAGAGTAATCGCTCGTGGCTCCCAAGGAAATGGGAGGGACTCGGACTATATTATTTTCTCCTCCTCGCTGAAAGTTTGTTGTTAGCGGTTCATCGGTGCTACACCACTGACCCACGGCAATTACAGGAGGCGGCAATGTTGATGAACTGGGTGCCGGACCTGACCAATTTTTGGCACATGTTTCACTGCTGAGCAAGAGACACATACCACTGGATGAACTTGCGTGGTAATGTACATCTCCAGAAACGAAATGGCTTCCAAATATGTCGAAGCCCGCCGCATTTTGGAACAATTGTGGGCTATTCAAAATTAGGACTCAGTTCAGTCAGTATATGAAGATGATGCGCTGTCGGTACCTTGGAGCGACCAGAGGAGCGTCAGAGGGCTGGATTTGTAGCGTCTCCATGCACCGAGTGGAGAGGATGGTGGGGATGAGAAGGGGAAGGAGGGCGGCGGGCGCCTCCAGATATGCTGCCGTCTTTCTCAACAGCCTTCCCACATATATATAGTGCTGTGACGCACTTGCCGCAAATCAGAAAAGAGTTGTCGAAAACTGTTGTGATCAATGCAAGCGTCTGCCACCTGCCAGCAAGGAGGCGCTCATAAGGCACTACTATGGTTAAGACTATTCATTTTTCATTTTTTTTTAGTACTTACTGGCGTTAGATTGGGCATTCGAATTTCGGTGTGTTGGGAACGAAGATGATTTGGTGCAAGCCCGTTCTCGGATAGTTTCGTCTTGAAGGAGAGCAGAGGAGATCCCCCTGTTCATCGTTCAGATTCGGACCGGCCCGGAAGGAATGCGAACGCGATGATCCGGCACGTGCTGTGTGACGGCACGCGTCTTCACCCTATCACCACAACTGATCCAGTGGAGAGAATAGTAAGGACAGGGACGGTCCCAAACAGACACAGAGTACGCGTTTTTAATAGTGTACGGTTGCCTCTTTTCTGACTAGATTATCTAGTCCTCCGTCTGAAGTGACGGTCATAGATCGTTCATGGCTACCCGCGATCCTCACCGACTGAGGATAGTAAAACCAGGCCAAGAAATTGCGCAGATTCAGATGGAACAAGATATCCTCCTGGCGTTTCCGGTCATCACATTGCCGGTCGAAATAACGTCCCAGATTTTCATCCATTGTCTCCCGGACGATCCGCTCGATTTCAACGCGTCCGAGTCCGCTGTTCTGCTGGGAAGTGTTTGCCGCCAATGGAGGGACATTGCCCTCTCCGTGCCTCAGTTATGGAGCACTTGGTCACTCGCCATCGATGGTTATACCCCTCTAGGCCGCATTCGCGCCAGCCTGAAACTTTGGTTCGCCCGCTCCAAAAACCATCCGCTATCTATCCGCTTGCGCTACATGGATAGTAAGGGTCAAGATACGAGCAGTGCAGATGAAATGTGGTGGGAAAGGGCTTCTGATCGCGCACCCTACATTCTTGCCATCATCCTGGAGCACCATCAGCGATGGAAAAACATTGAATTCAATATTCCCGTCACTTTCCTGGAAAACCTAACCTCGCCTGACAGCCCTCCGTATCTTACACACCTTTCCCTCGGGTCTGCCCAAGAGGACTGGGGAGGTTCTGATGCGACAGCGGAGCCCATCGCTTTCCTTGGGCCAGGAGGGGCTGCACCTCAGTTACGGAGCCTGCACATAACCTTGGAGAAGCAGAATCATCTGTCCCGATTTGACGAAATCCAAATTCCCTATGCCCAGCTCACCAGTTTCACTGGAACCATGTTCGGCCCCCTGGAAAGCCTCTACGTTCTGAGCCGTATGCCGGCTCTGATCGAGTGTGTCTTTTATATCACCAGGACCGCACGGGTAGAGGCAAACCACGCCTTCTCTTCCCCAGTTTCGCTCCCGCACCTCAAATCACTTCAGCTTTGGTCCACGGGAACCAGGACACAGCAGGCTACAGTGCTCGACGAGCTGGAAGCACCCAGTCTCGAAACGCTCGCTCTCGGCCGCCAAGATATGAGCCTGGAGTTTACCCTCGCATCGTTTGGCGACATCCGACACTTCTCCTGCGAGTCAGTCGACCCGGACGATCTCTCGGACTGCCTAGAAAACATGGCAGAGCTGTTGACCCTCGAACTCCTTGACTACGACCAGCAGGATCTCATAGAACTCCTCCACCACTTCCATTGGAAGCTCGAGAACGATGTTCCGCTCCTTCCCCGCCTCGAGAGTATCACCCTCCATTGTCAGAAGAAGCGGCACCATGGAGATTTCTCTTTCCACGCCCTGCTTTTGCTGCTGGAAGCAATGGTGAAGCGTCCCGGTAGCGCGCTGCGGAGTTGCCGCTTGGTGTGGACCACGTCGCTGCTTCCCCGCCGGCCACATGTGCAGGAGTTGGAGCGTTTGGAAGATTTGGTGAAGGACGGGATGGATATTTATATCGGAAGTTCAGAAGGCCCTTCGTGGGTCTAAATCGGCAAGTCCTTGTTTGTGACATCCATTGATCAACCTCCATAAAGCTATCTCATCACCAAAAGGTGGGAAACCTGTTAAGCCCTAGACTCGAGCCAGTCGTTATTTTCACTATTGATGACAGTCGATCAATAGCACGTTCCAATAACGACTGGAGCCGAATCACCGGTGACTCATAGACACACAGTTAGCCGAGAATGATTAAATGTCTTAGCGAAATTTTCGATAGCGTCCTGCAAAAGTATTTTGTATGGAAAATCTGAGTAGACAGTTTTGTACTCCTTGAAATTCTAAGACTTCGGACGACTTCCGATTTTCAATGGCAAAAGATCTCACTTTTATATAGACTGATCTTGTGTGCAAGTCAAAATAGGGGCTAAATCGCACTTCCCACTTATCGTGCGGCAATTACTCCCATGGGGCCCCAGATACATTCCAAAATCCATTCTTCGTGCATTGTACATTGTTAAATGTAGCTTTTTTTCCAGGAAGCCTCACTGTAATGCTTTGAAAGTGTACAAGAGCTGCTCCAAGCACACAGGACTATTCACAGTGAAATCACCACATACAACTTTTATTTCAGCCACAAAGCTCAGAGAGTACTAGCCCATACCTCTTGTATTTATTTCTATCCAACCATTTGCGTTGATGAAGCCTTTTCAAATCGTCGCGGCCTCTAGATCACGTGGTTTTCTGCTCGCAAAGAAATTGCTGTAGTTACATCAATCGTACAGTTAAAAAAATTCCAAGCACGTCCGAAATCTTAGAATTTCAAGGAGTACAAAACTGTCTCTTCAGACTTTTGATGCAAAATACTTGTACATGGACGAAGCGGAAATTTTGGCTAAGACATTTAATCAGTCTCGGCAATCTCCGTGTCTATGGGTCACCGGTGATTAACTACCAGTCCCTCCGGTGCACTTGATCAAACGACTGTCTTTGATCTTTCGCGCCTCTGGGACTGGTTCGAGTCTAGTTAAGCCCATTTGTGTTTCACCCGGCATGATGCGGCTTATCAGGACATGCAACGCGGTTCTCTGGCTGACAGTGCCTCCCGAGGCCATGCAAGGGACTCCCAGCCTGGTATTGGCTTTCCAATGCACTACCAGCCTGATATACGAGCGACAGCATTTTGGCACGTTCTCAAAAGCCGTGCTGAGAACCACAATAAAATGAGGATACAGTCAATAATCTATTTTATGTCTCATTTAGATAATGTTGGTTTGCCCGTATATTTCTTGGATGGATCCTGGCTCAGAATCGTGGATTCCTGGCTGAGAATTCCTTGTGCTACATACGGCACATACTTATTTTATCACTTTGTGTGATAGTGCCACTGTGGCCAAGCGATTCAGGGCGTAGAGGTACACTTACGGGCACGTACCAACCGCATATATCATACTCGAAGAATAGAAAACTAAACGTGTTGCGGCTTGGTGTCGGGACGGCATAGTATGCAACTGTTTGGCATATGCACATGGCCCGTGCGCAATCAAACAAACAACTGCCAATGTTGATATCGATCACGCGTTCTTTCTTCCTTTCCCCACCACCGCTCCCTCTTCACCCTCGACAACCGGCGCTGGATCAGTGCTCAATCGCAGCCAACTCTTTCTGCCCACCCTCTACACTTTCGTTCTTTGCTCCTCAGTGACTCCGCGGCTCATTGGCTCGGAAACTCATCAAAACACCCGCTCGCCGTGTGCGTCCTCGCGCCCGTCAAAGCCCGCTGCCATGTAGATGAGCACCTACATCCTCACGCTTACCTACTCCTTGTTGTGGCTACATATTGTCCACCATCGGCGTGCAATCATGCTCCCGCACTCTCGTCCTGCGCCATTGTGCCGGGTTTTCAAGACGGTCAACGACATCCAAGGCCTCAAGACGATTTCATGACCCACTTCAAGTCGGTTCTCAACTCGTTTTGGCGGTTCTCAATAATTTCCAAACGGCAATCCTCTGTCCAAACTAGTGCTGCGTGCCAGGGTCTTCAAGTCAGCCTCAAGACTCTATTCAAGGTCATTGCTCAAGCATCCCAAGACCTCGCAGCCCTTATATTAAGTCCCTCAAGTCCGACTCAAGACTCGGCTCGTTTTCACGACTGGCGCTCGGGCGTTCAAGATTCCTCAAGACCTTCGTCAAGTGAGCTACTGTCAGGCCTTGGCCTCGGATCACTCGCAACCTCCCTGCTTTCCCTTTGTTCCTTCCTCATTTTCCGGCGCGCGGCCTGGGGTTCACATTGACGTTGTCTCGCCCTATATTTTTGTATTTTTAGCAATATTATTTATGTTTTCTCTCCTCGTCAAATAGATTGAGCGACCTGAAATGGCCTTAAAAGGCCTTATATGGTGTATTCCCTGGGTGGATTCAAAGCAGCCTCTATAGGTGCACCAGGCAGGTCCAGCCTTGCATAGAAGGGAGATGTTATATGAGCCCAATTGTGTTTTTAATTAGCCTGTTAAGCCTTTCGCGCCTTTTGACCCTTATAAGGCCTGACATGGCCTTACAAGTTTCATCCGGTTTTGGTGATGCTTCAGGCGCAGCTTATTCAAGGTCGACTTGTTGAAACGACGCATGCATATAAGATGCATGGCAGCATTCAGGCCATAACTATATACACGGTATTTATGTGACCAACTCAATTCCTAACTTACATCTCGACGAGCGATCGTTGCAGAAAATTTATGCATCCATTATAGTACTCCAAAATCTTATGTTACAGTCTCGTACTCATCTCTATCGTGTTCGCTACGAAAATCATACATAGTCCCAACTAAAGCACTCGACACAATCCTCCTCGTAAAGGGCCTCTGGGACCTCGCGCCCCTCCTCGACCGCGGGCGGCCATGGGTCGCTGAGGACCTTCTCGATCACGTTAACGATCCCGTGTGTGCGCACGTCCACGTTCCACGAAAGGTTCGACACGGTGTCGTATACGATGCTCTTCCCGAGGTGGCACCTGCACGCGCGGCGTCAGCGGCGCCCGGGGTAGGAGAGAGACAATACATACCGCGACTCCATGGCGTATCCGGCGAGTGCGCAGGACGACAGCACGCCGTTGCAGGTGCCCATCGCGATAGGGTCCGCGGTGTGGTAGACATGCGTGATGTGCTGCGTCGAGGGCTGCGGGAGGGCGTGAGGGAGGTCACATACGGTTGGGGGCAGGACTCACGGGCGAGGGTAGGTGCAGACGACCCGCGGCCATCTTGTCGCCGGGCGCCTCGAACGCGACGACCGGTGTGCCAAACGTGGCGCCCAGAAGCGAGGCGAGAGCACCCCCAAGGCTGTGGCCGATGATCCAGATGTCCGAGGATGGGTACATGTACGTGAGATTGTTGTATAAATTCTGTGTCGCCCACAGTTAGTTTGAATCTTTGAGAGAGTAACACAGATACAGACGGTGCCAATTGGGTAGAATAAGCTGTCGTCGATGAGAGACTTCTCGACGCAGTCCGCGTTGCACTTCCAGCCTCCTTTATAGCATCCGCAGACGGTCGTCCATGTCCAATCGACGCGCGCGCAGCAACAACTAAACAGTAGGTTATCGTTTAGTTTATCCTTCTTTGCGGTCGGGCCCCCGCCGCCGAGGAAGCCAGAAGATGTGCCCTTGAGTGCAAGAACCACCGTCCCGTTATCGGGGGTTGCAAAGACATGCCCGCGGAACCCATCAGCGTCCGGCTCCCATCCAAACGGATACGACTAAGATGATTCTTCAATCAGGATCAAGACGAACGACCAGTGGAGGAACATACAACAGTCCAATTCGCCCCCAGCTCGTACCACGCCGTATCGTTGAGGTCGACATATGCGTTATTGGACATCTTCGCGAGCCTGTTGCGCCCAGTCAGACCTTATCCGAGGGCGAGAATCCGAAGCACTTGCTCGAGTAGCGAGACCCTGTCCTCGACATCTGGCGCACTGATCTCGTCCTCCTCCCATGGAAAGTCCTGGAGC
The DNA here is from genome assembly GCA_029289565.1 of Mycena galericulata. Classification (NCBI taxonomy): domain Eukaryota; kingdom Fungi; phylum Basidiomycota; class Agaricomycetes; order Agaricales; family Mycenaceae; genus Mycena; species Mycena galericulata. The sequence continues at coordinate 503,957 of JARKIA010000091.1, forward strand.
AGGCTCTGACCGAACCACATGGACTGCGCACGCGCCTGGGCGTGCAGCGCAAAGGAGGGTGGCCTGTACGACCTTATCGTCCGCGTCTTCAGCGCGTGCGAGTTGTCTTCTAGGGTTCCCGCCCGCTGCGGAACGTCCGCAAAGACGACATGCGCAGACGGCGATATCGCGTGCAGATGACGCAGCTCAAAGCTCAGCGTCGGCGGCGGCGGCGGGACAGGTTCGATGTCGAGTGAGTCAGTGAGAAGAGAGAGCAGAGAGGCCAGCAGACTCGTCAACGCGGTCGGTAGCATGACAAGCAGGCATAACAACAGAAGACGTTGATGATAACGAACGTTTACAGAAAGTCGCAAATCACACAAACTTGCAAAACTCTAACAGCAACTCTAATGGCGGACGTACTACAATCTACATGGTGGACTATATATACAGGGACGATAGCGATCTAGGGAACAAGAGAATAAATATGCGAATTATTTGTTTTGAATTAGGGTATTTGTGAACTTGAGAGATTAGACGCCAAGAGCCTCCATCGCGAGCCCAAGAGGGTCGGTGGAGGGGAGGTTGCCGGTGAGCAGCGCGGACTGCCCACTGCCAGCCGCAGTGCCGAAGAACACCTCGGGCGAGGTGCACGTCGAGACTGCTCGCCGCATGTGGGTCGTGAGGAACGAGAGCCCAACCTGGTAAGCCGCTGTAAATGAATCAGAATCAGACAGACAGAAAGCGACATCGGGACTCGCAATTCATCCACCCGAAACCCTCCCGGGGTACCATCTTGAAGTCGATACCCTGGTTTCCGTACTCTGCGTCGACGAGATGGGACAGCCGCACGGCATCAAACTGAGGTGAGGTTAGAATGAATCTCGTCGCAAACGAGATGAAGGTGAATCAGACCTTCTCTGGGACGACGCCATTGAAGTCTACAAACGCGGTCGTCATCCTACGAAAACAGTTAGAAACGCAGATTTCAAAGGGAAGACGAGGACAAACATGTAGAGGAATCTATATGCCAGCCGTTGGGCCTCGTCCAGATATCCATACCGTTCCAGCCCGACCCAGATCATGATCTGGTGAGGTGGCCTGAGGATCAATCAGCGCAAGTCAAGTGTTGTGTAGGAGCGAGCAAGCAAACCATGCGTATCTAAAATAAGGGTGAGAAACGGTCGGAAATTCAATCGGAGAGACATACGGATAGTCCCACTGCCGATTCGGCCTGTCAAGAGATATCTTTCCGCGCGACTCCTCCGTCCCAGAAACCACACCGCCGAGCACCTCAAATTTCTTCAGTGACTTGGTTCTGCCCAGTCCGAAAGCGCGTCAAAAAGCAGAAGAGAAACAGCGAGAGACGACGCACACAAGTTGCCACGCCTGCTCTTCACTCGCGCAGCCAGCCCAAAGTGCCCAGAACGCCGTAACACTCTCGTACAATATCTGCGCCTCCTTCTCTGTATCATAATCGAAATACAGGTTTTTGCTTTCGTTCCACAGATACCGGTCAATGATCCCCTTCCGCCACTCCGCACGGGCGAACCACTCCTCGCTCGTCTGCGGCCTCCTCTTGCTCCGCTCGCGCGTGCTCTCGGGGCGCGCATACGACTCGACTGACGGCGGGAACGGCGCCAGCGCAAAGTCCTCCTCCAGCTCCAGCTCATCGTCGAACACCTCCGAGATCGCCGTACCGATGTCCATCTCGTACTTGTACAGCAACGCCTGGAGGTCGATCGTCCCTAAGTTAGCACACCGCTTCTCGAACCGGTAAGTCGTATCGTGCCCGCTCTCCCGCACCGCGCGGTCGTGAAGGAAGTACTCATCGAGCGCGGGCTCCTTGAGAAGCCCGTCATTGTACTTCTCGCTGAACTCGAGGACGGACAGCCCGTGCTTGAGCGCGAAGGGCTCGAGGATGTGCGTGAAGTGCGTCGCCTCCGTCTCGGGCGGGATTCCCAGCCCGTCGGGGCGATAGCGCGAGAGGCCTGTCTTGGGATCCATGCGCGGTTCGGCGACCCAGATGGTGTGGTATTCTTTGATTGCTGCTTGGATGGCACGCTTGAGCCACGCGCGGTTCGCGGCGAGATCGGAGCGGTCGAGCTGATTGTAGATCTGCAGCGCCATGTCTGTGAGGAAAGGTGGTTGCGTGCGACAGAGGTAGTAGGAGCGTGACCCATTGAGAATCTTGCCATAATGCTTGATCTCAAAGATGAAGTGATCGACCATGCCCTGCGCCATGGACACTTGACCGTCGACGAGCAGACCGAGCGTGATGAAATACGAATCCCAGTTGTAGAGCTGCGTACGGGCCGTCAGAGATAAGGTATCGAACATGTGGTGGCACGCACCTCGTTGAACCGTGCGCCCGGAACAATGAATGGTATACCCTTGAGAGTTCCGTCCACCTCTTTCATGGCCAGCGCCAGAATACCCGGTTTCGAGTTCAAGCTCTTCACGAACGCCGGATCATCAGCCTTTTGCGGCAATACTTGAACGTCGAGGTTCATATGGGGTTTGTCTCTGGCCACCTGCCTGTAATATTCCGCCATAGCCGGTTCACCGTGGGGGACGTAGATACGGGGGTTGACCCGGCCTGTGCGATTTTTGGGGTCTGCGGTGATTATCTCCAGTCCATCGCCATCGATCCTTCGGGTTAGGGAATGCCAGAACGAGTTTTTGATCATTCGTGAAAGGCGATCAACAGGGTTCTCCGTGAGCCGGGACTCGTCGAGGACAATACGCTTCCGGTTGTGGTCGCGGGCAAGGGCGAGCTCTTGCAACAGGTTCGAAAGCATGTACGTGCCGCGAATGTCAAAGGTCTTGAACCCGTTGCTCGTCGCGGTTCCCAGCGCCATCATTTTGGGCCCCGCGTCTGTGACGCTGATCTGGAAGTCGCCGTCGGTGTCTTCTTGCTCCAGAACGACACGGATAGTTTCCTCGACATCTATAAGGAAGCGACGCGGCGCGGTCACACTTTTTTCGTCGTGCGACATGCGCCGCTTGCGAAGATGCCAATCCTCTTGGAACGCGGGGGCCTTCTTGGGATTGTATCCGTGGAGGTGCGACTGAAAAGAAAGCGATTTTAAATTATGATTGCACATCGATAATACGACGAACATGGCTGTATGTGCGAGATCGAGTGTACGACTCGCCGCCGCCATAGTATGTAGCTGCGTCAACGTGGCCAGCGACGAGGTCACCATCGTCGATGAAGGTGACGCCTGAGGGATGGTTGAGCGCCGGAGCCATCGTAGTAGATGTGCTGGCGCGGTGGTCGTAAGTAAGAAGGGATTTATTTGGCGCTAGATCAAATGGAATTTTGACGCCAGCGGGGTTGCCGAGACGGCTCTCGGGCCTGGCAGCCGTAACTGTGCCTCTGTCCGTCACCACGACGGCGTGGACGGACCTATCTGCTTGACCCTGTTTCAAGTTCAGCTCGCACGTCCTGGGCTGCCGAATTGCCAAAAAATCTCCGTCCCGAATTTTCAACGAATGAATTCTCAACCAGTAGAACTAAACCTGGCCCTCCGAGACTCGAGGCCTATGCAACTTGGATAACACACTCTCCGCCTTTGTCTCATCTTCTATGCTGCAAGAGGCTGTCCACTGTGGGGTAATAAGCTTCATCATCTCCGGACTCGGGCGGCTATCATCCTGCCAGCAAACTCAAATTTATCGTCGAGCATCAATTTCATGGCGCATCGGTTCTAAAGTACCAAGTATTATATTGCCTCCGCTGGATCTGGCACATGAACCTGGAGTGCCCAATTCACACAGGAGCTGTGGAGTCTCCACGACCAAGGTGGACATCCGAACACATAGGCCCACTTCGCTGCGTCCTTCCCGTGCACACCATCTTTCACTGGCAGATCATCACACTCATTTCCTCCTCCGGCGGCGGCGCTGTTATTCCACCGAACTTCAACCCGGACATGCCGGTGTCCTCCTCACGTTGATTAGATTTCCTCTTTCCCAAGTCATCTCGCTCTCGCGAGTTGGCGCATTTCCACCATCGAACTACCCCACAATAACTACCCCACAATACGATGGAAGCCCCAACCACACCCCAAATCCGCAACACAAAAGAAATAATTGCCTAAATACATGAAATGCGAAAAAGACAATGTATCGAAGCCACGGCGTGTATGCTACATCGTTACAGTCAAATTACTTACTATTCGTACAAAAGAGAATCCCTAAAAGCTAAAGGCCCAGTACTTATAAAAATATATAATGCGTAAATGCGGTATGAATGCGGTAGGTGCGTGCGTGGATGGGTTGGGGTTAGCGAGTGTGCGTTTTTAGGACTGGGGTGGGCGTGAGGGGGATAGATGCGGATAGATGCGGAAACTAGTCGTGTGTGGTCACCGCCCACCACAAATCAACGTCAATGCGGGCGGCGCTCCTAGAGTCGCCAAACCCGGGGTATCAATCATCATTGCTGCGCGCGCGCTCGCCGCTCTATCCGCCGCTGCTGCGCGAGCTGAATCAATCTTTTAAAGTCGCTGCACGGATATTTCGTCAGCTCAGCCTCTGTATGTAGAGGAGGGCGAAACGAAAGCACGCACTGGATCATAACAGGCTTGACCATAACCTCGTCCGCTCCCGCTTCCCGGTAGCTGTCCTGGTCCTCCGTCAACGCGTTGCCTGGGATCACATCAGTTTCGACCCGGAAGTAACAAGACGGAGCGACGGACCTGTGCAGCCCACAACAAAGTCGGCTCGGTTATTCGCCCGGATCTCCTTCACCGCCTCCTCGCCCGTCATGACGGGCATGAAATTGTCCAGGCAGATCAAGTCGTACGTAAATGGATCCTTCCCCAGCACCATATCGACGCATTCCCGCCCGTCTTTGGCGGTATGCACCACGCACCCGAGCTTCGTCAACAGCCTAAAAAATCACATAACATCATCAGCACACGCCAGCCATCAGCAAAAGCCGCGCGCACTTGGAGGACAGCACACGCGTGACGGCGTCGTCGTCCACGACAAGCACAAGGAGCGGATCGGACGTGGGCACGTCGGTGGAAAGTGGCGTCAGCGGTGTCGCCGGCGGTAACTGCGGGGACGACGTCCGCCGCGGCTGTGTCCCAGGATTACTCTCATACCGCGGCGGCAGGGGCGAGCGCGACATGGGCGGGTCCGCTGGCGGCGTCGCAGGGGCGCCTAACACCGGCGCTGGCGCCTCCATCACAGACTTCTCCGTTACCCGTGGGGTAGACGAAATTAGGGGCCCAGGAAGGTACTCCGAGTTCTTGCTGCGATCCACATAAGGTCGGGACAGCGACGTATTGAAGGCATTGGCTTCCCGCGCTGCTTGTATCTCAGCGTGCGAGGCAATCGGATACCTGATACATGTATGGCGTTAGATGTTTCTCTTCTCCCTTGGTTGCGAAAAAAAACTGACGAAAGCTCGATCCAGAACTTCGACCCTTGACCCCGACGTGAAGTGACACCCTGAAGGCCTTTGAGGATGAGTGTTCGAAGGATATCGATTGATTAACCTACCAGCCGCCCTCCGCTCAGTCTGACGATCTGCTTCACGATGGCCAAGCCAAGACCAGTGCCTACATGCTGCATAAGTATTCATTCGCGCAGCACAACCATGGGAGCGTGCTCACCCGATCCACTCGACTGACCCACGGTGGTCTGCGAACAGTGTCAAACACGGTTAACGGAGTATACCGACGTACTTTACCTGCACGAACGGCTGAAAAAGCCTGTCCTCGACAAGATCAGAGGGTTTAACTGACAATAAACCTCGTTAGCCACGAACAACCACTCAAATTCGGCACTCACTTCCAGGGCCGCTGTCCTGGACCTCCAGGCGGAAGGTGAGGCACTGCGTCTGGACGCCGCTCCCATTCCTCGACATCATCGGGCTGTTCTCCGAAGCCACCCCAACCCCAACCCGCGTGGTTTCGGTCTTGTCCCCACTTGGGTCTGGATCCTGCCCCGTCTCCTTGTCCTTGCCTTGGTCCTGCTCGATATCCGGCGGGATGCCAGGCAGCTCCTCCCGCGTCGTGATCCCCAGAAACTCCGTCGAGATGCGGACCACGCCCCCACCCTCCGGCGTGTACTTGACCGCGTTCGTCGCAAGGTTTGTGAGCACCTGATGTAACCGCAGCTCGCTCCCAAGCACCCAGAGGCCTTCAGGCTCATTGGTCCTGAGCCGTGGGATGCTGTCGATCCGCTCATCCAGCGAGCGCTCCAGAACGAGGTTCCGCGCCCCCGTTAGCACCTCGACCTGATCGAGAATGGCGCGTATCGAGTGGTGCAAGGGGAATGGCTGCAAAAGGTGATTAGAAACTAAACGGGATTGAGGGATATTGATATTACCCTGGCAATGGTTTCGAAATGTCCTGAATCCATTTCTGGAAAGAAAATTAGCATCGACAAAAGATAAAAAGAATAATACGTGCTCTCAAAGTCGAGAACATCATTCAGAACCTAGGGGACTATTCCAGTAAGCAATAGGAATCCTCAGAGGGGAAATCAGACTCGCCGTCTTCATCATTTTCAAACCCTGCTCCAAGGCGTAGATCTCGGTGCTCTTGGCATAATCATCCTTGAAGGCGTTCCCAGATTGAAGAAGCTGGAAAGCAAGGACTGAGTGTCGTTGCTATCAGCTCAAATCAGCCACCAGAGGTATAACGGTCAACCGACCTGCGTTGTTCAGCGGGACCCTGACTTCATGGAAGATGTAGTTGGCGAATCTCCTCTTGGTGAAGCTCGCCTTGGACTCTGCCAGCCGGGCCTTGTGCTTCGCCTTGAAGGCCTGCTTGAGCTGGAGCGCCAGCAGGAACATCTTTCGCCTGGCCTACTTCGGTCAGCACCAGCCGTCTCCAAGCATGATCGACGCACATTCTCGATCGAATAGTGGAGACCCTGGATGAAGACCGAAAACAGGAACTATTGAAAATAACTATCAGCAGCAACATGGACGACGACAGGACTACGCACGAAGCTGACGGCGTTCCGCGCGTAGATGCCTTGAACAGGGAGGATGAGGACGCAGGTGAGGATGAAGAAGATTGTTTGAGCGATAGCGTTGTACAACCGCTTGGAACAGATGAACATCATGAGCGCAGGGAAGCCCGTCGCGTAGTAATCTGCGAGACCATGTCAAGTACGCCTCGATGCACGGTAGACGACACGCACTCATCGCCAGAAAGTCCTTCAAGACGTCAGCACGGCGGATAACCAGACGGAGAAGATACCTACCTTGCCGAAACAGTGCTTGTGGGTGAAGAAATCACATAGCTTCATCCCGATGAGCTCCGTAAATGCGCAGTACCACACCGCGACGCAGAACCACGTCTGGAAGAGGATCGGGCATCGTCGCGGGAGGTCGAAGGCGATCATGAATGGCGTGGGGAAGGTGGCGAGCGCGAAGAAGCCCCACTGGGATTTATTGTGTTAATTGAGAACGGTGGCGTGCGGGATTTACTAACATAGACGATCTACTAGCAGGTTAGCTTTAATTTAATGAGAACGGAGAGGAAAGAACCTTGTTGTACAGCGTGTGCTTTGTGCTATCGTTGTTGAGGATGAGATACAGGACCCAGTTGAGGATAAGGACTAGGCACCAAGTCAGCGTGGGTAGCGGCCAAAATTAACTTGAGACTCACAAAGCGACGCAGCGCTAGATGAAAAATGTCAGATCGGGTGTGTGAAACACGAAGAAACTCACAAGGCAAGCATTTTATTGGAATGCCAGCTCTGCACTTGAAACTCTTCCTCATGCTCCGGAAACCTGGGCTCGAAAAAGTCGACGACCTGGGGCCAGCCGCGGTATCGTATCCACGACACGAAACCGCCCTGGTAGTGCTTGTCGTCGTCGAGGCCGCTAAAGTCGAGTCTGTGCATATTGATGAGACCGGTACTGTTGCTGCCGCCATGGCCCGATCGCTGGGAACTGTCGGACTGATGCAACGGGGGAGCCTTCTCCTCGTGGTGTTGTTCATCGACGACGATGGCATCGAGGAACGAGTCGTTGTCTCCCGCCACGGCTGTCGGCTTGCTCATTCCGCTTGCAGATGTCCGGGCATCGCTGTCGTCGCTGCTGACGAGCTTGAAGGTCTCGGAGAGCGATCCGTCGAGGGTCGTTGTGCACACCCGCCATATTTTCCGCAGATACTCGCCGATAGGACTCTCTTTGGCGCGACCAACTAACCCCGGTTTTGAGTTTAACTTTTTTAAAGGAGAAAATCAGAGAACACGGACTTAGAGGAAGATGGTGGCTGCCCGGTCTTGAAGCGTGCTCGACTTTCTTGTTGAATGCGAGCTGCCTCTCTGGCCTATGAACGGGCAGGATAGAATCCGCCTTCATGGCGAGCACGAGAGAGATCGTCGAGAGACCTGCCGACCCCCGTGAGAACAAATCAGGGTCACAGATCAGAAAAGTGACACATTGACGTCATATTTATTTTTGGAAATGCCAAGTTGGGATCGTATTGTTCCGTGTTTCTCGGGACAGTCTGGCTCCAGACTCTATGAATTTTTTATGCCTGGCGACGCTAATATCTGAACATCGAATATTTCAGGGGCAACGCTTTGAGGGGCGGAGGAATACGGTGTCAAAATTGTGCAGGATTGTAACTACGTTAACTACATGTACGTTAAATTGTCGAGAATCTATTAGTCGATCATAATTCAAACTCTTAACTACCTACTTAGACGGAGAATCCAAATAGTAAAGTCCCAACACACGCAGCCAGTAAGACTGCTCCTTTTATACCCTCTATTCGACCGGATGCACTGCTTTTGTTGTTTGGCCTCCGCAAAGGACTGGTACTTCCCGGGCGTTCATCCATCCCCTGATGTCCATTCGACGCGGCCAGCGCGCTGGGATTCACGCTGAGTGTGTTCATAGGCTTGGTAAGTGCTGTCGTCGACCACGTTACTGGGGTTGTGTCGTCAATCGCCTCTTCCGCGGTTTGTTCTAGAAAGACCAGCGCGACACCTGGAGCCGGAACTCGAATCTTGCAGGTGCTCGTTGATGTGTTGCAGGGTATTGTTTGGACGTCGAGGGTTCCAGTCAACCGCCCGTCGGACGCGAAATTTGAACCGAAGGTCTACCGAGTCATCAGTTTTAGCAATTATCGTCTGTCTCTAAAGCACGTACCTGGCCTGCCCAAGTTATATTCTGCTTGCTGCTAACAGAAGGGGCGACAAGATACCTGAAAGCTTGCGTTGAGCCTCGATCAAGAAATTAGGAACACGACGCACTTGACTTTCACCTGCATAGGTGTCCCGCTCAACCCATCTTCGCCAACCACTGAAACCTCTGTGGTATAATCGCTAGCGCCTGTGGGATCCGTTATAAAGTTGATCAAAGCCAAGCGCGATAAACCGCCGCTATCGTAGATGGCGTAGCCTGGCGTGTAGATGCTGCCATTGTTCATTTGCAGGTCGATGATACGCGAGTTATTGGATTTTCCAAATGCTTCGGCCACTTGAGCCTTGTGTAAGTATGGGAAACAGCAACATTTTTGCGGCCCACCTACGACAGCAGAATAGTAGACCGGCCCAATCGTCCAACTGTGGTAAGTTGACTGATTTGTGGGCGGGGCTGGTTGATGCAGATTTAGATTCATTAGCAGATAGGTGGACCGAATGAGATGATACGTACGGGTGAATGGCTTCGATGGGCCACAAGTTAAAGAATCTAACCTGATGAAATGGTAAGTTGACATACGTTATAATAAACGTCTTCCCCTCCGACGTGCCTAAGGAAGACATAAGTTGAGACATGAAATTCACATGAAGAACATACAGTAACGCCGTCGAAAAGTTGCTGTACGCCATTTGCAGGCCATAATCCAGAGCCCATAAAGCGCTTCCAAAGGAATCGCTCACTCCAGCGAAGCCACCGCATGAAGCGGTATTGGTCTCAAGCATAGTGAACGGTAAATTGTAGGATTGTGCTATCATAGTGCTATATTGACACAGTTAATGGGGTCTGAAGAGGTGTGGTTAGAGGATCGTACCTGTTGAGGTACTTTTTCACTATAGTCTGGGCAGCGCTATGGTTCAAATACGTGTAGAATATTTGTTGAGGATCGACGATTTCTCCCGAGGTATTCAGAACTTTTGCGCAATTGTTTTCTGGGTAACTTTGATGACAATGTTGAGTGTAGGTTCAACCGTGGGAAAATAATGATGCGCACTATTCCACCGACAACGCCGCGAGGCTGTCCGCATACGTATCGAGGAATCCTGTATTCCAGATGGTTTCTAGCTTCCAATCCCCAGATATGCTGGGGCCAATGAGCGTCCGGTTCACTGAAGATATATGTGGGTCCGCCCGTAATGCCGCATCCACCACACCAAAATCATTATAGTAATCGGATGCATTATACGTTATTGGACGAAGGCCGTGTCTGAAAATGAGATGCTTAAATACGTCCAGAAAGAAATGAAAGCAAGGCTGACATTCCATATTGATCAGGCTCATTACCGACCTGGAAGCCGAGAATTCTATCTCCAAGAACCGCTTCCGCTACCTCGGCGATTTGCAGTCGGAGGTGTTCCGTGTCGTTCAAAGGGATCCCTGCGAGTGGATTAGGACAGATGTGACGGAGATTTGGTCTTCGAAACTACCCACCCAAGTACCATTGCACGTTCACGAGAGAAGAAATATTTGCAAGCATATAAACCACTTCGGGTGTATAAAAAAGCGACGGCGTCGACATTTGCATCTGGATGCCAGAATATGAGGAGAGGAACGCGACAGACAGATAAAAGAAACATACCGGATTGTCGCTCAGGACCCCCTTCTCCATCATCTTTCCGCCCGGAAGGCTCTGTACCATCGTTGCAGTCTCTTGAGTATTTCCTCCTATTCGGACGCGCACTGAGCCACCGCGAGCTTGAAGAATAGACATGAGGTTCAGAAAGGGAACCTGCAAAAACGATCTGCATGACGTGAATTAAACTATTAAGTATGCAAATCACCGAGGAACCCACCCATTGACTCCCACTTCACCACATAATCAATTTCCGAGCGGCTGTATATGAACGAGGGAACGACGCACGTATTTGATTAATGACGGAGAACTCGATCGAGAATCCGTAGAAGTAGCCGGATTGAGGGATAGAGACGCCAGAAGGAGGAGCATTGCTTAGCTGCTGAGAGAATTCCATGGGAGGAGGCGGGTTGGGAATGGGAGGAGGGACCAGAACGGTCAGGTCATATGCAGCTGCGCCCGTGTAGGAGGCCACATTGGCCGTACCTGTTGCCGTTCCCTCAAACGGTTCCTGGCTGTAGACAGTGATTGAACCCCGGGCAAAAGTGAGGCAGCAAAGACTTCCAGCAAGTCGCAGAAATGTCGAAACCATTCGACAAAGAAGAGGTGGGGCAACGAGAGAATTGCGTAGCTGCTGCGCCTCTTATCCGGACGCCCTCAGCCGGGTGCGCCCATACCGCGCTGTAATAGCGCCGTTTAATCTAGGGGTGATAAGGCTACCAGTCGATAATGCGGTGGCACCACTACTTGTAGCACGAAACAATCGGCCATATTGGTGGAGTGGACGGAATTAAGACGAAACCCAAAGTCTCTGATCGCAATGCAGCTTGACACCGGAGTTGTGGTGGTGGTTGACTGGCAGGTGGTGGTTGACTGGCATCCCCGCTGCGCGTCTCGTCACACCACGTGAAGACGCGTAATACTCACGTTTAATTGAAACACCCGTAAGGTGCGACTCTGAGTACTGCATTACATGTGTGTAGTATAATTATGCGATTATGATCGTCCCATGTTCACCAAGAGTCCATCTCCGTCAAACAATTGTCCCCCACATTACCGAGGCAAAGCCGAACGCAACGCAAAGTATGACAGTCAGATGAGGTAAAAATTGAGCCGCTCCGTTGGGTTTTTTACCCGCACTCGTCTCAGCGTCCATGAAATTCGCTCCTGCCTGGCCATTAGACGTGGCCAATACCGAAGGGTTTATCGTTGCCGTGTTGGCCGTCTTCGTCAATGCGGTGGTAGGAAAGGTCTTTACCTCCGTGTACGACTCTGCGTCGGTAGAAACGTCCGCCAAGAAAACCAGTGCGAAGCCAGGTGCCGGAACCGTTATGTTGCACGTATTGTCCGAGTTGCATGTCACGGTCTGGATTTGTTCAGCCCCTGTCGGACGACCATCGGATTGGAACGCAGTGCCAAACGTCTGGGGCGCTCGAGATGAGTTCGGTTCGGAAGGAAGATGGGTTTAGATATTTACCTGGCCAGCCCATGTAATATTGTCTTTTGAAGAGACCGAGGGCGCGACTAGATACCTAACATAGTAACAACAACATTTAACCAAGAACAGATAAAATGGCGGAGATTAACTGACTTGACTTTGACCTGTGCAGGAGTGCCGTTTGCTTGACCGGTGGTTCCGCCTCCGATGGCAAAGGAAACTGTATAGGCGCTCGCTCCGGTAGGATCCGTAACATAATTAAATAGCGCAAGCCTCGCCAAAACTCCTCCATCATATATGGCATATCCTGGTGTGTAGATATTGCCGCCGTTCATCTCGAGGTCGATGATACGAGACTGATTGGAAGTTCCGAAAGCCTCAGCAACTAGTTCATGAATGAGAGTTGTATCTAAGAGCGAGAAAGAATAGTCCAACCTGCTAACACCGAATAATAGATGGGTCCCACGGTCCAGCTTCTGAAGCTCGACTGATTTGTCGGCGGAGCTAGACAAGATTAAGCCGAGAGAAATTACGTTAAATGAGCTTGAACATACGCGTAAAAGGCTGAAAGAATGAAGTCAGGGTAACACAGAAGTAACGGTCAGCTTAAACGCACATTATAGTATACACCTTCCCCTCCGACATGCAGAAGTGCAGTCGTAAAATTACTATATGCCAATTGCAGACCGTAGTCCAAGGCCCAGAGAGCGCTCCCGAAGGAGTTGCTCACGCCGGCAAACCCGCCACAAGAAGCAGTGTTGGTCTCGATCATCAGGAAGGGCAGATTGTAGGTTTGGGCGAGGGCGGTGCTGGGTAGGATTCAAGTCGGTTAAACATCCCACAGTTGAACATGCAGCTCTCACCTGCTGATATAGTTCGCTGCTATCTTCTGGCCTGCGGTATGATCTAGGTAGCTCGGAAAGATTGTCTGGGGATCTATAGCACCCGTCGCGTTAGGGCCTCCAAACTCCGCCGCGCAGTTGTTGTTCGGGTAACTGGAGAGTGTTATTCATGGAACAGTGAAATGTGGTTGAATGCGACGAACAAGGACATTGAAAGCTCGAACAGACTTTGCAGGTGATCAGGTATAAAATCTACGTCCCACACTTCTTCGGGTTGCCATACACCTAAGGGACGAAGATACCATTGGCAAGACACACGACAAAATACGATTGATGACGGACCTGAAAGACTCGGGCCAATGAGTTTGTTGTTGACAACGGAAACCTTGGGATCAGCCCGGAGAGCGGCGTCTACGATCCCAAAGTCTGATGAGAAGTTGGCGGGGCCGTAGTCCGCTGGACGGTGACCATGTCTACATTGCATGAGATTTCCGACACACAAGAAACGCAAGAGAAAACACCCACATGGAATATTGATCAGGCTCGTTGCCAACCTGGACCAAAGGACTTCAGAATATATCGCCCCCACTCGTGGGAAGCCGACTTGCCTGAAATCCTAGGAGCTTGTTGCCCAAAATAGCCTCTCCAGCTTCCGCGATTCCCAATCGCAGATTCGATGTGTCGTTCAGAGGAATGCCTGGACGGACGTTAGTCTCAGGTATACATAATAATGGATGCTTCTCACCGAGATACCACTCGACATTTACCAGCGCAGAGATATTGGCAAGCATGTAAAGAGCGTCGGTGGTATACAGCAACGCAGGAGTATGTGTCTATGAGGTGGATAGGGAGCCTAAGAGTTAATCAAGTGGAAAAGGACAGAGAACGAACGGCATCGGTCGTGTTTTGCGCCTCTTTTTCCATCATTTTCCCGTCGGGTAAGCTGGAGAACAAGGTCGCGCTGTCTTGTGTGTTTCCTCCTACTCGCACACGAACAGAGCCTCCCCGAGCTTGCACGTTCGAAATCAGGTTCAGGAACGGAACTTGTAAACGGGTACTGGGGAAAGCATCGATGAGCTATGCGGTGTATTCCATAGTAGGCCTGAAAAACCTATTGGATCCCACTTGATCCAGATATTAGTCGTATATTCCGGTTCCATGCAGGCGGTTTACTCACTGACTTGATTGATTACGGAAAACTCCACCGAGAAGCCAAAGAAATATCCAGCTTGCGGTATTGAAAGACCAGGCACGGGCGCGCTACTCAGTTGCTGGAAGAAGTTGGTAGGAGGAGCAGGGTTGGGAACTGGGGGAGCGACCAAGACGGTGGGGTCGTACGCTGCTGCTCCGGTATAAGTCGCGGCAGCAGCTGAGTTCGATGCCGACGACATCGTCTTCAAAGTGTCCCCGAAAGGCTCCTGGTTGTAGACCGTGATGGAAGCCCAAGCCGCTGGAAGGCATTGGAGCGCGTAGTAAAGGTGGATTGGCCGCATTCGCAGCAAGAGACGTGGGCGCGTGGGACAAGGTTGGTGGGCACGGCTTCAAAAGACCGCATATGGATCCAGATTAGATCGCCGTCGGAAGCGATGCACACCGCCAAAAACACGGAGACCGTAACCATATGTCAATGAATTTAAATTGGAGATACTCGCGGCCGGGGATTGGAACCTTATAAGCATGTAAAGCGCCTCGGCAAAGGAAGCTGTATACTTCGAGGACCTTCCACAGAGGGAGGTTCAGATTTGCAAAGATAAAAAAACATAAACGCGTTCCGGGCGAGGCGGTGATTGGTTTGATCGGACTCGTCGGTTACCGTTCCGGCAGGTTCCGCCGTTTGAGCCTCGAGTCGGCCCTCGACCGAGAGTCGACTCGACCTCCACAGGGATTTAGATCTAGACGATTCTGACCGCTGAAAAGCCCATATTTCTGAGATTTATAGTCCGGGAAGTTTATTGCATGGACGCGCCAGGAACAGTCGAGAGAAGTTGGTTCAACTTGTAATGGGCGAGGAACGAGCTTGATTTCATTACAGCGTCTGTCTAGAGAGACTAGGTTCAACTTGGGAGGCTTCGGGGATGCCGGTTTTCGGTCCTGGTTCATCAAAAAGAAAATTTATTGATAAGCTGGAATATAGAAATAGTCAACGTCGAATCCATTTGCGCCCCGGGCCCATAACCCATAATCTTCACTTTGGTTCCGCTATAAATCCACACACTTTACAGGTCCTGAGCTTTGTATCCTCCTGCCATCGCTGTATCACGGGCTTCAACTGCGTCCCGAGGTCCGTTACATGGAACGTCTCCTCGTAGATAATGGTTGGTTCTTTGTGCAGGTCCGAGGGGCAATACCAGCGCAAGTGATCTGAGAGCGTTGAACCACAATCACAGAAGAAAACGAATAACGAACCAAATGATCCTTCGGGACGAACGCGTTCCATCACTATTCCGATGGTGTCTGCAAAACGGACGGGGTTGTGTGGGGTATTGGCTACAAATGCCATTTACGGATGGGAACGGCAAGGATTGTGGGAGCGGACCAGGTAACAAAAACATCTCTCCTTCTTCAATCCTGATGTCCCGGAAGACACCATCGTCTACTGTGCGAAGTAACATTCCACCTTTGTACTGATAGAACCATTCCTGCGGCAACAATATTGAAACAGGTAGAATAGGTGGGAGGGGGAAATATTATCACACCTCGGTTTCATTGAGATGATAGTCGTTCCTCTCGTTCGGGCCTCCGACAGCCATCACGACAAAGTCTTTACCTTGATACAGACAGAAATTATTGACTGGCGGTTGTAGGAGATGGGCTTTCTCCTTCAACCAAGCGGGGAAGTTGATGGGTGGTGCAATGGGCATGGTTTTAGCTACTCTCCCCAAGCCGAGTTTTCGCGTGAGGTAGTCGTTCAACGTTGCAAGGCCCAAGATTGCGAGAATGGGGGGTTATAGTTGCTTTCCGAGTCGGGTGCTTATGAATGTCTCCCCCTCATCAATTCGCGGCCGAGTTGGCGGCCGAAGGTTGAACGCCGATGTGGCGGTGCTCCCGGCAGTCGGACCGAATCTCCAGGTGTTCTCATCTTCGAGCTCCTCAAAATGTCGGCGCCTAGTGGCTCTCTCTGTCTGGTCTCTCTCTCCTTCGTCCTAGTTGGCGGAAATAAATGTCTCGCCGCTCCAATCTTGCCGTCGAAGACACAGAACAGTATAAATACGTGCTCACCAACTTCCGAATAGCTCATGAGAAAGTGGAGGAGCAGCGTGTGCAGCTCGAAGAGCAGGAGCAACAGGTGGCTCAACTCAGAGCGCGAATCGAACTTCTGGAAGGAGGGCCGGGCCTCAAAATGCCTGGGGGGAACTCCGTTGACGACTTTTCAATCAAGGTTCAGTACAACGGCATTGTCAGACGTCGGGCTAAACGAAATATAGAACGGAGCTTCCCAGCTGGACAAGCTGATCAATCGCTGGGCATCGGAAATTATACGACAGCCTCCAGCTCCTCTGCACTTGATCTGTGAAGCTACGCTGAACGACATCGTGAACGGCCCTGAATATGCCTCCAATTTCAGCGGAACGTCAATGCAGGTCAGCATTCATCACATCCTTGGCAAATTGGAAAGCAGAGGTGAACTCTGAATCCAGGTGCAGTGCCTCTTGCGACATGCATTGGCCGAGACGATCTCAGAAGGCTTCATAAATTGTCTAATTGTGACCAACTCGAAAGAGGCCAATATCCAGCTCACTCGTATCCACGAGCATATCTTCGCCCGCAAGTGTCCTTTATCCTCCTCACTCCCGTTATTGATTATTTTCTGTCTTTTCAGGAGACCCGACGGTCGCGTCCGTCTGGCGACGGCAGACCTTTTCTGCTGCAGTCGAGACGTGCACGCCTGACATGGCCTACAGCATCCTGACAGAACAGATCCCACACATCACCAGCCTCCTCGACAGCGTGCTGCCCTCCGGTGTCCTCGATTCCGCGTACCACTTTTCTCGAATGCTTCACGGGACATCCGGCTCGGGCGACGCGTTCTATCGTGCGTTTGTGCCCGAGCTCGGCAGCACGCTGTATCCTCAGCAAATCGAGCTGGTCAAGCGATGTCTCAAGAACGAGAGGGGCGAGGTTGATAGAGTGGGCTGCACGATGTTTCCGGGGCTCGTCAAAGTCGGGCTGGATAACATACATGTACGTCTGCCCTTCATTTATATTTCCCCCTACTGGCGCTCAATCTCAAGGCAGACGGTCGTAAGACGCGCCCAAGTGATATGCGAATGTGCTATGAATCCGTCTGGCTGATGGATGTGTTTTGAATTCTATTAGGTTATATGTTGCACCAGCTACACTACCAATAAGGACGCCAAGGTCGCCTGAGTTTGCACAACCTGCAAATATGATGAGCGCGTATCCATGAGACAAACAAGTCTGCGCACCTCTAGTGCCTGCTGCACTTCCAGCCGCCGCCTTGCAGCCTCTAACCAGTCGTGCAAAAGCAATTTTGCGCTCCCCTTCAGCTGGTTGAGCTCGCGCGCAGCACTGTCCAGGTCCTTCTCGTTGAGGTAGTGCTCTGCCCGCGCCAGCACGCTCAGTACATCGTCGCCGCTCACGAGCCCGTGGCGCTTGAACTGCAGCCCTGCGAATGCTCGGCTGGCAAGATGCGAGAGAAGGCCGGCGTTCTGGTCTGGTACGAGCGCAACGTGAGAGACCTTCGGCGCGACCTCGCTCGCAAACCACGTCGCGAGATCGGCAAACGGCTCGACACCAACGTCGGGGACGTCGGAGCCCTCGAGGGAGTCGAGGACGGCAGCTGCGACGGGGTCGTCGCGCGCGGCCGAGATGTGGCGCAGGACCCGGAGCTCCTCGCGAAAGGGCTTGCGGACAGGCGAGGCTAAGGCGGAAGAGGAGAGCGCGCGGAGGGCGGACCAGAGCGCGTGGATGCGGATATTCTCGTCCAGGTAAGTGGAGTTGTCGAGCGCGACGCGTTCGAGCCGCTTGAGGTTGGCCGATAGCTCGTCGATTTTGGCTAATCGCCCACCGCGCTCTTCCTCAACGCGGACCTTGATTTCACGGATCCATCGGCGCTGGAGCTCGATCCCCTGTGCTATAACCTCCTCCTTGAGTCTGAATGATGTTTGTCAGTTTCCTGTAGGATGTGGCGGAGATTGGTACGACCTCTCGTTGATGAGCTCCGTCTGCGTCCGCAGCTCATTCTCAAGCTTTTCCCGGTAAGCCTGTGTCAGTCTGACCCGCTCCTCATCAAAGTATCGCCTAAACTCCTGCTCCTGACCATCGAGCTTATCCTGCGCCTCCATCTCCAGCTCCATCAGCTTCAGTGTATATTCCCTAGTCTGATCGTCCAGCTTCGATTCCAGTTCTGACCTTTCATCCTCTCGGACTTTCTCGATGTGAGTGGCCAGAGCCGTTAAGTCCGATTTGGCTGTTTCGAGGACCGATGCGGCTTGAGCGGTCGCGGCGGGGTTCGACTCTATATAGGCCGTAAGATCGTCGATCGTTCCTGCAAGGTGGGCGATGATGGGTTCGGAAGAGCTGAGAGACGACAGAGCGGGGGAGAGAAGGGGGAGTCGCGGGGTTTCCGCCGGACTGGGTTCAGGTTTCTTTGGTGGTGGAGGCCGAGAAAACCCTGGAGGAGGTTCATGCCCGAGGGGTAAAGGAGCGTGGTAGACACTGGACCCGGCAGCGTCTGTTGGCGATGCATCGTTTTGAGGCACAGGTGGTGCAGCGACCTCGGAAGTGGTGGCAAGTCCAGCCGCGTCGATCCCCTTAGCCAGTGCAGCCTCAGCCTCCCGTATGAGTGCTTTAACCTCACGGGAGAACTGTTCCGACTGGTGCTTTACAATCGCCGTCGCGCCGGATGTGTCTCTTTTTATTTCCGTCTTTATCCGGGCCGCAGCAGCGTTGGCGCGGTCTTTGGAGTCCTGGAAGACTTTTACGGCGGCATCCTTGGTCTGCTTCGCGCTTTCCACGGCCTCGTTTGCCGTCCGTGGTGAACCATTGATTTTGTCGGTGACGTAGCGTTGCGTGGATTCGACGGTCTTCTTTGACGATTCCACCACAGACGCAACGGTCATAGTATCCCAATGCTGGCCTTCCGCGTAGGAGAGCATTGAGTATCCGAGAGGGACGTACTCTGTGAAGAAGTCATAGTATGTCTCGTTGTGGAATGCCGCGAAAGTGCTGCCAATGTAGAAGGTCCCGACCAGCGCCGTCGTAGACAACACAATTGTGCGCACAACATGTCTCTTCTTCTTCGGCAGAGGAGTAGCGGCTGGAGGTTCAGTGGCCAAACGCTTGAAATTCGTTTCGTTCAGAAGACAAAATTTTGAATCTCAGCTGAAACTGACCCTTCTTACAACGCGAAAAGCGCCCCTCGGAGCGCTAGATGCCAGCCTAGATACGGGCAGCCTACTGTACATCCCGTGTATGCGCCGGCCGCAGCCTCTAAGTGATATGAGCTGGACGTCGTTGATGGCGAAAGCGAAGCCGTGTGCACCCGCGCCCACGTGCTTCCCATCTTTACTCCGATTTATTTTATTTTTAAATCGAACTCGATGACACCCTTTTCTCTTCTGCTCTATCATGTCTGTGGAGAACGAGGACAAGAAATCAGAGCTGGTAGTCGAATCCCCCGTCCAGACTGACTCGAGTCGATGGACTACAACGCGCCCGGAGCTGTGGGCATATTACCTGTACTATATCGGCAACAATGGCTTATCTGGGTAGCGTTGTTATCTTTCTCAAGGTGTCGAGAGCTGACCAGACTTTGGAGATTCAATTTTGGGCCTTCCCAGTTCCAAAATCTCTTATTTTTGGCCGGCTATGATCCTACGCAACCTCCGTTCACTGCACCCTGCGGAGCAAACGGCTGTGTTCTTCCTTATCTTGGCCGCGTTCGTGACAGTGCGTGGCTTGATTTTCCATTTTTTTCTCATAGATTCACGATGCACAGTCAATTCTATCGTCCTCATGAGTTTGTTGACTTTTTCGTTCCTTACCGCGCGACTTATCACCGCAACAGCAAATGGGATTTCCTTTGCCATCCAGGCCGTATTGTTGCTGGCCATTGGTGCCTGGGCTGATTATGGAACCTCCCGGCCCAATATAACCATTTTTTTCACCGTTCTTGCCGTTGCTGTTTCGTTCGCCTGGCTCGGAGTCGAAGATCCAGCGCAATGGCGCTCGGGTGTGGCGCTGTACATCCTTGGGTGTAAGTATTATAATCCACCAGAAACGTTCCTGACACTCTAGTAGTGATCACCTACCAGTGCTCTTTAACGTTTTGGACGGCGGCATTCCCCGGACTCGCGCGCGATCTCCCGGAGGTAAAAGAGTCGCTCACCGAAGTCAAGTCTGGACAGAAGTCGTCAGTCCCTCCTTACTTCTCCCACCACTCACACGCGAACCGCGATGCGCAGCCTTGCGGAGCACACCACCCTCACTTCGCTCTCCCGGAATCGCATCTCCAACATATCCTTCACGATCAGCTCCCTTGGCGAGATCGTTGTGCTCGCCATTATGGTCGGCATCCTCAAGGGCGTCAAATCCGACGACAGCACGGAAAACAACACAAAGGCTTTCAGCGTCCTCATCGCGTTCTCCGGCGCCGTCTGGCTGCTGTGTGCCATCCCGTGGTTCTTGCTAGAGAAACGCCGACCCGGCCTGAACCTGCCGCCCGGGACATCGCTCCTGACGATTGGGTTCAAGCAAACTTACGTTGCTTTTAAAGAATGTCTCCGGCTTAAGCAAACGTTCTTGTACCTCATCTTCTATTTCCTCATGTTCGTGTTGACTGCAACCTGCAAACACGACTACACGCTGATCGTCACCCAGGGGAGACGTCCTGAACACCACGGTGACGGTGATTGGCACACTACAAAATAGTGTCGTGGCCTATTCGACTCTCCAGCTAACGCTGCTCTTGATCGTTGGGATTGTGGCTCAGGGACTGGGGATATACGTTTTCTGGCTCGTCCAGAAGCGCTTTAAAATTAGCACGAAGGCGGTGAGTGCCAGTGTCGTTGGTGTTTGAATTTTCTCAACCGCAACAGATGCTCTCGTTCAACGTCTTTTGGATCATTGCGAGTTTCTAATTTTTTCTTTCGTCTTCCGAACTCATTCTATCCAGATTCTAACCATATGGGGCCTCATCGGAGTCCACACGGATAAGTTTGGGTTTAAGCACGTCTGGGAAATTTGGTCGGTAATCTTAATTCGAGCGAACTCGAGTCTTGAACCTTTTCCACAGGCTGTACCAGGCATTCTACGGGTTGATGGTATGCCCGTGGTACGCGTACAGCCAGACCATGATCAGCGAAGTGTCGCCGCTACCGCAGATGTGCGTACTCTTTTGCTTCCGAGCGAGTCTCTGAGCCGGCGACCACAGGTTCCTGTTCTTCGCTCTCTTCTCTGTGGTATAGCCGTCTTTTACATTGGGCCCCCTTGTGCTCACTTGGCCGCAGATCGGTAAGACTTCCGCCTTCATCGGCCCGTTCGTGTCGAGCGCCATCATCACCGCCGCGGACAACAACGACAACATGCCGTTCGCGTTCCTCTTTGGGCTGTGGGTTGTCCTCATAAATTACTTTTCTTCCGCTGAATTGGTGCGCAGAGGCATGGTGAGCACAGTCTTCCTCTGGCTCGTCGACGTCGACAAGAGCCGGGTCGAGTGCGAGATGTTCGTCCGCGCCGAGCAGGAGGGAAAAGCGTTCGAGGCTAGTCCGCATTTCGCCAGCGCGTATACGGGGGATGTGGATGTCAAAATGGAGGCGTGAAATATGATCATGTCAACCGAACACAGTCAAGCTACAGTACTTATCCACGATTGTGCTCCTCCATCGAGTCCATAATGACGCTACTTTCAGGCTGTAGACAATACAGGAGCTGTCAAGTTTTGAGAATCGACACCTTTTTTTTGGCTCGTTTCAACCATATCTGTTTTTTTTTTGATTCTCGAAGCTAGGGAACTCGGCCGTTAGCGGCTGTAACATATATCAGACGCCGTATATGTAGGGCACCTCCTTGTTTCTGATTGCGACCTCCGCAGTAATACATCCTCCTCTTCCTCCTCCTCCTTCATGGGTGCGAGTTATTCCTTATCCAACAACACGCCCTACACATCCGTTGTATCTTCTGACTGCAGGAACCATGGCCGGCTCGAGGCATCCGGCGCCCTGCCAATGGTTGTTATAGTACCGAGCTCCATCGTCGGTATGTCAGTGCTATTTTGTATCGTGTCCACGGCGGCGATGCGCTTAAGATTGAGCAGGATTCGTGTGCCGATCGCAGAATTCAACCTGGATCACGTGCAATGAATGTTGAAAAAGAAAAAGCAGCCTAAGAAACGCACACTGTGGCGGGGCTGTGTGAGGTAATGGTCAGGATGTAATGCGTGGATCATGAGGGTACTCACGCAACTGTGGCTTGCGCGAGCCCCGGCCGACCACGCGCCCACACAAGGAGTTCCGCGAAAGAGATGGCTGCATACGACGGGATGACGTTAAAATTGCGTGCGGGGATCCATCTATTTCATACCGAAGATAGCCAGGAACCAGAAGACTCCATCTCTCAGGAATAATTTTATAATCGGCATGGGAGCGCCCCTGTTGGCTAATAGCGTGTGGCCGCATTTGTACAAGGTCATAAGAAACATGGTAAAGGACTGTGCGGACACAATGTCAGAACTAAATCTCCAAGACAGTGCGGGAATTGAGTCACCGTCGCAACAAGAGGAACTGCGTAGAATGTGAAGTAGCGAGGGACACCTGTATGAGACATGATGAGTCTCTTGTCGTTCAAAAATATTTGTGGCTGACTCAAAGAGTAGCATCCGAGGATTGCCGGGCTTGCGCAAAGTCAAACAATGTCCGTAGGAATTATGAAATCCGCTTACCCTATGTGGAAGAAATCTGGGAACGTTACTATGTTATGAAGAGAAAGACAAAGAGATCCATGATCACCTCTCAGCGGGAGAATGGTTAATACACCAACGGTTATCCTAGCCACGAGTACGGTAAGGATAGTGGCAAAATCTGATTCCAAGTCTTGCACTAGCTCACATGGTGATGATTTCCACTGGTCATGACTAAATAAGCATATCCGGAGGTAAACACCAAACTCACCTGTCACCAAAGGAAGCAAGAAATATAGCATTATACGCGGTTTCCCGTACAAAACCCACACGCTGGGAAATGACAATTAGATGGGTACTTGATATTCGCCCCCATTCACTCACCGCAAGACGAGAACGACATCAGCGGTCACCACAATGAGAGACGATGTAACGGCCTCCGCCTGTTTGCACGGTCAGCTGTTCCTCAGGCTTCATCCAACAACCCAACAACCCAAACGTACGAAAAGAAAGGATTGACAACTAGATGCGTTGCAAAAGAAAAAAAATTGAAAGTGGATCCCCAATTCACTCACGTCTGAAATTCGAAAGAGAGTGAGCACATATCCATAATCTCTCCGCAAACCTTACGCGGTCTGATTTGATTTCACGTAACATGACTGCGAGTAAGAACGGCTCGTAATTCATGGAATGCTGATAACAAGAGGGCTGAACCCACAGGTCGAATACACACTAGTCGCGCAGAAGGAATCAATGCGTTGTTCGTTAATTGAGTGAGAGGACTCACACCAGAGTCACGAGAGCGCAATATCGCATCTATGTCCCATAGATGAATAATGGACTTCATTGCTGTTGAACCTGTCCTCACCCAGATCTTTATTGGAGATTTGAATGGCCGAGGCTCAATTAAAGGTATCGGTCCGGGTCGTGAACACTCACATAAATTGCATTCGAAATACGCAGTGGGCCTTTCCAAATAAACCGCATCTGATTCGAAGCTTTCGAGATCCACTGTAATCTAGCTTCGGAAGAACGAACCTCATCTCTGAAGGTGGATACATGCTCGACCCTGTCAAACGCGGAGACGTTTCATTATGCAGAAGACACGGTCGCTGAGAGCATATGCCATACACAGCAAGGGTCAAAGAAGCCACTACGACAGATTTAGTCAGGCTATTAGACAGCCACGCTTTCGTCGTCGCCGGACGAACCTACAAGATAGTTCGTTGTCTGGGTATCAGCAATGAGCTGCAGCAGTTCGGCTGCCAGCTCAGCCTGGTTCGGGGCAGAAGACATCCAGTGGTGGGAGTGGTGGGGAAGCGTCTATCGACGATTGTACCGGGCTTGCACGCTACATTATCATACAGTCAGCTACAGCCTCAGTCCGTAATCCGTGTTAGATCCGTAATTTAAATGCATGTTACTAATTAGAGATGGATTTCTATCAAACACGGCATGCGATCACCGCGTATACTGGTAAGCACTGGGGGACGGCAGCGATTCAGGTCCAGGTTCTGACGATAATAACGAGGCCCAATGATGCCCAACTATACCAACGTCGCCGTCGCTCAAAAACAAAAGTAGGAGTGGCTTTGAAACTCCGCCCGAACAGTGCCGACGCAAGGCATGAGTCATGACAGAGGCAAAGTAATCTTGCACTGCTAGACGCATCAGTCGTAGATCTGCCTACATCAATGCTGGTTATCATCCTTGGCATTTTTATGTGTACGACCGCGATCCTCTTTACCCGAATGGACCTCCAACTTCAAGTTGAATGTCCATGACACCGATTCGAATTGAGGATTTTCCCTTCGATTTTGGGGAAGGAATGCAATCTATAGACGGAAATTGACTCAAAATTGCCGGGAAAAGCAGATATACTATCATATAGCCGACCTTCTGTATCCAAACTTGGGGGAAGCTGAACCGAACCGTGGGAATGAGCACGTGTGGTGCCAGAGCCTAAACAAAACTAAACAAGGAAACATTTTCTTTGTTGTGAACATGTCGTCGTCCACCGAGCTGAAGGCTCAAGGTAACGCGCTATTTGTTGCAAGAAACTTCGAGGCGGCGGGCAAAAAGTATACCGAGGCTATCCAAGTTGGCGACGAGGCCGCGGATCCCAAAGGCTTGGCGGTTGTGTATGCAAATCGCGCTGCGTGTCGATTGTCTTTGAAAAGGTCCGTAAGTCAGACAATCTAGATGTAATCTTCCTAACTGCGTGGATAGGTACATGGACTCTCGCGATGATGCTAAAAAGGTTGGTGTTTTTCTGGAGCTGGCCATTATCGACTCGGACTGAAAGCCATTCTCAGGCAACCGAACTAGATCCAACATATGCAAAAGCATGGGCTAGGTTGGCAGCAGCCAATGATGTGTGTCTAACAACCGTGTCCATTCGAAATCTATACTCATTGGGAACCCAGGCCCTGGGGAAGTATCCCGAGAGCCAAGAGCACTGGAAGCGTGCGCTAGACGCGCTCCCTCAGTCGAATCTCAAACTTGCCGAGCAGACACAGAAGTCGCAGTACCAGGCGGGTCTGGAAGCTGCGACCGCTGGCGTGAACAAGATGAAGAACACGTCAATCGTGGGCGAACAGGTCATCATAATCCGAGGTGGAGGCCGCATGCCTTGGGACCTGGCTGCTGCCATGCTACCCAGTCTGAGGGTCCAAGGACCTGCCAAACTTACCAGTAGTGTAGGTCCCGCTGGACATGCACACCGTTGCCACGTTCTGGGGGTTAAAACCTTTTCTAGGCTTGGGTTATCCACGGGGCATACGAGGTTTGTCTCTCACTATCTGCTTCACATCCCCCTGAATATTTTCCAGGAGTTTATGGCTGGCATTAACAAAATGAAGCAACTTAGTGTAGACCCCACCACAAACGAGATGCGAGGGATGATCGGCGTGGGAGGCTTCCTGTCAGACGCTCAATCGTTTTTTGACTCTTGTTCACGTCTAGGCCATCGTAGACCTCACCAACGGCATAATGCGCGATGAGCGTGTCATGCACATCGCCGACGAAGATTTCTTCTCCTGCTACAATAAACAAAGTGAGTATGGTTGTATTCGGTGTGCTCGAAGTCGCGATTCAAAAATTGCAAGTGACCGTTGAGATGAGTGTTTACCGACCTTGGCCTGAGGCCGGACCCGAAGTGATCATCCGAGAAGCCCTCGAGCGCCAGCGCGCCGAGGGCTGGGACTCCGTTCGTGGATCCATCTCACTTACGATCCGGTTCGTGTCCTGCCTCTCCTCCTTCCCGCTCTCGATATAACGTTCTCAGGGCCTGGATCATGAGGGGCGTCATGGAGGGTGGCCTGCGCCAGCGGCACGACGTCGCCCTCGAATTCTACAAACGCTCGCTCGAGACGCTGCGTGGTCTGCGCTCGGAATGGCTTCTCGAGCCCAAGGAAAACCGAGGTGTCGTATTCGAGAATACTTTTATGTTCGGCATCCAGAATCTCTACATCGAGGCAATCATGCAGGTGTGCCCGGTCTTATGATAGGTTCTTTTTCCACCATCATACTCACCTATGTGTCAGTGCTATGCCTTGCAACGCTCTCCGGAGCTCTTGGAGGAACTCCTAGAAGAGTGTGACCTTCTCATTTCAGAGGTGGATGACGCGCTTCGTCAACCTCGTTCCCAGGAGCCGGTCGATCCGGGGTTTGTCAGTTCCTTCTACATTTACCCCCGGGCGACAGCATTCGCGTAAGTTCATACTCCTGTCTGTGTTTGCGCGTGTGAAGACCGTGTACAGAAACAAGGGATTCTATTACAACCACCAAGCACGCTTGAACCCAAACGATAGCAAGGAGTTATTTCGAAAAGCGGCGGTACAGTACCTGAAAGCCGCCGACTGCTTCCCACAGGACGACGAAAAGCACGCTTGTGAGAAAAATCCACCTAAATCTTCTCTGCAGTCGTTGAAATTGATCCGCCCTTTCCACAGGGTTCTTGAACATCGCGGTAGGAAACATGCTCAAATCGTGCTTATTTCCGCTACGGGAAACTTTGGACGTTATGAAGCGCATAAGGGTGGCAGTACCGAAGGCCAAGGAGATCTGGGAGCGCTCGTCGCTCAGTGCTGCCGGGTTGTGGGACATACTCCGCGGCGTAGCAAGGCAAGAGGAGAACCTTCGCAGCATGCTTGAGCAGGGAAAATTTACTCTGAACACCTGCGTTGGAGGTACCGGTGGGGATAGAGAGGTGCATGTTCCGTGGTCCGCCACAGAATAGGGCGCAGGCGAACGCGGAAGGAAAACATGATCTTTATTGAAATCCTGTGCACCGTTAGTTCGGAGCTCGGAGTATATTGTGGAATCGTCTCTTTTCTCGGTTTACTATAACTAGAACCTTCTATATCCAAACTCGGGGAAGTTGAACTTACTCGAACCGTGGGAATGAGCACGTGTGGTACCAGAGAAACAAAACTAAACAAAGTAACATTTTCTTTATTGTGAGCATGTCGTCGTCCACCGAGCTGAAGGCTCAAGGTAACGCGCTATTCATTGCAAGGAATTTTGAGGCGGCCGGCAAGAAGTATACCGAGGCTATTGAAGCCAGCGACGAGGCCGCCAATCCCAAAGGCTT
The DNA here is from genome assembly GCA_029289565.1 of Mycena galericulata. Taxonomy (NCBI): domain Eukaryota; kingdom Fungi; phylum Basidiomycota; class Agaricomycetes; order Agaricales; family Mycenaceae; genus Mycena; species Mycena galericulata. The sequence goes on from JARKIA010000091.1 coordinate 531,426, forward strand.
GGCGGTTTTGTACGCGAATCGCGCTGCGTGTCGGTTGTCTTTGAAAAGGTTTGTGCGCTGAACGATCTGGGATAATATTGGCTTCATTGCGTGGATAGGTATATGGACTCTTACGACGACGCCAAAAAGGTTTGTTGATTTACTTCGTCCAACTTTTATGTGTCGACTCAATTCGACCTCAGGCAACGGAGCTTGATCCAACGTATGCAAAGGCGTGGGCTAGACTGGCCGCAGCCATGGATGTTTGTACAGCAATGTTTCATTGAGACATCTAATATTCACTGGGACGCCAGGCAATTGGACGCTATCCTCAGAGCCAAGAGCACTGGAAGCGCGCGCTCAGCGCACTCCCCAAGTCGAATCTGAAGGCGGCGGAGCTGACGCAGAAAGCGCAGTACCAGGCGGGTCTGGACGCTGCGATCGCGAGCGTAACCAGGTTGGATAACACGCCGACCGTGGGCGAGAAAGTTATTATCGTGCAAGGTGAAGGCCGCATGCCTTGGGAGCTTGCTGCTGCAATGCTACCTGAGCTCAGAGTGCAGTGGCCGCCCAATCATGCCAGTAGCGTGGGTCTCGTCCATACGCACGCCGGCGACTGGAACTTGAATGACTTTCGTAGGCTTGGGTTATCCACGGCGCATACGAAGTGCGTTATTTGTCTGATATGCGTTCAGTGCCCCTGATCCTTGGATAGGACTTTATTAGCGGCGTTCGCAAGATGAAGCAGCTTCAAATAGACCCCGTCACACGGCAGGTACGGGGCATGCCTGGGGTGAGACGAATTCAAATGTCAATGTGTGCTTTCAATATGACTACTTACCTACCATTTACGTTCAGGCCGTCGCGGACCTCAGCAACGGCATCCTGCGCGACGTGCGTGTCTTGCACTTCACCGACAATGACTTCATCACCCAATACAACAATCAAAGTAAGCCCAGATGTCCTCGTTTCAAAAGAAGGTTCATGACAAGCTGGAAAGTGAACCTTGAGATGAACATTTACCGCCCTTGGGCTGAGTCTGGGCCCGAAGTAGTCATACGAGAGGCTCTTGAGCGGCAGCGCACTGAGGGATGGGACTCTGTCCGTGGATCCGTCTCAGTGACCATCCGGTCCGTTTCCCGCCTCTCCTGCTTCCCCGTATGTACTCAATATGGCTGCGATCTCAGCGCATGGATCATGAGGGGCGTCATGGCGGGCGGCCCGCTCCAGCAGCATGACACCGCCCTCGAATTCTATAAACGCTCGCTTGAGACACTGCGCGGCCTACGCTCGGAATGGCTCCTCGAGCCCAAGGAAAAACGTGGCGCCGTCTTCGAGCAGTCGTTCATTTTCGGCATCCAGAATCTTTACATCCAATCGATGATGCAGGTGGGCCCCCTCGACGCGGTTTATTCGCTAGGCTAACGACTGAGTGCACCTTCCAAGACGTATTCGGCCAAACCTTCCCCTGAGATACTGGAGGAGCTCCTGCAGGAATGCGACCTCCTAATTCGGGAAGTGGACGAGGCGCTCCGGAAGCGGGTGCGCTCCCAGGAGCCCGTGAGTCCGGGGTTCCTCAGCTCGTTCTACGTATACCCCCGCGGGATAGCCTACGCGTGAGGATGCATACATGTCTGCTTTCTTTGGTAGTAGACTGATTTGCAGGGCACACACAGAAACCGGGGATTCTACTATAGTAAAAAGGCTGCGCTGCACCCGAACGATGAGAAGGCGTTTTTAGGCAAGGCAGCGGTGGAGTACTTGAAGGCCGTGGACTGCTTCCCGCCAGACGACGAGCTTCATCCGTGTAAGCGACCTCTCCCGGAAAAGTAGTGTATCTGTATCATTTATTCCTTCATCGGCCGGCAGGGTTCCTCAACTGTGCGGTGAAGAACATGCTCGCGTCGCACCTGTTCCCGCTCCGAGAAACGCTGGACGTGATGAAGCGCATACGGATGACGGCCCCGCAGGCCAAGGCGATCTGGGAGCGGTCGTCGCTCAGCGCGGCGGGCCTGTGGGGGATCCTCGACGAGGTCGGCAAGCAGGAGGAGAGCCTCCGGAGCTTGCTTGCACAGGGCACGTTCACGTTGGACGCGTGCATTGGGCCCGCTTGAGTGCGGAGGGGAGTAATTCGGTCGTGTTTTCTTGACTGCAGAGATGGAATGTACATTACATATATACTTACTACCAACGGTCCAAGTTTCCTGAAAGCCGCCGACTACTTCCCACAGGACGACGAAAAGCACGCTTGTGAGAAAAATCCACCTACATCTTCTCTGCAGTCGTCAAGATCGATCCGCACTTTCCGAGCACTTTCCACGGGGTTCTTTACCATTGCGATAGGAAGCTTGCTCAATTGTGCTTGCTTCCGTTCAGGGAAACTTTGAAGTTTGGACGTTAAGGAAAAGTATACGGGTGGCAATACCGAAGGCCAAGGAGATCTGGGAGCGCTCGTCGCTCAGTGCTGCCGGGTTGTGGGACATACTCCGCGGCGTTGCAGAGCAAGAGAAGAACCTGTGCAGCATGCTTGGCTAGATAAACTTTACTCTGAACACCTGCGTTGGAGGCATCGGTATGGAAAGAGACGTGCATATTTCGAGGTCCGCGACAGACTAGTAGGGAGCAGTTGAACGCGGATGGAATCCATGATCCTCATTGAAATTATGGGTAGCGTTAGTTGGGAGGCCTTCGTCGTTTATCATGGAATCGTCTCTTTTCTTGGTTCACTATAACTTGCTGAGATTTGAACGCCGAAAGACAGAAAACTTGAGAAAAGACTGAGCCCGCAAAAAAATAGAGCATCATCCCCCAGTAAATGCAAGAAAAAATTATGACGGCGATACCGTCTCACGATCTTAGAGAATCGACTTGGCGCAAACTCAATGTTTTGAACCACAAGTTGAACTTGAGGTTGAACATCCACGTGACAGCCGACTTTGCGCATCAATGATCCAATCATTTCTCGATCGTCGTATTGCGGGACAGGCCGTTTACTTACACTCAACCAGCGACGAGCGTTTTGTTGCGCCACAAACCCAGCTCAGCATGTGGCCTGGGTGAACTAGAACCTCCGGCTAGTCTCTCTAGACAGATATCTACTATGTGGCTTTTTTTCCTGCTCTGAACCTGGAACCATATCACGCTGGCAACCTGGCGCCCAATTGCAACATGAACTATAGCTTCTCGGATCCGCCACGATGGCAACAAAAAGGCAACGAATTTCGGATACGCCTCTATGAATATAAAATTCGCACTACAGTACAGCGTTCCCTTCGCGACCGGGTTTGCCGCCACTTTGCCTTGGGTTACATTTCCCAAGAGCCTTCGGGAATCGGGTCCACCGTGACCGCTCACCGAGCGCTCAGAAAATAACGGGGGAAGTAAAGGTGAGCGGTCCGTTTCAATTTAATCTCTCCGTCGAACACACTTTCCTTCAAGTACATAACACAAAACGGTCAGGAGGAGCTTTCATTTCGTCGTCGGCCCACATGGACTCAGCTGAGTCCACGCATCGTACGCTGCGTTGACCGCCCGCAACTCGATCGAATTTGGTCGGTTTCGCCTTTTCTCTCTACTTGATCTGGGCGCATAACTTCAACTCTTTCAAGCTCCTTCATTTCCGGGGCCGCCGGCGCCACATCCTGACCGTACTTCTACCCGTTCCTGCCAATATGTCGTTCAGCCAGTCAGTTGTTCATTAATTTCTATACGATCTGCGTCGGAACGACCTGTCGCGGAATGCGGAATGCGGATGCGGATGTAGGCCACCCCGACGACGCATCTTTTTTGATAGAAAATCCTTTTTTTGCGGGCGAAAATCGGCCGTGAATATTACTGCTGGGACTGCAATCTGCTGCCTATACTGTATTGACTCTTTCGTGCGCCGTTTCGGGTTTGTCGACGTTCTAATACCGCTGTGTGCCTGGGTCATCACAAGTCTCACTTCGACGTCGACGTGGCGACTGCACCTGTTCCTGGCCATCCCTTCAGCCACCACTGTAAGTGGTGGTGGGCACCGACCACATCAGTGATGGGAAGGTTACGTCAGCTGATGGCTCCGGTCCAGCCATGGGAAATGGTCCGCACTTTTTCAGAGTGGGCATTCGACCTACCAGCAGAGACTTGGTGGGGAAACAAACTATGTAACTATACCTATTACTTAAAAGAGCCCTTTTTTCTTTAATTTTTCTTCTTGCCACTGCCAGTGTACGGATATGATAATTAATTGGCCTAAATCAAGAATCGGGCTCTTTTAAGTCGAAGTTTGGGCCAAAAATCACGTCCAACACCCGTCATAGTCGCGTGATAGTGCACCAATCAGACCAAAAACTGCCGAAATCATTCCACCGCCAAATTCCTTAATTAGGTATGTGACGGAGCGCGTTGTCACACATCAGCGCCATCACCTCTCGCTCGTCGCGTCGCCCCGCCCCTCTAACAAGGCTGCAAGCCTCCCGGGAAGGTACTGAAAGCTTCCTTTTACTTAGATCTATGTTTCTTTACTGAAGTCTTTCATAAATTCAGGGAATTCATTCAATGGCCGGGCTAAAACAGCGACGACATATGCAAAAGATGCGTGATGCGCGTGGCGAGCCCAAGAACGCTGAAAAGGAGAACAAACCCAACTCTCAATCCTCCCTCAGCCCCAAGTCCCGTGCCATCCAGAACCATAAACGCAGAGCCGATGCAGCAGAGATCTCCGAGAAGAAGATAATCCGGGAGAATGAGCAGCTGAAAAGGGAGCAGAAATTTTTTTAATTATAATCCATCAGTATAGGGTACATACTAACTATTGTAACGCATTCCGTTGTTGCTGGAAGCGTGAATCGCGTTAGAGAGTGGAGGACAAGCAAGGACCACAAATTTGCCGGTTAAGTTTAGTTACCGGCCTTCCCATCAGCCCATCATGATGCGGTCGGTGCCCACCACCACTGTAAGCCTTCGCCTTCGATGCATATGGCCATTGACTAACAACTCCGGTATAGATCCGCTTCAAATATCTCATTTTGACTCATCTCGCCCATTCTCTGTGACGACGGACCCACGATTGTACGGTTCTATTAGCCTAAATGGACGTGGCTACCCGGCTATCCTCGGGCTGTGCCGCGGTGCACTCGTACGATTTTGGCGGGATCCCGGGGAAAAATCTCTGGTGTGCATGATTTTTTCCCGTGGATCGGAGAGTCATTTGGGTCGGGTATGCCGAATCGCCTTAAATCCTGGCTTAGGGGGGCGGTGCTGGGCGCTGTTTTGCTGGGGACGAATGATATGAAACCTCCGGTGGTTCGCTGTACGCGGACTTCCGTTATTGAGTCGCTATTGGTGATCATTTTCGCAGTTCTGTGGGTCTGTCCACTGTCTGTCTTTCATTGTAGCCGACACCACTTGAACACTTTGCCCCAGGTTGTCCCAACAATTCCATGCTTGTTCAACTCGTCCGCACAACAACTCCTCTTGGCCGACAGCGGCGCCGGTGCGTTGCGTTCACCTGAATGTTGAAACAAAATTTAAGTGGTAGCCGGTTGAATGTATTGGCGGTGACAGGCAGCTTGATTCTTGAAATGTTGGGTTCGACTGGACTCGCTCCGAAACGTCCGCGGAAGAATAAAGAATCGAATGGTGCGGCCCCTTGGGGAGCTCCAATGTCTCATTTTTTTTCTCTCCAGAGGAACCAAATGAGTTAGGAGGGTAACTTAGGAGACCCCATACTTAAAAATACCTGAGTGCGGGGGTTTTAAGTTTAGAATTTGTCAAATTCGGTCATGCGGAGATCATTCAAATTATTGATCGGCGCATCCACGTGTTCAGACGTGTTCGTAAAAGGAAACCACGCCCGACGCATCGAAAAAAAAATGGACTTGCAGTACGACTCGGTACGACGGTTTGCGGCCGAACAAGACATTCTCGGTCGAGGAAAGGGACGCAATCACGGCGATCTAGGCTGCATGATTGGTGAAATGAGCGGAAGGTTGGAAGGTGTCGGGTGACCCAGGGGGAGGTGTCACGAGAGACCTTTTTACCCCCTTCTGATTTCCCCAGTTTCGCCAAGCAAATGAGACCCGTTTCTCAGGTCCTCTGTCCTACCACCATGGCTGAAGTCCTCGAACCCCCAGCCCCAATATTCGCCTCGCGCGGGACCAGCATCAAGTCCTTCAAATTCCGTGAGCGAATATCGAGTTCAAGTCCACCATCTATTGGAGGAGACTCCACAAGACGAAAGGCGTTTGGAATGGCAAGTTTACTTGGCCGTCGCACAAAACATGAGCAACGACCACCGGATCTCGACTCAGTCGTCATAAGCCAGAAGCTTCTCTCTACTCCGTTGGAGCCTGGGTGCGTCGTCTAGCCGCCACCGAGAAAATGCCTCATCATTCTGCATCAATTTTCCAGTGCATCTGAAAACACGGATCCGGTAACGCGTTCCCGTAATACGGTGCGACGGGTCACAGAGTGAGCTCAGAGCTGAAAGTACTCCACTTGGTGCTAACCACCATGTCGCTTCCGTCAAGGCCGGCGCCTGCTTCCCCTGCGAACAAGCAGCCTCCCACAAAATCCATCTTCAGGAAATTCACGACGAAATTTAACCGCAACCGCTCTCGCTCGACGTCTCCTCCACAACATAACAGACGCCGCTCTCTTGCTCTTCCTCAGGTCAATGCTAGCACAACATTAACTTCGCGAGAAGCACGCAATGCGGCTCTACGAGAGCGTGGTCTCCTGCCTCCTTTGCCTATGAGCGTCCAGGAGCAGCAGCAGGACATGAGGATCGCCATAGTGGCATCACCGGAGCCTGGGCAAGAATCTGGGCTTGACCGACGTCCGACCGCAGCCAATCGCATCAAGGAAGAGTGGGAAGCGAGAAACCGCGAACGGTTAACCGAGTTCCGCTTTGGCGGAAACTCTCCAGCAGCATCTCCCGTGCAGGAGAACTTCCCGGCGCATTTGCAGGTGGTCAAGGAAGTCGACACACCCCTTCCCTCACCACAGGTAGAAGACCTGCCGCCCCCCGAATTCATTGAGGACGCCGGCGAGCCAGAGCCTCAAGTACCGCGTCCACCCCCTCCGACGCTAAGTATCGCGAGTGCTCACAATTTAGCCCGGCCTCTGATGCAGGCATGGTCCGACACCCCGCCGGATCCATATCTGCTTCCTCTCCCGCCTTCACCGTCCGCAGCCAGTGCCGCCGAAACTACTTTCTCTTCCCTCATGTCTGCCTTTGCCAGTACCCCTACGGCTGATTCGCAATTCACGCCAATGACACCCTCCTTCCTTCCTCTACCGCCATCGCCCTCCCTCTCCGGGGTAGAAACCCCACGCGTTCTGGGCGACTGCACACCGACACTACCCAGCTCACCGATAACTGTTTCGGCGGACGAGAGTTGCTTAGCTGTACCACCCCGTTCGCAGTCGATCCCACGCTCAGAGTCTGGGGAGTCGAGCCTTAATGTGCCATCGTTGATGCTCGACTCGGAGTCGCAGACGACCGTCAGCACGTCCGACTCGATTGGGAGCTTCGGCCGCATGCGCAACGCGCAGCTCGCGACCAAGGTGCGCAACAGCACCATCGAGCCCCAGGCGCACCACGCCATCTCCGTCATCGTCGAGAGCCCGGTCGAGGAGCGCGTCGACGGCATCCTCACGGCCTCCCCGGTCGACGACGACGAGCCGAAGCACTTCCCGCCAAAGGCGCTCAAGCTCAGCGAGGAGGCCCCCGCGCGGCGCGAGACGGAGCCTGCACCTGCGGCGCAAGCAGCGAACAAGGCCGACCGGCGTAAATCGCTGAGTGTCTTCAAGCGCGGGAAGGGCGAGGGGCTATCCACGATGATGAGCATTCGCCGCTCGATCGGCTTCGGGCGTGCCAAGTCGACCGGCGGCCCCCCTGCGGGCTTCGACCCGTCACACCTGCCGCCGTCGCCGACCTTACCCTCGGAGTTTGGGGTGCAGCAGCAGCAGGCGCGGACAACCCTCACAGTTGCCCGCGACGCGCGCCGATTGAGCGTCAGCCCGACGATGCACAACCGCGGGAGCATCTTGCACGAGACGAGCATGATCGAGGACGAGGAGTCGCGGCGGATGACAGAGGTCGCCTTCATGTGAAGGCATTGCGCACTTGCTGCTGCTGGTATCATACTGCCAAGCACTCTCTTTCATTTTTTTTTTGACTCTTGCAATGTAAACATCAATTATTGTATCTCTACGGTCACTCATTTCCTGTTTTATTCCATCCTACCCTTGCTTATTCGGATACCATACAAGCCATTCGCATATACCGCAGTCACTGACAGCATTTTTATCGACTATTTTATGGGTCCTGAGACGCGATTACGTCATGAGCGCGAGATTTCTGTCTCGCTTTTCCTTTCTTATCGGCTCCTCCCAGCCAGCATGTCGACCGCCGAGCTGAAGGCGCAGGGAAACGCGCTATTCAGCGCCAAAAACTTCGAGATAGCGGGCAAAAAGTACACTGAGGCTATTCAAGCCAGCGACGAGGCCGCCGATCCCAAAGGTTTGGCGGTTTTGTACGCGAATCGCGCTGCGTGTCGGTTGTCATTGAAAAGGTTTGTGCGCTGGGAGATCTGGGATAATCTCGGCTTCATTGCGTGGATAGGTATATGGACTCTTGCGACGATGCCAAAAAGGTTTGTTGATTTACTTACTTCGCCACGACATTTATTCGTCGGCTTAACACGACCTCAGGCAACGGAGCTTGATCCAACGTATGCAAAGGCGTGGGCCAGACTGGCCGCAGCCATGGATGTTTGTACAGAAATGTTTCATTGAGACATCTAATATTCACTGGGACGCCAGGCAATTGGAAGCTATCCTGAGAGCAAAAAGCACTGGAAGCGCGCGCTCGAGGCACTCCCCAAATCGAATCTGAAGGCGGCGGAGCTGACGCAGAAGGCGCAGTACCAGGCGGGTCTGGACGCTGCGATCGCGGGCGTGACCAGGTTGAAGAATACGCCGACCGTGGGTGAGAAAGCGATTATCGTGCAAGGTGAAGGCCGCCTGCCGTGGGAGCTTGCTGCTGCAATGCTCCCTGCGCTCAGAGTGCAGAGGCCGCCTAATCATGCCAGTAGCGTGGGTCTCGTCAATACGCACGCCGTCGACTAGAACCTGAATGACTGTCGTAGGCTTGGGTCATTCACGGCGCATATGAAGTGCGTTATTTGCTTGATATGCTTTCACTGCCCCTGACCCATGGATAGGAATTTATGAGCGGCGTTCGCAAGATGAAGCAGCTTCAAATAGACCCCGTCACACGGCAGGTACGGGGCATGCCTGGGGTGAGACGAATTCAAATGTGTACTTTCAATACGACTAAGTACTTACCTACCATTTACGTTCAGGCCGTCGCGGACATCAGCAACGGCATCCTGCGCGACGTGCGTGTCTTGCACTTCACCGACAATGACTTCATCACCCAATATAACAATCAAAGTAAGCCTAGGTGTCTTCGTTGCGACAGAAGGTTCATGACAAGCTGAAAAGTCAACCTTGAGTCGAATGTTCACCGCCCTTGGCGTGAGTCTGGGCCTGAAGTAGTCATCCGAGAGGCTCTTGAGCGGCAGCGCACTGAGGGCTGGGACGCTGTCCGCAAACCCGTCTCATTAACCATCCGGTCCGTTTCCCGCCTCTCCTGCTCCCCCATATGTACTCAATGTGACTGTGATTTCAGTGCATGGATCATGAGGGGCGTCATGGAGGGCGGCCTGCGCCAGCGGCACGACACCGCCCTTGAATTCTACAAACGCTCACTTGAGACACTGCGTGGCCTGCGCTCGGAATGGCTCCTCGAGCCCAAGGCAAACCGTGGCGCCGTCTTTGAGCAGTCATTCATTTTCGGCGTCCAGAATTTCTACATCGACTCGATCATGCAGGTGTGCACCCCTTCCGACCCGATCATTCACGATGCTAGCGACTGATTACACCTTCCAAGACGTATTCGGACAAACCTTCCCCGGAGCTACTGGAGGAGCTCCTGCAGGAATCCGACCTCCTCATTCGGGAAGTGGACGAGGCGCTCCGGAATCAAATGCAGTCCCAGGAGCCGGCGAGTCGGGGGTTCTTCAGCTCGTTCTACGTATACCCCCGCGGGACGGCCTACGCGTAAGCATGCATGTCTGCCCCGCATTTCTTGGGTAGTAGACTGATTTGCGGGGAACACACAGAAACCGGGGGTTCTACTACAGCAAAAAGGCGGTGCTGCACCCGAACGAAGAGAAGGCGTTCTTGCGCAAGGCGGCGGTGGAGTACCTGAAGGCCGTGGACTGCTTCCCGCCAGACGATGAGCAGCATCCGTGTAAGCGACCTCCCCCAGAGGAGTGGTGTATTTGTATCATTTATTCCTTCATCGGCCGGCAGGGTTCCTCAACATCGCGGTGAAGAACATGCTCGCGTCGCACCTGTTTCCGCTTCGAGAAACGCTGGACGTGATGAAGCGCATACGGGAGACGGCGCCGCAAGCCAAGGCGATCTGGGAGCGGTCGGCGCTCAGCGCGGCGGGGCTGTGGGATATCCTTGACGAGGTCGGCAAGCAGGAGGAGAGCCTCCGGAGCTTGCTTGCGCAGGGTAAGTTCACGTTGGACGCGTGCATTGGCTCCGGATGAGTGCGGAGGACTAGTTCGGCCGTATTTTCTTGACTGTTTTCTTGACTGGAGAGATTGCGCGCCGATTGAGCATCGAGCATCTTGCACGAGACGAGCATGATCGAGGACGAGGAGTCGCGGCGGATGACGGAGGTCCTTTTCATGTGGAGGTGTGGCACACTTGCTGCTGCTGGTATCGATTTTCTCCTCTATCAAGCTCCCTTTTTTATTTCTTCTTTCTTCGACTTGCAATGTAACTGTTGTAACAATCATTTACTGTATCTCTATCGTCACTCATTTCCTATTTTATTCCCTTCCTACCTATTGAAAGTCTTGCTTATTCGGATACCATACCAGCCATTCGCATATACCACAGTCACTGACAGCATTTTAGAAAAAAAATTATCGACTATTTTATCGGTCCTGATACACGATTACGGCATAAGCGCGTGCTGAGAGATTTCTTTGTCTCGATGAGTCGCTTTTCCTTTCTTATCGACTCCTCCCAGCCAGCATGTCGACCGCCGAGCTGAAGGCGCAGGGTAACGCGCTATTCAGCGCCAAAAACTTCGAGATGGCGGGCAAAAAGTACACTGAGGCTATTCACGCCAGCGACGAGGCCTCCGATCCCAAAGGCTTGGCGGTTTTGTACGCGAATCGCGCTGCGTGTCGGTTGTCCTTGAAAAGGTTTGTGCGCCGGGAGATCTGGGATAATCTTGACTTCTTAGCGTGGATAGGTATATGGACTCTTGCGACGATGCCAAAAAGGTTTGTTGATTTGCTTCGTCCGACTTCAATTATGTGTCGACTCAATTCGACCTCAGGCAACGGAGCTTGATCCAACGTATGCAAAGGCGTGGGCTAGACTAGCCGCAGCCATGGATGTTTGTACAGCAATGTTTCATTGAGACGTCTAATATTCACTGAAAGGCCAGGCAATTGGAAGCTATCCTGAGAGCCAAGAGCACTGGCGGCGCGCGCTCAACGCACTCCCCAAGTCGAATCTGAAGGCGGCGGAGCTGACGCAGAAAGCGCAGTACCAGGCCGGTCTGGACGCTGCGATCGCGGGCGTGACCAGGTTAAAGAACACGCCGATCGTGGGTGAGAAAGCGATTATCGTGCAAGGTGAAGGCCGCCTGCCTTGGGAGCTTGCTGCTGCAATGCTCCCTGCGCTCACAGTACAGCGGCCGCCTAATCATGCCAGTAGCGTAGGTCTCGTCAATACGCACGCCGTCGACTGGAACCTGAATGACTTTCGTAGGCTTGGGTTATCCACGGCGCATATGAAGTGCGTTATTTGTTTAATATGCGTTCAGTGCCTCTGACCCTTGGATAGGAATTCATGAGCGGCGTTCGCAAGATGAAGCAGCTTCGAATTGACCCCGTCACGCGACAGACACGGGGCATGCCCGGGGTGAGGCGAATTCAGATATGTGCGTCCAATGCGACTGCTTACCTACCATTTACTTTCAGGTCGTCGCGGACCTCAGCAACGGCATCCTGCGCGACGTGCGTGTCTTGCACTTCACCGACAATGACTTCATCACTCAATACAACACTCAAAGTAAGCCTAGGTGTCCTCGTTGCAATATAAGGCTCATGACAAGCTGAAAAGTAAACCATGAGATGAATGCTCACCGCCCTTGGCGTGAGTCTGGGCCCGAAGTAGTCATCCGAGAGGCTCTTGAGCGGCAGCGCACTGAGGGCTGGGACGCTGTCCGTAAATCCATCTCGTTAACTATCCGGTCCGTTTCCCGCCTCTCCTGCTTCCCGCGCTCAATATAACGTTCTCAGTGCTTGGATCATGAGGGGCGTCATGGAGGGCGGCCTGCGCCAGCGGCACGACACCGCCCTCGAATTCTACAAACGCTCGCTCGAGACACTGCGCCGCCTGCGCTCCGAATGGCTCCTCGAGCCCAAGGCAAACCGTGGTGCCATCTTTGAACAGTCGTTCATTTTCGGCGTCCAGAATTTCTACATCGACTCGATCATGCAGGTGTGCACCCCTTCCGACCCGATCATTCACGATGCTAGCGACTGATTACACCTTCCAAGACGTATTCGGACAAACCTTCCCCGGAGCTACTGGAGGAGCTCCTGCAGGAATCCGACCTCCTCATTCGGGAAGTAGATGAGGCGCTCCGGAATCAGGTGCAGTCTCAGGAGCCGGTGAGCCCGGGGTTCCTCAGCTCGTTCTACGTATACCCCCGCGGGACGGCCTACGCGTGAGCATCCATGCCTACTTTCTTTGGTAATAGACTGATTTGCAGGGCACACACAGAAACCGGGGGTTCTACTATAGCAAAAAGGCTGTGCTGCACCCGAACGAAGAGAAGGCGTTCTTGCGCAAGGCGGCGGTGGAGTACCTGAAGGCCGTGGACTGCTTCCCACCGGACGACGAGCAGCATCCGTGTAAGCGACCTCCCCAGAATAGTGGTGTATCTGTATCATTTATTCCTTCATCGGCCGGCAGGGTTCCTCAACATCGCGGTGAAGAACATGCTCGCGTCGCACCTGTTTCCGCTCCGAGAAACGCTGGACGTGATGAAGCGCATACGGGAGACGGCGCCGCAGGCCAAGGCGATCTGGGAGCGGTCGGCGCTCAGCGCGGCGGGGCTGTGGGATATCCTTGACGAGGTCGGCAAGCAGGAGGAGAGCCTCCGGAGCATACTTGGGCAGGGTAAGTTCACGTTGGACGCGTGCATTGGGTCCGGATGAGTGCGGAGGAGAACTAATTCGGCCGTGTTTTGTTGACTGGAGAGATTGAATGTACATGTACACTACATATATACTTTCTGCCGTCAGTATAAACTGGGGCTATCTTCCCGATAACGCAAAAGCTGGGGTAGATTTTTTCTTGGTTACATACTTTTTTAAAAACCACGGAAGGCACGCAGGATTGATCCCATCAATCGCCAAGCAACTCGCAACAACGCGTCTCTCTCTCACTCCAACTCACCCACACGCGTCCGTCTCCGCAATGATCATCCCACTCACCTTTCCGCCCTCCGCCTCGCCCTCCACCTCCACCTCAACATCTTCATCCAGCGCACCCGCTCTCCCGCCCGTCCTCGCGCAGATCTCGCACGCGGAGCTCGTGCTGATCGAGCTGCAGGGCGCGCTCGAGGTGGAGTGCACTACCCCGCGCGCGCGCGACGGGCGGCTCGTGGGCCGGCTTTGGGTCGGTGACGGTGGACAGGGTGGGGTGCGTTGTGTTTCTCTTTCTCTTGAATTTATCACACCCGTTCTCGCTCTCGTATTTCGTCTCTCTCTTCTTCAAATTTCTTCCCGATTCGAACGAACGTTGATTTCGAGTCGACGCGGCGCGCACAGAAACCACCCACGCTCACGATCGGGCACCACCTCCTCGAGGGCCGTCTCGCGCTGCTGCCCAAGCCGCTCGCTGTTTTACGCCGCGTGCCGGTGTCCTCGTCCTCCTCCCCTGGCACGATCGGCGCAGACCCCGACGCGATGGCCGTGGATGGCGACGCGTCTCAGCGGAGGGAGGAGACAGAAACGGGGGAAGAGGACTCAGAGGTCGCATGGACCGCGCTCGCGATCGTCAAGCGCAAGATCGTCTTTTCGAAGCGGCCGATGCCCGTCGTGGGGAAGGGGTTGAACGAGGATCCCTAGCCCTCCTAATAGCCTCCTTTCCACACTCCATGGCCGTCTCACTCGGGGTCTCGCTCGACTTGCTGGGACGACGCACGCAGCGGGGAAGATTTAGACGACCTGTATGTATTCTATGATCCAACTTTTGTATTGCCTCCCAAACCGGATTCATAAAGCGGTAGCCTCCCAGTAGGCGCTCCGACTCAGCCTCAGCCTTCGAGTGACAAAAAATCGATTTCAATTTGGAAACTTCAAGTGGAGTCCACGTCACGTGGCGCAAAACATCTTTTGAACTCAAACCAACTTGAAGACGAGTCAAACCAAGCACACAAGCCCTACTGCATTCTTCGCGCCATTTCCGGCCCACCGGCGCCACTTACACCTCCAGACCATGCTTCGCGTTCCTGCCAATATTTCGCTCTTTTATAGTCTCTGCGTCGAATGCGGATGTCGCAGCACTACGGCGAGTCGCCACGAACCATTGGAACCATGATTGTTTTTCACAACAATATCGGCCGTGATACAGCTGGTATACATCTGCTCCCTATATACATCTCTTGTGCCGTCTCGGGATTGAATCCGTCCTAAACACCTTCTCCTGCATTTTTTTCCTCGACCGACCACGTTCTGTTCTCTGTGCCTTGGGTTTGAGAGGTCTCATTTCTGTCGACGTCTACGTACAAAGGCGCTTTCCGCCTCTCACAACTTCATGGGAAACTTTCAGCTCCAGTGCATTCTGCATCCCGCCCATTCGCTGTGACCGTGTGACGACGGACGATCCCATGTGGTTCTAGCCTCTTGGAATTAAACGGATCTGGTAGCCGGCTATTCTCAGGCGGTACGTCTCGTACGATTTCCACGAATCCCCAGCGCTCATTGACAAAATCGAAACATACCCCTCGACGTCGACCCCAGGGACGATGGCCGCACAACCCTACCTGCCCGTAACAAATCTTATTTACTACCGGAATCCTTCAGCTTCCATGTCTTCATCTTAATTCGCGCCTCCCGTAGGGCCTTGAGAAGCCCAGACTGCCTTCGGTTTGTGATCAACTTACTCACTTCTCTCTGTTGTCTATCACCCATGCAAACGCCGGCCGCAGGAACCCGCTGACGCTGACGGTATCGCAGGCAGCCTAAACTGCGCTCTGGTGCGCTAAAGTCGAAAATCTCAACTCCGAATCTGCGGCGTCTGAATTCGACTGCGCCCTCAGCAGATTCGAAGATCTGCGATGCGATTACGCGTCGGTGTCTGCGCTCCTTTCGCCAGCGGACGCGCTGAGGGGAAGAGATCCGTAGTACGCGATGTTGTCCGAATCCAAATTGTGTATCCGGTAAATTAAGCCTTGCCGCGAGCCTTCGAATCTACCCGCTGACGATACGTAGATGGATGGCGCCGGGGCATTTACGTTCAGCTATCTTTCTGAACCTAGGCACCCCAGTCCCTCAGCTCCACGGAATCCTCGCTCAGAGTGACTGCGCCCATTCGTTCGGCGTCAGCTGAGCCTAGGCGGACGCAGCACACAGCAAATTGAATGGAATCGCTTTCCATTGGGCAAAGGGGGCTCGGCGGTCAGCTGTTCAGCTGGTAACGTTAAACCTTGAATATCCGTGGGTGCCTGCAGTCTGGAACGGAATTCTTTCCAACCTTGCTGACGGGAGGAAAGGAAACGTCGCAGAAGTTCAAGAAGAAGGTTAAGAAGGAACTTGTGGTTGAATTTGGAGTCGAACATTTACGCGAAGGCTGAAAATGCATTAAATAATGCGCCCTGATTCTGAAAAGCGACGAGCCCAACCCACACGGCGGATGGCCTCCGAGTAGAGTCCGCTCGGCATTCGCGCTCGGTTTTTTGTGGCAATCATGATGGTGCTCCTTATGAAGACTAGAGCCATGCCAATTTCCGCATCGGCTCAGGCTCACATAACTTACTATCACCAATTCAGCTACTGGTAGTGCTCCAGCCTCAGGCCGCGCACTCTCAGCGACGCTCTGGAGCCAATCACCTCCCCCCGACTGGTCAGTGGCGTCGTCCAACGAGTCTTCACTTTGATGGTCGTGGTACGGAATCGGAGGCGTAATCTTATCTTGGCGCCCCGAATCCGAACTCTATCTGGTGCCGGTGTTCTGAAGCCTCTTTGCTTTTTCTCGACATTTGACATGTTATTGACAAGCCGCTGTACTTTTACTTTTACTTTTACTTTTACTTTTACTTTAGAGTTTTGCAAACGATCGAAATCGATACACAGTACACAGGACAAGGGCAGAACAAGATACGATACTTAGAAGTACTTCTTTATGTATGACGGCGCGCGCGTATGTATGCATGTATGCGAGGGAGCGAGGACTGTCTAAGCGAACGAACGACGGAGGGCTGACTCAAAAACGACTCTGGAGGGAAGGTACAGTACAGTACAGTATATTTTTATAAACACTGCAACTACTGCAAATCAAACAAACAACCAATTAGCCTTCAGAACTAGAAGAAGAAGAAGACTCGCCTTCCGTCGACCCAACCGGCGACGATTTATTCGATTCAATTTTTCGTACATATGCGATGGATGGATACATTGTCGAATTGTTTTTTTTTGGGGGGGATTTGGTTTTTTCGTCCGCGCGGAGGCTGGCCAATCGGACAAAGGCGTCGCGGAGACGGATAAATAACGAGTCGACGGATGAATGGATACACGAGTTACAGTCCGGACGGCGCGTGCGGGTATCCTGCCTGTCGCGGACGAGACGAGACGACAAGATGAAATTAAGACACAGCTAAAACGAAGGGGGCGGGGGTGATGACGGTCGAAGGAAGGAAGGTGGGTTCGGCGGGAACGAATAGCAAGGCGAGGCGAAGTGCGAGGCGGCCCATGGGTCAGTTGAAGCCATCAAAGTGCCCCTTGAGGATGCGCTCGCCCATCGGCGACGGCGCGCGGCGCGGGCGGCCTTCGGGGGCGGCGCTCAGAGTCGCTGCGCGGCGCGGTTTCCCGTTGCCGTTCCCGGGGCCCGGGCCGGGGCCGGTGTCGCGCGCAAAGGGGAGGCCGTGGCCCTGCGTCGGGCTGACGGCGCTGTTCGGCGGGGCGCCGGGCGGGGAGCGCGAGCGCTTGCCGTCTGTCGGCTGTGACGCAATGCAATGTCATCATCAGAGTCAGAGTCAGATAAGAGGAGATGTGGACGCACGTTGATGAAGGCGTTGGTGCTGAGGGAGAGGCGGCGGAGGAGGCCTTGCCCGCGCTCGCTGTGTGCGTCGGGGAGGGCGGGGTTCTGCGTCTGCGGCTGGGCGAAGCGGCCCGCGACTGCGGTGCTTGCGCGCCGCGCGTGCGAAACCGCCGGCACTTCCTTCGTGTCGGCTTCGTCTTCTGTAAATGCAGTTCATCGTCAGACCTCGCTGTTATTTACTCCAAGAGACGCCACGCACCCTCAAAGACGGGGGCAGGCCCAAACTTGCGGAAGGGAAAGGTGCCGGGTGTCTTGGTCGGGGACTGGGCGAGAAAGTAGGAGAGGATGGGGGACGTCCCCGGGGAGGCGATGTTGACGCGGGGCGAGGCTGCGGAGGCGGACATAGGGGTGGGGATCTCCGTCGGGGAGCTGGCGGAGCCGGAGGACTCGCTCGAGGAGACGGAGAGGGAGCGGGGGCGGACGCGGGGGAACGGGGAGGGGGCGATGGGGATGGGCTTTGAGGTTGTGTTGTTGTTGGTGCGGGAGTTTGCAGACATTGTGATGGGGATTGGAAAGGCGCAGAATGGCAAGTCGACGGATTATATACCCCGTGGAGTCCATCTGTGATTGGCTGACGGCCATCAATTCTATTCATGTGCCTTCGCTACGATTGTGGCCTACCCCGCTCGAGACTCCACAAGCAAGAGATAGACTCTGCAACGCAGACACGTCCAGAGCAGCAACCCAGCCTCGCACTTGGCCAACATCCACGAAGTTTACAGCGGCCGCAGCATATCTAATCAGAGACATTCGTGCACCGCCCCATCGCGTTACCCCTATTACCCCGCATTCCCTTAATTAGCTCCCAAAAACACGTGTTTCACTTCTATCGGGTATTTGCCGAGCGCGACGGCGACTTTGCCTTACTCGCCACACTGGTGACGATGGCGCAGGCCCGGGCTCGTGTGACCCCTGTCTAGGCTGCACGATAAGACCTGAAACACCAACGAATTCCCGTACGTACCCAAGTCGATCCGCGCGAGACCGCCTCGGGACGTTCTCTAAAATAATTCTCAAGAATAGATACATACCAGATTTGACATTCGAGATTCAAGATTTAACCTCCGACGAAGACCAGCTGACCCCCAAGGCGGTGCCCAAAGGACGCTAATTTCCATTCGGCGTAGCTCAGCTGACGCAGCGCGACCGGATCCGACTCGGAAGCTCTTAAATAATAATTAATCCCTGGTGCGCTCTTGGGCCAGGTCTGCGTCCGTGTCCTGCGTCCCGGGTCTGCGTCCTGGTACGAGCGAGGAACCCGCGGAGGGACCCGGACTCGCCTGAGGGCCCAGCTCGAAGCCTGCGCTGTGAATGGAAGCCTTCCTATCCAGGGTAAATCAGGCACCACGCACTGGCAGAAAACAGCTCGCGGCAAGCGTCAATTCACCGAGCTTGGCAGTTCTTATAATTACTCATCACAGTTACACTCACTGGCAGCGACGACATCTCGTACCTCGGATCTCTGTCCTTTCCAGGTCCTTCCGAATTCCGAATTCAAACGGCGGCGCGAGCGAGCGGCCGCTCGCGAAAGCAGCGCAGTCGCAGTCGCAGCGAGCTCTCCAATATGGCCACTTTAAACGCGAGGGGGCACCGTCGCAGATCTCCGCGAAGCGCAAGCAGTTGTAGCAGGGAGATAGATTCTTTCTTTCTTTCTTTGTGCTTCCGAGCGCAGTTTAGGCTGCCCAGCGCCTTCCCATCCATATATATATATACCTGCGATGCCCTCAGCGCCGTAAGTACGCCGTAAGTACGCCCGGTCCCAGACTCTCAGGTCACTCAGGCTGCTATCGAAAACTGCAGAATAAAAAAAGACGGAGAAATAGTGATTTCCTCACAAATTTAAATGGGGTCCCTGAGCTCGAGCAGCGCAGTAAGTTCTCCAATACGCGTAGTTCGGCGCGCAAGAGACTTCCAATTAAACGCAAGGGAGGGCACGCACGCAGATCTCCGCGAAGCGGAAACACTGGCAGCAGATTCTTTCTTTCCGAGCGCAGTTTAGGCTGCCTTCCTGCCCATCTATACATGTATATGTATACCTGCGATGCCGTCAGCGCCGTACGCGCGGTCCCAGACTCCTAGGTCAATCAGCTATCAAAAAATAATAGAATAAGAAAGACGGTGAGATTGCGAGTGAACTGATACTGGTTTCCTTAAATCCAAATTTAGACGGCAGCGTCCCTGAAGCGCGAGCAGCGCAGTGAGCTCTCCAATACGCCCAGCTCGGGGCGCAAGAATGGGCACTAGTCTTCCAATTAAACGCCAGGGAGGGCACACCGTGACGCAGATCTCCGCGAAGCGTAAAGAGCAGATTCTTTCCCAGCGCAGTTTAGGCTGCTATCAAAGAAATGAAGAATTAAAAAAAGACGGTGAGATTTAAAGTGAACTTGATAGATAGTGATTTCCTTAAATCCAAACGGCGTCCCTGACGCTCGGACGGCCGCTCGCGAAAGCAGCGCAGTGAGCTTTCAATACGAGCCACGGCGCGCAAGAATGGGCACGCAGATCTCCGCGAAGCGTAAACAGCAGATTCTTTCTTCCGAGCGCAGTTTAGGCTGCCTACACCTATACCTTCGATGCCGTCAGCGCCGTAAGGCCGGTGCCAGACTCCCAGGATAAGACTCAGGATAATATTGAAGGTCGACAGTTCAGTCCGGTTTAGGTTGCTGTCCAAAAAATAACAGAATAAAAAAGACGGGACAAATCTGTAGTTTTACTGATGCAGTCCGTAAATCTGCCACGAAAAACCGAGCGCGAATGCCTTGTGGATTCGACTCGGAGGCCATCCGCCGTGCGGGTCTTGGGCTCGTCGCTTTTCAGAATCAGGGCGCATTACAGCTGTTTCCGAAAAGCTTGAGACAACATGAAATTTTTTGCATGCACAAAACTTTGATGGAAAACTAAGGATTACTGGTTTTGGATGGTCAGCCGAGATTGCCGTTGCTAGCCGTCGCTTCCGTCGATTTTGCTGGCCCCCGTGATTTTATTCTTTCGGAGAGCTCTCCTCGGAGTCCCTCTCATAGTACTTCCTTAGTGGTCCTTTGTACGGCCCGTGAATCTCACAGGTCCCTGAAAGTGTGAGGCAGGTCCAGGGGCCCAAATGTTAGACCTCGGCTGTGCCGATCCCGAAACGGCAGCTGATCCGTGCCATATCCGGTAATCCTTAGCACTCCATCAAAAGTTTGTTGTGCGCAAAAGATATTACGTTGTCTCAAGCTTTTCGGAAACAGCTGTAATGCATTCTCACACTTGAAAGGCGATCACGTGAATGTTCAACTCCAAGTTCAACCACAAGTTCCTTCTTAAGCTTCTCCTTCTTCCGCGACGTTTCCTTTCCTCGTGTCAGCAAGATTTCAAAGAATTCCCTCCCAGACCGCAAGCACTCACGGATATTCTGGCCCTTGTGCAGTGTCTGGAATTTTGAGGGAAAATTTTTTCTATTCAAATATAGTCTGCGGGGAAGGCACTCATTGTGGGTGTTTTGCTGAGTGGTCATTACCTCTTGTTTTTGATTTTTCGTCACATGAGACCCAATACTGGTCAATGGTTCGAACCTGGCAACCTCCTTTCTTTTACTTCCTTCATAATCTTTCCTCTGTGTTGCGGTGGTTGGTGGTACATGTACAGTTTCAGCTCAGAATCTACTTGAATATAGGCTGGGCAGCCCTCTAGCATTCTGTCTAGACCACTGGAAATTTATCTGATCCATACAGTTGCATTTGTTGTTTCTTTACTGAAACAGTCTTTGCCCTTGTCTGTCTTGTGTTGAGTGCTGCACAAAATAGCGGTAGCTATCTTTGACCCTTGTCTTCATTTTTGTACACTTCTGCAATGGATACTGGCTGGTCTCAAACTGGAAGATTATTCCATTGTGAAATCCCCATAGTTCAATTTCCAAGTCTCATCACCTCTTTCAGATGAAAAGGAAGTGACCCAGAGTAATTTAGATCCCTACAGAATCAAATTTTAGGAGTATTGTGCTTCCCATATGACTGGGCTCATATTGGACCCTAATTATCAGGTAGAACATGTTATATTCAAGTGGGAACTATCGGGTTGTATAGTCTTACCTGAGCTTAGTTGGAGGTGATTTGTGCATATCAGGCTCCAATGTACATAACTGCATGTATACCAAGGCTGATCTGGAGATCTCGGGACCACAACACACTTTGCTTTGGTTTTCTGTCATAAATAGGTCAAAAAAACACACAGCTTAGTATCTGCACCAAGTTCAGATTGGTTGACATGCAAAGTGGAGTTTTTCAAAGTTCTGAATGTCCTCTACTAGTATTCAGAGAACCCGCAAGGTAATTTCAAAAAAGCGAAATAACCACATTTAGTCCCAGAATTGGGCCGGAAAAATACTTACAATGCATGAGGCTTTAAAAAACAATGGTACACATTTACTGTAATATTTTTAGATTTATCGGACAGAAGATACACAGGGCAGACATTATTCAAGAGCCCGAACATGGATTTGATGAGTTAGTGCCTAATCGAGACTAACTTTGATGCTGGGAAGATGTGTCGGCTATTAGTCCAAATTGAGACTAAATAGTCCAAATCGGGCACTAAATTTATTCCGGACACCGCACGACGGCCGATATTCTCAAGGTTTAACGTTACCAGCTGAACAGCTGACCGCCGAGCCCCCCTTCACCCAATGGAAGGCGATTCCATTCAATTTGCTGCGTCCGCCTGGGTTCAGCTGACGCCGCGCGAATGGTTGCAGTGACTCTGAGCGAGGATTCCGTGGAGCTGAGGGACTGGGGTGCCTGGGTTCAGGAAGATAGCGACCGCAAATGCCCCAGCACCACGGTGCTATCCAGTACTTATCGTCAGCGGGTACATTCGAAGGCTCGCGGCCAGGCTTAATTTACCGGATGTACCATTTGGATTCACGTACCCCGGTCTCTTCCCCTCAGCGCGTCCGCTGGCGAAAGGAGCGCAGACACCGACGCGTAATCGCATCGCAGAATCTGCTGAGGGAGCAGCCGACCCAGATTCGGAGTCGATATTTTGCGGATTTAGCTCAGGAGCGGAGTTAAGGCTGCCTGCGATGCCGCCAGCGTCAGCGGGTTCCAGCAGCCGGCGTTTGCGCGGGTGTACGAGTAGGTGTATGATCCAGTCAGATGTAGGCTGGGCGCCGAGCGTTCTGTCTGTGTGAAGGTATGTGTTCAGGTGTGCGATACGCGGTTCAAGTCCAATGAGTCAAGTAAACTCGGGAAGAATGACGACAGCGACAGCAACAGGGCGAATGCCGAGACCAACGAGAGAGATAGCCTGCGTGGATGCGGCAGGAGACAACAGAGAGAATTGTGTCGATTAATCACAAGTCGAAGGCAGTCTGGACTTCCCAAGACTACATGAGGTATGCATGACCCGCCGAAGGAGTCTCGAAGTGCGAATTTAGATGATCATATGGTGTTACGGACAGGTAAAGTTGTACGACCATCGTTTAACGTCGAGAGGTATGTTTCGATTTTTTTCGAGCGTTGAAGATTCGTGAAAATTGTACCGCCTGAGAATAGCTGGTTATCCAGATCCGTTCAGTTCTAAGAGACTAGAACCACATAGGATCGTTGTCGTCACAGAGAATGAGCTCAGAGTGCAGCGGAGTTGAAAATTGCCCATAGAAGTTTTGAGAGACAGGAACGAGTGAAAAGCCCCTTCGCCACGTCGGCGTCGACAGAAGTAGGTGTTTAGAACGGATTCGACAATCCCGAGACGGCGCATGGAGAGGGAGAAGATGTGTACCAAATGTATTATTCGTAGTGGCGACTATAGCGACATCCAGCGGCATCCGCATTCGACGTAGACTATAAATGAACGAAATATTGGCAGGAACGCGCAGAAGTATGGTCTGGAGGTACCAGTGGCTCAGGTAGGCCCGGAAATGGGGCGAAGAATGCAGTAGGGCTTGTGCTTGGTTTGGCTCGTCTTGGTTTGAGTTGAAAGATGTTTTGTGCCACGTGACGCGGACTTCATTCGCTTCCGACCAACTTCCGACTCGAGCCTGCAGTGTCGACTCTCAACTTTTGTCACTCCTACGTCAACAACTGAGCTCCAAGTGGCAGAGATTGGGCAGGGAACGGAATGGCGTTGTACCCCAGTAGCTCGAAAGCGCCGTCTGCTCCAGGGAAAACCGAATTCGAAATTCTAAAGGCCTCTCACAAGTCGGTTGGTCTTCTCAGTTGGGTGCAACGCAGTGCCTCATGACGTCCCTCCAGATTCCTCCGCGAAGAAGACGACAAGGGCCAATCCCTCACGTGGAATGAGCAGCTCGCGACGAAATACTACGATAGCCTCTTCCGCGAATACGCCGTCTGCGATTTGAAGCACTACAAGTCCGGGAACGTGCGTGTCTTTTGCCTCGTGGCGACGACAGCGGGCTTTTGACCACAGGTCTTACTACAATTTAGTTTGCGCTGCGCTGGAGAACGGAGGCGGAGGTCCTGGCGGGTGCGGGAGAGACGACGTGCGGCAACACGCGGTGCGAACACCACGAGCCGGGCGGGCGACGGAAGCCGACCCTGTCGACACTCGAACTCCCCTTCACGTACACCGAGCACGGCGATACCAAGTCCGCGCTCGTCAAGGCCGTCCTGTGCGAGAAGTGCCTCGGGAAGATGATGTGGAAACGTCGGAAGGAGAAGGAGCGGCTTCTGGCCGACGTTGGCGGTGTGGTCAAGGAGGAGGAGGTAGAGCCTGTCCTTGACGGTGCGGATAGGCGGGGGAGCGGAAGTCGGTCGAGGAGGAAGGACGTGCTGCGCGAGGACGGTGACCATCGACATCGACGGCGCAGTTCCAGGTCTCGCTCTCCGCGTCCTTCCGGTAATCGAAAAGATGATGTGCGACCTCGTCGGCACTCTCCGACCCGCTAGTGAAGATGTGCGACGAAACATGTACCTGTGTAAGAACAGTTTTGATATATTATTCCAACAAAAAAGCACATCAGCTGTTAGAGCGTTTGGAGTACAGGATTCCCGCAAACCGCACAATCATTCCATCTTGCCGCTCGGGGGTCAGTTATATCTCAACTGTATGCCGTGGCTCTTGAATAAATTTATGCATACAGAACACTTTCACATCGGGTTCATTTTTTCACTTCATCGGGAACTTGAACTCTAATTTATACCGGCAGACCAATTATCCGTGGATGTACTCCTTGAGTTCGTTCAAAGTAGGGTCGAGGCATGCCGCTCATCCTCATCCAGATGTCCCTCTCTACTTTACCTTCTACACCGTTCCCTTTTCTGTGACGGTATGCCTCGACTTGTGCGCCGGATGTCGTCCCCCTCACGTTCTTTCAGTTCCAGTCGTTCCTCATGTTCTCCATGACCCTGTACAAATGCGGCCGCACGCTCCTTGATTATAAAGCTTCCAAAATGCCTCTAATCACCCTCTTCTTGCGAGATGGCGTATTCTGGTTCCTCACCATCTTCGGTCTGTCTCCTTTGGAGCTTAGAGATGGCGCTCTGACAAATACATGTGCCTCGCAGCTGTGTCACTTGCAGAGCTCATCATATCGGTTCGCGGACAACCAAGTCTCGCGCACGCCATGGTAAATACCGTGCGTTGAACTTCATTTACATACCTCCGACTCCCTCTTGATGCTGCAGCCTTAGTCCCGCGACCATGTACGTCGTTCCAAATTCCATTCTATTCCCTTTTCTTTTTTATAAAAATATATCGCTTTGTCCCGGCTTGAATGCCGTCATTGGGACACGGATTTTGCTCAACCTCAAACGCCTTGCCGCCGCAGATTCAGTCTCTGACATGCCCGCACCTACAATGGAAGTCAGAATCCCGGATACACGCCGCGATCCGGGTCAGCTGTGGTCCTTGCGGACGGAGGATACTCGAGGTGTGTGAAGGCCGAGGGCAGGTGTTGAGTTTTCCACAAAAAAAGACGGGCGGCAAGGCAGCCGTAAAAACACGTACCTGTGTGTATACTCGCGATTAGGTGACAACGCTCCATTTCTCAGCGTGCGTACGCGGAGAATAAAAGTTTATTCCGGTTATTCGAAAGTTGCCCGAATGAGTGTTACAGTACATATTTGCACAGGATCCTAGTAAATCTCATGTATCCCCTCCGAGTCTGAAGGTACCACGGCACATTGTACACGTTCGCCGCAAATTTGAACGGCCCATTTCTGTGCATAAACGACAACGTTGCCAGGTTTCGCCGAGTTGAAGTAATACAACGAGTGCGAGGGATTTTGAATCTGGTAGCGGGCCGTGTATCAGGATTCTGCTTCTGCTTACGCGGTCCTCGCTTCAGCCTTCAGCCACACCCAGGGAAGCCAGGACAACATGGTGATCA
Source organism: Mycena galericulata (assembly GCA_029289565.1). Classification (NCBI taxonomy): domain Eukaryota; kingdom Fungi; phylum Basidiomycota; class Agaricomycetes; order Agaricales; family Mycenaceae; genus Mycena; species Mycena galericulata. The sequence goes on from JARKIA010000091.1 coordinate 557,140, forward strand.
TTCCCCAGTCCCCACTGGCAGTCCACTATATCAAAACAATATCCACGCTAGCGAGGATGTAGGAATAAGGGATCCCCCACAAAGAAAGGCCGGAGAAATGCACCGAGAATAAATCTCGTCGATCCCGTCGATCCCGAGGCGGGAGCGGGACGTCGAAACTGGAGACTTTTCTCGCCGGATTTGCAACTTACCGTTTTTTCGGCACCGCCTCCGAACTGACAGTTCTCGGGTCTTGCCGATCTTGCCGGCCGTCTCTTTCTGACTGACCTACAGCCTGTGGAACTGTGGAAGCAAGCGGAAAGGTCCCTCTCATGCCTAATCCCTCCCAAATAAAGCTCACGCTATTTTTCTGTCAGAATGTCCTGTCTCTCGCATTGCCCAATGCACTGTGCTGCAAACGAAGATGAAATGTCTGGACTTCTCCAATCCCCGTTTCCGGAGATGCTCTCCAGCAACACCGTTCCATCCGATCCTCAGATCTGCGCGATCCACGACGCGATCCAGCGCGCGGAAGCCGCAATATCTGAAAAAACCGGTATGATACAGAGGTTGGAGCAGCAGCGCGTGGATCTCGAGGCTTTCGTCAACAAGCAGCGGGGGGTGGTGTCGGCCATGCGACGATTCCCCAGCGAGATCTTAGGCGATATATTCGGTCATTTCGTGTACCATCAAGAGTTTAACCCATCCAAGAATATGCCCTGGCGCATAGCTCGAGTTTGCAGTCGATGGCGCTCGGTTGCATTGGCTTTTCCGCGTCTGTGGTCACACTTCTGCTTTGGCGGATCAGGACATTCAGATCCTCGACTGATCTTACTGCAGTTGCAGCGCTCCAGCCATATGCCGCTTACCGTTAAAATCCGGGATGCGGATCTTGGTCTCCTGGACGTTCTAAAGACTGTCTCAACCCGCTGGCAGAGTGTGGAACTTTCCTTTTCTACATCCGGATCCAACGCCAAAATCTTTGAGTCTCTTTGCGCTGGGAACTTCCCTGCCCTCGAGAAGCTCGCTATTCACATGAAGGGAAAATCAAAATCACCCGTCGCTTTCATCCAGGCTTTGCCGGCGCTGGTGACGCTAGCGCTTGATCCGGAGAATGCTGCGTTGTCAAATTATTTCAGCATTTCCTGGTCCCGTCTTCGGGAATGCACGTTAACGAGGTGTCGCATGGTTGATGTGCTTCGTATTCTATCACTCCTCGCGGTGGGCACTCGAGTCCATATTACGAATACCCCCAAAACCAGCAAGCCTGAGGATCTGCCACCCACGTCGTCGTCCATTCTTGCCATCGCGTTCGAGGATTGTCACCCCACGTCTGTCCACCAGCTATTGGGCGCCATCACGGCACCGGCGCTGGAAGAACTCCATTTCGCGGAAAATATCTACAGGAAGGAGAAGAATAATATGGTGGAGCAGATCATCGCCTTCCTTGCCCGCTCCGCGTGCCCCCTCACCCGCCTGCACACCGGCGCGCACCTTGCCGAGTACGAAATTCTCCGCATCCTTCAATCGCCGTCCGCAAGCAGCCTTGTCGCTGCCGCAGTGACATGCACTTCATTCGATCTCGGCATCGTGGCGCTTGCATCACCCACACTGGTCCCACAGCTCCGTGAACTGTCGTTAAAGTGCGGGCCGCCATCGGAGTCGATCGAAGCGAAGCTGCTTGAGATGGTCGTGGCTCGGCGCCCCGTGCTGCAGCTTTTGCGCCTCGAGACTACCACTCACCAGAGTCGCCACGGGGGTTGGAATTTATCTCATGATTCTGTGAGAAGGTTGAGAGAAAGCGGGGTGCGGGTGATGCTGTCTGGGAATGCGGATTAACTTCTCTTCCTCTTCCTTAATAACTCTATGCACGACTTTGAGCATGAAACTCTGGCACGTACATATCCATATCTTGGACCTACTATCTCCCTAGGCTAATTCTGCCAACTCCTCGTATTTTCAAAAACTTGATCAATGACTACTATCCGTCTATGCACGACCGATTCACACATACATCGCAAATCCATCCCGATCCAGAACTCATCAAGTTCTGTCACAGTTATGCAAGTGATCGCCGCTGGTATCTTTCATATACGGTGTTTTTGGACTGCACTGTATGCATCCATTCCCTGCGTTTCGGCGTCCCTAGACTCAGCCTCCGGTTAGTTGACCTACGCACAGCTACACAGATGCCTGTAGCTAGGTCACTAACCTCAGCCTTTTTAGCTCTTGGAGGATCTGGCTAGCTACAGTGTGGGGTCTTCATAGGTCAGAAGTTGAGATCTGTGTGGGTCAGCAGGTTTTCCAAGTCGCAGGTACACAGCGAGATGTACCTCAGGATGCCAGAAACTAGCAGGAGAAAAACGAAGCTGTGGATGTTAGACTGAACCTGAATTGAGACCATTGAGCTCTACTGATTACGGCCAAACATGAGGCGCCAAGATCCAGACACAGAGTGCCAGGCATGTCTAGCGACCCTACACACCCAAAATCAGGCTCCAAGACTAGGCTTTGGGTCTAGGGGTTCTCGGAACGCAGTGTTTGATAGAAAATCCAGGATGTCATACATAGTCTTCGAGACCAGCTGGGTCGGGATCGGCCGAAGGTTTTCCCACGGTTCAAGCTCGAATTCGGCGTCGAATTCAACCTACCTAACCGAAGGGCGGGTTAGTACGTATTGCAGCCCAGAAAGCAGGCAACCAAATTACAACGCTTCTTGGTCATACTAGTTCGTGTCTTATGAGGTGTCTGCGGCTAAGTTGAATCAGAACTCGACTCAAAAGCCAAACCAACTGCATCGCAAGTCGCAAGTCGCCCATATATCCCGTCGATGGTGAACATAGGACACTCAGCAGTACAGTAGCATAAACGATGCTTCTGTACATTGCTAACATGGGGTCCCGCTCGATTCGTGACTGGTTGATCGCCATGTTTTTTTATTTTATTTCTTCGTCTGCTTTCTTTCTTTCCGTGTTTCCGTCTCATGTGATTGTTTCGTGGACTTGGATTCAATTTAGAAAGATCCACCGTCTTTCTGGAGTGCCTCATTCTTAGGTTCCGCCAAATTGACTCGTTCTTCAAACATTGAAACGGAATCTGCAAGCCTGCTAGCGTGGGGACCCAGGGTCCTGTCTAGTCGACCTCCTGATCAGTGAGTTGGAAGTTGGAATGCCTAATAGCGCATGGTGTGTACTTGTTGGACTTTGACAATGATTATTGAATAGTTCGTAGGACGGCTCCGTTCGATCGTTCGATTCGGCGGGGTCGGGTGGTAGCGAGGGTTCAGTGACTTTGGCTGGCACTTGTACGTTGGGTTCCTTTCTGTTTTGACTTCCTCCTTCCTTCAGATTTTCTTGGGATTTTGATATGGCGAGACGAGCCTAGACGGAGCAACAGCCGGAGTCCGGCTGAATGTCATATAAATCTAATTTCCACTGGATACATCTTATATAATCAACAGAGGGAAGCAGAAGACATTGCCAGGGTGTGTGCTGATGACGAACCATTGCGTAGGTCCCAGTCTCCGTTAGATTCGAGGGAGTCCGGTGATAATTTTGTTTTGCTTTTTTTTTCGACAAGTGATACTCCGTCGTTGCCCCGGGTTCTTCATCTTTTTTCCTTCTCTTCTTACAACTTTAATAATACCTGATTGCTGAGATCTGACATTCACGCGCGTCGGCGGCGAGACGAGATGACGAAACTTCGGCCACGTCTCATAGTCTGGTCGAATTCAAGTAATTCAATTTTGATTGGATGCATGCTATACAAGTACTCAACAAAGATGAGCAAGGGAGACCTGATCGTTCGTGGTGTGCATCTGTCGGACTTGAATGCTGGTCGCTTGAAGCCCCCGTTCGATTCGGGGTCGGTGCATGATGAGTGGCTTTGGTCCAGGCATGACACCATTCCTTTTTGTTGACAAGCATCCGTTATTGACTCGGTTCTCTTTCGTGTTCCTTCGTTCTTTGCAGTGCAAACACCTACCTGACTGATATACATATGTGTTGCTGAGCCAAGACGAAATAACGGGTCCGAATCTGTCTTCTTTAAGTCAAATCACGTCGGATAAAATAAATGTCACCTACATAATACCCAGAGCGAGAGTCACACCGCAGAATGGGAAATTTCAGGCCGGCCGACAACGTTCCCGAAACTACCAGTTTCAGCTGCACCTTCGGAAGCATTACCATATAAAGCATATCTTATCTTATCCAGCACCATATATGGCAATAGAGTTTCCGTCACGCCGAATCTGCAGCTGAAAGTGGTAGTTTCGGGGACGTTGTCGACCAGCCATCAATAGCTGAAAATTCCCGTTTTGCGGTGTGAGTGGAGCGGAAAACCCTCGATAGCCCGAACGTATAAACTGGGACTGGTGTGGTGATTTTAAATTTTCGGCACTGCCTCCGGACCGAAGTTGCCGAAGCTCTTGCCGACGTTGCCACGTCTCTTCCTGATACCTAAGTAGTGGTCCGTGTCACTCCGTGAAACTGCGAAAGCAAGTGGAAAGGTCTCTCATACCTAATCCCTCCCACGAAAAGCTCACGTCAATTTTCTGTCAGGATGTCCTGTCTCTCACATTGCCCAAAGCACTGCGCGGCCAATGAAGATGACATGCCTGGACTTCTCCAGTCCCCGTTCCCAGAGACGCTCTCCAGCAATACCATTCCATCCGATCCTCAGGTTTGCGCGATCCACGACGCGATCCAGCGTGCGGAAGCCGCAATATCTGAAAAAACCGGTATGATACAGCGGTTGGAGCAGCAGCGAGCGGATCTTGAGGCTTTCGTCAACAAGCAGCGGGGGGTGGTGTCGGCCATGCGACGATTCCCCAACGAGATCTTAGGCGATATATTCGGTCATTTCGTGTACCATCAAGAGTTTAACCCATCCAAGAATATGCCCTGGCGCATTGCTCGAGTTTGCAGTCGATGGCGCTCGGTTGCGTTGGCTTTTCCGCGACTGTGGACTCACTTCTGCTTTGGCGGACCACGACATTCAGATCCTCGAATGGTCTTATTGCAGTTGCAGCGCTCCAGCCATATGCCGCTCACCGTTAAAACCCGGGATGTACATCTTGGTCTCCTGGACGTTCTAATGACTGCCTCAACCCGCTGGCAAAGTGTGGATCTTTCCTTTTCTGCATCCGGATCCAACGTCAAAATATTTGAATCTCTTTGCGCTGGGAACTTCCCCGCCCTCCAGAAGCTCACTGTCCACATGGAGAGAGGATCATCATCCCAAATTGTCGCTTTCATCCAGGCTTTGCCGGCGCTGGTGACGCTAGCACTCGATCCAGGAACTGCTGCGCTGTCAAATTATTTCAGTATTTCCTGGTCCCGTCTCCAGGAATGCACGTTAACGAGGTGTCGCATGGTTGATGTGCTTCGTATTCTATCATTCCTCTCGTTGGGCACTCGAGTCCATATTACGAATGCTTCGAAAGGCAGAAAGCCTGAGGATCTGCCACCCACGTCGTCGTCCATTCTTGCCATCGCGTTCGAAGATTGTCGCCCCACGTCTGTCCACCAGCTACTAGGTGCCATCACGGCACCGGCGCTGGAAGAACTCCATTTCGGGGAAAATATCTACAGGAAGGAGAATAATAATATGGTGGAGCAGATCATCGCCTTCCTTGCCCGCTCCGCGTGCCCCCTCACCCGCCTGCACACCGGCGCGCACCTTGCCCAATACGAAATTCTCCGCATCCTTCAATCGCCGTCCACAAGCAGCCTTGTCGCTGTCGCAGTGACATGCACTTCATTCGATTTCGGCATCGTGGCGCTTGCATCACCCACACTGGTCCCACAACTCCGTGAACTGTCGTTAAAGTGCGGGCCGCCATCGGAGTCGATCGAAGCGAAGCTGCTTGAGATGGTCGTGGCTCGGCGCCCCGTGCTGCAGCTTTTGCGCCTCGAGACGACCACTCGACACGGGGATTGGACTCTATCTCAAGATGCTATGAGAACACTGAGAGAAAGCGGGGTACGGACGATGCTATTGTCCTCTGGTAATGGGGATTGAGTTTCCTTCCTGCCTATGTAGTACGGACCCCGGTTGTTTCTTAACGGGACCACGCCGGAATATACCTACCTACCTACCGCGCTTCCTACATAAATACCTCCTATGATCTGGAAACCTTTCACGAATGTACCATTATTGAACGCACGAAATTTGGAAAACACGTGTGTTACTTCGAGTTACACTTACATGTTGCTGCTCATTCACAGGTTTATTTATTACTCAAAATTCCAAGCTCACGTTGATCTCATGAGAACCAGGTCCATTGAAACCTTGATTTCCATCCTGTCGGCAATTCGCCTGTCCAGGTCCATTTGAGGTCACAGTATTTCAGACATTGTTTAGTGCGACGGAATATCTATGCCCTCCTTTGGCTCCTTTCCTCCGCCAAAGTTTTCAACTCTTCGGAATCGATAGCCTTGAACGGCCAAGTGAACCAATTTCCACCAGAGCGCATGCTTTGAAGACCCATTTGTTCCAGAAGTCGATCCGCATGTTGTGGGTACCTTATAGAGTACATATATTTAGGCACCGATATGGAGGCTAGGCAAGATACTCACGTCCAAAAGGCGATATCGGCGGTGTAGGATTCATTCACACTGTGGATGCTTATGTGTTAGAATTGGATTGTAATTTGGTCCAGTACAACAGAAAGACGTGCAACGTAAGTGTGCCAGGATATCGTCTTCGGATCCATGCAGCATTGCGCTCTGTGTGCTGGTACGCCTCTTCCGGCGTTTTTGGAATGTCCATATTATCACCAAGAAAGTAGGACGATACCCAATGGGCGATGACCTCGCACGTATATCCCATATTTGCGGTGAACTGGTGTTCTGTCAGATGGCGACTGCGTGCAAAGAAGGAGACTCACTATAGCTCCGTTTACAGCGAAATCCCGGCGAGCAATGTTCTTCGCTGGGACGATGCCATTGTATATACTGGCGGCCCATTCCATACTGCTTGCAGGTGGAGTCGCCAACGAATGATAGGGAGTCCTCTCAGGCTTGAACTCAAATTCTCCCGGGGCATGTCTATGTATTCCGAGTAGTTCGGCGGTATCCTCTGCGGATATTGTGACTCGGAGGCGAGGGGAAAGGGTGGCTTCAAACTTACCATCAAGAATGCCGGCCCAGGATGACGAGTATCCCGTTGCGAGCAAAACCAGATCTGCCTTGACTGTCCGACCATCGGTTAACGCGATTGATTCGCCATCTGGGCCGAAACCTTCCACTCGAGCAGGAGATATGGCCTCTATTTTTCCCTTGTTGACGAGGGCGTGGAAGCGATTCTCTTGAGGTACTCCTTCATCGTTCACGTTCAGGGTCCAGAACAACGAGCGAACATTACGGAGTGGAGAGTCTCGCGGAATGGAAAGTGCTCGAAACTATAGAGCCATAAGGCCCTGATCAGGTGCTCTGCCTAGCGAGGCAGACCCTGCCAAAATCACGGCATATGCCTTGATGTGGCAGGCATCTGCTTTGATTTTCGCAGGGTCTGCCTCGCTAGGCAGAGCACCCGATCAGGGCCTAAGTTGCCCGTCTTTGAGGCAGAAACGGCGGCTCACCGAGGAGCGGCTAAGCGCCCACCAAAAGAAATGAGTGATCTTGCTCCCGAACCACGTATTGTGCATGAAGCGCTCCAGCCGCGATGGCAGTTCATCACACCCAGACATGATGGAGAGCAGCCTACATACATGACGCATGAGTAGCCCAATGCGATACTATGTGCGACATAACCGCCTACCTGCTTTTTCGTATGTATTCCGGCAATGGGGCTGGGCTCGCAAGGAAGGCGTCAATGGTCTCGAAAACCAATGTAACCTTCCTTCCTTCGTTGACCAGGTAGGCGGCCATGCTGCAACAGGTCCTCATCAGCCGACAAAATCGATTCAGAAATGAGGCTCGCTTGCTCTTGTGCCGATTTTCCTCCGCCGATTATCACAATTGACTTCTCGGGCGACGTCCCATCAGGTGAGGTTGGCGGGATCGTCTCCAAAATGGTGTCGAGCTGAGCAGCAAAATACTTGGAGTGGATTACGGGTCCCCGGAAGCCTGCGCTCTGGACTACAGCGGGCGCAAAGGAACCAGGAACTTTCGGTGTGCTGCATCCCTGATTCACAGCAGTAAATCGCCTCTGGCGAAGAATGATTGATAGATCGTAACGAAATTACTTACACCAGTGCAAAGCACGACACGCGAAAACTCCAGTATTTCGCGCGAGCCTTTTCGCTTATCTTCGACGGTGATGAACCACATGAAGGTCACCTCGTCGCGCCGGATATCGAGTACCTCCGTTTCGAACCGGATTATGTCCTTGAGGAACATGTCACTGAACGCCTGCAGGTATGCGCGCAGATCGTCCCCCGTGAGACGCCCGCCCGCATCGGCAGGCGGCGGCATGTCCATGGCGGAGAACCTGTACTCTCCATGCACACTGGACGGCCGATAGGAATTCAGCATGCGGGCCTACACGGGTGGTGCGCACCTGTTGATTTGCAGGCCGGGATAAACGCGCTCGGCTGCCCAGACGCCTCCTGGTGTCGAGTCGCGCGTCAATATCTGCACCTGAGAGAAGCCGTCTTGCAAGAGGGTGTACGCGGTGATGAGTCCCGCCGGCCCTGAACCGATGACAGCAACGGACGCGGCGCGAGGGTCTGAGGGCATGGCGTGGTCTGAGGTGCAGGGACTCGGAGCGAGAGAGCCCTAAATCGCTTGGAATCATCCAGCAGTTGGATAAGCCGGTACGTACATAGTGCGGGAATGACGGATACGATAACCGTGTCGTGCGTCAAATATCTGCGCTTGAGAGAAGCCGTAGCCCCGCCAGTCTAGGACCGATGACTGCGGCCTACGCAGCGCGGGGGGTCTCAGGTTATGAGCAAGTAACCTCGGCTTTGGGGGCTGCAGGGACTACCAAGATCGAGAGGCGCTTAATCAAGCTTCTTTAGTTCGCCGCTTTGGATCCAGAGGTTGGGATAAGCCGGCACGTACATAGTGCGCAGAATGAGAGCAGGAAACGCAGTGTGGGTTACTTCGTCGTGGGATACTACCACGGCGAAGAACCGAGGGCTCCAAGCCAGAGGTGTACGACGCGGAAATGGCAGGCCTCGGCGTACGACGCACTGACATTCGTAGATTCACGCCCGCAGATCCGACAGCTCCCCTTCTTGAAGTTCTTCGCAGACAACACGGCTGCACTGGCGTCGATTTTCGACCCCAAGCTGGCTGCGGGACAAGCGCACGCGTGACGCGATGCGTTTCCGCCAAAGTTCCTCGATCGCGACCCAGGAGCACGGTGGATATCGACTGGTCGCCGGGCCACGAGGAGATTAGGGGCAATGAACCGACGAACTTGCCAAGGCCGCCGCCTAGAATCTAGATGTGGAACGCGAACAAGAGAACTCTGAGAACGACACTTACACACGCGAAGCGTGCCGCGAAAGAGAAAACCCTCGCGAAATGGACCACAGTCTGGAAGAAGACCCCGCAGAACGTATCCCACCGGCGTGGAAACTGTTGAAAACTTGAAACTTGTAGGAAGCAAGTAAGTAGGCGTAACGTTATAACCGTATAATTACGGCATACTACGCATAATGTGTTACGACAGCCGTAAGGTAGCGGACAGGCAAATACGGTTACCCCACGTGACGCACCTTTTTGGGAAATTTCGAGAGTCTTTTCACAAAACCTCTTTTTCTCGGAGGTAAATAGAAATTCTGCCTCAACAGTTCTGTTCAAGTGTGGCGTTGGAGGATTCACAAATATCTTGATGAGTTTTAGATGAGAAATGAAGGACTAGTTCCGACATCAACCAGCTGACATAAATATGGGAACTAGTCCCCCATTTCTTTGCTAAAACTCCTCGAAATATTTGTGAGAGGTCTTGGAGTACATTCACACAAGTCTGTTGAGCCGGATTTCCCATTCTCACTCTGTAAACACTTGAATTGCAGATAATCGCCCGAAAAGGTGCGTCACGTGGGGTAACCGTATTTGCCTGTCCGCTACCTTACTAGTACTGTACCGTCCGGCATGTCCCTCCGACGTGCCGCATACGGCTACGCTTACGGTACGGCTCGTTCAGATCGCTGGATGGAGTGCGCCGGGGTTGAAATGTGGGCTAGCCACAGGTAATAGCAAAATGTTTGAATCTACTCACACCTTCATTCGGCAGAGGATCGACAGCCGATGTGATGTGATGTGATGTATTTCTATTTTACGCTGTAACTGGCCATGTGTGGCTAAGCAGCAGTACCTACAATAGAGTAGAGGGAGAGGTAAGGTAGCTAGGTGGGGCGTAATGGAACCTATTTAGATGCAAGCACAAAAAAGAAGAAATAAAGTATCGAAAGGGGAAAGGGTGGTCAGAGGCGGGACATAAACATGCGAATAAGGTACAGTGAGGGAGCTTTCGGGACACGGTGTGGGCAGGATGGGTCTGGGGAGGTGAACGAGAAAATAGGAATCAAACGGAAAAGATTAAGGAGCAGGGTTCAGGTATGGTAGGGGAAATGAAGAGGACTTATCCAACGACAGGTGAAGCTCGCGTTGACGCGCGGCAAGGGAGACAGCCAGCTCTTTACGCTTTGGGCACAAATATGCGTCGGACCTATGCTTTCCGGGGCAGTTCAAGCACTGAACGGGACCACTACAAGGCGATAGGTGGTCGGCAGAAAGTGGTTTAGCGCATACACCGCAGCACGGGTTCTTGACGTTACAGCGGGCTTTGGTGTGGCCATATTTGTGACAACCCCAGCACTGGGAAACACGCAGGTGTGGGAAGCCGCGAGAGACAGTCGGGCTAGAAGAGCAGAGAAGGATACGTCCACGGGATAGGGCGAGGTCGACTCGATCGCGGGACTCGAGCAAGAAGTAAACCGAGCCTGCAACCTTGGGTTTGCCACCGCCCGCTACGATCGCAGAGATCCGCGACTCGGATGGCGGATGGTTAACCCAAGTTGGCGTACCAGTGACCTTCCCAAGGTCCGGGTTCCTAAGCTCAAACTCGCGCTTCAGCTCCTTCATATCACTAACATCCCTGAAAAGGATCCCATCGACTTGAAGATGCGAATGGACGGCAACGGGAGCGATGCGCCCGCCGGGGAAGATGCCCGGAGACCATCGAGGCCACTCCTTTGCAAGCAAAGCGGTTTCCGCAGGGGTGGAAGGGACTATGAAGATGCTAGAAGCGTTCTGTTTCTGCGCATATAACAGCAGTGGAAGGGACATAGACTGGAGGTGTTTATTGACGGAGGTGACGATCTCGGGATAGGACGCATGAAAGATGGGCGGGGTCTCTCCATCGAAGCGGACAAGGATACGTTCCTCACTGGGTGACGGGAGGGGCGGCGGCTTGGGTTTGGGAGCAGTAGGACGAGCGGGTGGAGCCGAGGCGGCGGCAACGGCGGCATATGACAAGATTTGCTGAGTTTTCGACTTCTCGAGCTCCTTAGCAAGCGAGGTGATAGCCTTGTGTTGCGCCTCGGATCTCTCGGAAAGCTGCTTCAAAGCCGGCGATACAGATTGGAGAAGGAGGGTGCTGAAGGAGGAGGTGGTCTCGGACTCACGGACGATCGTCAGATGGTTCGCAAACCTCTCCTGAATTGCCTTTAGAACCTTCCAGAACTCCTGACTGATAGTCTTATTGAGCTGGGTCCACTGCAAGACGTCGCCGAAGACCTCCGCCAATGCATCGAATGAGTCGGCGTCATCAATGCGCTCCGTCGATCGGATGATGAATTCCTTCTTAATCTTCGTCGCGGACGCCTGCTGCTGGCGAACTTCCGCTGAGCGTTCAGTGGGCGCCTTGGGAGCGGGTGCAGATGACAGAGAAGGAGGATCGAGAGAGGCAGGCGTAGGAGGCGGGGACAGAAAGGTCGATGCGTCGGTGGCGTTTGATGTCACGGCGGCGGCGGCGGGTGCTTCGGAGATGATGCTAGTGGTGCTGTTGGCCTTACGTGCCGCAGAGCGAGTCGTTGGCAGGTCGGTGGAAATGGCATCGAGGAACTTAAGCTTGTTCTTAGGTGACATGGTGGTCACAGCCGCATACAGCTTGATACGGCATCTGAAGCCGGCCGAGCCCCTGGACCAAAATGACACTGCGCGCATACGGGCCGTAACCGCGTAACCGACGATCCGTGAAGTTTTAACTTCGCCTCAAACGATGACTCTGATGTGGTGTAGACGGGTGCATAGGTTGGGTTTGTATGCGCTTATCAACCACCTACTTCTAGGTCGGGCAACTCTCATAAACGTGTACAGTAAAGTTTTATGAAGCCGTTCTAGGTGGAGATAAACTCGTGTGAAGTTCATGCCTTGGTTGCACAATGCTGCGCCGGTTATAGATTCCGTTTCAAGAACTCCTCTCCAGTACCACTATTCAGATATCTTTCAGACACAACGCAATCCATCGCACCGAAGGAGAAATAGCCGCCACGGCGCCAAGATCCATGGTTGAGGCGGAAGTATGCAAAATTCGAGGGGTTCGTCAAAAATTACCAAGGGACGATGCGGCGATGCCGGCCAGGCGACATATGGGGGCACTGTATGTCAATGTCTTTAGCAACCCACCACTTCATGGCGCACATATTGGGGGGAAATGTACAAAGACCCCTAAGCGAGCGACAAAGTCCAAGAAAAAAAGAAAAATCCAGCTCGACCGGGATCGGCCGAAGACTTTCCCACGGTTCAAATTTGCATTCCCCGTCGAATTTGCCCAACCAGCCCAGTCGCGGAGGAGTAAGAGTACGTATGGTGGCACATAAGGCTTATCACTGAAGTTACAACACATTTTATGGTCACATTAGCCTGCTTCGTGCCCGTTTTATGAGCCGTCAAGTTCAATTCGAACACAGCCTCCAATTATCCCCAGAATCTAAACTAACCGCACCAGAAGTTGGCCAGGTAGTCAGTCATTAAAAAAACCCAAGGAATACTCAGTAGTCCAAGCTGTGCACCTATCTTATACCACAGCTCTGCGGAGGATCCCGTTCGATTCGGGGCTGAGACTGAGGGAACCTTTCAATTTTTTTCTTGAGGTCTCATGCAAGGATTATTGCACGGAAAAAAGACTCACATACTTGTATCCTGTGGCTCTCTGGAGTCTCTCATCTGAGTTCTTTGCTCTTGCCCAATTTATTACTCGAACACGAGACCAAACCTGCAAGGCTGTCACTGTTGGCTGGCGCCGGGGTTGAGTTCAGCTACCTGGTTAATGGATTGATTTCAGTAAGTAATGAACACCTGATAGCACATGTTGTGCACCTGCACCCACTTATGCAAAATGCTCCAAGCAGTCTTGACAGGAGGCCTCCGTTCGAATCGGGGTCGGGTATTGGAGAAAGTGTCGTCACGTCTTTTTTTTTTGGGCTAGCACTTTTGTGTTACGTTCCTTTCCGCATTCCTTCCTTATTATCAGAATAATAGCTCGTCCCGAACACACGTCGTGACGAGACGAGATGAAATAATAACGTTAACTTGAGTCTGGTTGATTCACGTCATTGCTATCAATTTCGTTCGCGGAACGATGAATTTCAACCCATATATGGCCCGAGAGAGGAAATCCACTAGCACAGGGTGTGCCCCTGTGCTGCTTAAAAGAACACTCATTCTGAGGCTTCGTTCACAGGAGGTCCCCGTTCGATTCGGGGTCGGGTGATTACCGAGGAGGAACTTCAAGTTTTTAAACGGAGTAAGCCTTGGGTTCTTTCTATTTTTACTTCTCCTTCGTTCTTTGCAGTGTCAAGACCTGCCTGAGATACATACGCATCGGCGGCGAGATGAATCCAGATGCCCATGCGACTCTAACAATACTGCAGTAATGTAAATTCAATTTTGAGTGGACTCTGCAAATCATACATCCTAAATACTCAGCAAAGAAAAGCAAAAGACACCCGATAGCACATGGTGTGCACCTGTACCACTTTAGCAGAACACCTTTGATCTTTGTTCACAGGAGGCCCCGTTCGATTCGGGGTAGGGTGATAACATCATTCAGGCCGCTTTTTACTTTTCAACGATTAACATTACTCCTTCAATGCCGCCTCAAAATCGTTTTGCTTTTCTTTTCCTTTGTTTTGTATAGTTTTAGCGAGTCCCGGCCGCTGAGATGGGTTTGTGGCCAGTGAGACGAGTCGAAACGAGACAAAGCAAAGGGTCCAAGTAAGTCTGGTTGAATCTGATGTGCATTGAATTTCGACTGGATACGTCCTATAAGGCTCAACGAAGGAACTTAAAAGACAGCCGATAGCACATGGTGTGCACCTGTACTCCTTAAACAGAAAATGTTCAACCTTCGTTCACAGGACGATTCGGGGTCGGGTGACTACACCAACACGAGCTGCTTTTTACTTTTTCAACGATTAGCGTTGCTCCTTCAATGCTGCCTCAAAATCGTTTTGCTTTTCTTTTCCTTCGTTCCGTATAGTTTTAGCGAGTCCTGGCCGATGAGATCGCTTCGTGGTTTGGTAAAATGAGACAAAGAAAAGAGTCCAAGTAAGTCTAGTTGAATTTGATGTACATTAAATTTCGGCTGGATACATCCTATAAAGCTCAACGAAGGAACTTAAAAGACACCTGATAGCACATGGTGTGCACCTGTACCCTGTACCACTTACGCAAAAACCATCCTACCTTGGTTCACAGGAGACCCCGTTCGATTCGGGGTCGGGTGATGACACCATTGAAGCTTCTTTTTACTTTTTCAACGATTAGCGTTACTCCTTCGATGCTGCCCCAAAATCGTTTTGCTTTTCTTTTCCTTCGTCCCGTACAGTGTTAGCAATTTTTGGCCGATGAGATGGGCTTGTGGTTCGGAGACGAGACGATGAAAAGAGTCCAAGTAAGTCTGGTTGAATCTGATGTAAGTCGAATTTCGACTAGATACTACGTCGTATAGCGCTCAACAGTGGAAAGTAAAGAACACCCAATAGTACATGGTGTGCATCTGTCTGACTTGCAATTGGCATATATACAAATTCGCAGGAGGCCCCCGTTCGATTCGGGGTTGGGTGATCCGTTTGTTAAATCCAGCCTTTTTGTTGGATGGCATTTCTCCGTTTCCTCGTGTTCTTTTTATTTTTCCTTCCTTCCTTATTACGATTTCAGTAGAGATGCACACGTGTCCCCGTCCCGTTCGGACAAGAGAAACAACGGCCCGAGTTTACTTGAACTCACCTGTGCGCGTACGATGGATTTATGTGATATCTGCCACAAGAGAGGTAAGCAGAAGACACCCGCTAGCACATGGTGTGCACCTGTCAGACTTTGCAAAGGATCGCGTCTACAGTTTGCAGAAGGCCCCCGTTCGATCCGGGGTCGGGTGGTACTTAAAAGTCGAAATGCGTCTTTTTGTTCTTCTTTTTTTTAGAGGGGAGGGGATCACCTTCACGCGCTCTCAACTTCAACTTAACTAAATCGATGTCAGCCGTCCCGGCGAAACGAGACACCCAAAACCAAAGCGCAGTCGAATTAATATGAACCCGTGAATTCCGATGCTACGACAAGCATAATTTGCGAAAGGAAATGTAAAAGTAAGTAGACACTTGTTAGCCTGCGCATTCTCGGCGCATCGTCGACGTCTACAACGGGCAGGAGGAGGAGCCCCGTTCGATCCGGGGCTGGGTGCTGTGATATGCATCACGATTCTAAATTTTTCTTTGGTGCGGGAAGCTTTTAACGAGTTCTCAAATCTTCGCAAGGCAAGGTTCGTTCGAGGTCTTCTGTTCGTCGTTGGTCGCGTTGAGAAGGCTTGACGGTTTCGCAAAGGGAGGAATTGAGTGGATGGATAGATGTTGGTATGTTGCAGAAACGAATGACAGACGTGCATTTAATGCATCTAACGGTGCGAGAGGGTGCTCCGGAAGGAAGGAAGTGCGGTTGGATTTAGACGCGGAGAAGGCGATATGAGGACTCGGGGAGTAGATGTATTTATCAAGTAAATTCGATTTGTGATGACGACGGTTAAGCATCGCCGGGAACGGAGTCATAATGCGAGGTAGGACGTAGATGAGCCAATCTTTAGGAAAATGAACAAGACAGCGCAGAGTGTTGTCAGGCAAGCGATTGCGGTGGTAGAGTATCCTGGCAGATGCCGCTCCAGCGTTGACTTGGAGTAGCACTGGCTGGCGCCGCGGGAGATTCCAGTAATTAGTGCTATCGTTCTCGCGCAATATAAGGCCGGTTCCAATACAGGGAATATGGTAGTCAATCAAGGTTTCACTTAGTGGCGCTCGAGCCTCGGAGAGTCGATGACAGCACTAATGCACTCTTGGTCGGACGAGCGAGCAGCGAGCAGGGAGCGAGGGTGTTAACGCTGCAGACTGGCAGATGGTGCTATGGCGATGACCGTCGAGTCCGAGCGTCCAAGCTTTGAATTGCAGATGGAGGGAGGAGGAAGACAAGAGGACCGGCGACCAATCTAAATCCCGGACAAAATCTGACCTTTCTCGACAACTCGGACTTTGAATGGATTCTGGACATATTGCGCGATGGCTATCGAGTAGCCTGAAGACGGGGACGCGATTAGGACGAAAGCAGGAAAATGGCTAGACGAATGGATAATAAAGCGAGAAGACACGTTGTTACCTCGCGCAAACCGAGCAACTGCTGCGTTTCAAGCAAGCCTTCCAAGAAGCCTCCGATTAAGCTTATAATCGAAACTTGCCAGCCACTTGCCTCGCCTCATCTTGCCTCCTGCGCTCATCATGTCCTTGCGGGTCCACCGCAAGCCACCGCCCATCTTCGCCGATGCCGACACCGACGACGAGCGTGCCTCAACGCCGGTCGCGATGAAGCGGCAGTCGTTCACGCTGTACGCCGACGCGCCCTTGTCGTCTCAGCTTCACCAAGCGCAACACCAGTTTCAACTACCCTCCACCTCGCCGCAGCCGCATTACACGCGTCGAAGGACGCAGTCAAATAATCTTAATGTTAATTCTAATCCTGCTTCGACGACACCAGGCACACCAACGCGCACCCGCCTCGCCCGTCTTCTCCTTCATGCCCCTGCGTCGCCCACTCGCGTCCGCAAACACACAATCAGCTCGCCTGCCCCCACAGAGGTCCCCGAGGGGATGGTCCCGCCGGTAAGTGTTTCGTCACTCTCACTCGCTGTGGCGATCCCTTCCTTTTACCAAGAGTAAAAGGGCCAAGAAGTTCACTGGGTTTTACCAGTTCTTTTACTCAGGGAATGAGTGGCGGCAAAATTTCGTCGCTTATTTCCCTTGTAAAAGGTTGCTTCTTTGTCCGGGTAAAAGGGTCTAGCCTTTTACCGGGACAAGGAGCGGTGATTTTACCATGGAAAAAATTGGGCGTGGTCTTGCCGCCGTTTTGCTTCCAGTAAAATCGCTGAGGACCTATTTTTCACGGCCTTTTGGTGATATGAAGGGATCACCGCAGTGACTTCTAAAAACTGCCGCTAATAATGATCCACGCAGGCCCTCGCCGCCCTCGCCCGTACCCATGCCCGCCCCTCGTCCATAGCGCTCCCCCAGCTACTCCCTTTGCAGCTGCCCGTCATCTCGCCCACCGCGTCCGATTCCGGCACCAGCGCCTCGGCGTCGAGCGGGGAGACGGACGCGACGAGCCCGCCGCATTCGCCTGTGTCGCTGCGTAAGCCATATACGTATCCCTCGCCGCTGTCTCCTGTTGCCGCCTCGCCGCCTGAGCCCGCCCGTCCTTCGATCATGGACGCGTCGTCGCTCTCTCCCGCTCCCACCCCGGCGCCCCCTGCTTCCCCGCGCAAACTCATCGCGCCCTCTTCCCCGCACAGGCCCACGCGCACTCCCCCCGCGCCCGCCGCCGCCTCTCCTACGAAACTCAAACCACCCCCCTCTTCCTCGTCCTCCAAACCCAAAACCACAGCCAAACCACCCCCCCTCGCGCCCCTGCTCCCCCCCACCCCCGCCGCCCTCGCGCGCGCCGCCGCGCTCCCCCTCGTCGCGCCGAGCGGGGTGCGGGTGCCGTTTGGCGTGTTGTTGGGGCTTGGCACGGGCGCGGACTCGATTTCCGTTAGCGGCGTGTTGACGAAGGAGGGGGGCGTGGAGAAGACGGCGGGCGCGAAGACAAAGACACGCACGCGCCGCACGCTCGTCGTCTTCCTGCGCCACTTTTGGTGCCCGCTCTGCCAGGATTATATGGTCGCGCTCGCAAGGGGGGTGAGGGGGCTGCAGGGGGAGAACGGTGGTTCTGTGCCCCCGGGAGAAAGAGATTTTATTACTATGCCGACATCGAATTTTACGCCCAGCGCCACATCAACTACCTTTATTGCGTCGTCCTCCGGCACGACTCCTATTCCTCCTCCTTCTACTACTTGCGCGCCGACTTCGACTATCAATTCTGCGAACAGCTACAACCATTATCCCGTGCCTCCCTCCTCTCTTCGACCCCTTTCCACCAGTTTGACTCCTCCCGCCGTTTCTTCACCCGCCGAACGCGAACACCCCGACGAGGAAGGCGCACGCTGCCCCGCGTGCACCTCGGCCGGCAGCGTCACGCTCGCGTATCTCGAGGGGTTGGCGGACGGGCGCGAGGGTAGCGAGTCCCTGCGCAGCGGTGATACGCACCGCGCTGACGAGGACGTGGGCGGGTGTGGGTGTGTGGAGGAAGGAGATTTCGACGAGGGAGAGGGAGTGGGAGAAAGAGAGGAGGGAGGCAGCGGGGCGTGGGCGGCGCGGGTGTGTACGGGGTTCGAAGGGGAGGTGGGTGTTTTTCTTTGTTTCCTTTCTCTCTTTCTTCTCTCTTCCCGCGTCCTTTCGTCCTTCGAAAACTCGCTAACGACGCGTTTCCATGCAGGCGCACGCCGGCTCCGACTTCGCGCCACCCCGAACCGAAGACCGCGCCAAACTCGGAGAAGAAACAGAAGAGGAAGCAGAAACGGAAACGCACCTCGTCCTCGTCGCCCCCGGCGCGCACACGCTCATCCCGCGGTACCTCGCGTCGTTTGGGTTCCCGGCGGCGTTGGTAGGGGAGGTGGGCGACTTGAAGGAGAAGGGCGGTTGTGCGTGTGAAGCAGGAGGGGAAGCAGGATTTGATTTGGGCGATCCGTACCCTTCGCTTTCTTCCCCGCCTTTGCCGGCGACGCAGACGCACCCTCCGCCGGCGGCACACGCGCGCGCAGACGAAGACGAAGAAGGACATCCGCACGCACGGCATGAGCACCCGACGCGGAAGCGCACTCGGCCCGGCGCCCTCAAGAGCGTGCGCATGTTCGTCGACCCGCGCCCCGCGGAGGGGGTGTATGCTGCGCTGGGGATGGGGTGGGTTGGTGTTGGTACTGCTGGGGATGAGGAGGAGAAGGAGGATGGGAGCACGGATCCTCAGTCGCGTGAGAGTACGGCGCACGCACAAGCGGAGGCGTACTTCACCTTCCCGTTCCCTGGTGCAACCAACCCCCCGCACGACCCTTCCACGCCGCCGACCAAGACGACGACGGTGACCCCACCCCCCGACCCACACGCCGACCCCGCATACGTAACGCACGGTCCGCTCGCGGGCGTGGGCGCGGTGGTGCTGCGCGCCCTGCGCGCGGGGATGCCCGTCTGGGCGCGTGGGGGGGATATCGGGCTGTTGGGCGGCGAGTGGGTCTTTGAGGTTACGTGAGTTGCGTTTCTTCTGTTTCTCTCTCCCACTAAATCCCCCCCCGCAGTGTTGGAGCCGAGGCCGCCCCGTCCTTGCGCTGCACGTACGCGCACCGCATGCAGAGTGCGAGAGGACACGCGGGGGTTGATCGTGTGTTTGCGGCTGCGGGGTTGCGCGTGCGCGTGCAAGGACCCGAGGCTGAGGAGAGTGATATTGCGCGCCCGAAGAGCGCGATCACGCCGAGGGGCACGCTGAAGAAGAAGGACTCGAGGGGGATCGCGCGCTCGGCGTCCGTGGACGTGCTCGGGATGAACACGTCGGCTCCTCCGAGTGTCGCGCACACGCGTGTACCCGACGCTGCCACTGTCCCGCGCTCGATGTCGACGCCGCCGACGTCCTCATCTAGCCGCGGGATGTCCATGTTCACGCGCTTTGCGGGCCCAAAGGGTGGGAGGGCGCCGGCGAGCGGGAGGGCGGCGCGAAGCCTCGATTTGAGTCGGGAGCAGCTCCCGCGCTCGGTGTCGACGCCGCCCGGGAGTCGGGTGGGCGTTATCTGGGAGGCAACGGAGAGCGACGAAAGGCCCCGGCAGCCGGCGCTCCCCGCGTCGCTGTCGGCGTCGTCGTCCCGTCCTTGGGCGCTCGCCGCCGCGGGGTCGTGTGCGTCGCTGGCCTCCGCGTCGTCCGATTCGCTGTCGTTTTCGTCCAAGGCCGCCGAGCGTGCGCACGCCAAGGTCGCGTCGTCGGCGTCGGCGTCGTCGTGGGAGGTGCGCGTGTATGAGCCTGGGTACGTTTCGGGCGACGAGGGCGACGACGAGAGCGAGCGGCCGGCGTTCCCGCGCCGCGAGGGGTATGCTACGTCGTCGGAGGGGTCGAGTGAGGATGCGTCGGAGTATGGGTATGGATATGGTGCGCCGCCCGGGGAGGACGTATTGATGCGTGCGCGGGCGCAGAGTCTGGCGCGGTTGAGGGCGCGGAAGGAGATGAGGCGGGGTGGGGGCCAGTGTGTCGCGTCAGTGGACGGACAAGCATAGTATGCATACCATTACATATCCGACTCCTTCATTCTGCACAGACCTACCTATGTTAGCAACTATGAGAATCATTCATTTGCACTCAGAGGAAAAGGAGTTTAGGTGCTGTGATGGTATTGTTTCTTTCCATGGACACAAGAAAATAAGTAGACGGAGAGTAAACGTAAGGCGGAGTATTGCAATGGATACGAACGAAGTATGGTCAATTGCATTTGGGTTGTGTGAGTAGTGTAAGCGTAAGCGGGGAAGGGGGAAAGGACTATTTCATGGGCAGAGTCGGCCCGTAGGACAGCAACGTCACCTGCAGTCCCTCTTGGCTAAGTTTCCTCAACGAGTTCTGAGATAGTGTCCAATCCCCCCGCAGGACAAACGTCTCGAGGCGCAACGACTGGAGCACGGGACGCCTGGAGGCGACCATCCGGAGTAGCTCCGCCTCGGTGAAATGCAGGGTGCATCTCAAGGTCAGCGACCGGAGGTGGGCCGCGAGCGTGGGGGATGTCAGCAGGCGAATGCCCCGGCTGGAGGAGAGCCTGGTATCCTTAGCGACTTCCAGGGTGGTTAGCCCGTTCAGGGGCGGGGATTTAAGGATTCCGAACAGGTCGTCCTCAGAGAGACGCGGATAGCCTATGCGGAGGCGCGTGAGGGGGCATGCAGACCGGGCGAGAAAGGAGATGATCTCGTGTGGCCCAAAGTTGCCGTGTTGTGATGCGTGAATATCGTCCGCGAGGTCAAGTTCTTCCAGGCTCGGTGTGGTGAGGGCACCGAACATCTGTCGGATGTATCCAAGGTGGCAGTTCGTGAAGGTGAGGGAGAGAATGGACGAAGAAGTATGGCCCGTCAGCGCGTCAATACGGTTCGAGGGACTGTCGATGACAAGTCGTGTGCCCGGTGAGAGCAAAGACATAGCCCTAAGCGTTTCACGCAAAGGGCACTTCTTCAGCGTGCATGACCGGAGTCGTGACCACTGGATGTGAGTGAAATAGGCGGGAAGCAGACCCCGTGCGGGAGCCAGCGTAAGCTCCTTCAGCGCCGGCAAAGACGCGATGAAGGATGGGATTGGGTCTGAGAGCATCTGTGACCAGGTGTCAATTTCGAGCTTCTCGAGAATGGGGAATGAGTGTTGGAACTGCAAAATATCCCGGAGTAGTGGCACAGGAAGATGAAGTTCGAGGTCATGCCAGCGCGTCGAGGCGGAGAGCAAAACACCTAGGACATCAGGCACCACACCTCGCACTTTGATGGAGAGTGGTGCATGACCAGACCGTTCTAACTGGAGGGAGGTATCTTCTCGACCGCTGTAGACTTCAAAATCTCTGAGTTGCACAGAAAAGTGCGACCAAAGTCGGGGCGAAGCCAACGCAACTGCGCGCCATCGACTGCAAACTCGAACAATACCCCATGGTGCATTGTTGGTCAAGTTGTCATCCCGACAGTGAGCGAAAATCTCCAATAAAATTTCACTGGGGAGGCGGCGAAGGGTCGAGACCGCCGCCCTGTGCCTCTTGACAAAAATGTCCAACTCCGAGCGCTGATTTTCCAGCTCCGCAAGCTGGTCTTGCAACTGGAGTATCATATGGGTTCTCGCAACTATTCCTTCTTCCGCGCGCTGGAGCGCGTCGTGGATCACCGGGAGCTGAGAATCTGATGGAACGGTGTTGCTGGAAAGCAGGTCGGGATATGGGCAGTTTAGAAGCAGAGACGCGTCCGGTTCTTCAGCCGCGTACCCGCGCACTGAGCAATGCGAAGGACAAGACATGTTGAGGGATGTGGACGGAAAAAGAAATGATGGCCAAACTGATCGCTGTACGTAGTACGGTTGTTTCTTAACATATATCTATCCACCTACAGGCTGGGTCATATACGCACTAAGCTGAAGCCGCGAGGGTACGCATAAGAAAAATCAATTTCCTCGAGTGGGGAACGACAGGGCACGACGGGGGGACAACCCGAATGGAGTACGTCATGTAGAGGCATAGCAATAGTCTCCCGTAGTCAGACTCTACACAAAAAAAGTTTTAATGATAGTCGATAAAACTATGTGTAGAGCATAGCAAGGGAATGGCCAAAAGTACGCATGCCGAGAAGACAGCATCGTTACCCCGCTTCCCCTCAGCGTTCTCATAGAATTATGAAATAACGTCCAATCCATGTTTGCCAATGGTCGCGTCGAGGCGTAAAACCTGCAGCAAGGGCCACCGAGCCGAGACTATGTCAAGTAACTGCGATTCTGTCAAGCTCGAAAGTGTTTTGCATCTCAGAAACAGCGAACGAAGATTTGGGGCCATGCGAGTGCAGCGATGCTGAAGCACATATGCCGTTTGCGTGGGATGATTCCAGGATTGAAAGGATTTGTCGTCATCAGAGGATGGCAGATGCCTATTCAGAGGCGGGTGAGGCGGCACTGGGAACGATCTCCTCCGGAATACGGTCAACACGGTCATCGTCCATGTAAATGTTTTTCCCCAGGTCGAGTTCTGTCAATGCTCAAGCTGTAAGGGCACTGAGCAACTTTAGGCCGGCAGTCCTGGAAGGTGATGGAGTGGACGGACGATGAGGCGGCGGGCAGAGACCGTTTACTTTCGAGTTTCCGATAAAAGTTAGCTACAAAGAGGAGGGACATGACCCAGAGCATGTAGATCAAGTGACACCTCGTTAGCGGAGTTGTGAGCAGGGAAGGGGGAATGGCGAGAGAGCGTCCCATTATCTGGATCAAATGTTAGCGCTACCAATGCAGGCAAAAAAAGGCATGAGGGGTTGGGGTGGGGGGGAAGGGCGATGATTGGTCCGAGACATGGGCAGCGAGTTTTTCAAAGGCGAGCAAACCGCTGTGGTGAAGCGGTAAAAGACTGTCGCATGTAGATACATACAAGTTCGAGGTTCTACGCAACAGAGCCTGTAGGACACCGGGGTTCACATCACGGTTATCGATGGTCAGCGGTGATCGCTCCAATTGCAGGGAGTTCGCGTCTAGATCCGAAGGAGAAGTGAGACCAAAGTGGAGGGCAATCGCGCGCCATCGACTGCAAACTCGAGCTATTGGACATATTTGACATATTCTTGGAGGGATCATGGGACGCGACGCGAATATTCGCACAAGATCTCACTGGGGAGGCGTCGCACAATTGAGATCATCGCTCGGTGGGTTTTGATAAAAGGCTCCAGCTCCGAGCGCTGCCGTTTCAACTGACCTCAGGCTATCATCCCTCTTTCTCCAGTATGTGGACTTTTGCGCGCTGGATCGTGTCGTGGATCGGATAGAACGGTGGTGCTGGAGAGCAGCTCCGGAAACGGGCTTTGTGCACCAGACATGTCTTCATCCGCCACGCAGTGGCCTGAGCAATGTGAAAGACAGGGCATCAGCCTGAGAGGTGACAGGAGTATAAGCAAATAAGCCTCGTCCAAATTCGCTTCTGTTCCGCTCAAACACCCTTGTAAAACAGTTACACCACAGCGACCATTCAGATCGCCCATGAAAAAGGCTGACCCGGGTTACATGTAACTTGAAAGTTGAGAATCTCGACTTGACTCGACAAACTTCGTGTCCAGATTTGTTGCAGGATCCAGAAGTCTTGCTGGTTCAGCGCAGTGAGATCACTGAGATGCGATTTTCTGTGAACGACAGGAAGTCACGGCGTTCTGGTCACGTTTACTCACGACTTTTCGCGTCCGTGCCATCGTGCTTGTTCCTGGTATGAAGGCAGCTTCCGTATTACCTGTTCGTCGGCCGGAGAGACAGCTCGCATTCAATTCAAAAGTCCAACGGGGTCCAACCATCGGCCCTCACACGCCGCTGAGTACGGCCCCATTCTTTTGACGGATGTGCACTAAATCTGGACATAGTTGGTCGCATCACAGACAGTGCGCTAGCAGGCTACGTCCAGAGATTATGGCGAATCTGCACCACAACCTATGACGGATCGTTGTCCGAGACCTTCAAGCTCGATGACAGTGAAGCCCAAACTTCTGCAAGCGCTATGAGCAAGCCTATAGCGCTGGCCGGGGATGGAGACTCGTTCCTGGATGCTGTCGTCGTTGAAAACGATGACCACGTTGAAGTGAAAATTCCCCCGCACCACCAGTCCGACGGTTCCCAGCGCTCGGGCTACGGTGGCAGCAACAGTACGGGGCTTAACAATACGCACATGTTAGATTTCAGTGGTCTGGACGACGACCCGCACTACCAAGGTAGTTTCACGTCTTGGATACGACACCGCGGTTGGCCTCAAGTGGTCCACTTTTTTGAGCCCAGGTTCCCCGAGCACGAAGAAGAGTACCAGACACAGGAATGGCATTCGCATAAAATTCTTGCCTTGTAAGCTTCTTCGCCTTGCACGTATCCGCTCTGACATTTGATCCAGCTCTGCCTCGCTTTGTCCGTCCCATACTGATTTTACCTATCTACGCTGACATGCTACTTAGTTCTTATTCTCAACTGGGTTTTCTATCTTATCCTCAACCAGGACAGCACAAAACACACGCTATACAACCAGGTTCTTCCATCTCCGTTTTCATCGAATCGTAGTTGACCTGCTTGTAGGTTGTCTATGTTAGTATGCCGTGCCCATCCGACGTTCCCAATTGACACATTGCAGTGGGGCGGCTTAACGCTGGTCACCCTTCCCACTCCGTTCATGGTCGCCTTCGACCTGCCGAGACGATCCCCGATATTTTTCCAAACCTGGTTTTGCATCGCCGTATGGTACTGCGCCTTTACGGAGGTCATTGGGATGAGGGTATGCCAGTTCTTCACGAACGACCACTGCTTCGGCAAGGCAAGCCCCTCCGACTCTCTGTTGTCCATTGTACTCACGTCTCTCAGGATTTTTTGGCGATGAGTACGTCGGTGCCGGCTGGGATCCTCCTTTTAATATCACATATATTTTCCAGGCTATTACTCGACGGGCCTCCCTGCCCTGATGATGTTCATTGTATCCAAGCGGCTGTACAATGCCATCGCCCAGCTCAGCTTCTTCATTGTTGTCTGCGTCCTGATCCTTCCGGTACAAGGCATTTACGCACGGAATGTCGTGAGCTTTGTCCGTAGTTCTGTCTCCCACGGTTTACCTGGGCTAAATCCTTGTGGCAGGTCTTGTTCTCAGTCTTCATTCAGGGCCTCCACTATTCGATCCAAGATGTGCGTTGTTCTTGCTTGGAAGCGGCTGGTGCTAATCGAAGCAGGGCCGGCGGACGATGTTTCTGCTTGCACTGCAGCTCAAGCAGGCATTCAAGGCGAAGCACAAAGCTCGGCTGGCTGAGTCGAAGGCGAGCTTCGCCAAGAGGAGGTTTGCCTACCTACATCTTCCACGAAGTCAGGGTGCCGCTGAACAACGCAGGTCGATCATCAATTATATGTATGATCTGAGCTGACGGTAATGACAGTCCTCGCTTTCCAACTCCTTCAATCCGGGAACGGCTTCAACAAAGAGTATGCCAAGAGCACTGAGATATATGCGTTGGAGCAGGGTCTGAAAATGATGAAGACAGTGAGTCGATCTGTCCTCAGAAGTTTCCCTTTACTCACTAGACTCGATCATCAGGTTTTGAATGACGTTCTCGACTTTGAGAGTACGTCTTATGTCTTTTCCTTTCCTCCTTTAGCGTTGCTAATTACATTTTTCTAGAAATGGATTCGGGACATTTTGAAACGGTTGCAAGGGTGAATGGCATCTTTAGCTCGCCGTTCTTGTATCTAAGCACATTCTGTAGCCATTCCCCTTGCACCATTCGATACGCGCCATCCTCGACCAAGTCGAGGTACAGACGGGTGCACGCCAGCTCGTTCTGGAGCGCGTGCTGGACGCGCGGATCGACAGTGTGCCGCGGTCCCTGGACCCGAACAGGGCCGATGATCCTGAGGGCGTCTGGGTCCTCGGGAGCGAGCTGCGGTTACACCAGGTCCTCACAAACCTTGCTGCGAATGCGGTCAAGTACACACCGGAAGGGTCGATTCGCATCTCGACACAGTTTCTTGGGCTCTCCACGAGGGACGAGCTCCCGGGAACCCCTCCAGACATCGAGCAGGAATCGGGGCAGGACCCCCGTAATTCTATGGAGAAACCCGACAACACGCGCGTCGGGAACGGCATCCCGGTTTTGTCGAGAATGGGTAGTAGCGGCGTCCAGACGCAGTGCCTCAATTTTCGCTTGGAGGTCCAGGACAGCGGACCTGGGAGTGAGTGCCGGGCCCCCGCGGTTGCTAGTGACTGACGAGGCTTTGGCCAGTAAAACCTTCTGATCTTGTCGAGGACAGGCTTTTCCAGCCTTTCGTGCAGGTAAAAACTATGACGGTACCTCATTAACCTCTCTGACGTCCTGCTGGCAGACTACTGTAGGGCGGTCGAGTGGCTCAGGTGAGGCAGATTCACGGTCGTGTTCCACGAGTGCTGACGCTGCGGTTAGGCACTGGTCTTGGCCTTGCCATTGTCAAGCAGATCGTCCGACTCAGTGGAGGGCGGCTGGTATGTGAATTCATGATTATCTTGGAGTCCTCGTGATTAACTTCGTTCAGGGCGTCACTTCACGGCGAGGTGAAGGCTCGAAGTTCTGGATAGAGCTTTCGTAGGCCGCGCAGCTGAAAGGTCACATCAAACCATCTAATTCCCCGCTCCAGGTATCCGATCGCGTCGCACGCCGAAATTCAGACCGCAAGAAATGCGAATACGCTCACAACGATGCCGCGACCTTATGGGGATCGCCAGATAAATTCGGGTTTCCTCCCACGGCCCCCGGTTTCATCCAACTCTGTGGGGGCTACACCGGCGTTTGCAGCAACAGCATCGTCACCAGATGTGTCCATATCGCCCTCAGATTCCGAGGCCCGACCGTGGCAGACGGCATCCGGGTTGACGCCACCCTTGACGCCACTGTCCCTCGTCATACCGTCCTCCGATCCGCTCAATGTTCTTGTCGTGGATGATGACCCAGTGACCCGTATACTGTCCTCAAAGTAAGCCCCCGCATCCGCACTCGACCTTCCGCAAACCGACGCGACTTCAGGTTGTTGACAAAGCTCGGGTGCGTCGTGCATACCGCCAGGGACGGGCAGGAATGCGTCGACATGGTCCTCGGGAAGGACCCGTACACGTACGACATGATCTGCCTTGACAACTTCATGCCTGTCATGACGGGGGAGGAGGCGGTCAAGGAGCTCAGGGCGAACGATCGAGACGACTTTGTCGTTGGCTGCACAGGTCCGTCGGCCCATCTTCTTCCTTCCGGGCCGCCACTGATGTGATTTCAGGTAACGCCCTGACCGAGGATCAGGAAAGTTATCGTGAAGCAGGAGCAGACGAGGTTGTGGTCAAACCTGTGATGATTCAGTGCGTTTTTCTCGTCTCAGCGAACCGCGGCAGGCTTATTCTGCCTGTAGCGACTTCAAAACAATGATCCGCAACGCGCATCAGCGACGGTTGGAGAGACGAGCGCGTACGATATGATACTTTGGAGGCGTCCACCCGGTCGGCATTGACCGCACACGACGATGCCCATTGCATTCGACCGGGAACTGGCAGGACGAGCGCGTACGATATGATAGTTTGGAGGCGTCCACCCGGTCGGCATTGACCGCACACGACGATGCCCATTGCATTCGACCGGCACTGGCAGTCCGTAATTACTTTGTATCATAATCACTAATTGTACTCTAGGTGACGGATGTAGCATATGCACATCGCGTCTGCGGTTTCGCCCCAGTTGCTAGGCGTTTGGTAAGCACTCGATTCTACCAGTGGGACGAGGCCATGAAGGCCTTCACTCCCCCCATTATTTCAAGTCTACATATATGGGACGGAGATTCATGCATTCCGTTTCGTTCTAGTGTAGGTTGGTAAAACGGGGGATGTGTAGCGATGATGAGATATTTGTTGAAGCGGAGCTGTAGCCGGGCGTTCCGGCCAGCTGCCTCCGACCTTTTTTCTTCAGACAAAGAGTACTTCGGTATAAAGTCGGTTCAAACGAGCTGGCACTGTAAGTAGTCGTTCCTGAAGCTCATGAATTCGAAAACGATCCTGAACTCGATATAAAGCGACTCCAGGAATTCCGCCAGCGCCTGTCTGCCCTTCTCCGTGCCCAATATGTCGGCATAGAGTGTGAACGACTGCCGCTTCATCGCGACCGGCGTCGAGGCACGCTCGTCGTCGGCGTCGGCATCGGCGAAGATGGGCGGTGGCTTGCGGTGGACGCGCAAGGACATGGTGAGCGCAGGAGGCAAGATGAGGTGAGGCAAGTGGTTGGCAAGTTTCGATTATAAGCTTAATCGGAGGCTTCTTGGAAGGCTTGCTTGAAACACAGCAGTTGCTCGGTTTGCGCGAGGTAACAACGTGTCTTCTCGCTTTATCATCCATCCGTCTAGCCATCTTCCTGCTTTCGTCCTAATCGCGTTCCCGTCTTCAGATGGCCATCGCGCAATAAGTCCAGAATCCATTCAAAGTCCGAGTCGAGAAAGGTCAGATTTTGTCCGGGATTTAGATTGGTCGCCGGTCCTCTTGTCTTCCTCCTCCCTCCATCTGCAATTCAAAGTTCGAGTTGACCTGAGACGCTCGGACTCGACGCTCATCGCTAGCGCCATCTGCCAGTCTACAACGCCCTCGCTCCCTGATCGCTGCTCGGTCGTCCGACCAGAGTGCATTAGGGCTGTCATCGACTCTCCGAGGCTCGAGCGCCACTAAGTGAAACCTTGATTGACTCTCATATTTACTGCTTCGGACTCGGACTTATATTGCGCGCGAACGATAGCACTAATAATTGCTCGAATCTCCCGCGGAGCCACCCAGTACTACTCCAAGTCAACGCTGGACCGGCATCTGCCGGGATACTCTCCACTCGCGATCGCTTGCCTGGACCAACTACGACAACACCCCCCGCCGTCTTGTCCGCGCTCCTAAAAGTTGGCTCATCTACGTCCTACCTCGCATTATGACTCCGTTCCCGGCGATGCTTAACCGTCGTCATCACAAATCGAATTTACTTGATAAATACATCTAATCATTCAATTGCAGCCTCAACTCCCCGAGTCATATCGACTTCTACTTCTCCGCGTCTAAATCCAACCACGCTCTTTCCTTCCGGATCACCCCACTCTCACACCGTTATGCGCATTAAATGAACGTATATCATTCGTTTCTGCTACATACCAACATCTATCCATCCACTCAATTCCTCCTTGCGAAACCGTCAAACTTTGCCAACGCGACTCGGAGAGCGCCGAACAGAAGCAACCTCGAACGAACCTTGCCTTGCGAAGAGTCGAGAACTCGTTAAAAGCTTCCCGCACCAAAGAAGAAGTTATAATCGTCATACCTATTGTACCACCCACGTCAGCGGGGCGCCGAGAACGCGCACTGGCAGGCTACATACCAAGGTGTCTACTTACTTGTGCATTTCTTTCGCAAAATTTATATGCTTGTCGTAGCATCGGAATTTCCTTATTCGACTGCGCTTTGGGTTTGGGCGTCTCGTCTCGCCGGGACGGCGCTCGATTTAGTTGAAGTTGAAGGTGAGAGCGTGCAGGCAATTCCCCCCAAAAAACAAAGAAAGGAAGGAAGGAAGGAAAGAAAGAGAAAGAAAGCAAAAAGACGCATTTCGACTTCCAAGTACCACCCGACCCCGAATCGAACGGGAGCCTCCCGTAAACTGTAGACGCAATCCTATGCAAAGTCTGACAGGTGCACACCGTGTGCTAGCGGGTGTCTTCTACCTCCCTCCCTTGTGGCAGGTATCACACAAATCTGTCGTACGCGCATAGGTGAGTTCAAGTAAACTCGGGCCGTTGTTTCTCTTGTCTGACCGGGATGGGGACGTGTGTGCATCTCTACTGAAATCGTAATAAGGAAGGAAGGAAAAATAATAAGAACATGAGGAAACGGAGGAATGCTCATCTAACAAAAATTAGTGGTACACAGACTCAGACTCAGTACAGTCATCACCCGACCCCGGATCGAACGGGGGCCGCCTGTGAATAATGTATGAACATGTAAAGTCACACAGATGCACACCATGTGCTATCGGGTGTTCTTTACCTTCCGCTGTTGAGCCTTACACGACATATTATCCAGTCGAAATTCAATTTACATCAGATTCAACCAGACTTACTTGGGTCCTTTGCTCTGTCTCGTTTCATCTCCGAACCACAAACCTATCTCATCGGCCAGGTACCATTCAGACTGTACGGAACGAAGGAAAAGAAAAGAAAAATGATTTTGAGGCAGCAACGCTAAAAACCAATTTGGGCCGGAGTAATCACCCGACCCCGAATCGAACGGGGCCTCCTGTGAGCACAGGTCGAAGGTCTCGAAATTCAATGCACATCAAATTCAACCAGACTTACTTGGACTCTTTTTGTTGTCTCGTCCGTCTCCGAACCACGAACCCATCCCAGCGGCCAGGACTCGCTAAAACTGTAAGGAACTAAGGAAAAGAAATGCAAAACGATTTTGAGGTACATAGCATCGAAGGAGTAACGCTAATCGTTGAAAAAGTAAAAAGCAGTTTTGTTCGGAATAATCACCCGACCCCGAATCGAACGGGGCCTCCTGTGAGCAAGCTCGGCTATTCAAGTGGTACAGGTGCACACCATGTGCTATCGGGTGTCATTTGCTTCCTACTGTTGAGCCTTACACGACGTATTATCCAGTCGGAATCCAATTTATATCAGAATCAACCAGACTTACTTGGACCCTTTGCTTTGTCCCATTTTGTCTCGTCCCCGAACCACAAACCCATCCCATCGGCCAGAGTTTGCTAAAACTGTACGGAACGAAGGAAAAGAAAAGCAAAACGATTTTGAGGCAGCATTGAAGGAGCAACGCTAATCGTTGAGAAAGTAAAAAGCCGCTTGGATCAGTGTAATCACCCGACCCCGAATCGAACGGGGCCTCCTGTGAACAACGGTCGACGCATCTGTTTAAGTAGTACAGGTGCACACCATGTGCTATCGGGTGTCCTTTGCTATTCACTGTGGAGCCTTATAGGATGCATCCAGTCGAAATTTAATGTACATCAAATTCAACCAGACTTACTTCGGCCCTTTGCTCTGTCTCGTCTCCGAGCCACGAACCCATCTCATCGGCCAGAACTCGATAGAACGAAGGAAAAGAAATGCAAAACGATTTTGAGGCAGCATTGAAAGGAGTAATCATTGAAAAAGTAAAAAGCAAACTGGAAGAATGGAGTGATCACCCGACCCCGAATCGAACGGGACCTCCTGTGAAAGATGCTGCAGGACTGTTCAAATGGTACAGGTGCACATCATGTGCTATCGGGTGTCTTTTGAGTTCCTTTGCTGAGTATATAGGACGTATGATTTGGAGAGTCCACTCAAAATTGAATTCACATTCCTGCAGTATTGTTAAAGTCAACCAGACTCAGGCCCTGTTTCGTCTAGTCTCGTCTCGCCGCTGACGTGCGTGTATCTCAGGCAGGTATTGACACTGCAAAGAATGAAGGAAAAATCAAAATCAAAAGAACCCGAGTCAGCAAAGGAGCAACGCTTGCCTCGTTTAAAAATTTACTCTTCGGTATGTATTCAGCAATCACCCGACCCAGAATCGAACGGGGACCTCCTGTGAACGACCTCGATGTTCTTTTAAGCAGTATAGGGGCACACCATGTGCTAGTGGGCGTCCTCTCTCCGGCCACATATGGGTTGAATTTCATCGTTCTGCGAACGAAATTGATAGCAATGTGGTTACTCAACCAGACTCATTTCGTCTCGTCTCGTCACGATGTGTGTCCGGAACTAGCTATTAGTCAAATAATAAGGAAGGAATGCGGAATGAAACAGAAAGGAACGCAACACAAAAGTGAAAGCTCAAAAAAAAGATGGACTCTAATGACACTTTCTCCAATACCTGACTCCGATTCGAACGGAGGCCTCCTGTCAACACTGCTTGGCGCATTTTGCATAAGTAAGTACAGGTGCACAACATGTGCTATCAGGTGTTCATTACTTACTGAAATCGATCCATTGACCAGGTAGCTGAACTCAACCCGACAGTGACAGCCTTGCAGGTTTGGTCCCGTGTTCGAATAATCAATTGGGCAAGAGCAAAGAACTCAAATGAGGGACTCAAGAGAGCCAAAGTATACGAGTATGTGAGTATTTTTTTCATGCAATAATCCTTGCATGAGACCTCAAAGAAAAAAGACCGACGGCTGCTTTAGTCTCAGCCCCGAATCGAACGGGACCTCCGCAAAGCCGTTGTACTAGATAGGTGCGCGGCTTGGGCTACTGAGTTCTCCTTGATTTAATGACTGACTACTTCTGGTGCGGTCAGTTTAGATTCTGGGGATAATTGGAGGCTGTGTTCGAATTAAACTTGACGGCTCAGAAAACGGGGACGATGTAGGCTACTGTGAGCATAAAATGCGTTGAAGCTTCAGTAATAAACTTTCTGTGCCACCATACGTACTCTCACTCCTCCGCCACTGGGTTGGTTGGGCAAAAATCGACGGGCAACGCAAATTTGAACCGTGGGAAAAACTTCGGCTGATCCCGGTCAAGCTGGTTTTGCTTTTTTTCTTGGGCTCTGTCCCTCATTCAGGGGACTTTTTACATTTCCCCCAGTATGTGCGCCATGAAGTGGTGGATTGCTAGAGACACTGACATACAGTGCCCTAATATGTCGCATGGGGTGTCGCCAGGGAGACGTCGCCTGGCCGGCATCGCCGCATCGTCCCTTGGTGATTTTTGACGAACCCCTCGAGTTCTGCATGCTTCCGCCTCAACCAGTGTATCATCTGGATCTTTGCGCCGTGGCGGCTATTTCTCCCTCGGTGCGATGGCTCGCGTCGCGTCTGAAAGATATCTGAACGGTGGTGCTGGAGAGGAACTCTTGAAACGGAATCTATAACCGATGCAGCATTTTGCAACCAAGGCTCAGAGGACGGAAACGAACACCAGCGGAAAATCACCGGACAGCTCTGGAATACATGAAAAATATCGGCCCGAACTGTATTGATTATAGCGATGATCCAAAAGCACTGTGGTCAACTCACCCTATTACCAATAACAAAGCCTGAACTTGACGTGAGTTAGATGACCTAGAATGGCTTCATAAAGCTTTACTGTACACGTTTATGAGAGTTGCCCAACAGTGGTTGATAAGCTATCCGCATACAAACCCTACTCATGCGCCCCGTCTACATCACATCATCATGGTTTGAGGCGAAGTCAAAACTTCAGGGATTGGTATTCGGTTACGGCCTGTCAGTGTATGCACGCGCCGTATCATCTTGGTCCACGGCTCCAAATGCCGTATCAAGCCGTATGCGGCCGTCGATCCTGTGCCGAATGAAGGTGTGAGTGGATTCAAATATTTTGCATTTACCTAAGGCTCTGAGCCCATATTTCAACCCCGCCGCGCTCCATCCCGCGTTCTGAACGAGCCGTACCGCTAGCGTAGCCGTATAAGGCATTTCGGAGGGACATACGGGACGGTACGGCTGTCGTAACACATTAAGCCGTATGCCGTAATTGCCGTAATTATACGGTTACGCGTACTTGCTCTCTATAAGTTTCAGTCAGGGTATCTCGTAATGGACGTGCCCATCGGCCGCGCACAACGTGTGAGATAATCGTAGATTCGTAAGTACGCGAGCTTCGAGTTCAACAGAGGTGGTGGAATGCAGCAAATGCAGCTGATCGTCGCCGGGATCCACGTTTGATCTACGCACAAGACGGACGATATCGATCACTGCCATCACGGTCTCATGCGGCAAAGTGAACTGTGACCCCCTCAAACCATACGGTGAGTGTGCGCGGATACTTAGCGACGAGCCCTCGACAACCGTGTATGAGCGTGTATGCATATGTCCAGGTCGGTCCTCAGCGCTCCCCGACTACAGTACCACCCGGGCATCGATTCTCCGTTGCTGCGTGATGTCGGCGTTTTTGCACTTGCTTTGGGCTCAGCACGGCAAACATATACGGCTGCACGGCAATTCAATAGCAAATCCTCGTAATCGGTATATGCACCTCTTTTTAAAGCTTTTTTTCCTGGCATATGGCATACTATGATTTGACGGATGAACGCAGCATCATTTACCCGAGACGCTTTTTAACTCTACCACTGGCTGCAAATTTCTTACAGCGGCGCTCGAAAATTTCATTCGTTCGTGCATTTTTCCTATTGCAACTGGTCCGTTTCTCAACTACATCCAAGTAGGTCTATTTCAAA
The DNA here is from genome assembly GCA_029289565.1 of Mycena galericulata. Taxonomy (NCBI): domain Eukaryota; kingdom Fungi; phylum Basidiomycota; class Agaricomycetes; order Agaricales; family Mycenaceae; genus Mycena; species Mycena galericulata. The sequence continues at coordinate 591,922 of JARKIA010000091.1, forward strand.
AAAGAACTAAGGCGCTAAACTGCCAAAGCCAAACGGAGATGCCAAAGTTCCGGGGCTCTCGGGGAGAAATGACTGACTCACTTATTCTCCCCTGCCTCCGTCAGCATTATGGCACGGACTTTTCGGTCACGCCCAGGCACAAGCGTCGCAAAGCACCGCCCGGCTCCTCGCAAGGAAGCGCCCGGCTCCTAGAAATAGCGCGCTGCGAGGTTACCCCCAAAAAATTCAAGTTCTGACCACTGACCATCCCACATCCATCCGCCATGAAATCAGTGTCAGTGAAATTCAAGACGCCAACCTGCACAATGTGTCGCCGCCGTAAATTGGTGCGTGCACTCTTCGAGCCATCAGATGGAAAATCCCAACCGTCCAGTTTAGCGCTGTGATGGCGGGGATCCGTGTGGACCCTGCTCACGAGCAAGGACACCGGTAACTTGTATGTATGTGCCCAAGACCGCTGGCCAACTGCGTTCAGAATTACCCAAAGGAGCGGCTTGCGTGCGGATAATTATTATTATTTCTTTTCTCCTAATTAACATCCGTCTTTATAGATCCCATGTCGGTGCGAGGGTTTCTTCTCTTCACGTACACCCTAATGTACTTATTGGCATCCTTAGACAGAGAAAGCGGGTGCGTATTGATTGCGCAGATTTTTTGCCGCTGATGAAGATCACTATTCCTAGAGGTGTGACGGCGTTTTTCCCTGTCGCACTTGCAAGGAAGCCTTAAGGTCCGATGAATGCCAGTACCGAGACATGGGCAAGCCATCTCACCACAAGGATGGGTTGCTGTCCGAAGCGGCGAGCACTTCCTCTGCCTCCTCGTACAGACCAGCCACCCCGCCGGACTTCACATCCCACAATCATCGAGTGTCGATACTAGCAAACGAAACTATTCCTCCGTTCGATCCTTTTCCCCCGTGGCCGGAACTTTTGACTTTGTGTCCGACGCATTCCAGTGATCCCTCTGATTTATTCTCCATGCCAACTTTTCTCGATTCCGCGACATTCGCAACTCCCGTCCTTGATCCCCTGCCTCGAGACCCGGGTGCGGAATTGTATGAAGTGTGGGTTCCTTCTCATAAAATCCGGTGAACGTTCTGACAATCATTCCCAGGCGGAACCTCTTCTTGGAACACCGCTGGCAGTATGGGCTCAACGTGACTGCTGCAAAACGAGAAGCCCTATCCAGCGGGGACCTATCGGGCCTCATCGTTGAACCGACCCTAGTCCATGTGTGCGAGTTAATGGGCTATCTCGTAAGGCACCATTCGCATCCCGACGGATGGATTTCCCTTGGTACCCAGGCATCGATAGAGGCCGACCTTGCCCTCACCATTCGAGACAAGTTGGATGGCGCACAGGGGACGGTACCTGATCCCCTAGTCTGTTTGCAGGCCTACACGATGCTCGCTCTATATTATGCGCAGAAAGAAGATATCAGCGGCTTGCAGGATTCGGTTAAAAAAGCCAACGATATTGTCCATCATCATGCAGCGACACTGGGGCTCGAAGATGCGCCCGTACTCGACTGGTCTCCCATGTTCGATGCCTCGTATCTTTCTCCGCGGAACGTCGCTGAAGAAGTGAGGGCCGCCTTTTCAATGCTGCTTTGGATCGATATTGCCGGCAGCCTCACACTCAATTTCCCTTCACTCATCGATCCGCGGCAACTAGAAACGTTCCGACGCCTGGCCGTAAGTGCTTTGATTCTTCTCCGGTGAAATGTTCAGCCCGTTCTGCATAGGCTGTCCATCGCTCCGATACGGAGATCAATTTTATGAAGACAAAAAGCCTTCTCTTTGTGCGCGACAGCCAGGAGCTGGTCGCGGGATGGAATCGATGGGACTTTGGTATGTATTGAGTTGCCCATGGACCGTGGTCAAATAACCCTAGAAGCAGACAACACTACACCGTCCGACTGGCCCAAGCGCTATTGGAACCTGATCGAGGAGATTCACACCCACGTCAACTTCATAACCACCGCGTTGATGGACGTCTCCTGCATTCCTGAGCTTCAAGCTGCCCAACCGACACTCAAGGCCTGCACCATAATTTCGCTAACGGCCTTGACGGAGTTACACGGTTTGTTCGCGTCCTCTCAACAAGATTCGCGTCGGAAGCATCGAGAAGTTGTTACAGAGATCGCCACCATCACAAGAGGATTTTCTGACAAGGATTATCAGTATCTCGATCCCAGCATGAGTGTACGTGATTGATACGTTTCATTTAGTTGCGCTAATACGGCGACTGCTTCTGACAGATTTGCTGGTCCATCGCGTCCCGGACGTTGTACGAAGATATTGTTGCATGGGACCCCCACTCGGGAGCATACAATGCCAACGATATCCGTCAGTCGAATTTACTCTTCATTAATGAATGCAACAGAAAGCTGGGACAAGTGGCGCCCTGCGTGTATTGACTATAAAGTGTATCTCTTTGCCAATCTTCGGTCCCGTACATCCTATCACTCCATACTTACATATAGCGAATAATCATCTTGTTCGGGACGAGTCCTTGTGAACATCAAACGCTATCGTCCAATCTTCCAGCTGGGACAATGGTTTCATTCATTAGATCTGGAGCACGGCTTGAATAAGACTCGATTTACGTAGTTCTCCGCGCGGTCCCGTACAGAAAGAGTCGGTTCGAACGGCGCGAAGGAGAACAAGAAATATGAGGTGCAGTTAAAAATATCAACATCGCAGGAGTGCTCCACCGGTATCATCGCCTGTCCGTATGACCATTCCACGATCCAGGGAATTTCCTTAGAACAGAACCAGCCGTGGTTTCGACAAGTACATCGATAATCGGGGAGACAGGTCCCGATTGCCACCGCACTGCGCGTGTCGGGGTCATCCCGACTCCCGAATATTCACCAAGGAGAGTCACTGCGCAACACCATAAAAAATGGTAGCTCGCCAAGCATGCATATGTCTGTTAGCCAGCCATGTTAATGCACACCATCTTAAAAAGTGGCGGCGGATCACCGGTGGTGTGTTGGGACGAGTACTGCCGGTGTGCCGTTGATGAAGCACTTCCCTAAAACGGTTATTCGATGATGTGACGTCCTCGTCTCTTGCTTCATCAATCTTGCTTCAAGTTCAAAATATCGATGAACAGCGCCGAATCGTCTCTCTCAATACATTTCTCAAATCGTCGAAGTATGATGTGTTTCCGTGCCAGTGGTCGCTGGCACTGAAGGGCGTCTGATTCTCATTCTAATTTTGTCACCGTGGGCCTGGCATCCGACGATCCATTGTACTTACTTATAGACGGGACAGCTTGAGAGAATTCCAGGAAACTCACTCGACCAAACCTCCTCGCCTCACTCAGGCTCCCGCGTTAGTCCTTCTATGGCCTCCCTCTCTCCGGCAGAGGAAGTCGAGCTCCTTCAACTGATCGCTGACGCGCAAACAACAAATTACTTGGCAGGTGAGCCGGTACAGTAATAGTAGCTCGTGAATGCTTAACTGACGATATCTGTGGCTCAGCGGCAGGACTTACTCTGCTTGTGTAAGTTTTTAACGCCGCCAAGCCGTAACATATGTACTGACGAAACCTTTCAGCTTTTAATTGAGCACATTTCGACATTCAGAGAAGAGGTCTGCGATCTCAGCCAATTAGCCATCCACGGACTAACCTTGATCAGGTTAAATTCGTATGGCAAAGCCGTATTAGCCTGTGGAGTGTCTTATATGTAAGAAATCAATCACACTCTTCTTCTCTTTCAGAAACTTATCGTGACCTTTTTACTAGGTCTGGGTTAGCATTGATATTCTCACCGATGCGGATTCCCTCAGAGTTGTCTACAGATACGATACTTCACCCTATTTGCTCTTGTGTATGCACAAGTCGTTTTTTTTTTGGTAATTTACTGACGGTTTTCTTTCTGGCGTCAGTGTGGACGTTAGTTGTGAGTCGAATTTCTCGAACGTTTGGGATTGCTGAACGTCAGGTGATTCCCAGTTATGTTCAGAGGAATGCAGTCCTCCAAAGTAAGTTGAGTGTCTGTTTCTAAAGCACGATATCTTCATGGTATTTTCTCCGACGCAGATGTCGGTGTCTCCTCTTATTCTCAACCGAGATTGATTTTGATCAACTTTAACTAGATGCCAAGGCTTTCTTCTGGTATAGGCAGTCACCTCTGCTCACCGGAACTCTACGCTGACGAGTTCTATGGGCGGAAATGGCTACCTCTACTGCCGTGTCAATGAGCGTTGACTGTATCCTTGTCTTGCGGTTTGTGCCGCGTTCGAACCATTCTTACACGTATCTCATTGGCCATAGCGTGTGGTTATTGTACGGGAAACCTCAAAAAATGCTGGTCATCCTGATTCCTTTGCTGATAAGTGAGCTGCATTCTATTCGGTTCATTTTTGTAGATTTTGCTTACCACCGATATGCAGTGGAGATGGCAGCTATGTAAATATCCTTACAACCCTCTAAGTAAAAGACAAAGCTTGATGAGTTTCTCAGGATCACTTTCGGCCTTCTCACCATACTTCCTTTGAAGCGTAGGTTCTAAAATCTATCGTTCGGTTCGTTGACTTACAGTGACAAAGAATTCGTGGACATAGGGCAAGCAAGCTCGTAAGTCTCCGTCATCTGGACTGATCGTAATATTCCCAAAGGCCTATTCTGAATGGGTGTTACTCCCTGAGTGTGTCATTTGTATCGAAGGAAAACGCCTGCTAACAATCTTCAAGCGGTTCCTCGACTATTTACATTTTACGCTCTCCCATATTTTTTGATGGCAATCCTGATGTTTTCGATGACTGCATGGAAGTGCGGGCAGCATCTACGGAGGTCGAGCAGATTTTCCCATATGCCTGTTGTCACTCTTTTTCTGAGAGATGGTATCTTTTTATTCCTTGCAATTATGCGTAAGACTCGCGAATTCTTTCTTTCGCATGATTGAGAGCTGACGATCAACAGTGTATTCCATTGCGGAAATCGTAATCTGGGATAGAGCGCGCGCGTCATTGGCCCAGCTCCCTGTCATGTGGGCATAATTTTATCTCCCCCGATCCATGCATTGACCCATTCCGCAGACCTGCTACCGCGTCAGTGATTCTCCCCCTTAGTCGTCGTTGCTCTCATTTTCACCTCAAAATCAGAATACCTGCTGTCGTCGGAGCCAGGATCCTACTCAACATCAAGAATCTTGCATCGGAAGTGAACGATCCGGATCCTGCAACAGAGTATAGCACACTGTCGCGTCCACGACAATCGCTCGGTCGATACACACGTGTCCCATGGTACCTTCAGACGGGAGAAGTAACCAGTTGATGGGACTGGTGTAGAGAACTACCGGATGATGGTTACTGAATTTTATTACGGTCGATTTGTTACTAAACTTTATACGCTTGAGGACGAAAGATCCGCGAGGCTGTATGTCAACTTCTCTAGGTGACAATCCAGTCGGCATATCTCAATGGTGTCATTCACAACTCGACGAATTTTGCAAGCAGTAATCTGGAAATTTCGACCTGGGTGACGGGCCGGAGATCTGATAGTAAGCACAGTATACCCAGAAATGTACTCATAAGGGACAAAATGCAAGTCGAATCTACCATTCCTGGAGCAGAACCACATCTAGTTTATCTGTATCCAGTGAACTCTGTACCTGTATATCCCACTGTGAAGGATTGAATGGTAACGTGCGGACGACGGGCTTCCGGCTCGCGAGAGTTGAAGACAAGTCCATTAGGTGAAGATGATTACCTCCTCGAATGACTAGAGTACGGAGCTGGGGCAGAAATCGCATCGTCGCAAACGCTTCGAGGAAACGAAAGGTGTCATTGAAACGAAAGAGGTTGATTTTGACGTCCAATCGATCGAGTTCGTGAGCATGCGGTGATTCAAGGATTTGGATCACAAAATCCAAACAGAGATTCGCCTCCGAGAAACGCAGGTGCTTCAAGAGACACCCGGAATTCTTCAGGAATGAAAGAAATTCCTGCGCAATATCATCCTTCCCATTGCTGCCGTATTGCCCAATGACAAGCTTTTGCAGGTCCGGGGCAACCAGCGACCTTAGAATATCTCGGAAGAAGAGCCAAGAGCAGTCGTTCATTTCGAGGGACCGGATTGGAGACTTTGTTTGGGTAACTTCGTGATGATCTAAGCCTCCGGAAATAGAAACGTGGGTGTGGGGTGAGACGAGGGAAAGCATCCACAGGACATCCTCCGTGGGCACATTATGAAAGGTGCATCCACGAAGCTGCGACCAAGGAAGTAATATCTGTCGAGGGAAGGCTTCGTAGTGTAGATCCAGGACTAGATCTCGTAGAGCCGGGAGCGACTCGACCATGTCTGTCTCTGCGTCGGCCAGAATCGGATGCCAACTTCGTACTTCAAGCCTTCTCAAGGCGGAATAAATCCCACCGTGCTTCAAGAATCCAGAGAAATCCGTGGGGTTGGAGAAGACAATACGCTCCCACTCTGTTGATACTGCAAAGAAGGCGTGCATAACGTCGAGATGCTCCCTGAAGTGAATGGAGAGCGGTGCTCTGCGTGCCCGCTCCAATTGGATCGACAAAATTCGAACGAGATACCGGTGGGGGAACATGTTGGATGACGGCAGAACAAAATGACGCCACATCGCAGGAAAAGCCAGGGCAACGACGCGCCATCGTCTGCATACCTGGGAAATGACCCAGTGGCCGTTTCGGAGAGGGTCGAGCGGAACATGGGGATCTACACAACGAATAAAAATTTCCGACAAGATTTCGCCTGGGAAACGACGCATTGGCGACAACACAGCGGTGTGATTTTGGACGAAATCTGTGAGCTCAGAGTGCTGCCGGTCAAGTTGCTCTATCGCACCCCGGAGATACACCAGGTTCTTCTTGGCTCTCTCAATGACGTCTCGGATTGCGTCTATCTGGGAATCCGAAGGAGGACTGCTGTTGGATAACAGCTCCGGAATCGGGCCGAGTAGCGGCTCAGGACCGGCCCCTGAGCAGTGCATCGAGCAGAGAAAGGTACAAGAAACGCTGGGAATTAGTTAACGACAAACACTGCTTCGGTCAGCATCGCACTTACTGTGGCTGCTGCATATCGTTGAAGTCGGAAGAGAAGTGTTGACACGATGGTCACAGTTTGTGACGGAGTGACAGGGAGGCAACTGGTAAGGTCAAGATTTTAGGATACAGTAACACCGCCAATTCAATTCTCGCAGCCGTTCAAGTGAAAGCGATGATCGACCCCTGCATGGTAAAGACCTTCGCATAATTCCCATTAAAGAATATAGCAAAACTACGACGACTTCGTATGGATCCGAACTTACCCAACTTACCCCCCTTCCAGTTCGGTGTTCTTTCCTGCGAAGGGATCACAGGGCCCTTCCAGACGAAGAATAATCTCCATCCCAGCCCTTCTCAATCCGTCCAGATGATGGTCGAAAAAGAATGTTCGGCCAGCATAATACAGCTCGACATGTTGAAGACCTGGGCATCGACTTCGAAGCATCGCCAAGAGGCTATCGTCGCTGCACGATAGTCCTCCGGTGATACTCAACTTTCGAAGCTTGGGGAGAAGATTCCGTGTGCGTTTTCCCGGAAGGATAGTCAACTCCTCCATCAGAGTATCCGAGTGAACATCCCACGGCCAACTGATCTCGAAGTGGACGAGCATATCAGCCACTTGGAGGACCGAGATCAGCTCTCGTTCGGAGAGTCTGATGCCACAGAGGCTGAGATGGGTGATTAGACCGGAAGATCCGGCCACAAGGGACGTGATCTGAGTGGTAACGGTGTTATCATCGAAATCGTCGATGATGAGCTCCTTCAATTTTGGAGCTGCAAGGCGTGCCACAAAGTCGTGGTTGAAAGCTCCGCTGCAGCGCGATATTGTCAAGGTCCGAATGTTCGACGTTATCATTATCGAATGGGGATCCACCGGGTTCAGGCAATAGCATTTGTGAAGCGACAGCGTCTCCATATGAGACGAGGAACGGAGGATGTTCAGCACCTCTGAGGACGAGCAATGGAACAAGGTGCATTTTGTGAGACCCGTCCATGGGAGTTTGTGTGGTATCGGACAAGATGGCCAACTCAATGTGAGTTCTTCCAACAGAGGAAGAGGGCGAGAGAGATTTCCCAAATCCAAAGAGGGCGTGATTCGAATGATGAGATGTTTTAGAATGGGAAAGCTGGCAGCGGAGCAACGGATGTGTTCGTGTTGGTGAAAAGCGACGTTCAGCTCCAAAGATTGCCAGCGTTGCGACACGGTAAGCAGCAGTTCCAACACGGAGGTTTCATCGGATGGGTCGGAGAAAACCACGGATAGCGGAACTTGTCCAGATCGCTCTAATTGGAGCGACAAGAGGGAATGGAGTGACTGAGCTCTGATTTCCTCTTCGTGCAAATATATATCGCACCACAGCCTAGGCGTCGAGAGGGCGACATCTCTCCACCTAGTGCAGACGCACGCCGCAAGACGCGGTCTGCAACCATCCTGCTTTCCGACAGAGTGGATAAATATTTCGGACAGGATTTCGCTGGGGAGGCGTCGTATTGCGGAAAGCATGCTTCGGTGAGTTCGGACGAAGGTTTCGAGTTCCGACCGGCGCTTCATCGCTTGGTCCGACAATGTTCCAAGGCCCCGGAATTCAGTTTCTATTCCTTTTACCTCGTTTTCCGCAGCCTCGATGGCGCAGAGAATGACAGGAATCTGGAAATCGCGAGGGACCGTATTTGAGGACAACAGCTCTGGATATGGGCTCTGCGCCATGATTCAAGTCCTATAGCAATATAATCCGATGTCAAGAGCGCATACAGCATCCTATAACTCAAGACTCACCTGAATGCGCAAAGATGAGCTTGCCAATGCCCAACCAATGCCTGAAGAAAAACAGTCGTTATGGCCGCGGTACATGCCGTCACACCGGATAAATCGGACCGTGCCGCCATCATAAAACAATGATCCGTCGTTTGGGATTATATCTCGCCGTTTCTGCGTTTTCCAGCTTTTGCGTCTGGATTCAAGGTACTCCGATTCCTAGACTCACATTCAAACCAAAAGCTGAACTCCGCGGAGCCACTTTCGTGGCACACACGGCGCTGAGGCCTGAACCGATGATGATACTGGAGAACTTGGCGTGAAAGCACCCGCAAATGGTTCCCTGGGGTTGTCCGGAAGCTGAGCTTTTTCAGAGCAAAATTTCGTGATTTCCTTGCCCGGACATAAGCTCTTTAGGTCAAATGTGAAAAACCCTGTCCAGCCAGAGCTTTTTAGCCCAGATGGAACGCACTTCGCACAAATTGGTGCTATGTTACGGAGGCCAAGTTAAGCGGGGCTTTCCACGACGCTAGCCGGTGCTGCGAGGCTGGGACAGCGACGAAAAGGCAGATTTCTGATCGAATCTGGCTTAATTTTGGCTGAATGTTGCATCCAGTGCTAGGACGACCCGGCCCCTTATGTAGCTTTTTCAGGCCAGGAATGCCCCAGACCACAAGCTTCTTGAGGTCGTTCTTGTTTATCCAGCCAGAAACTAGCTGTCGACGTGCTTATTTTTCCTAAATTCGAAATACTTATGTAAACAGTGAGTCCACAATGGTTTATCTAGGGGCTGCGCGTGGCTAAACCTCCTGTGATCCACCTGGAATTACTCCAGACAAAGTGCCATAACGTTATTGGCTACGTCCCACCAGCTGCTCGGACACTGTCAGGTCTGTTTTCATGGCCCTCCCACAGCCCTTCAACGCAAAAGGAGAAATAAATATCCCTACAGATTACGAGGTCGCGGCTTGGGTGGTGCCGTTGTACGCCATGCGGGGTACTGAGCTTCTCCCGCACTCCTAAGACAGCCTAAGGCATCCTTGCTGGTCGTCTCTTCATCCTATTTTGCAAGGCACCAGGCTTATTTAACGACTGCGTGAGTGTTTTTTTTATCCCCGTTGTTCCTTGAACTTCTGCTGGACTGACGCCGTCATAAACATCTAACCAATACATATCTTGCGCTACCAGAATATTCCACGAGAACCTCTTCACTCTACCACGTGCGAACCTGAAGAACGACTGCCGTTATACGCCATGTGGGCGACAGCCATCTATCGAAAGACGGCGTATTCCGCGTCCCTTACTTCCATACTTTCATTCCAAGTCTATACCGAACCCCCCGGGTGCCCGGAGTGTACCGCCGACGGCAAGCAGCCCGTGGATACTTCGGTATGTTTAATTTCGAAAGCTCACATTTCAGTTGCCGGGCTTGATTGATTACTTTGTCTGAGGTATAGACGCACGCATACTAGTGTGGCGTCCAGCTCAATCGCTTGACTCCCTGGGTCTGCGCACATCAACGGTTGTTCCCATCTTCCCATCCGGATACGGGGCGGGAACGGATCCCATAATCTAGATGGTCTGTTCGCGGATACATACACTCTAAATTTCAACTCTGATACATCACCCAGCCGTGATCTCCGTTTGCATTGAGATAAAGATTATTGTCTGCTGTCAGGATCCGGGCGCGCGTGGCGAGACCGACACTCGTGGCTCATCCTTGGCCCAGACCTGGGCGAATGTAGTTTGAAGTATCTCTGTTGGTGGTGGGTTCACAACGCCCGATTATCTCATTGGTTTAACCTTGGCGGTTACAGTACGCCAATGTCGGCGCTTCCACGCGGGGAACAGAGCTCCATTGACGGGGAACAGGCCTCCCCTGGCGCCCCTGCCGAGCAGTTGGGGTGCGCCCGACCGCTGTCACCTCAGAACACCAGAACAGTTCGTACGTGCCAGCCTACTAGCATCATGATTCAAACCTAGTTAGCGCGCGCCGTCAAAGCTCGAGCGAGTTGCCACATGAAGAATAACAGATCTTTTGGTTTCGATCGTCAGTCGAATTCGTGAGTATTGACCCAAGTTGAAAAATTTTAGGAGAATTCCCGAAGAACTTGGACTGTAAACTTTCATAGGTAAAATTTCAATTACTATAAATTATAATAGGTGTCCGCGGCCTACGTAGGATAGATGAAAATTGGTTCCGGATGAGTCCCCGGTTCTGATTCTGAATCAGTTCAGGAATAAGTTCATTCAACGCCACCATAATCATAATGCCCGACAAGGTCTCAGGTGTCCCTACGAACGTTGGCATTAGATGGACAACGAGGTCTAACTGTCGTTGGACTGAAAAGTGCCATTGGCATTCAGCGAATAATCAGCATTCAAGACAGTGATTCGATTCATTCGGAGGCAACACCTTTGGCTGGCGGAACTGAACCGATGGCCCTGAACCAATGAGAATATTTATTCAACTAGTTGTCCGTACTGCGATTCGGAGAATCGGAGTGGGTGTCTTGTCAATCTCGCATCAGCTGGCTGGTTGACTTTTACTTTCAATTCTTCGTCCGTTCGCATCGTGCTCTTCTTCCCTTGTTCCGAATCCGGAAGAAGCTCGAGAGAAGCCAAATTATTCGATCTTCACTGCACCGGAACGCTGATGAATATCGAGCACGGAAGATCCTGGATACACTTTGTGTGGACGGCGATCAGTCGCATCTACGTACGTCGTACAAGCACTGTTAGAAATTGACTGCCGACCCGACTCAGGGATGATTGAACGAGGAAGGTTTGATTCTTGATTGACGCCTACTAGAGTTTCGTTGAGTGGAAGATCATCAGCATGTCGCCCACGCGGCCACACGGGCATCAGATTCAAAAATCCCATCTCATCCCTCCGCAAGCGTCCGCAACTGTAGAGCATGTGCACTCACACCGACAAACTGGTTTCAGTTACAGTCTGACACCTCAGCATGCCGCGATGTTGCGTAACTAAGATTGGGTTGAGTCAATTGAAACAAGTGTACATACGCTCATTAAACGAGCGACAGGTGTCGATCAAGTAAGTAGGGAGTTGAATGTTTTGTGGCCATGACGGATTGAGTCCAAATGTGCAAAGAAGTGAATGCGTTGGCTAGCTCAACAATGAGGGGGGAGGTTAGGTTGAATTAGGATATTCTTTTCAATCCAGCGCGTCCGTACCCAATAAGTATTTTTCTTGTCGAAGAGAGGCGGATCCGAATACGGGCGCCCACCCTCTGCTTATGTAGCCTCGGGCGGGTGGCGGCGGCGCGAGCGATGCCCTTGCAAGTATAGATATGCGAGTAGGAGTAGGCAGGTGTATGCGGAGGCGTAATCAGAAGTGGCGGTGACGGCGGGATACACCTCAATTGACCGATATGCACATACCTACCTGTATACACACCGCATCGAGCAACTGGAAGCTCGATAGGCGCGGGCGTATGCGCTATCGGTTCGGGGAGAGTCTGATAATTTTTTACGTTAATTTGGCGTCAAGGGTGGGACGTCGGTGGACAAACACACTTCACAACCTATGAGCTGGTGGGAGTATGCATATGCGCTAATCGCCCCGCCTACCCGCTGGGAGTCGAAAGCCCTGGACCGCCGTCGGGAAAAATCCAGGGGTGGGAAGTAAAGTAAATAAAGACGGATTGGGTGTCGGGGGTTGGACGTCGGTGGGGCACCTGGCGGCGCGCTGGTGCCGTGGATATCGGGGTTGGGCGTATGCGCTATCCTCTGTCAGGAAACTTGAATGAATCCGTTTTCAAGCGAATTTAGATGTCGGGGGTTGGATATCGGTGGGGTCGCACACCACACACCTAGCAGCTGGCAGAGAGGTTGGGGCGCCGGGCGTATGCGCTAGCGCCCGCCGTCGAGTCGCCGGCCCGGAAAATCCAATTGCAAGGTGTGAATTGGGATTTACGGTACGGCCCAACAGTTGGAATGTTCGTTATATGATAAACCAGACGTCTCAGAGTGGGCATGAGAATGTTAGTGGGATTCGTCGAGTCGGGGAGGCGAGTGCAGGGCAGGCAAGGAACAGAACATTGGATTTGAAGCAAAGACGAAACAAACGGAGAGTCTCTTGTTCCGAACTTGGTCGGGGGTGAAATTATCGCGATAGGTCACTTGAACGGCGCGTGGGCCGGTAACGTAACGAGACCTTGTATTTCGATGACACAGATAACGGGTCCAATTTGTAGTCAGTACGGGAATAAGAAGGAGGGTCCATGGACATCCGACGGACTGCGGCGGCTATATCGGGTGCGAGTCCTGATGCTACCGTTGATGCGTCGATGCGTTGATCTAGATGAGGCAAAGGAGGAGTGATCGAGACGAGGGGCGACGATCCAGGGGGATTCGCGTGGTGGTGTTAAGCGAGCGACCGGGCCGCGGGAGGTGAGACGAGGTAGCGTAGCAAAACAGACATGGGAACACGGAAACGAAACATGCATTGCACACGGCAAGCACACGGCGGAAAAGAGGGACATGGAACGATAAGATTCGGACGAAACGGTGCGACGGAGGAGGAAGGAGGAGGAAGGGGAGACACCGCCTCGCCAGTATCAGGACAGCCATGTAATTATCTAAAGGCGGGGCTGTGTTGCGGGGTGACGAGGCAGTGCGGGAGAGGCAAGTAGAGTTGGCTGGTTAGTTTAAGTTTCTGTAGTCTATCTGGTCGAGCTGCTCCAAGGGAATAGCAATGTTGGAGGGAGTTGAAGATGATGGTTGCATTGAATTTGTTGTGTTTGAGCGAAACAAGGCAACAGAACCACACAAACGGACACACTGCATCTTGTTTCTTTCCTTCCTGTGACTTGTCGTGTGTACCGCCTCTCGACAGTAATGGATCCTCACCATCAGGACCAGGACTATATAGCCGATGAAAGCTATAACATCTCAATCGAACCCCACGACTCTTTCGAGTATTCCGGTCTAGGCAGTCCTCCGTTCCCCCACACCCCCTCGTACAACGGCTCATACCACAACTCACCCTACTCGAACCATTCGGAATTGAGCTTCTCAGGAGAACAGGAGTCTTTTGCTCTTTTTGAAGACGAGCCAGCGGGCGGTATCTCTGTTCCAGATTACGATCCATCGGAATACGATCCTCCGCAATCCTCGCTGCTCATGTTTAACGATAACGAATACATGCCAGGCCCGTACGACCCAACTCACATAACATCGGTCCCTGTCGCAGCAGGCCCCGATCATAGAGCGGGCGCCCCCTACGATTACAGCTCGCCATCTAGCGGTGGTGGTGACAGCGGCGGCGAAGAGGGCAAGCGCCGCAGCCGCGCATCCTCAATCGCCTCCAACCACATCGCTCCGTCGCCCCGCATGGACGTCACCCAAGCTCTCGGCGACTTGTCTTTTCGATCCCCCAACTGGGGCACCGAGCCCCTTCCCGGGAATCGCCCCGGCTCGCCACATGGGCAGAAGCCTCAGTCGCCCCCGCGTCTGCTCATGCCCGACAACACGGGTGGAAACACGGGCTCTGGGTTTGCGCCGCCCACGATTAATGCTCCTGAGGGCGACGGCGGCGTCGTCGGCCCGCGTCTGCACATCGTTCCCGCCACACCCGTCAGCGGGGGTGGTGCCGCCTCTACGGCCGTACCCTTCCAGCAGAGTCTCGAGACGTTGCACCAGGGTGAGTCACATCATTATCCCGTAATCCGCCGTTTATCCAGGAGTGCTCACCAAGCCTCCACAGGTGCATCGACGCAACAGCAGTCCCAGGCATGGGAACAAGCGCCGCAGCAGGACGATTACCGAGACGCGGGCAACTATGACTTTTCGCACACAGCGCTGCCGCCGCCAACACGCAAATAAATAATGCGCCCGTGGGCCACGGCAATAACGCAACTCACCCTTCCTGTTTCCCCGGCATGGCGCGCTCGCGGAGCAAGTCCGATACGTCGCTCGAGCCGCCGTCGTGGGACTCCGGGAACAACTTTATCGGGCAGATGGGGCAACATCGGGTCCGCGCTCGACGACAGCACAGGTGTCTATGAGTGACGTCCTCCCCGGGCAGCAACAGCAACAGCAGCAACAGCAGCGCAACGCGAACGGGAGCTCCCATAGGGGCTCCTTTGGCTCGCAAACGCGCAGCCGTTGACCCACGGCTTCTCATTCGGGCCGCCCCCGGGCTCTGCGGGGCTCGACAACGGGTTCCTCTCGCCCGACCTGGGGGTGAATCTGCGGCGCGCCAAGTCGGACGCCGCGTCGCGACCGACACACGTACGGCAGTCGCGAAGCGAGGACATCCGGCACGCAGGGCTGTACGAGGGCAGCGGGGACTTCCGCGGCTCGCAGTTCTTGTCGCCAGTGGAGCCTCCCCGCGGATTGGTGGGCGGGGGCACTACCGGAGCGCGTCGTCAGGGTCGGCACGGAGCGAGCGCGGGGGTGGGTTGGGCGCGGGGTCGCAGTGGAGCGGCGCGAGTTCCCAACGGCCGAGCCCGTACCCGAGCCCGAACGTCTCGCCGCACTCGCGCTACTCGGACCTGCCGGACGTGGCGGACCCATCGGGCGTGCCGATCGTGGTGTCAAAGCAGAACGTGACGACGGGTGCGCACGAGCAAGGCCTCGCACAACCGGCGCAAGCAGGAGGCGACGTTCGTGTGCCCTGTGCCTGGGTGCGGGAGCACGTTCACGAGGAGCTTCAATTTGAAGGGGCATATCCGATCGCATAATGAGGAGAAGCCGTTCTTGTGCAAGTGGCCTGGGTGCGGGAAGGGCTTTGCGAGGCAACATGATTGCAAGAGGCACGAGCAGCTGCATACGAATTATCGGCCGTTTACGTGCGATGGGTGCAATAAGCAGTTTGCGAGGATGGATGCGCTGAATCGGCATTGTGGGTTTCTTTCTCTTTTTTTACCCGCAGCATCTTTTTGCTGACGGGGATTTCTCCGCAGTGCGCTCAGAAGGCGGGGCCGAGTGTCAGCGGACGCTCGAGGCGAACGGGCGCATGCCTGACTTTTCTGTGGACTTTGCTTCTGGGAAGGGCGGCGGGCTGATGCCAGGGGAGATGGGCGGCGACGGCGGTGGCGGCGGGCGGGCGCGGTCGTACAGCGCGGGGAGCTACCGCGGTCGCCTGAACCGCCGCCGCCGCCTGCACTGAGGATGATGACCAAGACGGAGGACCCGTGGGCGAATATGAATGGCGTGGCGCTTTGATGCGCTGCCCGATTGATCTATGTCCTCCCTGCCGTCAACCCACCCCACTCCTTCCGTGTATATGACCTACCTGCCCTCCTGCCCTCCACCGCCCCTGCTCTCGCTGCTTGCTATCCCGCTCCCGCTCCAACTCCTTGTATGCCCGTCCGTCCCTCCGTCCCCGTGTCGCTCGTCTCGTCCAATCCCAATTCGAATTCGTTCTTGTATCCTATCGTACCTTACTCTCTCCCCTCACCATCTCCCCGGACAGTAGTCGTACATACATACAGTTTTTCTTTCTTTTTGGCTTTCAATACCCTCCTACGCTTCCCTACGCTATCATCGTTTCAGTACGCCCTTCCATTCCTCTTCTCCTGGACCTGCTGCTATTATTTGTATTCTCGTTCTTTGCCTTCCCTTCGGAGGAAAGCAGGAAGGAAGGAGCTGCTGATCTGACCTCCTCTTCTCTCTGTATCTTCGTATCTATCTATTCGCCTACGTTCTTCTTGCTGCTGTATGAACTGTAATTTTCTTGTGGATATACATATATAGACGCTCCTCATTTTCGCTGCGCGATTTCTTCCTTTCTTTTTTTTCGTCTGCGTTTACCCTTCCTTTCTTGACGTGTATCTCTTGGGCTTCCCACATACGGACTTGGATTGAAGAAGAATCTTGTAAGTACTTGTAGTATATTTTGGTACTGGGAGGATGAGTGAATATAATTAATAGCCGCCACTGTCAGGACTCTATCCCGTACTTGATTAGTCAGGTTGTTGAGCTTTCCCGACGGCGACGAACGCCAAATTATCCTGCGCGCGCTGTGTTCTGGTCTGGGCTGTAAACTCTGGGGGCCTTGAACTATCACTGGGGGTGTTATGTCTGCCTCCACTTCCAACCAGCCGGGCAGCTCGACTCAGAATGGTACTTCCAACGGTGCCAGTGCTAGCTCCTCGTACTCGTCTCGGGTAGCGCAAGCGGTCTCGAATTTGTCTTCTACGGCGAGTAACCTGGTACAAGCCTCGTCCCCGAGCGCCCCTGGCGGCGGCGGCGCATCGGGCGCGAATGCGAACCCGAGTGCGTTCCGTGCGCCGGCGCACAAGCACGCGCACCACCTGCATTCGATCCCGCCGAGGGAGAAGAGCACGCGCACGCTCATTATTGACCATATGCTTTGGGTACACGGTCGGTACAACTCTACTTGGTAGTGCATATACAATGATTTGGTTTACTTGCTGCAGGCCGAACGCGCTTCGCGCAGGCGCGCGCGGAACTGGGGATGACGGACCGCACGGGCGGGCCTGGGACGCCGCAATATGCGCACCGACACCGGCCGGAGAACTACGAGGAGGAGGACGACGTGGGGAGCGACGGCGAGGACGCGGTCACGCTCAAGGCCCGCGCAGGGGACCCAGGGCGCCCGCACAACGACGACGAAGATGAGCGTCTGCGCTCGCAGGATCTAGTCCTCGCTCGCTCCCTGCGCCTGCGCGCCGAGGGCCTCGAAAAGGTCGTCACTTCCATGCTCGACCAGCCGCCGCCCGCGCACCGTATACTCGACGAGGACCTCCTCACCCCGCCGACGTCCCCGCGCATCTTCCCCACGGGGCGGCCTAACTCGGGCCCCACACGCTACCAAACGGCGTGCGCCTTCGCCTGGCATTGGGCACGATGATTAACGACCTCTTCGCCCGCCAGGCGCCCATTCCGCCGTACCGGCACCGACGGCAGAGTGGCGCATCCCCCGCCTCCTCCGCGTCCGTCGCGAGCCCCACCACCAACCACCTCCACGGCACCCCCGGACCATGCCCTCCCGCCCGCTCTCTCCGCGCTCGCGACCGTCTCCGCGTCGTACCCCGACCAGCCAAACGTGCAGCCGTGGACGCGGCCGAGCTCGAGCATGCGCCCGGGCCCGGGGCCGCTGTACCCCGTGCAGCCGCGCTCACCCCCCGTCCCGAGCTCACTTACCCGTGCGCTCTACATGGCTGGCGCCGATCCGAGCACGGCCAACTCGCCGCCCGCGTTTCGCTGCCCGCGCCACTTGCACACGGGCTGCGAGATCTGCGTCGAGGCCAATTCGATACGCGTTGTGCGGGCGGCGGGGCGCGAACGGCGCTCGGGGCGGCGGCGCTCGTTTGAGAGCGGAGGGACTGGGGGGCGGGGCGCAGTACTGGAAGGGGATGCCTGGTGGGGTGAGCCCCGAGGGCGGGGCATTACGGGTTGGCAGACGGGAGCGGGATTGGGTCGGGCTGGTCGCTCCCCGCGCGCACGGGTACGGTGCTGCGCCGGCGATGAAGGGCGGATGGGGACGTGGAGGGCGCGACGAGGCGGCGTGCACGGGTGCGGGAACAACGAAGCTGTCGGAAACTGATTGCGCGCTTCCTGCGGCTGTCCGCGATGGTCGCGGCAGAGATGGGGCGCGAGGCGCGTGGGGGAGGAGGAAGAGCCCGCGTCGCCCGTGGAAGATAAGGAGGATGGCGAGGGCGACGGGGAGGAGTCCTCGACTTCACCCGCATCGACGGAGCGTGGTGGGTGGGAAGGTGCGCCGCCTGACCTGGAGCTGCTCCCGCCGCCCGCAACGCCTGTTCTCCGTGCCCGCGTCCGGGGGCGAACCCATATGAAACCAGACGCCAATGTATGGCTCAGCGCTGCGCCCCTCGCGCAGAGTGGTACTGCTCCTTGCGGGGCTGCTTACGCGTGCGGTGCTTGAGGGGTACCTCACCGCGGGGTGGCGCGGACCCGACGCGGTCGACTGCCTGCTCAAGGTCGGGCTCGGGATGCGAACGGAAAGCATGGGGGCTGGCGCGCCGCCCAAGGAGACGCTCGCGGAGGAATTCGCCGAGTTTGACCCGACGACTACCGAGCCTGCTGGACGCCGCCGCATGCTGTTCCCCGCGCTGCGCGACGGGAGACTCACGAACAAGGGCCTCGCGGAGGAGGAGTTTGAGATGGAGATGGAGACGCGACTACGGAGGGTGAGCCAACTTTTAGCTCTCTCTCTTTCTTGCGCGGGGTGCTGATGGTATCTCGCCGCAGTTCTACGACATCCCGCAGTCGACGCCAGACCTCTCGACACACATGGAGGATCTAGCTTGGCAGTACCCCCCGAGCCCGTCGAGCGCGCCGCGGTGCGCTTCTGCGAGGCAATCGAAAAATGGCGCGGCAAACCCGAGCTCGAAACCGTCCGTCCCTTCCTTTACATAGTATCCTGCTTACCCACTCGTGCACAGTACAAAAAGAAGCCGCCCTCGTCGGTGAGGGCGGATACGCCGAGCAGCGCCTCGATGGCGATTGATACGCTCGTGCACCACGGGAGCCCTGCGACGAGTACGCCGGGGACGGTCGCGTCCGTGCCGGGGTCCATGTCTGCGCCCCCGCCCGTGCATACGATGCACGTCCCACGGAGCACGCGCAAGCCGTCGATCGAAGTGTACTTCCCCCAGCCGTTCCCGCAGCGGAGACACGCGTGGAATGCGAACCGTGCCGGTAATAAGCGGATGCGCTCGGAGGACGATGGCGGCGAGGGCGCGACCAAAGTGGCGAGGAATGGGAGGATGGGAGCGGCGGGGACATGATGTAAAAGACTTTTTTGATTGTTCTTTTTTTTCTACAGCTTTCGATGTTGTGTTTTTATGGTATTGTTTGTATAACCAACGGACATAGGTCCAACGCGCATTGTATCTCGCATGTCGAGGATTTTGATGGGATTTCAAGTCCTCTTCCTCCATGTCTGATTCCAATCTGATTCAGATAAGTAGCTATAGGTCGCGATCATTTAATCGTTGCGACTCTGAAATAGAAGTAGCCGCCTAAAAGCCCCAGATTCACTTGAAGATCACCGACCAACTATCCAGGAGATTCCAAATGAACTCCCTTTCGGAGATTTTCTTGTGGTGCGCTGAACGAACCTCATCTTGCAAGTGGAATGCGTACACCAATCCGGAATGGGTGCTGGTGCGGGTCTGCAGCGTTTGGCGAGCCATCGCGCTCTCCACACCTCGTATGTGGCGTCGGTCTTTCCCCCCTGCCAATTCTCGGATGTCCTGGAGGCTGGATGTGGTTCGCCAGGCCTATCAATTGCCCTCCAACTCAACTCCATCACTGCTGAGTTCCTGGATGCCTAAATCCTGGCGGTCGGACACCCCATAAGCGTCGGCCATCTTCACCCTTCTTCACCTACGTGCGTAAGATACCTGCTAGATGTGAAAGCCGCGAGCTTCCGACGGATCATTGCTCTATGATGCGATCACGACTATATCCATCTTGCTTTCAACACCTCCATGTCTTCAATTCATAGCAACAAAAAGAGGTAGGCTTCGACAAATTTATTCTTCTGCACACAACTAAGCTGGTGTGATTCCAGTGAGTGTCCTCGCTGCGGCTTCCCCGACTCTGCGCCAGAGATAGTTGCGGCGTTACCCACGCCTCTCTGCCCGGAGCTTCGACGTTCAAATACCGTCCCTTCTGACCTGCAATATCTCGAGTTTTGCAGAGAAATAGAAACGGCAACGCGCGCTTTCTCTGTGATAAACGAGAAGATTGAGCACTTGGTGCGCGTATACGATAACCTGGCTGCTCGACGCCAGGAGCTCCAGGATTTTCTCGCAGACCACCGGAGAGTTGTGGCACCCATCCGGAAGATCCCAAATGAACTTCTTTCGGAGATCTTCCTACAATGTACGGAACGAAACTCGTCGTGCAAGTGGAATCCGCGCACCGATCCGGAATGGGTGCTGGTGCAGGTCTGTAGCCGATGGCGAGCTATCGCGCTCTCCACACCTCGAATGTGGCGTCAGTTCTTTTTTCCTGCGTCCTGGACAAGACTCGACTCGTACGGGATCCCATCATCCGGGTCTGTCAAGGCCATCATTTCCCTCCAGCTCGAACGCTCTGCGGAAGCTCCTCTCGCCATCAATTTCACCGGGGATCCTTTCTGCCTCCCAGGAAACCCGAGGGAAATTATTCTGGATCCTCTATTCCGTGTGGCACATCGGTGGCAGGAGGCCGAGCTTCGTCTTGGAGATCTTGACCTTGGCCACTTCATAGCCCCCACCTACACCACCTCTTTTCCTTCATTAAAGACTCTATGCGTCAAAAACCGGGGCCAACGGGACCCTTTTGTTCTTTTCAAGTCTACACCTCTCTTGAAAGAATTGGGTTATGGTGATCAACATATCGGTAATTACCCACCATCCCTATCACGAATCAACGCACTTCCCCTATCCCACCTCCAAAAACTGTGCTTGAAAACCCACCTCTACACGGTATTGGAGATCAGGGATGTTCTTCAATCTGCCTCTGAAATTATCGAGCTCTCGCTCGATGATTTGCGGACCCACGACACTGACACCGACACCTGGATCACATTCACTCCCATAACTCTGAGGAATCTCCGCACTCTCTCTGTCTGCAACGGTGACACGCGCATGTTGCCTCACATAGCCGTTCCCGCCTTACAGGAGCTAACTATCACCGAGCCTTCCAAACAAAATGGCAACGTTATGTTCCTAAACCAGTTCGGACCATCTCTCAACCACCTAACGCTCCGAAAGATGCAATCCCACGATACAATACTACAGATTCTGAATATGACGCCTCACGTTACCCATCTCGCTGTGGAGTGTCCTTGGGACTGCTGTAACCACCCGGACCTCATCCATCCTTTGACCTGCGGCCCCGGTGAACGAAATCTCGTTCCTGGGTTAGTGTCTCTCGAGCTTGCAGGCCTTTTCGAACCCGATGTCGGTCTCCTTGTGAGCATGTTCCAGAGTCGGTGCACGGCAGGGCCGCTTCGCTCTGTCATGCTTCTTGTGGACAGCGAACAGTCCAGACTATCAGATCCGGGTGAGCTTGAGGGTCTACGCGACGAGGGACTCGAAATCACGATAGTGTGGTACGTGCGGATGTGTCATTTTGGTCCTTTCTCATTGTGTTCCCTTATCCAGACAGAAATTTGAGCCGCCCATAATCGTTGTTGACGTTCTTGCCCTTCTTAACATTCCCCCACCCCGAAATCTCTTTCAGTGCCGGTTTGGGAATATATTGACTATCCCAGATGTAGCCACACTGCCTTCAGAATTCGTGCCATTAATCCTCCCCGCCCAGTTAAATAATGTTGAAGTCAACCGAACGTATAGAAGCATGTTGTCTCACTCATCAATCCAAATTTAGTCCAAGTGGGCAACAAACTTGGCCTGAACGCAACGGTTTCTAGACTGGTTGACTAACTCTCGATGGCTCACTGTCGGGTCCGTGCAGTGAAGACCGCATTCGAGGTCGATGTGGTT